>JAAQRM010000041.1:0-635089 GCA_013396095.1 Fusarium sp. NRRL 52700
GGGGGGGTCAGGAGAACGAGAGATACAGGGCCAAGTGAGGTAACGAGGACGTGGTCTGATATGCGCTATGAGATCACCGGATTGGGTGAAATGGATCGTGGATCTTTGACTTTGGTACTCGAAGATTGAAGAAAGATTCGTTATGAATCACGACTTTCTTAGAGGCACAAAATAGAAAATATTCAAATCTAAGCGCCCCCAGCATGCTTGCTGCAGGTACGGCGTCGCATTCAGATGCTGTTGGTAAGTTTTGGATGAAGCGGACAAAGTGAGGAGAAGAAGGGAGAGTGGGAAGATGAGATGCGACGAGTGACATTCTGAGCACTGCAGAAAGAAGGAAAAGAGGGACTCGGTGAGGTTTGTGAGCCCCCCAAGGGTGCAGCCACAGCATCACTCATTCTTGTTACTGTCCATTGAGTTGCTGTTGTGTAATGAGCTTCAAAGTGTAATGCTGTCCCGCTCCAGGCTAGCCAGTTACTGGTTAGACAGGCGGGCTTGATGATAAACATTGCACTGGAGAGAATAATACCATGGGACTCTCAGAGCGTTGCTTGTTACGGTAGCTCTCAAAACCATCAGAGGCAGTGAGATATGGGAGACCATTCTCCAAGTTTCTGCTTATATAACTCGATTTACATCGGAGAGTTGCAAGACAGTAACGCAGGTAACCTCCGATGTGTATCTATTCTATTCTGTGGGGGGTTTATTGTAGCCCACCAAGAATGCACTCGGCTGGCACCAGATCGACCCTATATCTTCTTTCGGAAATCTAGGGTAAGTTTATTGGTCTATTGCTTCAGCTGTCAACTGCTGGGCTGTCACCTAGAAAGTACACTACTGTACGTGTTAACGGGCCCTAAAACGAGGTAGCGCTGCCGAACCCCGCGCTGTCGGTGGGGTCCGTCAATTGCGTGAGCTGCCAGGCCTGGGCATCGTTCCACGAGGCGAGTGTCCGGGGATGTACGTCTTCCACAGCAGGAAACTGCGGGCGGAAACAAGCCCCCCGACCCGTCGGTGAATCCCCCGCCGGCCAGGCCAGTTTTTTAAGGCCCGGGGAAGCTATCCTCCAGGGCACCCACTCGACCTTGATAATGGATCCTCAATCATCTCGATGCATCATAGAACAATGGACCTCTCAGGCGATTATGCAAGGGACTTGTCTCTTCCTTGTTATCTCTATCCCTATGTACTTCATCTTCAGCCTGAATACCAACTTATGTAGGTCAGTCCCAAGCATGCGGGTGCTGCTTGAACTTGGGGTGTCTCAAGGCCAATTCAGGGTCTTTCGCCGCTCAATTAACGGTTGTACAATTTGAATCAACATGTTTGACAAAGAATTTCACAAACATTCCTCAACTCATGCTGCAGGGTCTCCGACTCGTAACTCAGCCTCAATATTTCTCCCACATAACTCCCACTCAAGTTGACGCCAGAACGAGTTACCTCGCCGAACACGTACTGCATTTCGTACGACCTCCGTACAGATCGTGGCTTGCTCATTTCTTCACCGTCTCAAGATTCGGTCAGCTGCCCTTCCAATCGTATGATGACCTTTCAGGCGTCTCGAGCTTATGGCTGGGCCCTTACCAAGATATCAATTATTCAATGCAAAGATTCATGATGGGAACTATCACTATCGAGCTTTAACATCCTTGATCGCTGACCGGCGGTGAGCTTGGTGGTTTGTAGAGGTGCCAATCATCCCACTACCGGCAGTACGCATGTGCCTCAGCAACACCTTCATTGGATCTGCTTTCGTCCTGGATGTGTCGGACAAGGTCCCCCAACAGATCCAAAGCGGACGGGTGAGCTTCCGGGCACCGTGCAGAGATTGCATGTGTCTCAATTCTCGAGTTTCACAGAAAAGGCGGCAGAACATAGAGCGGTGGAACACACGATGCAAGTACTGCATGTACCTGTACTGTCAAGTTCAGTGCAACCCTTGCTCATAGAGTGTGGCAACACATAACCCCATGCCCTCATGCTTCAAATTCATCATGGATGGAGACGGCCCCCGTGGTCCTTGAAGACCCTGTTGAAATTTATGAATGGCATGAGCACACGCGGTCAGGAACTATCGCATGGAATTGAGTGACCTCATGGACGTTTCAACACCATCACAACATTAGTACGAACCCATTCCAAAGTCACAATGACTAACGAAACGAGCTCCATTCATACGATGTGTCAACTTGCGCATTTGAGACTCTTCTTCACAAGCATGTGGTTCGCCTTCAAAAGCTGGCAGTCAGCTACGGTGCTATCATGTGAGTTGTCATGAAGAAAAACAGGGGTTTTCAAGTGGTCAAAGAATGCTAGCTTGGACCAATTTGCCAGTCAAAATGCCTTCCACCGGCCACTTAGTCAATCGCGGGCCTATTTCTCCGATGCGAGCCGTTTCTTATCAATCTGGTGATCTTGCAACTATCTCCACTAAGATAAGATCGGTCTCCGACCATTCTTCGCAGGAAATGGGTTAGCAGCAACCGGCTAATCGGGATCTACGATGTGAGTGGCCGCGCGGCTGAAGACGTGTCAGACGTGTTCCCGACATTTTCCAATATTCGCTGATGTGAGGCATCTGAACCTCGGAATCACGCAGCTCATTTTACAGGAAACAATATTCAAAATTTCAGCGATTTAGAATGGTTCCAAAGGCTTCGTTCGGTGTTTTGGGCGTTTTAGCGCTCGCTCTTGGTGTCGCGAGCGGCCGTGAACGAATCCAGCCAGAACATGAGTATGCCAAAGAGAGGGCGCATATGGTTTTCAATGCGATCCATTCCGCAGGTCGAGAATGGGGTTCTGCCCTGTACCATAATGGATTTGGCTTCTTTCCAGCTACTGTGCCCGAAGGCACCATGTTTTACCACGGTTCTCGACAAAACGTAACACCAGCTGGACCCGAGTGGTTGGCTTTTGATATCGAACACGCCGAAAACTTCGCGCGATCTTTCAAGTATCGGCCTGGTGGAAGACACCCTGGAGCGCCGCCAGGACCTCCTCCTGGCAAAAAGAAGCCAGATACGGATAAGGACCAGACCGGAGAGCAAGATGACCGTCAGGAATTACGACGTCGCAGCGAGTACATAAAGACCGGCAATGGCAACGATCCGTTGCATAAGGTCGCTAACACAAAAGGAGATGACGATCCTATTGTCGTGAGGGGTTACTTTCACACGTACCAGACAAACCGTGACCTCAAAGTCCTAGTGATTGATGGTATGAGTGCTGGAAAAACCGACATGGGCACACTCGATTCCCAAGATCTAATCCTTCGCGAGAATAACACCAATAGGGGAAGTATGGATGAATGGAACCGAGCTCATGATTTGTGCAAGCTGGCATCTGATTGGGGCATCGATGGCTTTGTTCGAATTGAGATTGGTATCGAAGTTATCAAATGCGACTTTGCGGACAGCTTAGATCTGGTCAGCATGATGCGTACAGAGCTGAAGGATCGTATCATGGGGAATTCCGGCTTGGCAATGTTCCAATTTGTGAGAGCAGTCGGCGAGCGATATGATGGTGTCGGAGCTAATCGACTTCGGATCGATTTCTCGTCAATGGTGTCCGGCCTCTTCTTTCCGATCAACATCTCCAGTACTGTTGTGGGGCGCCCAGATCTGAAGAGACTTGGTTCGGCGACGCTGGAGGAGCTCAAAGATGTCAAGGCGTACTTGACCAACGTGTTGCGTCAGCCTCGGAGATTTATTGTGGATTGGCAAGGTGTGGCAGATCTTGTCATGTCTCGTTACAGTAAGAGACTGGCACTTATGGTGCACGAATCATTGCAATCGCACTATTTCATCGATGAGGTCGAGGCTGCCACATTGACCTGGTACAACGCACCTCCATCACCCGATGATAGTCCCATGGTATACCAGAGTGAGGTCAACAGGACTGCCGAAGCTATTGAGCAATGCCGGGTACACTACCTTCGGCCAGCCCTCAAAGCCAGGCAACAGTGGAGTCCTGAAGATGAGTTGATCTACACATCTTTCGACACGGTATTGGGCACCATCTGTCAAACAATGTTCTCGATCCGCAGTACCTTGCTCGAAGCATCCGGCTCGGATTTAGACGACTATAGGATCAGTTTTGACAACGAAAATGATACTGAAATGGAAAAGGCGATCAGTAAGGGTCGAGCAGTGATTCGGGCACTAATGAGCGATCTCGGTTGGTCGACCTGGAAGAAGCCACAGCCCTGTCAACCAGACGAGGTTAACACAATTGCTATGTGGCCGTTTGGGACCAAAGAAGACCACTGGAACCCCGGATGCCGTTCAATCGAGACAGTACAACAACCCAGTGATAGTTATTGGAGGAACCGCAGACCTCGCAACGTATAACCTCGTCTCAGAGCCATTCGGCCGCGATGACGGAATCTCGTGTTTTTTTACGTTAGTTACAGCGTTCCCATCGTTGCAAAAGAGAATGGCCGACGCTTCCGCCTTCACGGAAGATGTTTGCCGGCTGGCGATGAATTGAACGATTAGACAACTCTGACAATAATACCCAACGCATTCGTTGGCAAATCCCAGAAGGCAGTGATGCTCAGGGCTAATGCAAGAAGCCAACATTAAAAACTGGCCAAAAATGTGAAATGTATCAGATCATACGACCACGCCAGGAGTCGAACCTTTTGGAGATGTTAGTCTAGAGCTTGGATGCGAGAAGCTCGTTTGAATGAGAACCTACCTGGAATCTCTAGAGAGTTCGGGAGATCTGGAACCGAAATCTAGCGCCTTAGCCATTAGGCCACGCGGCCGATGGGAATTCCCACGAGAAAAAAGATTTATGAGCCCTGCTTGGCATCATGGTGGAGTTGGTAACTACAGTAGAGCCGACATGTTTGGTTTGTGGGTTGTGCCGTTGCAGTAGGTATCATGAGTGAGGGATGAGTTGAGACGTTCCATTGACCAACGAGGGATGAGCAATTGTCAAGCAGAGCGGAATAGTTCCTTTGACTAGACAACCCTTTCTCAGCTTTCATGCCAAGATATGCATCAAGGTCATGACGTGGGATGGAACAGACAGACCTGACATGCCTTACAAGTCACAAGGAGACACAAATTGAGAAAGCTCTACAGAGCTTATCAATCTTGCAGCAATGATTCGCCCGGTTGCATTCCGCCCCCTGCGAATGTGACTCTGGATTGACGACCAAAGTCAGATGTTTTGTCGATGCTAGGAATTTACAGCCTCGACCCGTTGCAGCCGCAAGAGCCGTTCCGATCTATCTTCGAGAACCCGGGGTGATCCGAAGCTTATTTACAGGTGTCAGCCCACTCTTTGTCATAGGTTTCAATGTTCCAAGCTCGTGGCTTCGAAAATTTAAGGTCAAGAGCTGGGTATTTCCGCATCTCCGTCAAGTGCAAGACTTTTCCCTGAGCAATTGAGGCCTTTCGGCTCGAAATAACTGACATGTTTGAGCTATTGACTGCCGGACAACTCAATCCAACCTATGCAAAACCATGACCCCAGGGTATTTGACTGCCTCTGTTCTACCCTGCCTCGCCCAAACTTACACGCAAGACGGCGGGGCATTAGCATGAAAGGAACTTTAAGCCTGGGGATATAGTTGGGCCCTGCATTTCCATCAGTCTGGATCCGACGAAACATATTAACAAATGCAGTAACTAACATGAAAAACGGTATCCAAAAAAAAAAGAAGTCCCAACGCCAATCCCGGTGACGTGCGGCTCACCCCGCGGAGATGCTCTAACCAAAACCATCAGACCACTATCAAGATCGGACCGTGATCCAGGAACCCACACGGTGAACGGCGCTGTATTCGGGTCCATGAGCTATTCTTTTCGCATGGCATGATGCTTGGCCTTGAGAGTCATGAAGAGCGTAATGTTCTTTCTCCGCGCCATGACTGGATCTCCGGCCTGGTATATAAAGAGTCTAGAGATTGGCCAGTTTAAAGACATTATTCTCGGCATCATCTAGTATATCAACACCACAACAACCTCTCAATTCCTCCTCACATCTCCTCAAGACCAAACAAATAGTACACAATGGTTCTCACCGCAGCACAAGTAGCAATTGTGAAGTCCACTGCTCCCATCCTGAAGGAGCATGGCAAGACTATCACCACCACTTTCTACCGCAACATGCTCGGCGCCCATCCTGAGCTCAAGAACTACTTCTCTCTAAGAAACCAGCAGACTGGAGCTCAACAAGCTGCTCTCGCCAACTCTGTCCTCGCTTACGCCACATATATCGACGACCTTGGCAAGCTTTCCCACGCTGTTGAGCGCATTGCTCACAAGCACGTTTCTCTCTTCATCAAGCCAGAGCACTACCCCATAGTTGGCACACATCTCATCGGTGCCATTGGCGAGGTTCTCGGCTCTGCTTTGACGACTGAGATCAAGGACGCTTGGGTTGCTGCTTATGGCCAGCTCGCTGATATCTTCATCCAGCGCGAGGGTCAAATGTACGAGGCTGCTGGCGAATGGAACTCGTGGCGCAAGTTCAAGATCGTCAAGAAGGAGGCTGAGAACGACTCTGTTACTAGCTTCTACCTTGAGCCTACTGACGGCAAGTCTCTGCCCAAGTTCCTCCCCGGACAATACGTCAGCGTGCAGATCCCAATCCCTGAGCTCGATGGTCTTCTTCAGAGCCGTCAGTTCAGTCTGAGCGAGGCCCCTGGCACCGGCCACTACCGCATCAGTGTCAAGCTTCAGGGTCCCACTGAGGAACCTGCTATTGAGGATCTCGCTGCTGGCAAGATTGCTGGTCTCCTCTCCACAAGACTTCACAACCGTTACAACGTCGGCGACGAGCTTGAGCTGAGCCCTCCTGCTGGAGAGTTCTCCCTCGACCCTGCCGACACTTCTGCTGCCAAGAAACCTCTTGTTCTCCTCTCCGCTGGTGTTGGCGCCACTCCCCTCGTCTCCATCCTCGACTCAGTTCTCCAGTCGCCAACCGCCTCACGGCCCATCACCTGGATCCACGGTGCTCGCTACTCTGGCTCTACCTGCTTCGTTCCCCATGTTCTCGACTCTGCCAAGAAGCACGAGAACATCACTGCCAAGATATTCCTCGAGGATGTCAAGGAGGGTGACCAGTACGACTTCAAGGGCGAGATCGACCTTGCCAAGCTTCAGAAGGAACAGCTTCTCCAGCTCGACAACGCTGATGCTGAGTACTACATCTGCGGACCTGAAGACTGGATGGTCAATGTCAGGGCATTCCTCGAGGAGAACGGCGTTCCACGCGAGCGCCAGCACCTCGAGCTCTTCAAGACTGGTGATATTTAAAAAGTGATGCGCTGCATATGATTGGTTTCCTTGTATTTGACCGTTTTATGGTCTGGCATGTCGAAGGCGTTGAGGATCTGCTGTGCATTTTTGCAGCGGTATGTTTTGTTTGCTCAGATTGAAGAAAGAATACATATACTAGATACCAGATACCATCCTCAAAAACAGAAGGATTCATTCAACGCATCTTTGTTCGCTTCTAGCTCGATAATATCCAAAGTGAAGAACTTGAGAGTGTGTCTTGGTAAATAACCGACGTAGCAGTATCACATGTAGTACAGTGAGACGAGCCACGAGTAAAAGTAACGAGAGACAGTAGCGATAACATGCGTGTGTGTGTTTTATCTTCCCAGGCAAGGCTTGAGTTACGACTGGACGCCACCGTCCAATGTCTCGCCTGTCTGTGGACGACGTTGTATGCAGTCACTTTAAACGATGATGGGTGAGAAAAAGTAAATATTTATATATCCTTGTCTGTGGGGATGAGATCGGATGCTCAACCGATCGAGATTGAGTTGGGGGAGGCATTACGTATTAGATATGGGTGGAGAATAGGCATCATCTGAGGTGATATGATGGGAGATGTCATGAGAAGTGATTATGGTGTGGTCGTATGCAGGTTGATGTGGGAGGGCAGAGAGGACCATACAGAATACAACTTGTAAGAATATATCAGCCAAAGAAGAATAAAGCTGCCGTCCAGACCAGTAACTGGCCAAAATTACAATATTTGACTCAGCTCATCAACAAATCGCTTTCGTCTTCTTTGTCTCCATGCAACTGCAGCTCGCCGAACTACCCTCCAATGAAGCACACCGTCGAACCGATATATCAATCAAGCCTCTTTCTCAAATCTGCGGTGAAGAAAAGGGAAAGGCCCAAACGAGTCTTTCTGTAAGGACAGGGCTAGCAGGAAAAGACGTGCCTCGTGTTGCACCACATGGTCGAGGAGCACAAGGCGTGCTGCTGTGATACATTGCAGAGAAGGGAAGAGACGCCACCGCTTGATGAGATTGATGAGAGACTTTGATTATAATGAGGAACTGAGTTGGCTCTGGCTTGATATGAATGCTTGATTCAAAGTGACGAGTTCAATATCTCCCACTTGACGATATCTCAGATATGGCATCGAGACATACATAGCAGATTCTCTTCTGCCTCATCTTGCTCATCAACATCGATGCCGATCCATTGGATCGGATACCCCTGACAAGGTCTCACGACGAGGATACCGACAGCATCGGAACCGCCTCACTGGCAAAAGCTACAGGATCCTCGATGCAGCACGACACGCTCCGTAGGCGAGTCCATGCATGAGCCTCTTTTCCTCCCATCTCCTCCTCCTCCTACTTCACAAAGTGTGGAAAGAGCTGTTACTGTGCCACCAAAAACAAAATACAGCATCACTAAATTCTTCCTCCTCTTCTTTCTATAAACCGCCCATCTTTGTTCCCCCCTTATTTCTTTGCCGCCGCTCGAAAAAAATAAAAACGTTTAATGTCATGGCAGAGACTGTCCATCGGAAAGCTTGTGATCGCTGTCACGCGCAGAAACTCAGCTGCAAACGATATAACGATGAGGCGTGCGAGCGGTGCGTCAGACTCAAGACGGAGTGCAAGTCTAGTCCGTCACTACGGTATAGGAAGAACCAGCAGCAACTTGCGGAGACTCAGCAGCAGCAGCCGCAACAGTTTGTCGATAACGGGACGACTTCTTCTCTTGCTGCTACTTCGAGTGGACGCCGCTCGCCGAAACGACGACGGACAGACAGTCAAGAGGATCCGAGTCTTGTCTCACCCGACGCGGGTACGTGCCCCCTACCATTCTGCTTTATCACCCTCTTATTTCTTCTGTCTTGGGTGCAACCGACTCACAGCCGAGTCAAGGAGAAGCAACGGTGTCAATAATACCCAATAACAATACCAATACCCATACCCATACACACACGGACACAGACAACAGCCTCAGCCTGACGTCTAAGAGTCATATCCTCCCCGTCTCCGTCCCTGTCCCTGTCTCACCCGATCCCGTAGTCGACAGTACCGACTTTGCCTTCACCTTCGACCAGCAGCTCGCCTTCTTCACAAATCCTCAGTATTTATCTCACTCCGAGTTCCCCGGAACTCGTCCTCTGTTCTGGGAACCTGCACCTCTCTACCAGCACCAGCACCAACAGCAGCCACCTGAACAA
This sequence comes from Fusarium sp. NRRL 52700, assembly GCA_013396095.1. Taxonomy (NCBI): domain Eukaryota; kingdom Fungi; phylum Ascomycota; class Sordariomycetes; order Hypocreales; family Nectriaceae; genus Fusarium; species Fusarium sp. NRRL 52700. Next base: position 9,466 of record JAAQRM010000041.1, read on the forward strand.
CACTCTTATCACCAGCCGCCGAGTGAAGTTGCACCAGAGCGTGACGCCCTTCACCAGCAGCACGTCGTGCCCCTGAGCTGTGCACCTGAGCACAGCAGCACCTCTGACAAGCGCGCGTCACGCACGCAGTCGAAGCAGCAGCAGAGGAGTAATAGACCTAGGCCCAGACAGATTACGCTCCGCCACGACGCTGACTTGTCGCCGTTGCAGCAGCACGAGGTCCCCCCGATTCACTGGATGGCGCAGTTGTCTGACATAAATGCCCGGCTGCTGGACCTGGCGTCCGCTTTGCCTTCTCCCCAGGATGGACCGATGATGGGTCGTCCTGTTGATGAGAGGTTTAGAAGCCAGGGGTTTCCCATTGAGGATATGTTCAAGCTCACGCGACGTGTGGCTGATATTCTTGAGAAACCACCTTCCAACAATGAGGGGAATAAGATGCATCACTCTACCATTGATGGAAGTGATCCGGGCAATGTCATGTTCATCTTGTCAACATACGTGCGTCTGCTCGACATGTATCAACGAGTCTTCAGCCTCGTACACACAGAGCTAGCAACACAGACAGACACGGGTACGACCTTTAGCTTCTGGAAACTACCCGCCGTGACGGTAGGATCATTCGCTGTAGAGTCATCTCCATTTCTGCAGATGTCTCTCACGATCCAGCTAGCAGAGGAGTTCTTATCTCGTCTGAGAGGTTCGACGGCGCGGTGGTCAGGGGCTGGAAACGCAGCGTCCATGTTCGCGGGAGTTGTGGATGTGTCTTTTCAGGCGTTTCGGGATCGCGAGGAGGCTTTGGCGAAGCATCTGGTTGAATTGCGGAGTGAGATAGAGCCTTTGATAGATTCATAGGGGGCAGTGACCTGAGGAGATGACACGAGTTGGATAGGGAACTGGGCTGGGGATGGATGCAGTATCGGTATAGGGGCTTCAACTGTTCTATTTCGAGATGGAGGAGGCCTCAAGAAGCAATTCACTAATACATACCATCGTTTTCACTAAGACAAGCCCACATCACCAAGTGTCGAGAGTCTATGAGGAGGCGTACGAACATACCAAGCCTCAGCTCTACGGATTCAGGGGCAATAACACAGAAACTTCACAGGCACATTCACGAAACACCATACTTCCATCGTCTCCCATCAAAATCCCTTATTCTACCCAACAATTCCTATTTTCTCAGAGTGGCAATCTTTTCGTCGTCGAAGTTGAGGCCCAATTCATGCCCAACTGACCCAGAGATCTGGAACAGCGCAAATCATATGCCGCTCATCTTCGGATTTCCCAGACAGGAATTTGATCCTCAGGGCCCTGAAAATCCCTAGCTACTAACTAGCTTCTATTCCCGCGCGGCTTTGCCTCCGAAGTCGTTGATTGGCGATGCGCATCGCGACGAGAAAAGAGACAACAAGAGGTAGAGACTGACTGACTCTCATCAAAGCCTCGCATATGACCGAACCTCGCAATTGCAACCCTCCCCACGTCTCGTTTAACTAGAGCAACTGTAACTGCAACTATCGCAAGGCCTTGCAAGGCAGGGCCAGGGCAGCTGGCTACCGTACCCAGTTGAAGACACGAGGACCTCGAGTCTGCCGGCGTCGAATGCGCCCGCTAGGGGAAGCCAACAATGCATCCGACACAAGGCCATAGAGGTGCTCAGCAGTATCTGATTGGGACCGAGGCTCTAGAAGGCTCCTGGAGACTGGTGTTGGAGTGGGTGAGGGAGGTGCCGACACTAGACTACGCCCAGTAGTATCATCAATTTTGCCCGTTTGAGTGTCCCCTGCAAACTCTAACAGCACACGCCCTGCCCTGTCTATTTTGAGTTTACGACTCGACTCTCTGACTCTCCCTCTCAACCCGTGTCTTGGTGACGCCCCCAATTAACGAACGGGCGATGAAACATAACAGGCCTTGCTCTGTGGTCGATAATCGATATCGCTATGACAATGTACGCATATAGCAAAGCAAATGTTAATGGCTGAGATGGAATAGGAATGCCGTTACGATCCACCCTTGGAAAGGTTTGATCGCCAACCTGCACGATGTGACAGGGGTACAAGTACGAGAAGGCCGTCTATCAATGAATCTGCTCTCACCTCGAGTCACCTCACGTCAAAGAGCGCTATGACTTTAACGCGTTTATTGGCACAGAGACTTGGCGTTCACGACGTTTTTCCTACTCCAAAGAGAGTATGGTTCTTACGACACTACCCACGGCGTCTTCGGAACGTCTGACCCGAGATGCACTTATCAAGACGTGCATTCATTTGCATGCACGTAAGTAGTATAACTTAACTTAAAACTCCTACTCCTGGCTTGCCGTCCCTGTCGAATCTGACAAGTGATAGACGGTGAATGAAGGCATCGAATCGAATCGATCCTCCCTCCGGCAGATAATATGTACATACATAGAGTCATAGACTGAGACTGAGACTGATCGACCTGACCTGACCTGAGCTGTAACAGATACACGCCCCCACTGAGTCGTCATCAGCTCTGCATTACAGGACTGTGCTCTCTTTGTTACCTGCGTAGCCATCCGCCGCCGGCCATAGCATAGTACATACCCTTGATATTAAACCCCATTGGAAGTCTTCATAAGCAACGGAAGCGTTTTCGCTACACGGAAGCATCCTAGACCCCGACGCCGAGGACGGCACAGCCGGGAGCCATCCCACTTCCCGTCGGCTCTCTTTTTCTCTCTCTCTAGTCAAGTCAAGCCAAACCAAGCCAAACCAGGCCAGGCCAAGCAACAAATCTCGTGAAACGCAAGGGCAGAGAAATAATTAATAACCTCACGGTAATAGAACGAATGAAATTAAGCTTTCACCCAACGGCTTGGTAATGGGTAAACTCTTTCTGATCCAGGCAAAGTCCCACACATGTCCATTGCCTCGGGATTTAGCAGTGGAGATACCTCTGAAGATCTTGATGCCCAACTCAACTCTCTTCCCTTCCAAAGTGAAAATATCTCACAGCCTTTCTGGACCCTTCTTTTCCTGAAGAGGCATGTGCGACAGAAATGTCAGGATCTCCATCCTGTCCCTCCCTTTTTGCGCTCAACACATCCCTGCCCTGTCTTGTTTTGAGCATAGGCCCCCCGAAAGAGAGCACGTTTTTTGTCTCACAGGGAGAAGAATCTGGGTGTCTCTTGATGGCAAAGACGGCGATCAGGACCATGCGGTTTTACATTCTGCGTCATCTCGCCAATTTCCAGCAGCACGGTTCCGCAGACTTGGTGCGAGGCAAGGATTTCATCGTAACATGGGGACAATCAATCTACGATAGGCCAACTTTGTGTCCGTCTCTGTTGCTTTCTATTTTCCCTCGGCCGAGATGTATACTTTTATGCCTCTGGTGAGAAATCTGCCGAAGACATGGGTAGAATAACGTTCAAGATGCCCTGAAACAGTCTCTTTCTTTGTTGCCAATGTTGCATCGCAAATATCGCTTCCTTCGTGATCATCCTTGAAGAGTCATGATTAACCAGGTTACTGGTAATTGTACCTTGTTGCAATGCATGGATGCTCACGCCAGAATCATCATGACGAATTCCTCGGCGAGATCTGCTTATCATGATATGTTGGTATGCTGTAGGCCGATCATATAGGGCGTCAACTGTAGAGCGACTGTCTTAATAGAAGAAAGTCATAGCATGATCGATTCCCTGTCCTTCGCAAGGTGCCGGAGTCACTTCATCAAAGCACAATCCCAAGGACTCTTTCATGTATGTATCCGATGTAGGGTATTCGCAGTCCGGGCTCTTCCAGAAGTCCTAAGCTCTCTCTAAACTCACACCGAATACGATCATCAAGTACAGATGAGAAACAACGTCTTCAATAAGGAATCGCACGATGCCTAAATCAATCATCACCCGGCCCGGTCCAGAAGCCGCCCGCAAAGCAACCATCATAAAGGACTTCTGCAACTCATGTGAACTTGGCGGCGACTAGTAAAACCGGTGAGTTTAGCGACCAGCTTCACCTCTTGGTGGTTCCGCCAGTCTACTACGTAGCGGGGACAATTCCGCAGAGAGCAGAAAAGCCACGGCACTCCTTGTTAAGCAACGTGCCAAGTCTGGGGTTGACAGGTTGTGCCTTGCATCTCTACCCGTCAGCGTCAGCGCTTGAAGCGGCCCTGGCGGTTTCCACGCAAAGAATTTTCTTCTTCTTCATCCAAGTTCGAGATGCTCAAGTTTTGGTGATGCGAAAAGGCCTCCAAGATCGAGACTGGCAAGACCTGCATTGTCCCCATATGCATAATGCATGCGTTGTTGACATCGTACAGCTGTCAAAGAGCGGTCTGCATCATTCACATTAGTGTTTGCTGAGTAACAAATCCACACACCTCTTGCGTGAAGTGTTCACGGAAGCAAAATTCGCCTTCGTATCTGGTTATTGCATGCGCAGTTATCCAGATACACTAGCAAGTTACGAGTGCCTTGTTGTGTGTTTGGCCCGACTACGCCGGGACAAAACCGGCCGAGACAAGTCTCCCCTTTTTTTTTCTGTCTCTGATGGAATGACTGATGTTTTCTCGTTTGTTGTCTCATCGTTCGTACCCAGGCGCGCGGTAACCAGTCCGTAGATTTGACTCAGGGCGAACAAGTTCCACTTTGTGTGATTTCCCGGCAGAGGCGGGATTACATGATCTGCCCGGAGGAATGGAAAGGGAAGGGAAGAGAAGGGAAAACTTTCCTCTTGGTAACCAGCTCACACCAGCAACAGGATAATAGGACAGGTGATGACGAAGAACGAGAGATCCGCACGATCCTGGTCTGACAAGAGTGGAGTGGACTTGAAGCCCTGTTCATCTCCAGGCTGAAGTATCAGGATTGAACGTGGCGGACTTGACCTGAGAAGGACCTCGTTAAAGAGATAGGCCCGAGACATGACCGCAGAGGTCCTCGAGGGTTACTTGTACAGGCTCCTGGACCTGGTTTGTGAGGTTTACAGATGGGCATGGCTTCTGTAACCTGGTATGCTACGGCATGTACAGTTCTCCCCACAGAGGCTACAGCGCTCCGTGAGTTTGATCTTCAAGATGGCGTCCTGCAGGCCCATGCCCAGCCTGATAGGTGTCAGTGAACTCTGTCTCGTTTAAGCTTTGCATTTCTCAACGGCCGTTTTGTTTGGTTTGTCAGAATTTAGCAGTTCATGTAGGTAGTGAGACAGCTGTAGCTCGGGTAGGTTGACAGCTGAAGTGAATACCGAGTGTCGTCACCCTTGCATGAGAAACAATTCGCATTGACGAAGGGGAGTCTCTCACAGCACAATAGAGAGTCAGAAGAGCCGGCTGCTGGCCCTGGAACTTGGCTGGGATTGGGACTGTCACACCCACCAGAAGCAGAACATCCCGAGGCCCGAGCCCGCGTCCTGGGAACGCCAAAGAAGAAAGCTGGGACCGATCTGATTGGATAAACCCCTGTGAAGAGGGGCATTACGCCTTGGCAGAGTTGACGATTGCAACAGAGACCAGGTTCTTTAGGCTAGGGTGAACTTGGCGTCAGAGGCAGGGGAGAGAGTTCACTGACCAAATAGCGAGCCCGAGAACGAAGAAAAAGTTGGCGATGGTATGAATAGTATCGGTTACGAAGAGGAGCTCTTTCTCTTCACGGAGTAGACGATGATAGTCTCGGAGGACTAGAAACACAAGCTACAACTGGACATGGCCGTGTATGGAGACAACTCGTCTCCATAGAATGACATGTCTGGCTTGCTCGGGGGGCATTTCCTAGGTCCCGGGCAAAGTCGTCCAGCCAGTCGGTAGAGGCTAAGAGGACTTGCCCGTCAGTCCCCCTTGGCAGATAATTTGCGATAGAGAGCACGAAAATCTGGATTTGCAGGGCTGATTGGATAGCGGTGTGGTATCAACCAAGTGACGGCGTCGGATCGACTGTGGAGATTGTGGAAATTATGTATGTATTCCAGAAGACGGCTGAAGGCTTTTTCGCTAAGGTTAGTCTTGAACATGACGCATCACAGGAGTGTGAGTGTGCAGTGTTTCTCCTTTTGGAGCCTGGTCTGGTTGTGTCATGAATCAAGGAGAAAATAGTGTATATGAAAAGAATCGAGATCAAATGGTAATAGTGAATATGCACGTATGAGCGTTGACATAAACAGAACAAAGACCCCCTGTAGAGTGCAGCAAGGATGAGTGCTCGTTTAGACGCAATTGGTGGGATTCTCATGCTTGACAGCGTAGGCCTGCAGCGAGGCCTGGCTCAAACTTGTGCATAGCCATGTCGAAACTTGTTGACCGGTTCCTCTTTAGGAAAGTAGAAAACTCACGTGGAGGGCAGCGGGCGAAAGACTTAAAGATTGTGCAGTAGTTGAGTGAGTTGGCGACGACAAGATAATTATCGGTACTCGTCAACGTGAATGTGTACCATGGTAGGTAAGTTGAGGTCGGGTGCGCCTAGATAACAGCATCACAGGGCAAGGTTATAGGGGCCTTGTACCACTGCGAGCCCTGTAAATGCTACCTGTGGAATCGCTCATCAAACTCCCGGTAGCGGATACGTTTCGGCTGGGTGACAAGCCGACAGTAGCACAGGACAGGACAATACATACAGGACATACCGCTACCGGCATTGCGCCCACGTGTGCAGTGGAGCAGAGCGCCATAATATGCGTGCTAAAATGCTAATTCGATGCACGATGCTGTCGTGTATGCATGGGGTCATATGTAGAGTACGGTATGAATCTAAGCTCAGTCCATATGACCCAGGCAGCCTTGTTTTGGCAACGAAACGAGGTCATTCTCCGAATGGTGATACCCGGCAGTGGACATGTGTGTCATGGAATCAATACGGTACTTGAGCATCGTCAGGGGCCATACGAAAGCCCAGCCCAGCCCAGCAGAGAATGGCGTCAACGTCCAAGCGTCCAGGTCCAGAGTCCAGTGTCCTTCATGGATATGAATCCCACAAGTCCAATGGAACTTGACGGACAGGGCACGTCTAGAACGGACTGAGACGTTGGCAGTGGGTCAGACAGGTTTATTACTCTTGCTCTGTCCTCCATATTTTGCTGTAATTAATCAAGTAATTAATTAATTGCCGTCGCTCAGTAGAATAGACAGCGATGACACAAAACATGGCCGTGCACTGCAGTAAACCAGACTAACCTGACCTGCAAGCAATGCAGCGCAAGAAAATCTTTTCTCCCTCTGTTGATGTGATGTGCATTGACGCAGACAGGCAGGCCCTTTATCAGATAGACCTTGTTTCTATTATTGATTCAGCCAGACCAGCATCATCGCAGCCAGTCACAACATTATCCTACCTACCTTGATGACTCGTCAGGCAAGGGATGCCCGAATAATGACGAGTCTCCTTATTTGGCATGCCATGACTAGTAAAAGTTGACTTGGTCTCTCCAAAGAAGCAATATCAGAGAGGTCTCGACCCCTCAAAACGGTGGTGTTGCATCCCGCTCTAGGCAGTACAACGTGCTGATCACACGAAGGGGCTGGCTCATTGAGGGAGGCTTCCACGTGCCCGACGGCCCGTGTCTGCTCGGGTGGTGCAACTCCCAATCAGATAAAACGGTGAGAGTCGAGTAGATAGATAGCTGTGTAGGTATTGCTTTGGAGGCGGTCATCGTAGCTGAGGTGCTGCTCCCCTCGCGGTGGAGCAGGCGGGACGTTTGACTGTCTCTTTTCAAGGGTCCAAGACCTTTTGTTCTTGCTCACCGTCACGAAATATTTCGAGCAACAGAGCAGAGGGCGCGGTCTGGCGGGCAGACAGAGACAGCTCTGATTCAAATTGTGGATCGGCGGCACCCTGAAGGCCAAGGTGAGCTAGACGGCGGCTCCGCCTTGGAGACAGTTTCCTCACTCTAGAGACTAAGTGGTTAATGAGAATGCTGTGCTGTGGCAGAGTATTGCGGTGAGTACCCAATCCATGAGGTAAGGCATAGCGAGCGAGCAAGCATCTTGGACTTAATGTGAGGTTGTATGTGCTGTTACCTGATACAAGATGGATATGGATGGATGGACACACTGTAACATCATCGTGAGGGGAAGGGGATTGCCGGCGGTATTGGTGGTTCTGGAATATTATGGTGGAGTGAAATGGAAGGGTCCAAGTTTAGATCCCCCAGCCCAGTCCAGTGCAGGCTGCAGGCCAGTGCTGTTTCGCCATGTGCGACAGTGATTTCCTACTCTATCGTTTATTCATTCGTAACGAGAAATGTCATTTGGGAATAGCATCCATCGACCATTGTCTTGGCTGTGCCTCGGCCAACCCTCGGTGAGTCATCCGCCATCCAACATTCATTCTCAGGGTCTTCCTCTTTTCTTTCGTAACGAAGATAAATTGCACAGCCAAAACTCATCCTCACTTCGCTGACGCCGAAGACGTAAGGGCTCGCAGATTGGTCTGTGTGTTTCACCAGACAGTGACTGGCCTTTGAATTCTTGGGGGACTTTTTTGCCCGGTAGAGGATAGCTTCGCCTTAGATTAAAACAAGTTGATCCCAGTAAACGGGTCGCTCTCGATATATGCATACGCATGCGCAAATCATTGCAACTTTATTCAGTCACACCCCCTTCCACTACCTCCCGCTCTTCAGCTCGCAAAAGAAAAAACCCCAGACACTCACCCCCCTCCCCCCCCCATCCCTTGTTTCTCGGAGCGAGATGGAAGTGCCACCATCAAAACTTTTAGCAGCAGAGAACACGCCCCCCCTTCAGAGTACGTATAGAGAGGGTGTGCTCGCTCGCGATGCTGCTCGCTCTGCTATGGCTCCCTCGATGGCAGTGGGCTGTCAACAGGGGTCACCTAGGTATGTATGGTATGGTATGGAAGGGCCCTTTTCTCTTGTAAAAGTTATAATAAACAACCTTTTTCCTTGTGAGCCCCGTCCGTAGGGATTCTTTAGTCTCTGTACCGTTGTTTTGGGTCCATCTTGTCTCTGTGTTTAAATACTTCTTTACTCCCCTCCTCCAAGCCATTTCCAGTTCGACCAAGACGTTGCAGCGTGTGTTATTGTACCGTAGTCCGTCTCAGCAGGAACCTTGTCGCCCGCCATTGCTACCCAACATCAACAACATCCTTGAACGCTATTCTATTACTTGCCCTCACTTGTTGATATAGAGTTCGGCGGGTTCACCACTATTGCCCATTATATACATATATAACCACAGGGCCTGGCCATCTTCATCTTGGATCGATCGACTCACATACTTACTATACCTTGGTCCACGATTTTTTAGAATCGATACAACTTGGTCGGGTTTGTCACAATGTGCAACTACATCTATGTAAGTCAGAGCATGCAACATCATATCACCATGCACCACATCACCGTGATGGTGAATGGTCATATACAAGACAAATGCTCATCCATTTTGTAGAAGGAACTTAGCTGCCAACACCACTACCATCTGGTAGAATCATGGTGCCCCAAGTATATCGAGACAGAACGTCGGTGTCCGCCGACTATTGTGAGCAAGCAGTACTGGTGAGTCAGCATAACCATTTCCACAACATACATGAACATTCACTAACCGTATATCCACAGGGGTGACGACATTTGTGGTATGTCTTGAGATTCCCAAGGCCCGACTTGATGCTCTCCACCGACGGCCAACTTTTGATGCATGAACCCGTACTAATTCGTTCTCTAGCTGCCTGCCGCGAACGCCAACAACCAAGCAATCACCCTTGGGCAAAATTGATCCAGCGTCCCGAGTCACGCTTGTCCTACTCTCCCCAAGTTCGTGCGCAATGAAAACGAGCGATGCGTCTCGCAGGTCGAGTCCTCGATATGTCGCCAACCGATCTGCCACTCCAACGTCCAATGAGACGGCACTCTTCACCTATCTATCCATCCCCGCATACGCATACACACATACATTCACACACGAAACCCGACCTCTCGGATGGGTTGAAACAACAGGATACAACCTCATTCGTCTCTCTCGCCAGCGGTGCCGAGATATCCCTCCATCGAAACGAATAGTCGACGTCTGCAGGTTCATCAAGCTAAGCGATGTGCTTTACCAGGTGGTCGACTCAAGTGAGACATGACACCCCCCCACTTCGGAATGTGGACTTTGGAGGTGGACATATGAATCAACGAAATACAGCATCGAACAAGAAAAAAACACAGAAAAAAGTACAGTTTATCGATACCTCGGAAAGGCGCAGGAAAGCATTTGGTTCATCATTTTTACTATCATCATTTTATTATCTGGAAGGAAAAGAATTCGGCTCTTTGGGTGCAAACCCGTTCTTTTGGCCGATGTGGGATGGGGGATACTTGCTCCCTCTCTTGACTCGCAAGAGGCGTTTACATGCATGGCAGAAGCTTTGGTACCTTTTTGGGGGGGATGGCGTTCGATCGACAGCCCAGGACCAGCTCTCGAGGAGAGCCCGAAAGCTGGGGGGATGGGGGCCACTGAAGAAAGTGCTCAGACACCTGCAATGTGCAGCTTTTCGCCACCGACAGGGGAGAGCTCAGGCCATCGGAGCTCTCTCTACTGCACAGCACAGGACAAGCACAGGCACTTTCACCCGTCAACTCGCACCTCATCTCGACATTGGACGCCACACCACCAGCCTCGGGCGCTACTCTGATGATTCTCTGCATGAGAGGTCTTATGACCGTCATCAGAGCAGCCTATTATGAAGCAACACCTACCTCTACCTCTTGATCTCTCGAGAGAAGAAGAGGGAGAAGCAACCCAACCACATCTGGCACGGGAAGAGTCTTGACTACTATTTTGTTTTTATTTTTGGCGCGCTTATTTTTTTAAACCTCAACTACAACAACCTTGTTGGACTAACTGGTGCATGCATGGATACGGGCATTTATGGGAATCTAAGATATCACTTGGGAGGGGGTTTAAGGGATTGGATTGGAAACCATTTTCTACTACACCTTCTTTCACTACACTCGATGGCATGGGCGTTTTTTTAACTCTTGTTTAGTCCCTCCCGACATTGCCGCGCAGCATGGCATGGCATGGGGAGGTTTTTGTTGCTTTACCAAACCTATCTTTATTACTACTGATCACAGCTGAGACTACCCAAGATAGTCGCATATTGTTAGGCGCAGGAAATGAAATACTAGAATATTGCTTGTTAGTAAACTTGTCAGCTCTCGCATAACTCGGTGGTTTTGATCCGCCAAAGACGACGAAGCATTTACAGGCGGCCGTTTCGTAAACTAGCCATTTTGGCATTAGAATGCGCTAGATTAATTGATTTGAGGCGAGAAAAAGCAAAGAGCTGATAAAAAACCTGGAAGTTCTATACTGAATCAGGGAAAATTTTACAGAGGTACGAGAGATTACGGTATTACTATCAGCTTAGTTTGTACCCATCCCGCTACGGGCCGCTCAATCTTTGAACGATATGATATGCCGAGTGACATTCTGAATCACGCGGCTGACGATACCCGCGCTGACACCTGCGATATACTGTATCGCTGTGATGATGAGCGTGGCATGTCTCTGTTGTAATAGGATAGGTAGGCAAGTCTGTGATGGGGGATGGGATGAGATGGGACGGGAAGGGAACGTTTTGGCTTCGGTGAGAAGAGATAACTTAGTGCGATTTCGTGATTTGCGTGCCGTTGGATGGACATTGTCTCATGTTCATCTACCGAATGGGGGATCCATCCATCAGCGCGTGTGCATCTAGCCAAGGAGATCCTTATAAACTACTCCGTAGATGGCCACAGTATGTAAGGATACAAAAGTGCTGCGATGCTGTGATGCTGTGATGCTGTGATGCTGCGATGCTGTGATGCTGTGATGCTGCGATGCTTGGATCTGTATCACTTTTCTCTTTCCTCTCTCTCTCTCTGTGGCATCGTTCCCCACGTTGTTCGCTTCTTGCCTCCCACCATCTCTTTTCCCCTGGACCTTAGCTTTCATCCGCTAACTAGTCTGATGCCGTTGGCTTCCTTCTTGACGCGTTGGCGCTACCGCATCGTGCCGACGGGAGTCTCAATCTGGTCTGTTGAGTCAAGCCCATCCGACGGAGTACCCGCTTTATGTATTATTGTCTTGGCAGTCATTTCCAAAGGCCTCATCGTTCTGTTCAAAACTCTTCTCTGGACACCATGTTCTGTTGAGATAGTTGCACGGTCTTCACGCTTTGTTTTTTAGTGTCTCTTAGCGTAGGTTACGCCATTGAGACGTTAGTTGTCTCTTTTCTCAATGGGAATAGGTTTTTATGGTTCCCGTAGTGGAGGGAATGTTGGTTTTCGCTTCTGCATGAGGCGTCACCAGCCGTTGGTATCAGAGTTTGAACTAGCAGCCCGCCTATCCTGTGTATGTTTAGTTCGTGGTTTTGACACGAAATACTCTAAACGGTTCCTCGGCGAACTTGACTAAGGAGGGTGTGCGCTTGTCATGCCGTCATGTGTCTTTGACATCGTGCGTGGGTTCAAGTCGACAGAGCACGGTTGTCAATATGATATCCATCCCTCAAAGCGATGACGAGGAACAACAACATCGTGGGCCAAAGCGAACGAAGCGAGAGGTAGGGACGAGCGAGGTCTGTTTACTCTACGCAAAGCGCGGTTAGTTTGCCATTCACCACTTGCAGGCAATGCACTCGTCATCAACATCTACCGGTATCTCCTGTGCATTCTAGACCTTGGGACCTTGGTCCTCTCCCTGCATGTACGGGCAAGGCGGTTGAATCCTGCAGAGCCTGGAGAACGGGATATGGCAAAGCAGCCGCACGTGCTGCTCTCATTGCTCACCCCAATTTTATCATTCTCTTTTCATTCGAGAAGCCTCAGCCAATCCGATTCTTGCACTCAATCCTCGAGCTTCGGTTTGTCTGCCACGTCGTCGCGTTCGCTTCGCTTCGCGCAAGTAAACACCACGTACGTACGTCAAGGTCATGAGAATGCTCAAAAATGGAGACCGATATTTTGACAGATCCGCGACGTGGGGTACGTGGGAGATCCCTTGAGGTAGAAGTGTCACGGCATGGGGGTTCGTTATCACGACTGATGATAAGATCCATGAGGCTGAAGCTGAGATTGGGAAACAAAGAATCTTTGGGACCGGAGATGTGGCATTCGCGAGTTTCTGGATCCTCCTGTCGCTATCATATCAAGCTTTTTTCTTACTCACCTACCTAGACCGGATAGCTGGGACAGACACCCATGATAACAGCGCTGCACTGTAAATCATCCATCACGCAAACCTTGGGCCCTTGTCTATCGTCGCATGATTCACCCTCCACTACAATACCTTACCTACTACCTACCTAACGTAGGCAGATGAGAGAATTAAAGGTGCTCGCAAGGACCCCACACGTCGGCCAATCTAATTCTTATCAATCAATCATAAGGGTCTTTTTCATCCCGAAAGGTCCCCTACTTGCGACCTTCTCAAATCTCTCGTGCCTCTTATCGCCCACCGTTTCACAATCCATGGCTCAACGGCGCCGTTACATACATATGTACAAATTACGGAAGAGAGAGAGGAGAAAAAGGTCCTTTCCTAAAAGGGTCGCACGAGATTGAGACAAGAAAGAAGAAGAGCGAGTCGGGATGAAGAAAGTGACTGTTCTGTTCTCGGAGGACTCGATGCATGTCATGCAGCGTCTTTTCTTCACATGCGGCCAGGATCCAAACCGGTCAGTGTGATGAGCTAGGGATGCCCTTCTCACCGATCAAATGGTGATTTCCCCAGTACATGGTCTTTTTGCCCTTTTTCGTCTTGCCCTGGCTAGAAAGAGCATTTTACAGCCGCCGAGGCTTGTGACCCGAATCCGAATCCCGCATTCGGTGGGTGTCATCACGTCAAAATCTCTACAGCGCGAGCAAGGATGGCGGGGTATCGGGAACGGAGGACGGAAATTGAACACACCAACCTCATGATACGCATCGGGTCGAGCGAAGCTAAGGCCATCATCATGGTTGCTATTACACTCTGAAACCATCTCGGGTGCTATCTCGTCATGCTATCTCTCTTTGTCTAGGCGATAGAGATCAACTCAATCTTCCCACGTGCTCTGGACCCCACGACATCTGATGATTCCGACCTTGGCTCAGGCGTGGGATGATCTTCCGAACAGAGGCATTACGTTCCGAATAGACGGTATCTAGCTGCCTTGAAGGATTTTGAGGGGAGGACATTTCAGCATGCAGATTCATGGTTGCGACTGCGACCACTTCAGCACCTACACCATCATACGTTGGTTGGCTCCAATACACAGGCCAATTGTGAATGCCCCAGGATCGTACATACTTACATGCATGCATACATACAAAAACCGCCGAGATTGAAAGTGAGGTTGCTGGCTGAGCCTGAAAGCCCCGAAAGTACCGCCATGAGGCCATCTACCCCACAACAAGCTCACCGGTATGGAGTATGGAGAGTCCAATTGCGACGCAGTGCCAATATGCAGCATGCAGCGTGGCAGGGCTGCTGACACACCTGCTCTTTTGGAGCCATTGGATGGATGGTGATGCATCCTGCATCCATGTATCGACATCGACAGACAGACAGACAGACAGCACCCGCATCCGATGAACCGAGGTGCAGGTAATGCCTTGGTCCCCTCAATTGTGTGTACATTATGTGACGGTCATTTGCAATTGTCGGAGGGAGGCAAACTTCTTGATACCTGGAGGGATCTGAGGCCCGTTTATCCAGGGGAATTCCTTGTTAGACTGGACCGCGATATTAACTTTTCGTCAAGCGTCTCGTCTCGTCTGAAGTTTTTAGTAGGGGGTGCATAATGACGATGACTCTTGTTGATGTCAACTGTGGCAAAGGGCGTAGCGTTCGTGCCTGAGCAAGATCAAAGCGTCTGGAGTCGTGCTCGTCGCGAGGGTAAGCTAGGATTGCAAGAGGAAGCTCAAAGGTAGGCGATTCTGGTGAGTTGCATCATTGATATCGCATCACAATTATAGTGTAACACAAAGATTTGCCAATTGACAGCCACAGACCGACCATTGTTTCTCCACGTCTGACGCTGACGCCAGAGGGATCGTAGCCAGGGGCCAGGGAAAGGGACAATAAGCCAAGTGCCGGATAGATGCATTAGCGCTGCGCATGACACGTGCATACAAGCCCCGTAAGTGCATACCTTCTCTAGGTTCATACTTTCAAACGGTTGCCCCATCACCTACTTCCTAAATCGTCGACTTGCAGTTCTTGATACACCTCACCCGCTCTACATTTACGGCACTGCAACACTCTTTTTCTCTTAAGATATTCCTGGTACATGGGCTCTCTCTGTTGTGCTCTGCTCCACACCCTGTTGCTGCTTTTCGAAAAACTCCGAGATTTCATCCTTCCCAAAGAGTCAAGACACGTACATAATCACAGACCGGTCAAGCTCGCAAAGACCATGACCATGAACATGAAACGACAAAATGCGCGCATTATGTGCATTCTCTGCACTGCACTGCACGGACAAGTGCCACACCCTCTCGGATATTCCGTCATCAATCTCCCGGTCGTGACGGAGAATTAAAATGTCGGGTATTATTGACGTCG
Source organism: Fusarium sp. NRRL 52700 (assembly GCA_013396095.1). Lineage (NCBI taxonomy): Eukaryota > Fungi > Ascomycota > Sordariomycetes > Hypocreales > Nectriaceae > Fusarium > Fusarium sp. NRRL 52700. The sequence goes on from JAAQRM010000041.1 coordinate 24,955, forward strand.
GGCCAAAAAGCAGTCATGCAAAACGTGATCGTGGTATCGTGCGAGTCTTACCAACATGCAAGCACTTGAGACCTTTTTTTTATTTACTCCACGATGAATAGAGATTCGGCACACCCTAGCCCCTTATTGTCATGCCATGATGCTTGCACCCGCACAAGCCAGTGAGCATGTGACTTGACCATATGGTGTCCCTCTAGCATTGACGCAGAGTTACGTTTATTGGTGCAAAGGGCGCATTGAGCGTTTCAGCGACAAGGCTGGCATTCAATGATCAGATGTCTAGAGGATGTCTTGGATCGAAATATCGATCTCGACAAACAGCTTTGTCCCGACGAATCGCTTACTCTGTTTTTAGACATCGGAAATGCCCGAGTGCAGGCTTCTTTATGGATTACGGAGGTACAGCAAACATAGAGTACGGCATCTCGATGCGCCGAGACACGGATACTTGATATCACGCTGATCACGATCTCGTGCCATGTACACGCGGAGTGTTGGCGACTTCTCTTTTGCTACCGATACACTGGATTGCCTTACGATTGGTGTATCGCAAACTCGGTGTGTTTTCTTTTGCCAGAAAACTGGTTATCGCGAGACAAGTGTCCATCGAGTTTGCTTCTTTTGCAGCTCTGCTATTGGTGTGTTGGTCGACACAACTGTTGGTTCTGCATCCAATCCCAGCTCCAGCTCAACCTCGGCCCCGTTCTCAATGTCAGCGTAACATGTGGATCTTGGATAATGAACTAAAGATATAGACATGTCTTACATTGTCTCGAGGTCAGGTGACGAGCAAACAAGTAGTTGCTTCTTTCTTCATTCATTGTGTTTCCAGGTTGGGCCTGGCTGTTGGACGAGGCTTACCTCGTTGGAGCTATCACATCTCAAAAAAAGCCACGATTCAGGTTTTCAGCCACGACCCCCGTCACGCTAAGGGGAAGGCTGCATAGGGCGCACATTACGTTGCGTTCAACCCCTATGGCGAGAGGAGAAGAATAAGATCTTGTGGAGAGCTAAGCTCGATTGACGCGATATGATCTCAGCTAAAGCGGCTGAGAGATGTTTCCGTCATTCTCTTATTGGTTGCTAACCCTGTTGAATCGATCATAATAAGGGAGATGTTCCCGCTGCCCGGATCTGATGTTGCAATGTGAGCGGCTATCACTAGTGATACCGCGCGTGAGATGCGCCCCATAGCGTGGATTGGAGGCAGTTGATGGCGTCGCGAGGTGAGAGCGAGGGATTGGCATCGTGCTTACGACGAACATCGCTAATTGCGAATAATCCTTGGTATAATGGGCAAATCATGGTAGTACAAGATGTCAAGGAATTCGTCGATGCTACTCTGACGAAGCCATCTGAACCAGACATGTCATTACTCACTTCTGTCTTGTTGCCCCCTCAGCCGGTGGCGTACCGTTCGGCGATATGATGCCTCACTAATCAAATTAGATTGCACAGTCAGCCATTAGCTTGCGAGGCTTCCAGGTTGTTGTCCAACCAAACGGCTCATCGGTCATCCCGCCTCGTTATTTCGTTGCGCCTTCTACTTCTGCTTCTTCTCAGTTTCAGCCTCGAGTCTTCCGTCGACCAGACTTCCGTCAGGCAAGACCTTTTCCCTGGTGCGAACGTAGGCCAGCAGAAAAGGGTACGCCAGATCACAAATGACTGAGGTGCCAGTGATGAAGACACCAAGAGGATGGAAAACGAAGCCGTGAGCCTCGGGCCAGTACCACCACATCAGACCGCAAGAGACGGGCAGACCCATGACGGTGCCAACGAAGCGACAGAACCTAGAAGCGAGATGTCAGCATGGCTGAGTTTTAGACGCAGGGTTTGTTCTGAGATTGCTTTTTCGGGTTGTCGTCACGAGACAACAAGTGGGTGTTTATCCTACTGCAAGCCAGTCTGTCGGTATTGCTGGCGCAGTCTCATTGAGCAGACCGCTCTCACCTGAGACCCGATTTGCAGTAGTCTTCCGAGGTCTCGGGATCGTAGAGCATGAATATGATAGCTGAGATGACAAGGCGGCCTGTATCGAGACACACCCTCTGCAAGAACCAGAAATTGCATATAGGAAATGAAAGACTCACCAGATTGCATAGCTCTGCCCACCAGAGTGACCTCTCTGCAGAAGCATAGCCAACGCCGAAACGCTGAATATCATCTGCGCCACACCAGCCGACCAATATGCCAACTCCGTAGTATCTCTCGCCTCAAGGCCCTTCCAATTCTTGCCCCATTTGATGCCATACCCTCTGTGAGGCTCCTCAAGCCACCACCATACAAACAGCCCATTGCCTACGACACCCGCCACAAAAACCAGGAACAGCAACAACGCGAAATTGTTCGCTATAAGCGGACTTGAGGCAAAGGACCTGGGCGCTGTTTTAAGCGTAGCGTAGAGAACAACCATATCGAGAAGAAGCCAGAGCATGAAGCCGTATGTCTCAATGGGCGCTTCGCACACCCAAAAGGCGTAGACCACCTCCCATCCTAGATTGAGACCCAGTGCGACGAGCGGTGCGGGCGTCGCGTGGGTTGCTAGTGAGCGGCGGATCATGAGGACGTAGGCGATCAGCCAAAATGTTATGCCGAGGGAGAGGCAGGCTGTTGATGCAGGGACGAGCCATGGTGGTGCTGAGGGGGGTGGGATGTCTGATGAGCCCATTTTGTGGTGTTTCTTTGGCGCGGGAGTGTTTGAGGTGCGCGAGAGGTTGGAATGAGATTGGAGGTGGGTGGTAGTTGGGGTGATTGAGGTATTGACTTTCCGGTTGTGCCGGATGATACTCTCTGTTGATGAGCTGAGTTGTGAGTTGATGACACGCGCGGACGAGGCTGTGGTGAGAGGGGGATTACCCTATATGTCAGCCTGGAGATGAGATGACACAACATCTCGCGACGACTTCTAGTCATACACTCTGAGTATGGATATTGTGGTTCATCTGGTCATTTCTGCTTCAAAGGTGCATTTTGGTGACCTCGAGAACTGGGCTGCGGACAATTCACTGCGATAAATGTGCCCTTCTTTGTTACCAAGTCACCTCACCTCCACCGCATGAGCGACGTGGCTAGCAAGAGTAGAAGGGACAAAGACTAAAGACTTATGAAATAAATATTATAGAGGAAACTCTGATTCATCTCTTTTTATCATACAGGTTACTCGTGGCACACGTCAATTTGACTCTGAGCCTCCATGTTGGTGAGAGATGTCCAAAATCCTATCTCATGACTGATCCAGGCTGACCGTTACCACATATATTACCGGTATAGTAATCTTGTAGAAGAAACAAACAAATGCCGAGTTTATTCAATTGAAAACGCAGGAGACACCTCTTTGCGCGTGATACTGGCCAAGCTGCCTCAGCCAGCGCTCCTGCAAACCTACAAGACAAGCATATACTCTCGACTTGTTCTGGGTGCACAGGTACGAACTGTTACGCACAACAAAATCTATAGTCTCAAACTCATAATTGGGGTCATCGGGTTGCGGGTTGGACCTGAAGTGAGGATGAAGTTGCTCTGCAAAGAAGAGATACTATGCTGTTTGATCAGACGCAGAGACGGAGGGGACTTAGGAGCAGAGCCCAACCCAAGCAAGCGAGTTCCTCTCAGGCTAATTTACTCGGTCCTCCGGCACGTAAGTACGTAGAATATGAGCTACTGAGGAAACTGTCATCGATTACCGGCTGTAATCTGATGCCCAGGGTGAGATAGTCAATGGCGGTTAGGCTTCCTTGACACACCTGGCTGTAAGAACGCAGCACTTCTGCTAAAAAAAAACCAGAAGAATGATTGCTAGGAGTGAAAGAGTGTCTACCAACCCGGATCAGACGTCGTTAAGATGTTTGGTGTGCACCGGGAGGCAGCTTGTAGTCTAGCTGAGCCGGGTCAAATACCTATGTGCCTATGAGAACTGATACTTGCACAAATATTACATTGCTGTAATAGTAGATTAAATTGTTAGGCACATGCAAAAATTCGGTGTAGGGAGTAGCAAAGTAAGGCACATCGCCTTATTTTCCTCCTGACAGAGGCCAGCCTTACCCATAGTCCATCACACCAGTAATCGAGAAACGCCCAGATACGAGGGACTTCCATAGCGTGGAACACTAGCTGCAGAGAGCATTTAAAAACCCCATGAGGTATGTTCTGGTAAATCTTGTTATGAATGAAGAGTACGGGCCTACTATAGGGGCCTCATTGTTTAAGCCTTTGAATTACAGTTAGTAGCTTGATAGCCTAGCTTGATAGCCTCGTACAAGAGGCTGACGGCAAGGAAAAAAAAAAAATGAATGAAGAGTACACCATATGCTCTCCGCTTGCCGTGAAATGCTCATGAAAGGCACGAGACGGACACTTGTCCTTGGCATGAAGTCAACCAAAAGGCTGACGAAAGGCTCGCTACCAAGTAATGCTTTGCTCTTAAAGCTTTGAGCCATGGAGGACGTTAGAGTGAGTAAAGAGACAGTCAAGCGCCTCGTGGGCCGGGAAACAGTGTCTGGGAATAGTCTCTGGGACTGACCTCGCCCTTGCACAATACGAGACTTGTAGGTAGAAAAACGCCGTAAAACACCTATACATATTGATATGTAGTTTCACTCTTCCTCTGTATCCTTAGACGACAAATGGTGAGCGATAGGAGTCACAGCGTGCAATGCGTTCTAATGATACTAAGCTTGGCCAAGAAGGTTTCAAGCAACTTTCAGACATTCGTCAAGTCACTTCTGTCTTTTCACCTAACAAGTCAATAGAACCATTGAGATCTTCTTTGGAAGCTCATAGAACAGTCCAGAAGCCGATATCTTGGCCCTGGCCCGGACCAAGCTTCCATGGACATTGACGGATGTGTTGAGAGAAGGATTCTAGAGTCCCCCTTAGGTCCAGCTCACCATAGGGGCCTGTATCATCTTTGTGAAGTGATAAGAAGAGACTTACAAGACCAAGTCATTAGCGATAGCAAGTACGATAGATAGCTTCTGGAACTGGCAGAGGCAGAGTCCATGAATCTGATGCACGACGCTAAATGAAATCTCGAGAACTTGAGAGAAACTAGGAACCGTCTCCTGGCTCAACATTCATGACGTATAATCTAATTATTGATGCCCAAATTTGATGATATAATATTTGGACCCGATTAAGAGGCTTTTTTGACTCGATGACAAAGTCAAAGCTAGAAACATCCCACTGTCCGAGGCAAAGAGTGTCCACATTCTGGCTCAAGATATGACTTAAGACCTCACTTGGCAAGGATATCTCAGGTCGGGGATATCGTTTAGAACCCGGGGATGATTCTCGGAACATCGTAGAAGGAATAAATAAAGCCTCAATGTTTCATCCCACGTTTGAACTGTCCACAATCGCAAACATCTCCACCACATTGACGATGTTGATGCAGACTGAGCTTTAATGACATCGTCAAAGCTCAGTTTTCCTTTAAGTAACGTAAATAGCGGAAGGAGTCATATGATCAAGTCATGAGCTTGATGCGTGTTATCTCATGGGGCATCAAGATCTCCATCAGCACAACAAAACATGTCCCTGCTTTCACTTCGGGACAACCTTCTTCACCAGTTCCCCTGAGCGGAATGAATCAAGACCCTTGACGTCTCGGGTCTCGATACTAAGTAAACGATAAGACTCCATACGGGATTAAAGCATCGTGGCAAAGCATAACTTGTGCAAGAGGATATCGCCGGCTCTGAAGCCGGTCCTGAATGGAGAACATTCGGCCATATACACACCGATGAGGATATCAGCACAGACAAAAACGCTCGCTAACCAAGCTTATTGGACATGAAGCCCTCAGCCCTCCTTCAGAAGCGGAGAAAGCACTGGCGAAAAATGACCGACTCTTTCCGCTGAAGCGATGGGGACGTGATAGGCATCCGGATTGTCGGTCGTTATTACTTACAAGAGTTATTATCATGATGCTGATACGGGCTTTGATGTTCTTTTGTGAATGTGAGGATTCAGGATCTGCAGTGGGTTTGGGGAGGCCGGATACTTTTACCGGCCAAGACTTTGGGAGATTGACGGATGCTTGAGAGATGATACTTGCCATGTTGAGAAGCCAAGCTTCGGTACGAGGCGGCTTGATGCATAATGATCCAGAAGGTCGATGAAGAGATGATATCACTGCTTTGACTCTGTAGTACACGATAGGCTGTGAAGGTGTCTATCAGGTTTGCCTTTGAACCGACGATAGTCAAGCCGTATTCATCGAATCCTTCCAGAAACACTGACAATCTTGGTGTATTCCATTGTGCCCAAGAGACGAACTCGCATCGAATGATGCATTAGCACAGCCTAACTTACCCCTGCAAGCCGCAGAATTACCAGATCTACAGGGTCAAACAAGAACCGGCAGCGACACGGAAGACACCCATCTACTATAGCTGCCGGCGGCAGAGCCTGTAGTGCACCACTTATGAAATAGCATGATTCAGGACATCGGCATTACCTTCACGCACGGGTCACGCCTGTTGATAATATTTCGGTTTGGAGAGAACATTCTTCAAACACGCTACGTTACGTTCCAATTCATAGCCAAGTGAACAAAAAGCTGGAGTGCCCCGGATGTCCCGAGGTGAAATTGCTGGGGGAATATGGAGATGTCCCATGGGGACAATGGACAGGTTTTGTTTATTGTACGTAAAAGCCGAGTGACTCGTAATATACCATCTCACTCTTCGTTGCCAAGGCCAAAAGACTCGAAGTAATAGGTTCACGAGAGTAAAAAAGTTCAAGCGGTGTTCTCTTGGCAACGGACTCAGACCGAGTATCGTACGTATCACGGAACAACACCCCACGCCATAATCTTCTAGAATTCGACTAGAAGACCTCTTTGCTTTTCTTGCAGTGTGTACGTGCAGGATGGATGAACCGAACCCCCTGAGGCAAAAAAAGAGGTTGCGTGGTCAGGGATTAGGGATGACGACATGAAGGGCAGGGATGCTTGGGGTTATTTTCCGCGCTGAGGATAACTCTAAGCCGCAGTGGTTGACTCTTGCATGACATTGTAATAAGCTTATTCCTCAGTAATACCTTTTTTCGTTGACTCGTGGTTATGTACCTTGTTTGCTCAACACCATATCTTGGATAGACCAGTTGACTGTTTCTTCAGATGAGAAAACACAATTATAGGGCTTCTTCAGTGGACTTCACCCCTGTAAATCGAAACGCATCTCCAAAAATCTCTCCAAATTTCCCCAAAACAACAACTAGGCTTGTTTGTTCCGCACCTCCAAGCCCCAATTCTTGGCGTGGCAAAAACTCAACAGCAGCATTTTTCATATCATAATAGAAACAAAAGAACCCAAATCCATGTCCTTCAACTTTGTCCGCAGTGAATGGCATGATCATCAAAACATCAGACATATCAAACAAAGTAAGTACGATATTGCTATGGAAAAAAGAGGCCAGAAAGGGAATATCCACCTCGGGGTCCAAGCTGCGGATTTAACCCTCTCTCGGTAACGCGCCCGTCAGCCTCGAATTCAGTGAAGAAAAAATGGTTTGGAACTAGGTAGGCTAGGTAACTTGTAGCTTTATTGCCTTTTTCGGACGAGTGTAGCCAAGCTTATTGGAACCACAATTCAGAGGCGAACAACAAGCGGTATCTTCATCACGCCCATGAGAAGAACTAGATCATGAGAAGGCATTGCAGTTAGCAGAGTGTAGACATCATAAAGTATCTTGGATACCATGATGAAGATCATTCATGATAGACCCTATAACTACCGAGTGATGACAACAAGTCTATCCATTGTATCCTCCAACACTTGCAGATCAGTCATTACTAACGGCCCGGATTTATAGCCCCAAAACAACGGGCAAACCGGTCCAGTCTTGCAGCTGCTAATCGGCCTGGATTGTCATGTACGTAACATGACGGCCTTCTAGCGTGTTTCCACCACTCTGATCCCTTTCCCATGTCCCCAGCTTTTACTCCATCAATTGCACCATGCAAATACCTAACAGAAACGCCCAATTCTCATCACTGATACCCCATGTAATCCCTCACTGAGCGTGGAGTGTTTGCCCCAAGGGTCCTGCGTCTACTCTACGGTGCAGTATCTTCTCACGAGAGAGAATCCACATATGGGGAGACTCGAAGGACGAAGTGATCACCACAGCTGACCTGTTACCTCATAGTCCAAGTTGAGTACGAAAAGAAGAACAAGGCACAGTTTTGCCCCCAACGGACTGATGCACTACGGCGAAAGAAAGAGGGTCTCCCCAGAAATCCAAGGCTGCCCTTTCGCCGACTACAAGTCCTATCTTGGTGGAACCCCCTCCCCCAAATACCAAGCAAAGCACGGCCAGAAATCCATTCTCTACGCGGAGCTTAATGAGGGAATTCCGAGCTCTTATCCGACCTACCTGTACGCTTAGCTTCTTGGATTCCTTACCAACTCAGTATCTTATATATTCCTCTTCTATCTCTGTGTTCAACTTGCACTTCATCCTCCCGTTCCTCCTCATCCATCTCATATACCCATCTTATATCATAACTTATGTGTACTCCCTAAGCAAGCAAAGTCTGTTTAATATACTTACTTATACATACACACTTAAACACATACGCAATACAACCGCCATCATGTCTACATATCCTCAAGACGTCCACAACGATATCTACCCTTCAGACCAGGGCCACGACTCCAGCAAAACAAACAGCAAAGAGAAAGTACCCCTCGACAATGAAAAAGGTCACGACATAGATCTCCACTCCGCCCACAACGTCCCCGTCGTAGACAATGGCTTCGGCGGCGGCGAGGGCTCCAAGAACTTCCGCAACATGACAAAATGGGACACCACCTTTGCTCTACTTACGAACCAAGTCGGTCTTGGAGTGTTGTCGTTACCCAGCGTCCTCAAGACAATGGGTATAATTCCTGGCCTCATTGCTATCATTGGCATTGGTCTGTTGTCGTGGTATACTGCTTTTGTGCTGAAGCAGTTCTTTGGAAGACATCCTCATGTGTTGAACGTCGTTGATATGACCAAAGTTGTTGGTGGCCGTCCTCTTGCCATTGCCTCTGGCATCGGTCTGTTGGTCCAGGTGATCATGACCGCTGCTTCGGCGAGTGTCACGCTCTCTATCGCTTTCAACACAATTTCCAGCCACTCTATCTGCACTGTGGGCTTCATCGGCGTCGGCTGTCTCTGCTGCTGGGTCCTCTGCGCGCCCCGAACCTCCAAGTTCGTCTCGCAGTCCGGCATCCCCTGTATGGTCTCCGTCATCGCCGCCGCAGTGCTGGTCATGATCTCCCTCGGAGTCAAGAACCCCAGTGCTGCGCCCGTCGGTTGGAAGAAGGAAATCAAGGTCGTTGCGAACCCCGACTTCCGCTCTGGTCTCAACGCATGTCTCAAGATCTGCTACGCTTACTCTGGCAACATCAACTTCGTCACTTACATGGCTGAGATGATCGACCCCGTCAAGGACTTTGGCTTCGCCCTTGCCTGGTTGGAGGTTGTGTCCATCACCTTCTACGTTATCGTGGCTATTGCGATCTATTGCCTCGCTGGTGAGTTCACTGTCTCGCCTGCCCTCGGCTCGGCTTCAGAGAACATTGCCAAGATCGCCTACGGCATTGTCCTCCCCGCTGTTCTGTCCACCGGACTCGCCTTTGGCCACACCGGAATCAAGTACGTGTACGTCCAGGTGATGAAGCACTTCAAGCTCCAGAGCGAGATGACTGCCAACAATGTTCGCTCTTGGTCCATCTGGATGACCATCGTGACCGTCTTCTGGGCTCTCTGCTTCATCCTCTCCAACGCCATCCCCGTGTTCGACTCTATCCTGTCTATTGCCTCGGCGACTACCATCTCGTGGTTCACATTTGGCTTCAGCGCCGTATTCTGGTTCCACATGAACTGGCACCAGATGTTTGCCAGCCCCACCAAGATCCTGTTGACCTGTGTCAACGCATTCCTCATCGCCATTTCCATCTTTATGAACGCGGCTGGTCTGTGGTCATCTATCACGGAGCTGTTGGACCTGTTTGCCAACGACTCCAGTTCCATCCAGGGCGTCTTCGACTGCGGAAGCAATGCCCTCTTCTGAGCAGGTCTCGGACTCGTGTATGAAGTAAAGTATCCAGTTATTCTTTTCGTTTAGACAGCGGGAACCATTCTTTCACCCTTTGTAAGAGCATTACGTTGGTATCTCCTGAATCCTGTCATCCCTGTATATGTGTGTCATGTTATTTTTCAGTCAGCGTTTGTTAGAAACTGTTATATAAGAGAAATCGAATAGTGGTTCCACGAAACGTGTGGTGATCCAATTGTGTTGTTGTGAAGTCACCGGAGACTCCGTAGTGGTAGTCTTGGCAGTAAGTCCAAGACGCGAGCCTGGGATATATATGTATCCACAGCCGGCCGAGTCAATGCTCACGACCACAACCGGGCCGGTTGATGGCAGTGATGATCATGCTTATGTCCCGAGCCAAACCGAATCTTTGATGGATCGGTAGTGGATCTCATCTAAAGGAAATCACGTCGAATGTGGTTCCATTGCCAGGATCTTCGGATGCTAAAGTGGATTTGCCGCCAAGCCACCCGCTGACTGCCTGGCTTTGGGGCCAGTGGGACCTTGCATAGCGTAAAACTTTGCTCGAACCGCCTGCATGCGGCTCTTGTCAGCGCATGAGCCTCCTGGAACTTGCACCTGTGAGGCTGAACTGAATATGATCTGACTCGTGATGCGTTGGGGCCATGCCACTCGCAATAAGCTCCACGACTCATCATCATCTGCCCTATCGCGTCCAAGATGAAGGGAAAGGGAGCAGTGTCATCCCATTGTGTCTTTCTTGAGCCGACGAATTCCGGTGTTCGCGTTGATCATCAGTTTCACCATGCCTCAGCCATCAAGTGGCTAAACACAACGGCAAAAGTCGTCCATATCTTATCAAGACCCTCAAAGCCATGGTCAAGGCTCAAGGTCGATCAGCAATCGATAAGAACTTGGCGATATGAAATGTTGGTGTTGAGGCTCTGCGGAAACCAACTGCCGATAGATGGTCAACGCACTGAAGAACAAAAAAGTTGGTGATATCCAGGCAACAGAAGGGAGAAATCATGGAAAACACCACAACACAACCTGCCTGACAATCTCCAACTCGACTTCACAGTCTCTCGGTGGCTCGCGGCCTCGTTATATAATTCTCACCCTTGGGCCTCTTGGAACCGGCACAACACCACGTCGGCGTATTTGTCGTCTTCTGCCGGTCCAGACAGGGTATTTCCGCCACGATGTCCTGCGACATTGCAAGTCGTGCTCTTATTCCTGTCACTATTCGACTCCCAAGTCCCACTGTTCCTCCACTCTTTGCCGGTCCCTCTCTTATGCCGTGGAAGTGCGCATCAGCATCTTATGAGGCTCTGCCCAAACCTCCTCGCTTGCCTATTTCCATTAGCCCATCGATTCCAGTTGTTCACGCCATGTAGGCTCCGCCATCATTTCACAATTTCGTCTCTCTCGTTCGTCTTGTTCTCGATTGCGTTTCATTTCAGGTGGAATGCCTCTTTCTATTCCGGTTTTCTTGGTCAAACACATTGGCTTGGCTTGTTTGTAAAAATGTACAGTTCCGGCCCGGCCCTATACCCGGGAGTATTTGTTTAATCCTCTAGTTGCTTCGTGCACCTCCCTTGGACTCCCTCAACTCGTCCATCTTGGCGACTCGCTTCTTGAACTCGACGTACTGGCACTTCTCGTAACTATGTCGCTCATCCTAGTCAATCCCTCTAGCGTAAGCATGGTGCTTTATTGATATTGGTATTGGTATCTCGGTAATGATCGGCTTGTTGTTGGGCTCAGGCTTGGGAGCTGCTGAGCTCGGTGTAGCCGCGGACTTGGGCTTCCTTGGGCTGAAGCTCTGGAAAAAGGTAATTAACTTACCGAGCACTTCCAGGGGGCGTACCACGTATCACGTCGGCACTTGTTGAGAGGAATCAGGAGGTGAGCGCAGCTGTCTCGGTAGGCCAAAGGGAGTTTGGCATCGCGCATCTCCTCGCGGGTCGCTTCTGCTCAGCAAGTCAGCGGTCGATGTTTGGTAGAGAAAAGTCGCTCGAGTTTGAGGAATCGGGTCGGTACGTACGCCGCGGCTCGGTGATAGCGTCGGAAGCCATGGTTGCTGATCAATTGGACTTCGAGATGTGAGGTTGTCTTGGATTGGCAGAGCTGTCGTGAGATGCTCTCTCGGTTCAAGGTCGGATGCGTCGGTTTGTGCCTTGTATTTCCGGCAGAAATGGATTTCTGTCCAATGACCGCTCGTGAATTACCACGCCGACTTCAAGTCACCAATTTACCTCCCGCGGTATTAATTTAATGATGATGCTTCTTGAAGCCGTAGAAGTATCGTTTGCTCTGTAAAATTTACCTGTTATCTTGTAACATTCGTTGCAAGCCTGAAATGATCACAACTTCGACCTCATTTGTACCGGAGATAGTGGGGCCAGTCACCATCAACTCTAGACCTGCACCTCGCGGAAGAGAAGGGCATATAAACAACAAGACAGTTGCACAGTGTTTCTCTTCATCTTTTTCTGATTTCTTGTTTTCTTTCTCCATATAATCCTCAATCCAAGGACTTCCCTCCAGTCAATTAGCACGTTGGCAGCTAGCAATTCGTCGCAGGCAGTTCTGTCGTTCAGCTCTTTGACTTACAGTTCGCGAGGCACCACCACAAGGATCTCAGACTCATCAAAATGATCAGGCCTCTGGATGTTTTCATTGGAACTCAAATGCTCTTCGGCAGGCCTACCAGAAGCGACATCTGTTCTTCCAGCATTAAGCCCATCTAATCACAAATTGCTTAAGAGTGCCCAGGGAAAGCAAGCTTGGGACCTCGAGGTCTTCATCACGTAAGAACAACACGATATCAGTACATGCCCAGATTTGGAGAAGCCCAAAGACATCACAAGGCCATGTTCCAGTACTCCACTCTTGGGTTAATAAAGTATGCTGATAAAGGCCGACTCTCGATCTGTCACTTATTAATCACGCCAGTTATTATCGAGAAGACATCTCGTTATACATGCCCGTACATTTATTCTTGGCTTTGTTTTGAGTAACACTAGATGCATAACCGATGTACTATAGGCCACTTAGAAGGCTGTCATAATCATCAGACAGCCCCTCAAGTCCAATGATGCCACTCCAGGCCCTCACGATATTCATATCCAACTTGAGGTCCCTCAGCATCAATCAGGTATCCGTATTCACAACGATCGAACCGAACCTTTACCTGCTCCTTATAGAAAGCGTTAAACTTTGACTGGAGTGCATCCTTTAGGCTCGTCACGCCACCCTCCGGATGCAGAATCTTCCATGGTTCAATGCACGTATTGCCTTTGCAAGACTTCAATACGAGCATTAGAGCATCCAGTCGATTGAGGACCTGTCCGGTAGTGGTTCCCAGGAGTGCAGCGCTGGCCTTTGCATCATCGTGAGGAAAGAGGTTGTTCAACTGCCCTGGGTCCGTCTAAAAGAGGTGAGTATCAAGCTGATCAACTACAATAACACGGTCATACCTTCAGGTCGTAGAGTTCGTGCTCATTGTTACACCAAGTCGAGTAGTAAAGATTGTAGTCTTCATGTACTATCCTGACACCCTTGTACGTATTATTCTGTGCAAAGATCTGACCTTTACCATCTGTAGCACTCTGTCAGCGTATTGAACTCAACATTCAAGGTCGACTCAGCATACCAAAACCACCAATCGCGCCTTCTGCAATCGCACCGCCCCAGTACTCGACCGCTACGTGCTCGTGCCGCTTGTTCTCCTGACTCGGCAACACCGGGATAGGAGTTCCATCAAAGTCGCTGCGAAGGTCGGCGCCTGCGAGTCTGAGAATCGTGGGAGCGAGGTCGATGTGTGTAGTCACGGCATTCTCAACTGAACCAGAGGATACACCTGGACCTCTGATGAAGAGCGGTACGCGGATGTCTTCGTCAAACCCACATTCCTTACCAGGGGGCAGTCGGTGTTGGCCCAGATGATACCCGTTGTCGGAGCTGTATATGATGTATGTCTCGTCCAGTATGCCAGCTTCTTCAAGCTGCTTGGTCACTTGCTCTACGATCTCATCGACACCCTGAAGAGCCTGGAGACGAGCGCGGTAGAAGTCATCAAGGTACGAGACTGATGAGTCGTTAAGCCGGGCGAGCTTATGAATCCAGCTCACACCACTAGCCTGTTTCACCGTCAGCATTGGCTCTGGTCCAAGTTTCAATAGAACGTACCGTGTCTGGGTTGAAGTTTTCTGTTCTTGGAACCTTAACCCCCTCAAACAGATGAGTGTGCCTCTCAAGAGGAATAGGAATGGTCATGAGAGGAGCGCTCGGTTTTCCAGGCTGCCGCCTAAGATTAACGTTGGAGTGCGGCGCAACAGGCGCAATTGCAACAAAGAACGGATTCTCGGAATCAATGGCTTCTTTGAGAAGCTCATGCGCATACTTGGAAATCAAGTCTGAAGTGTGTACTCCTTTATGCTGAACTGGCGGCTCCTGGTTGTGCTGGTAGATGGGATTCAGGTAGTCATACGTGCCCGGATCGAGGAGGAAGTTTGTTCCCGTCCATCCTGCAGGATAAGGCGAATTGTAGTTCTTTATGGTATGGGCATTGAAGAGCTTGCCGGTGTAGTATGTGTTGTAGCCAGCTTCTTTCAACCATATAGGTAAATAGTTCTCGTTCAGTCCCTGTGAGACAAACTTGGGAAATCCACCTTCTCGATCAGCATCTTATTCGAATAGTACTTGAAACTTGAGGCTTACCATACGGCGGATGGACGTCGGTTACATTAGTGTTATGAGGTTGTTTACCTGTCCAAAGTGCAACACGGGATGGACAGCAGATTGCTGTGGTGGTGAAATGGTTGACAAACGATGTGCCCTTGTCAATAATATGCTTTTTGAGTTTGGGCATATAAGAGACGGAGTCTAGAGCAGCGTCTTGGTCATCTGTGAGAATGAAGACAATGTTCTTCTTACCAACACTTGTCTTGGGCTCAATCTGTGCAGAGCCATCGTTTGGCGACAGGACGGCCTGGTCTTGTGCTTCGTAGTTAAATAGTGCATTAGTGCTTTGTACCAGCAGAGAGCTTGTTAATAGCACTGGCTGTATCCAAGCTGGAGAACGCATATTGAGGCGTTAGTGAATGTAGGTGCACGCCTGCGAGGCAATTGAAAGGATGGTTATATGAGGCCTTTGGGGTCAGTGTTTGGTGACAGATTCTAATATTTTATTCCTTGATGTACATCGCTACTCCGTACAATAAATATCTAACGGAAATAGTGCTATGGAAGGAAATGGCTTTATCCGCGAAATGGTGTTGTACATCGACTTGATTGCGTCAGCGTTAGTGTTTGTATGAGGTTTCCACCAAATCACTAACAGCCCCACCAAATTGTATCCGAGTGGAGGAGAGATCCGAGGAAGCTAAAGAGCTAAACCAACTTCTTCCTTATATTCACACCGCGCGTCGGCGCTCTATGAGACATGAAAGGCAAAGCTCAAGATGACAAGTCGGGCAAACCAAAATGTATCGCCGCTTCCATTCCTGACACTCGTCGCACTGTCCTTCACGGTACTCGCGGTCAAAACGAACGTAGCCTTGGTGGCGGCATGGATAGTGCTGGCGTCGTGCTGC
Source organism: Fusarium sp. NRRL 52700 (assembly GCA_013396095.1). NCBI lineage: Eukaryota > Fungi > Ascomycota > Sordariomycetes > Hypocreales > Nectriaceae > Fusarium > Fusarium sp. NRRL 52700. The sequence continues at coordinate 40,609 of JAAQRM010000041.1, forward strand.
TGCCGGCGCTGGTGCAGCGGCATTTGCTGCTGCTCGCGCCATGAGTTGTTCCTCGTCCCACTGAGGGCAGTCACAGGTCTTCCACTGCTTGCCGCAGCGATAGCAGAATTGGTAGCTGCAGCGACATGCTATACAAAAACAACGGTTAGATAACGCACAGAGCAACTGGTGAATGAGAGAATATCTGATCAGGCAACTTACAAATGTGAAAGCAGCCGTGGTCCAGCTCGACCATGTTCTTGCATTGTTCGCAACGCCGCCAACCCTTTTCCTCAGCCAAATGAAAAACTCGCTGTAACTCAGCGTCGTCAGTACATGTACCCTCGTGTGCCTCGCTCAGACAATTGAGACAGGTCTTCTTTTCGCAGCGAGTGCATTGGGCGATACCGTCTTCGATGAGCCAAGTGGGTATGAACGCAGAGCATGCGCGATCGCTGCAGTACGTGCGCTTCTTCGTTGCAAACTCTTCTCGTTTGTCTTCATACTCGGCCAATAACTTCTCTGTGATGAAAGTGTTTGTGGCGTTCATGGGAATGGCCTGGCCGCAGCACTTTGGCGGGAAGAGAGACTCGTCTTTCATCGCTGTTTGAATGCTTCTGACGAGACATGGTTGGCACATTCCATGGGAGCAGGGTGCTTCGTAAACTTCATCTTTGGGGAACTGGTCGCTGCAGTAGAGACACTCCTTCGTTTCGACGTGTAGCTCGGGGGGAGCGGGGGACGCGGCCTACGCGGTTCCTGGGTGCTCATCGGCATCTCGCTCTTCCTTAATTTTCTCGGCATCCTCAGTTTGGGTTCCGTCGATTTGGATATCGTTCGCCTGGGTTTCATCTTCATCCATGTAGGAAACGTCCTCTGGGGAAGCTGTGCAGTCGCTCTGATTGTCGAAGTCCTCGTCAGGGTTGCTTCCACACTCTGTCTCGTCTTCATCGCTGAGTTCCATCTCAACTTCAGTGTTTTCTGTTGGCTGAGCAGCGACGTTGAAAGCGTGTAGTGTATGATAAGTTTCGTCATCCAGACCAACTTGGTCAACATCGTCATCTGTTTCGGGCATCGCATCAGAGTCATCTTCCAGCTGTCTCGCAAACTCAAAGTCTCTTCTAGCCTGCTCATCCTCACGAATGAGGGCGGCAATGAGGGCGGCGTCGGCCTCGACGGCCTGCGCAATGCTAAGGGCGATCGTGTAGTCGCCGTGTTCGTCCATCGTGGAAGTTGACGATGAGATGAGAATGAAAATGAGAAAGAGAAAGAGAGAAACCCAGGTCTGCCGAAGAAAATGGGATCGTGGGCTTCTAAAAAGAAGGGCAACCGGCTTTGTTGCGGGCGTTGGCAAGCGGCAGTGAACCACTCACGCTGTCTGGCGGCTGGCTCGCAGTGCCAAAGTCAGAGAGCACCCCATATCCCCATTTGAGGTTATAAACTCCACAGCAATTCATGGACTCCTTATATTTACACCTGGAAGTTGTCAGACCAAGCCAAAGCACAAACTCCTTTACTTTGACAGAGTCTTCCTATGGGATGCAACAAACTGATACTCTCCCTCAAGCTATGCTTAAACCGAGGGCAGGCTGGTACCACCCTGGTATATTATTATCCATTGTTCTAGAAACATGCCTAAGGGTCTCACTTAAGAGACTGCGGGAGAAACATTTTATATAATACTCGAGGCCGATAATATATCAGATAGGAAGGGAAATTTTAATGGGATAAAGTCCAGCCTGGAAGCAAGAGGGCTATTTATAATGACCTCTTGAAGATAATTGCCTTCGTAATTGTCACCAGTTTATCTATGCTGCCTTGGTAGATGGTGTATGCATAATGGGTAGCAAGACAAAGCACGAGCAAGCCAACAAACATGTGAAAAATAATGATTGTTTACATAAGTTGAGAGACTTTGTTAACAAGTACACGATTTAGCATATATACCAGCTCTTCCATCCTTTTCGGCTGAGGAATCATGATAGTCAGTCTGTTTCTTGTGTACACAATCGCCGAGCGTCAACCAAATAATATGTCACAAAGGAACAAACCTTGAGGGATGATGGATAGAAGCAGCAAGCAGTCAAACTATGGATCCGCTAGTTTGTACTCAGGACAAGTGCTCATGCTCAGTTTGTTCCTATCGTGGCCCTAGAACTTGACTTTGTGCTGCTCAACAGGCTGCTAAGTCGAGAACCGTGCCTCAGATAATCCCAATCCTTCAATAGCCAAGAGAGAAGCTTAGCCGACCAGATCCGGTCTCAAAATAGCCCCCTTCTCTCTTTTTGTATCATGTTTTGATTGTTCTTGTCCAGTAACGTAGACTGCGTGAGTCAATGATGCCTAATTGGGATGGAACAAGTTACAGCATGTCTAGATACAAAGCCAAGCTTCTCTTCAGGAACAGATCTCAAGCCGATCATGGGTTTCTATTCGAGATAAGACCTCAATAATATAGTCCATGAAACAAAACACTATATGAGTCAGTCGAATGCATGCAGGGTCCAACTCCACGACCACTCAATTAAGCATACTCCAACCTACCACTTCAAACAACACTTCGAATCCCCTCATCCAAACCTTCCCAGAGCAATACCATTGACTCGAGTGCCTTCTATACTCTCTCCTTCAATCATGTGTCTATCCCTTCTAGTTCAGTGGCTCTGATACCTCCATCTCCAGGACCACCAAAAATGATTGGCTCTCATTCACCCACGCTCAAACACCACAACGCAGAGCAGCCTAGCAGATTGAAACAAGTGTTTTCGAGTATTTCTCTATCTGAGCCTCTCATGGTCTTCGCGTCGCGTTCGGCGCGGTGCATTGATGGCCAGTGGTTGTCAGCGCAACGGCGTTGGGTGAAGTGTTGACTTCAGATATAAACCGTAAGTCAACACCACCAAGATTAAACTCGACAGTCTTTTTTCAGCGTGTTTTCTTCTTTTTATTCGACTACAACTAAATCATTTATATCACCTTTGAGTATTTGGCTTCTCTCGTTTGAACCTTGTTATACTATACCGCCACTATCATCAACACCATCTTTGGTCAACTCACTACATACCCTCTCTGCAACACCACTCTCACTCAACTTCAATCTTTTGGAATCATCATGTCCGACATCATCGCCTGGCTAGTCCCCACAGCGCGTAACTCTCTCGCTGACAAAACAACCCATCTACCATCCAACATCTCCCGCGCTGTGCAAACAGCCTCATTCCCAACTCTGCTCTCTCGCCTCCCAAACCTCCTCGGCAGCCGTCCCTCTCGCGCTATCAAACTCTCTTTCGACAAAGCCCCCAAACGCCCTGGGTCTTTCGTTCTCGGTTCTGATCCTTCAACATGCGACATTGTCCTGCCTTCGCTTCCAGGTATTGATGCACGACACTGCGAGTTGAGCTTCGATGCGGAAGGTCGTCTTGTTCTTAATGACTTTTCTGAAATGGGAACACAGGTCTGGTATGACTGGGAGAGCAACGGCGATCAGACGGATTATACCTGGATTCTGAGCTCGGGTGCTGAGGCTGGGTTTCCGAGTATGGTGCAGCGCATCACGGTTGATGTTCAGGGTGTGAGATTCCAGATCGTCGTGAATGATCACTCTGGTGACTGGGATGCATACCATGACAAAGTTGAGGACTTCGTCCGACAGCCTTCATGGGCTCATGGCCTTTCTCCAGGCTGGGATCGAGGATCAATCGCTCCTGTTGCCCCTCTCTTCTCCAACGTCCCTCTCTTTCAACACATTCTCGTCAAGGCTTTGGGTGAAGAGCCCGTCGGAGAAGTATATCTCTGGAATTTAGCTCGACCATGGGAGCCTATGGTCAAGGCTGCTGCATGAGCAGTCTTTATGTATCACGTATTCGGCGTTAAGGATTGGGTCGATTTTGTATATAAGTACTGGGCAGGATCCTTTGTAACGACAAAGGCAGCGATCTTTTAGCATTAGCGCAAACTTTTTGATAACAGTGTTCATCATTAAATCGAGGTATCACACAACTCCTGGCTCCCTATAGTCCCATGCTTTTCTCTTCTTACAGATCCTCGGGTAACGCCAACGCTTCGCGCTTCTCCGCCTCGTTGTCCTCCGTCTGCTCCTCTCCCTCCACAGCGAAGCGCGTCATTGCGAACTCGGGAATACGTCTTCTCTGGACGCGCTGGCTGCCCTTCTTGCCCTTTCGCATCTTAGCTGTCTCTGCTTCTTCAGCGACAACGGCCTTCTCGCCGGCCTTGTCTAGCATTGTGCCCTCCAAGCTGAGATAGCTGGTCTCACCACTGGTGCCAACGTCGAAGTTACGTATCCGGAAGCGAATCTTGCCCTTAACTTTGTCGCCGTTGCCGTCGGCCCAGAAACCGGTGCTGTGGATTTGACGAACTACACCGTGGTCGTCGGCGGTGATGACTGAAGCCGTCTCCTCGAAGCCTTGGGCTTCGGGGGATTCGTTGGGAACCCACTTCCAGTCAGGGGGAAGTCGACGGGCTTCAATCGAAGCGTTGAACTTGCCGAAGCAAACAACACCAATATGTCCCTCGGTTTGCAAGTTGACACTGCCCTCCATCCAAGCACCGCGACTCGGCACGAAAAGATCAACATCAGCGGTGATCCAGCCAAAGCCAACAGCAGACTCGCCCTTGGCCATGACAGTCGCCGGCGACTCATCATCCGTAGCCGCGCCCTTTCGCCCAGGGTTCTCGCCGAAAGCAACATTCTTGTAATCGAGGAGAACACCGCGCAGCGAAGGCACGTATTTGTTTCGGAGATGTGAGAGGTGCTGTTGCTGGCAGCTTGTGACAGGCTGCGCCCAGCCAATGGGGAAGAGAGGCTCGTAGAGTGACACGGTCTGTGTGAAGAAGGGGAATTGAGGGTTCGCGGGGATATCGGGTGGTTGGTAAATGTTGCTGCTCGACTTTGAGGGTTTGGCGGGAGGAGGCATGTCAACATCCATAGCGTTAGGGTCGGCGGGCGAAGCATCCTCCTCGGGCTCAACAGCTGCCTCGCCCTTCTTGGACTTCTTGGGTCGCTCTGCAATTTCTATCGCTTCCGCATCCTTGTGCTTCTTCTTGCTCTTCTTCTTCTTCTCGCTATCCGCTACAACCGGGGTGTCGGCCGCTTCTGTGACTGCAGCTTCTGCATCGTGATGCTTCTTCTTCTTATGTTTCTTCTCCGGCTTATCCTCTACCGCAGGAACTTCTGTCTCTGGTTGCGCGACAGCATCTTCGACATTTTTGTCCTTCTTACTCTTCTTCTTTTTCTTCTCGGCCTTCAAATCGCTGCTCGCTTCAGGTGCTTCTGCGGCAGCAACGCTCTTTGACTTCTTATGCTTTCGCTCGGTGTCGGCTGCTGCATCTTCTTCTCGGGCTCGCTTCTTTTCCTTTCTCGCCTTCTTCTCGGCCTTGGCGGCGGCGGGGTCAATTGGCGCCATTGTTGTCTTCGGACCTAAATTGCGAAGCTATCGCGGTCGAATGATGTTGAAGAAGCCGAAGAGACTCGAAAAAATAAAATTCTGGCTTATCTTATCGTGAAAGCTCAGCGAACTCACCGAGTTTGGTGGGGCCTTACCGAGTTCACCTTGGCTTCGTCATATCTCGACTACCCTACAGCATTTGTTACATTCCTTATTGCACTCAAAGAAAGCCCACTTTCGCTCTTACTTCATGTGCTAGCTGACTAGCTCGATAACCAAAGACTCTGCAGAATACCTCTTTGGTTATGCTTTTAATGCGTGTGCAATTTGGACATTAAATGTGCAATTGGCTATTGAAGTTCTGTTTGTTAAGTAGCCCACCGGGCTGATTGGCAACAAGAGACGCTAGCCTGATGCACCCAACCCTCAATAAGTAACTTCAACCTTGCATCTTCGGAATAAAATACCGCAGTTGAAGACAGACAGTCCAGAATGGACAAACATACGGTCTCGGCAAAGGAAGATACTTGGTGGATGCCCAAGAGACTACAACGGCCACTACGATGGCTCGAGAGTTGGAGAGTTGACGGTCGAGGGATCAACTTGCCGGTTGTCCATCTAGTCCAACGATGAGAACACACACATGAAAATCGAGAGAGTAATATCTTTCTTAGGAAATTCAGAAGCAACATCACCAGACCTGTCCTCACACCATCTCAAATTATCTAGCAAAGACCGATCACGGAGGCATTGCGACCTGGAAGTCTCCAGTGTCAGGAAGTTAGCTGCACTCATGCACGATCAGCATGTCAAAGAATCGATCTGCTTGCGGTCCACAGGGAACTGTCAAGCTTGCATAAGAGATCAATAGTTCGTATTTCCCCAGACGATCGTGAGTGGGGGTGATATACAGGAGTTCCCAATGTGCGTCGGAACGGCCCTCCAAACACCGGAGTGTCGACGGAGAATACGAGCGTGGGCCAATTCCACAATACCCCAGATATTCAAGTCAAGGGATTGTTCGGTAGGAAGATCTAGTGAAGTCTTGTTCATCTGCGCTCGAAAAAAGAGCCCCGAGAGTCATGATTCAGAGAAAGCAACAGGTGCAGACAACAGCGAGGTGCCCGGACCGACAATGAACAATACGTTCAGCGTTATCGGAACAACAAACAGTCTAGATTTCCGTGAAAGCCATTCATACCATGAATCGCCTGACTTCCATGACGAAGGAATGTCAATGGAGCCGATACACAAGCCGAGAAAATAACACCACAGACGCTGGAAGATAAACAATGTGTTGAGAGTCCACCTTGATGTTTGCAGCCACCATGTAAAGCAAAATGCGACCGAATCGTAGCAATGCATTCATTCACGCTCAACAAGTACAAGTCTGACTCAAAAGTTATCCAGACTCTGTTTAGAAGGTCAAGTGGAGAAGACACTACAAAGCGAAGCTTATAATGTTGAACGGCCGGACAACCGTCCATAACCTAGCATTGATGGCGTGCTGGACGGCGCTTGTGACGGTTCTACGAGGCGTACATAACGGAAGAATGTGATTAAGTACAAGATCGGCCAGAACCGGCGGTCAGGTAACTCAGAGGATGGTAGAGCGTTGGAACTCTATCTCAACCGAGATTTACTTTCTAGAACGGCGACCAGAAACATGGAAGAGGCGAAAGAAACGTGTGTGGAATATGTCATAAACGGTCGTGTCAGTTATGATGGTGTATGGTGAATGCCGGCCGGAAACAGCTTTCTATTCTGGTTAACAAAGCCGCAGAGTTTCAGGCTTTGAATCAGAGGCTTTCTTGTCTTTGAGACAAAGAGAAAGTCAAAGATGAATGGGACGTGTCAAGTGCCATGTGGTTTGGCTGGTGCCTCTGCCGCGGTCAAGTCTCGAAAGGGTCTCGCAGACCGCCCTACAAGCTTCAGCCACAAGTTGTCGAGCCAATGGCGTTCAAGTCGAGAGTTTTGCTCTTTATCCAACGGAATACTTTCTGGATTTGTGTAGGTGCAGAACTGTGTGAGTGGGTTTCTTTCTCTTAAACCCGGGTGAGAAAAAGCCCGAAAATCTGGAAAGCCGCTAGTTAAAGTGCTTTCGCTTCTTCTAGGAGGAGAAAAGAAAACCTTGTTCTGGCCCCCATCACCAAGAAAACTCCACAACGACAAGACACAGTTTGTGGGTGCAATTGCGGGAAAAAAAAAAAAGGTGTGCACAGTATGAATGACTAGTAATATTTCTTGGAGGGAGTGAAGATGAAGCCTTGGCTTAGTGGTTTGGCCAATTGCACTGGCAATGCTTGCAGGAACAAGACCAAGATGACGAGTGCAATATGACTGTCTATGATTCGTCGTGTGCCTTGGAACAAGAGCGGTTGATGAAGCGGTAGTTATGGCCTCATCCCGACTTGACCTGAGAGACCACCTCAGGCCAACAGTACAAGACAGTACAGTACAAGAACGCGGGTCAGATTGCCTTGTCTTACTGTGACGTGGTCAAGCCCTCAATGTTTGATGGATGTTTCTTGTGAAGCCCTCCATCACAAGAGCTGACAGGACATTGACATTGACAGGCAGGCTCCCGTCAATAGATTCCCAGATTTATTGGCATGATCGACAATTAATCAAGAAATCAGAAAAATGTTTGGCCTGTTTCCTCCACAAACACGAAGAGAAACAAGCTTATCGGCTTCCCGCTGCGTGCCGTCTGTGGCATTGACTGCTCAAATGCTTGGCAATCACGATCATCACCAGGTCCATTTCCAAGGCACTCATCGGCGAAATTGTTATATCGTACAGTACAGTCTACCTTCAATGCCTTGTATGGAGAATGGTACTTTTGACAAGTCCTAGATGACTCTGCAGACGCTGCCTTGTTGTTGGTTGGATGAGTTTTCATCTGATCCACCGTCTGAAAGAGAACCTGAGGCATTTGGCATTTCTTGGTGGTGCTGTTGTGTAGCGCGACCATTTTGGACGGTGCCTGCATCCGTACAGTATCACAATCACAGTGTCGATGTTGAGTTGTCAGGCAGACATTTCTTGATATCAGGCATACAAAACTGAGAGCCTCGATCGTGGCGCGAAGCATGCTGCACGTATCGTGGGCCTGCAGAGTTTTCGCTCCGTTTTCTGCTCCGTCTAGTCTCATTGTCCGTCTGCCTACAGTACCCTTGCCCTACCTTAGTTATTCGCTGGTATAGCCAGAGAAAACGGAGCGGGCGAATAAAGCTGCACTGCGACATTAATCCACTCACACTCTATTCTAGATTCTGGATTATAATGGCACGACTCAAAGAAGTCATGCAATCGGGCGGTTACTGTGCCAGAGGCTGAGAGTATACGGCAATTGATAGAGGTTCCCGTTGCTGTTCCTGAGGCTCAGACAACGCTCAAATGCACTGGCATGGGTTGCTCAGGCACAAGAACAGGGGGGGACCAACTGTCAAGGGAGGATCAGGCACAGCGTGGCATCGTGCCAGGCACAAAACCAGTCAGAGACCATGGCCCGACACCTCAAACCTTTGAGTGTGTGCATCTGCCGCCGTGCCGGGTCCCTGACTAACGCACCGTGCCTAATAAGACTTTCACTTCCACTTTCATCCACTGAGACATTTTCCGGAACACTACCAGAAGACACCCGGTCACTGGCTGCCCTTGGGTCTAGCACACCCATCGGCAGCGTGCCGGGCGGAGACAACTAAAAACTTGACCTTCACAAGGTCCTCCTCTTGACTAGTGAACTTGCCCCCATGTTCTGGCCTCGCGAATCATGTCGCCTGTTTGTTTCCTCTCACTGACTCTGACTCTGGGGACCTGATGGGTCTAATGCTTGCACCCGAGTTCCACTCCTCCATAAACTTCAACTCCAGAGGTCACTTTTTCTCTCTCGCTCGGCCACGTCTAAGCTGTTTCGCCTCGACGCATGCACACGCAGCCCTTACTTTGTCTCCTAGACATATGCACACACCCTGGCTAGTCTCTCCCTTTTGCAAAATCTGAAATGTTTGATTCCCCGAGATCTCAGGATGTACCTCCGGTTGACAGGACCTTGTGGAGAGCCGCTCTGGCTCTGCTCTCATACTCGATCTCATTCATGTATATAAACTCCCGTCTCATCCACCTCTAATGCAAGATCTTTCCTTTGATCCAACACACACTCTCTTGTGAGAATCCTTCCTTTTATCCAACATCTTCCATACATTCACTCGGCTGGCCGTCGCTCCAGACCTTGATCTGAGATCAGTCCTTACAAACACTCTCAACTTGCCCATTCATTCCCTCTCTCCGCCGTGCGTTGAGATATAAACAAGTCGAGCCAGTCTCCAAAATACAACACACTACTCCAAAGTATATAAAAAGTCATCAACTTTTTCTCTACAACACCGTCAACATGTTCTCCAAGTTCACCACCATCCTCGCTGCTGCTTCTGCTGCCCTGGTCTCTGCCGGCCCTCTCCCCCGTGGTGACTCCGGCTCTGCCAGCATCACTCCCCACGACCAGTACTCCAGCAGCATTGGAGTTCTCGGCTGCAAGATCAACACCAACCGCGTCGCCTACTGGCCCGGTTCCGTTGACTGCAACAACATCTGTGTCAAGGTCTCCCACGAGGGCCGCTCTGTCTATCTCCTCAAGATTGACTCCTCCGGCGGTGCTCACGACATCTCATACGATGCCTGGAACTACCTTGGCTTCGGCGAGTCTGCCACCAAGGACCCCCAGGAGGGCGGTGGCATCGCCATGGACTACGAGTTCGTCCCTGCCTCCAAGTGCAAGGACATCCTCGACAACGGCAAGCTTCCCCTCGCCGCTGCCAACTCCATGAACTACGTCGCCTCTTGCCTCAGCGAGCCCAAGAGCTGGGTCGCCCAGAACTACGTGCTCTACAACATCAACGACCCCGTCTGCAAGTATGGTGTCAACGAGAAGTGCCACCTCAACCTTGCCGTCAGCAACCAGCCCGAGTGCCCCAGCGGTCTCGGCTCCGTCAAGAAGCTCAACCTCAAGGTCGAGAACATCCTCTACGGCTCTGGCAAGAAGGTTGCTGCCCAGTAGATGACAACGCATGTCTTATGTCTTACATGTTATGATGATCACAATAGAAATTCGCAGCCCTAGCACATAGATGCAGGGAGCGTATCACTCGCTACGAATGATATGAACCTTTTGAAATGATACACAGGATACAGGAAGGAAAATATGTTTTTGTTTTACATCTACTTCTCATGTACATACTTGATGAAATGCCAATACATTACCACCTACCTCACTTTACTTTTGCCAATTCATTTGTGTGACCATATAAAAGTGACAGCCTCAGCGCTTAACACCACTGAGACATTATCCCTTCGGCTGGCCTCAGTGACTTGACTCGCAGTGATTGCTTTTTCATGTGTCACTTTTCAATCTATCACAATGCCTCTTATGTCACAGCACTTAAACTTGAGTGGCTGGGTCGGTATTTACACAGATCTATGACAACGTGTGAGATAAGGCTCGAAGTAATTTTCTCAACCGCATGCTGTGGCTTACTGATATATGATTTCTTCCCCAACTGATACTCACAAACATCGATGAATAACTCAATCGTGATCAGGAACACCACGTTATTCTGTTCATTTCCATTCAGAGGTCTTTCACTGGCCCGTCGGTGTGATGTGGCTTACACCCTCAGCCTCCCAGCCCCCTCAGGCTCAGCCCTTACATTAAACTCCCCCTGGTGAGGCATTTCCACAGCCCTGTAAGCTCTAGCACACCCGTGCAGTCAGCATCTTAACCTTGCAACACTTTTCTTCTTTCTTCCTTGGAGCCGTACAGTATGAACATGAGCTGTTCATCCAAGGCGCGTAGGACCAGCATTGACCAGTGGGGATAAGCAAGCCACGTGCAAAAGGATCACCAAGGCACAGTCGGACCGGCAGGGCTGTCCTTCAACGTCATGCTTCTTTCACAGAGATCGACATTATCTGCTTCGCTGTCTCTGCAGCTTTCTATGATACTTCAGCCAAGAAGGTCCTGTTATTAAACCTCAAGAGCAATCACACCGCTCCAGCGCTTCGGCAGTTTGCTGCGTGTTCAGGGGTGCAGCCGGGAGGTAACGCCAGCCCTGTCAGCTTCAGCTAGCGACGTACGTACGTGTTTGTCTGCGCACTCATGAAACAGGGGAAACAGAACAAAGAAACAACCGGTTCATCCCCTTATTTTCGTGGAGTGACAGCTATGAGTTTCTGCCACGGCGGTTAGGCCTACTGTAACGCTGGGCCTGCATTAGGGCTGAGATGGCCTTGTTTCATCCCTTCTTTGATGACAGGCCGCTTCGTGCGAGGGAGTGAAGTGTTTGTCGCTGACGAGGGGTGGTCTCGTGAGCCTCCGTAATGTTTGTCTGAGGGGATCGTGGTAATAAACGGCGGGAAGACCGTTGGATGTTTGGTAAACGGTCGTGGTCTTTGCATGAGCTTATCAACGCCATGTTGCTGGCTTACCCTAAAGCTCCTCATATTCGTGGCTCAGAAGGTTCATCTGTAGCAATTGCACTGCCTTATGCAACTGGTGACTTGTCAAACATTGGCAAATTATCTCTGATGTGTTTCTGGCTTATGATATCCCCGTCTTGCTTATGTGTACACATATGAGTCGCATGATATGCTGGAATAGCTTCAATTGGATGGTTAGCCTTTTGCTTTGGCCACCAAGTTTATTGATCATGACAGCAACTCAAAGCCTGGAGAGTCAAAGACGTCATTACTTGAGTCAATCAACTCGTAATGACATATTGGTTCTCATATATAGCGGAATTCCCCTTACCCGACAGTACAACTGGAATGGTTCACATGAGGAGCGGATGATTATCCGCATGTTTCGGTTACTGACTCAGAATCATTGGTGGATTGGAAATGCTGACAGAGGCTCCCGTCAACGGCGCCCCGCTGACCGGCCTCGGCCGCTTTCGCCGAGGTTCTCTAGAAGCATGTCCCGTGCAAGTTTCGTCCTCAAGGTCGAGGCAGTCAGTATTGTAAGCATATTATTGATTCGAAACAGATTCTTAACTGATATTGTATTTTGATCGCTTCAATAGTTAACATAGTCTCATTGACTGTACCCGTAGCCCTACTGTCACCACCAACGATACAATTGATATAATCAGGGTCCAACCCCGCGGCCAAATTGTCATGAGCGCGCGCCATGGAAATGTCGTAGAAACCGATGACTAATGGGCCCAACCCCGTTTTGTACCCTTGAATTGAAGCAACCCCACCATTCTATCAAGTCATGGTTCCGCAAACTATCGCCATACACAGAATTACACTACTCAGTCCTCCATTGCTACGACACAACAGGCTACACACTACCACTCTGTATACCCAATTAGCTGTCCACCACTCTCTGTAACATTGACTTCACCTCCCGTCGATCGAAGCGCATTTAGCGAACCTCTCCGCCCGAGTTTGCGACACTTGAATCCGAATCCTCCAAAACCCGATCGCGGCGCCGTCCTAGCCCGCCTCCAGCCAGAACATGCCGTCCGATACCATGACAGGCTCACCGGCGGGCTCCAGCTCAGCTCTGCCCTCCTTCTACTCTCCCAAGACAGAAGCCGCAGATGCTTCAGCCTCGCACAACGAACAATCCCTTGAGCAATCCATAGACTCATTATCACTCTCCCCCGCTCCCTCCACTCCCGCCTCCGCTTCCGTCTCCGCCCACCCCGATCCCGAGACGCCGATCGGCCAAGAACCTCCGCCTTCACTGCTCTCGCCATCATTTACACCTCCTTCTACACCCGGAACCTCTACGCCTTCAACTGCCGGCCTTCGCGGTGTTCCCGTCGATAGCTCCATTCCTTCCGGAGGATGCGGATCCAAGAAACCCAAGCTCCTGCAGACTCTCCCTGAGGTTGAGTGCATTGTTCGTGCCCGCATTCCCACGGTGGCGGGCACAGAGATGTTCTTGCACCTGTACACCAACAATGTGGACAACAAGGAACACCTTGCTATTGTGTTTGGTAACAATATCCGAAGCAAGAGTCTAGATGCTGTTCGAGACGGCGAGACCGAGATGGACCGCATGGTGCGCGGCGCATACACAGGCAGACTGTTCCCCGGTCGCACAACCAGTGGTGTCGAATCAGCGGCACCTCAAGAGCGACAGCCACCGCAGTCGTCAGACCAGCCTCCCCTGGTGAGAATTCACTCTGAGTGCTACACAGGTGAGACAGCATGGTCAGCGCGATGCGACTGTGGTGAGCAACTCGACGAAGCTGCTCGTCTGATGAGTCTACCTGGTAACAAGGCCGGTGGTATTATTATTTATCTGCGACAAGAAGGTCGCGGCATTGGCCTTGGCGAGAAGCTCAAGGCTTATAACCTCCAGGATTTGGGATCTGATACCGTTGAAGCGAATTTGTTGTTGCGCCATCCCGCTGATGCTCGAAGCTACGGCTTGGCTACGGCTATGTTGCTTGATCTTGGGCAGCCAGAGATTCGGTTGTTGACTAATAATCCTGATAAGATTCGCGCGGTTGAGGGCCCCAATAGAGAGGTTGTGGTCAGGGAGCGCGTGGCAATGGTTCCTCTGTCCTGGAAAGGTCGCGGAGGGTTCAGGAGTCAAGAGGTGGAGGGTTATCTCAAGACCAAGGTACGTTACAACAAGACATCCCAGGTGAGCTGTCAGCTAACAATGGAACCTAGATCGAGAAAATGGGCCATATGCTTGATATGGCAGCGCTCCCACAGTAGACTATCAAGACATAACGAAATATAACAACATGGAAGATGTTGTTTGGCTAGGAGCTCTTTCTTGTCATCATTGAATGGAGTTAATCGTCGTTCTTTGGGATTGATTGACGGCGTTGGCGGCAGGAGCTTGAAGTATATGTAGACAAAACCACACACCCAGTATGTTCGGGAGCTGCGCTTTGCATCATGACTTGCAATCACTGGTGCATTTTTGGTGTACAGGCTCAGAATACAAGAAGCCGATTATATCAGGATTATATCATAAGGTTGTTATCATCACAAAACTTTGCCTTCTTGCCAACTGAGTGTGTTTAAAAGAAGAAGCTTGCTATCCAGGAGTTTGAACCACCTCGGATCTGTAAGGTACTGATGATCATCTAATTCCATTGGTGTTGGATTGACATGAGGTTCATCTTTGCACCCCGATCCACTTTCCTGGAAATAAGATGTCTTTGAGATTGAATACTTTGAGCCAGGAAATAAGAAGAGAATCTCAAACGATGAAGCATATTGCAGGGAGTTTGCTAAAAACTTGGTACGATAATTGAATGTACTTCCCGCAATCTCATTTCCGAAATGATCGGTCCTAGACGGCTGTCGTTGGCAGTGGGTCGGGCCTAGCCGTTGAAGGTGCTGCTGTGACGATTTTACAGGCCTAGCTCTTTTCTCGCCAGCGCGTGTCAAGCTTCTCAAAATCGCATCCTCAACTTCTTTTGGCGCCCGATTTTGCATTTCGTCACCGCATTGGTTCTTCTTCTTTCTTTATGCTTCTATTATAATCATGCTATCATAGGATTAAAAGAAACCTTCCATAATGTCCACAACAATTCGTTTGCGGCTCGTCATCCGCAGACATGCAGTCCCCGAAGTCAAGCTCGTATGGCCTTGCGTCGCAAACGACGATTTGACTGTGTCTAGGCTCCTCGCGCTGGTCAACGAGGTAGTGCCGCTCGAGAGTGGTGAATGGGGTCTTGAGGACTATGTTGTCGAGCTATATGATGGCAAGGGCGATAGTTTCGAGCTGCTACATTTTCAGCCTGTCGGCAAAGTTTTGAAGGAGGATGACCAAGTTTTGTACGACCTGCAGCTCTTCCCCCGATGTTTTCGCATACTAATAGTTGCTCAGAATAAGATCACTTTCTACCGACGATCTACGGCGACGAAAACTCAGCGGCCGACACCAGATATCCTACGATGGAAAGCATCTTATCGATGGGCTTGCTTTTGGAAGGCCGTGGTTAAGGGCGCCACGCGATCGTCCAGCACTTGACCTACCCCCTCGAAAACGAGCACGTATCACGCACGAAGAAGAGCTTGACGAAGACGACGATGATGGTTCATATGTGGACGAAGAAGACCAGTCGGAGCAGCTTCTGCTCGGAGATTCTGTATCCCCTGAAATGGAGGAACCAGGCAGTGTTCGTTTAAAAGTAAGATTTATGGACAGCGATCAACCTGAAGAAGAGGACGAGGATGAAGAACTTGACGATGAAGACGATTTCCAACATACAGAAGAAGCCCACGCGGAGGCTGCGGTCGATGAGGAGGATGAAGACGACGCTGAAAGTGACGACGATGACGACTTGGAAGCAGATCTTTCTGATGAACTGAGACTTCTACAAGAAGACAATGCCATAGTCGAGCAAACACCTGCTAAGAAACAGGAAAATCTGCTCTCCGGAGACGACAGCCAAGATCCACAAGCACTTCTGCCCACGCATGGATTTGACGTTTCATGGCTCGATAAGATCACTGCACTACGAGCTGCATTTCCCCTTACCCCAGTTTCCACGCTACAAGACGAGATGAACCGAAACAAAGATCTGCGAAAAACGTACGAAAGACTGTCCGAAGCCAACAAGCCCGTGATCAGCTACGACGAAGCGCTTGAACGAGTTCTTCTTGGTCCTGGGTTCTCAGATGCGCTGTCACTCGACCAGCCTGCCAATGAAGAGGAAGACCCAGAGGATCGAGTATTGCTCCTCCCTGGTCAGACGGAAACCAAGGACACAACGCGCCCACTGATTCAGGAGGTTGAAGAAGAATCAGTGCCTGTCAGCACGCCACACGTGTCGCAGAACCAGACATCAAGACCTTTGATTAGTGAAGTCCCTAACGAGGAGGAAGATTCATCGAGTTCCAGCAGTAGCTCAGACTCAGACTCAGACTCAGATTCCGATTCTGACGCTGACTCTGATGTGGACATGAAGGAGAAATCGGATTCAGAATCGGACAGCGACCCCGACGACTCCGACGACGATTCAAGTGACGACTCTGATATCCCAGTCCCGACGCCTTCACGGCCAGCCAACACCATCCAAGAAGACTCTGAAGATTCCGACTCGAGTGACTCGGACTCGGACTCGGATTCAGATTCCAGTTCCGATTCAAGCAACGGCGCTGAGGCTACCAAACACTCCGCCGAAAGTGGCTCGGATGACAGCGGTGATAGGTCAAGCGACTCAGACTCCAGCTCAAGTGAATCCGATTCAGAGTCAGAGCCCGAGGAGATTTCATCAAAGAAACAGACTCAAACGAAGCAGCCGCAGCCGCAACCTCCAGCGAACCCCGAGCCCATGGCCAATGGCCGAACTGGCAAAGCAGCGCCAGAACCCTCTCAAGGGCCGAAGCCACCTGGAACTGGACTGGCAAAGACGCAGAAGAGGAATGCTCGGAAACGAGACGCCAAGAGATTCAAGGCCATGCAGGCTCTAGAGGATACACAATCTCAGCCGTCTGTCAATGGCACCACAAGCGAGGAAGCCGAGCTTCTGGCCCGAAAGCGGGCACTTTTGAGCGCTGTGAGTGATGAGCAGGAGAACGACGCAAGCCCACCTAAGGACGCACCAAACAAAGAGACCAGACCTATGATAGTCGAAGTCGAAGTCGAAGAGGAAACACCAGTCGTTACTACGAGCCAAGACGCAGCTCCAGTCGAAGAAGAGCCTGCCCCGACTCAGCGCCGCCACAAAGTCGACATGGGAGCAGGGCGACGACTTCTCCTCGGTGCTCTTGGATTAAAGAATCCAAAGACCAAAGCGGATGAAGACAAGCTTCGCGATAGCTTGATGAAGAATGTCAAGCCTCTGCAGAACCCTCGAGTTCAGGCTCAAGAAGCCAAGCCCAACGACGGCAAACTAGCGGAAGAGGAACCGCATGAAGACCCTGAAGCATGGCGAAAGAAGATCTCTTACCGGGCTGTCGAATGCTGTCATGATGATGTTGTGTTGAGTGAGCCACCATTCCCATTCGTACAGCGATGGGACCCCCAGCAACAATATGGATCAATGAGGAAGCGAAAGAGAGCATCACAAAATTTCAACGATGAGAGCTACTACGAAGAGGATTCTCAGCAATGGAATGGCGATGACGAGTGGAACGATAGCAGTCAAAGGAAGAAGAAAACGAACAAGAAGCGAAAGAACAAGGGTGGCTATGACGGAGAATACGACGAAGAGGAGTCACACCAAGGTTCTATTGGCGGGACAGGAGTGAACGGTGATGAAGACATTGTGTTGAATTATGATGACGTCCCAACTAAACATCGCCCCGAAGAGAGTCAGTTCACAGACACAGATGATCTCCCTTCGCTGCCTTCAGATGTCAGTACGCTGCCCAGTCTTGCGCTGTCCGACATGAAGCCAGGGATGGTTGCCACCTGGAAGCAGTTAGTCATGTCCAAGGCGACCAACTGGCAGCCCGAAATGGTGCCCATGACCGGACTTATCCTTTCGATCAGCGAGGACAACTGCATGCATGTCCTTCTAGCGATGAGAGACCGAGAAGGGAATGATAGGGAATACGATGAACACACGGGTCAACGGATTTATGCAAAGTTCGAAGCACCAGACCTTGATGAAGACGAAGAGGACGACGGACGAAGAGAGATTCCATGGGCAGAAATGTCCGACCCGAGACTGGTCCAGCCAGCACCACCACCTGCTATGCTGGAGACTTCTGCCAAGAGCATAAAGCTTCAGGCCGAACGGAACAAAACCGTACAGAATGGTAATTCCACGGCGGACAACAAGGTTAGCGCGAGAACAGATCCCGATGAGACAATGGCTGAGGAGTTAGATACGCAGAAAGTGAGAGCCGAGGTGGAGGCCGATTTGAGGGGACAGGAAACTGAAGGGAAACCATCAGGAACCGACGAATCGACATCGATCCCTTCTGGCCAGCAACCACCACGACTTGAGTTCCCGGCTTCCGGAAACGACAGCCCGATCAGCAGCTTTGTTCAGCCTGCTGGGCCGTGGGGTAAAATTGACAGTCATATCCACCAACTGAAGGAATCTATGCAAGCATCCATGTCCCAGTTGCAGTCTCTTTTGTCGCGTGATTCAAATAAGGGTAAGAAGGATAATGAGGAGGTAGAGAAAACAGGAGTTGATGGGTCAGATGGAGCAAAAAATGCAAAGGAGTCTGAAGGAGAGCCGGTGCCGACAGTCGAAGGTAACTGGGACGCAGTTATTCCCGATACTATACCGTCGCCAGAACTGCCAACAAAGGACGACGCACTTGTTGACCATCGTCTGTTGGTTGTGCCCTCATCTGCAGGTAGCGTTCGCAGTGGGCGGCAACCGCCGTCAGTCAGCGGCCTTGAGGATCTACCGGAGGAACGAATTGAGAATTCAGTTGAAGATGGCATTGCTGATGGTTCTCGCAAGGGAACAGTCAGCCCCCAGGTGACGAACGAATCCCGCCCGAGAAGCAGCAGTCCCTTTCCATCGCTGGATGAAATCTTCCATACAGCAAGGCAGACACAGAGTCCTTTCAAATTCAGTCAGATGTCAGTGCCCCAGTTCATCAAGTCTGAAAAGAAAGACGGGGATTACGAAGAGGTGATGCGAAAGTTGGATGAGGGCGAGGAGTCTGATCGTTCACCTGATCGCAACAAATCTTTACGGAGCTTATTGCCAAATGCGGCAGAGCCTGAATCTCCAAAGGGGAGCCCCCTGATACGCTCGTTCAAGGGCGAGGGATCCAGGCCTGAAGCATCTGAGCCTCAACGTGCTGCGACACCACCAGCATCTCAGAAAGTGAAGCAAGAATCACAGTTCGCCATCCCGGAGGGCAGCCAGGTTATTGAACTGAGCTCTAGTCCGGCATCAGTTCAATATGCCGAGGACTATGCTCAAGATAGCGAGGACGAGACTTATCAGGATTCTCCACTGCCACAGGGTTCAGGTTGGGTACAGAAGAACCCCAGCGAAGTGAACACGCGAAGTCGAGGCAAGAGTCTACCTGCGACGGAGGCGAAGAAGACAACAACGGTACAAAGCCGAACTACACGTGGACAGACATCTGCTCCAGTGGCTCGAGGCGTGTCGACGAGTGCTTATAGTCAAATCAAGGGACGTAGGAAGACCACACGAAAGTTCTGACAGACACGGGATGGTTCCAAGTTATGGAAGTACTGGAACGGATGAGACAGGTTCTTTTGCATCGGGCGTTCCACCGCCTTATTTCAGTTCAGTTCGAGCAGCAAGGGTATGGAAAGGATTGGCAAGGGGAAATATGTATCAAAGCATTCTGTATTTTAGGGAACATGGCGTTGGGGGAGCATAGCGTGTCAGCCCAGTGTATGGCTCAAGACAAAAGACAAAGCTGGTTATAAATCTGCACCTTAACAAAAGTAGCATAAAGAAACAAGAAACAAGAAACAAGCTAGAAAGAAATAGCCAAGATTCACGAAACTCAAATCATTGCTCTTATTCTCATTCTTAATGCGCAGCGTCTCATGTGAGGACCATCACGAACCCGTCCTTTAGCCCCAGTGCCTGTCTCAGCGCAGTCTTAGCTGCATCACGAGCAGGGCACCTCAGCCAACCAAGTCGTCTGAGCGAGCAGATGATGCAGCGAAACAACCCACCATCTTTTTCGCATCTTGCCTGAAATCTACCAGTTAAGCCTAATTTTTGTCTCTGTTCTAGCGTCTCATGAGCACTTTTTACTGAGCAGCCGTTGGCTATTGTCGCGTGGTTTGAATGTTCATCATGGGGCTCTCTTGGGGGGAAAATAAGTATATTGTTCGGGCTATGGGACGTGAGGTTTGTCGGTCCTTTTTTTACAACTTGTTCTGCTTTGTGAAATTGTGACTACTGCTGTTGTGTTCGTTGGAGAACTGTGAACCGTTTGGCAGACGAGTATATAACGACGAGATCAACCTGTTGAGACGATTATCTACCACTTTGCCAGAAATCAGCCAGCTTATACGAAATATTTTGGATATACAAGCAAGCCAACTTCAAAACAAAACAAGACAAGACAAAACCGCAATCATGTTGCTTCTCACCTACATCTTCACCTTTCTCGCTATGTTGAGTATGGGCTTCTGTCTCCCTACACAGACCCCAGAACCTCAACCTGCACCTACACTCTCCCCCGGCCTCCCAGACACAACAGGTCTTCCAGATCTTCCAGGCGGTTCATTCTTCGAAGAGAGACAGGAGAGAAACAACGCCAACCCATCTGTCTTCAACCCTCCCGTCACGGCTGCCCCTGATCAAGCAGAACAGCTCGCGAGCATGGGCTGGGCGCAAACAACCTACTACGAATGCAAGACGAGAGATGGAAAAGAGCGCTGTGGATGGCATATCCCTGTGTACAAGGCGGGCGCTGAGGGCCGACAAGCTGAGATTGTGCACTGGAAGGTGGTTGTTGGGATCGCACTGGGGTTGGCTATGTTGATATATGGAGGATTGTGGTGAGAGTTGATTTGAAGATGCATTGGGTGGAGTTTGGAGTTTTGGATAGATGTGTTGATACCCTCATGCTGCTGGGCGGCACCTGATTGATTAGAAGCATTCTGTATTTTCTCTCGCATACCCTTTTCGCAGTGATAATATCATGAGTCATGCATTCACGAACCAGAGCCAAATGTGAAAACCCGCGTAAACCAGAGACGTTGTTATTTTTGATTTTGGTCCGAAACCCGAAGAACACCATTGATTTCATGCTAGTGTAATTTGAGAAGAGACGCCGGTGAAAGCAATCCTCCTCATCGAGTCCAGAGTAGCCCCTCGCCGTCCGCCCAGCAAGTCCCTGTACCCTATGCCGATGCCGACGCCGACGAGGATGGACCGTAAATGGACGCACCACCGCATGCACGCAGCCATAGCTGCTCCCCAACCAGCCCGAGGATATACACAAGCCCAAGCCAAGTCATCGAGTCGTTTATTTCTCCTTCTTGGCCTTGGCACCCTTGACCTTTGCCGTACCACGGAGGGTCTTTTGTCGGTTCTTGCGCTGCTTGCCTGTAGTTGTCTGTCAGCCTGACTAACCCTCTGTGCACTTGTGGGGGATGACTGTAACGCACGCTGCTGTCGGGAGGCACGCTCGGCCTTGGTGGCGAGACCAACCCGCACCAATCGGTACTGGGGCTCGAACTTCTTCATGGCCTCGGGGGAGTCATAGACGAGAGCAAAGCCGGTGGTCTTGCCGCCACCGAACTGGGTTCGGAGACCGAAGACGGAGATCTGGTCCTTCTGGGCCTTGTAGAGAGAACCGAGCTTCTCACGGAGCTCCTCCTTGGAGATGTTGGCACGGTTGGGGTGGAGGATGTCACTATTAAACGCAATTGCCGGTCAGCCCAAGAGTCCCCAAGCACACAATGACATGTCCCTATGCCACGCCCCATCGTATCCCATCATCGATGCTTAATGCCCGCCTGTCCCAATTTCTGCGAACGGTATTCGATAAATTCGTTATGTGGCGTACAATCGTGCAGAACAGCGATATATCGAGCGGAGAAAAAAAAGGCAGAGGCAGGCGAGGTTCAAGCATCGACTCAGGTGATGTTATCGACGAAACGCGCTGCGGGAGACGGCATCATCAAGAAATCTGAGGGTATCACTCACACGACCATCTGCTTGCGGCCCAGCAGAGGGTTGCGGATGAACTTGCGAGTTCGGAGGGTGACGGGGGAGTCGTTGTCCGCCATTTTTGCCGATTGTCGTGATGGTCTCTGGGGGTTAGTTGACGGTGGAGAGACTGGGCGTTGATGGGTGAGATCGTTCGGTTGATGAAGTTGTCACACTGAAAATCCAACTATGGTCGCTTAATTTGGTCCAACCCTAATCTCGGTGAATGTGCGCGATTTGATGCCTAGGTTTTGAGGCGTCGACACACAAGGGTTTTTTTTGCGTTGAAATCACGTGGAGAGGATCTCGGGCAATCTTCGGATGGAAGAGCCTGGGAATAGTCGGGTATTACGAACGCCCTCGGCCTCTCAAGTTGGAGATGTCCAAGTTTCAACTCCAGTCTTTGGTGGAGATAGTGTCGTCAGGCCACTCCAAGTCCACAATTGAGTTGAGTCTGCGATGACTCTAGGATGTCTCCCACGTAGCTTATACGAAATATACGAAATCAGCAATATTGCAAACAACCGTTCCATTCGCCTCCAAAATGTCGTCAAGTTCCAAACAAGTTGACCGGTTCTGTCATCAGTATCTCCAGCTCCAGTCTGACTTGGACTATCCAGAAGCTTCACTATTGAAGACTTCTCAAGTCCAAGATGAGTTTTATGAGAGGTTGTTCGCTGATGGAGCCGTGAGATATGGACCTCCTCCAAGGTTTCAGCTTCGAGTTCTCAAAGAGCTCATGTCTAGAATTGAAGCTAGCATTGATGACTGGGAAGAGTATGTAAGTCATCGTCGCTAGCATCACTCTGTTTACTTCTCCCATGTCAGTTGCTAACATACCCAGGGCGTATCTGATGACTTGATGTCTGCACTTTCACTCTTTCTTGCAAACCCATTGCCTTCGGAAGCCACTTCTGCTCAGCAAAAGTCATATGTCACATACCATCTCTCCGAGTTATGTAAAGACAACTCAAAACCAAGCCCGCAGACACCTCGTATCACCCTTCTTGAGAATCACTCTCTCATCTCAGGCTCAGGGACCACTGGTCTACGCACCTGGGAAGCCGCCCTTCACCTGGGGTCATACCTTTGCCAGAACAGACACATTGTCAAGG
This sequence comes from Fusarium sp. NRRL 52700, assembly GCA_013396095.1. Taxonomy (NCBI): domain Eukaryota; kingdom Fungi; phylum Ascomycota; class Sordariomycetes; order Hypocreales; family Nectriaceae; genus Fusarium; species Fusarium sp. NRRL 52700. The sequence goes on from JAAQRM010000041.1 coordinate 63,712, forward strand.
GAAAGCGAGTCTTGGAACTAGGGGCTGGTACAGGATATCTTTCTATCCTTTGTGCCAACTTTCTCGACTCTCAACATGTCATCGCCTCAGATGGCTCTGATGATGTGATCAACAACCTCCCCGATAACCTTTTCCTCAATGACCTTCAAGATTCCACACGAGTAACTCCGATGGACGTCAAATGGGGACATGCACTCATGGGCACTGAGGAGGAGAAGTGGAATGGTGGACGCCCTATTGATGTCGTGCTAGGTGCCGATATTACCTACGACAAGAGCGTGATAAGAGCCCTAATCGGGACTCTGCGTGAGGTATTTGACCTTCATCCACATGTGGAGGTTTTCATCTCAGCGACACAACGAAACGAGAAGACGTTTCAAGCGTTTCTGGATCAGTGCCAAGCTAACGGACTCGCCGTCGAGGTGATACAATTCCCAATCCCAAAGCGGGAGCTTCAACAAGGGCCTTTTTACAACGATAATGTCGCTATCCATATCTGCAAAGTTTCCAGATCGTAACCGGGCCCCTGGATTCCAGCAAGACACTATACTCAATTCATGTCAATAGAGGGCGGCAGCTAGGATAACGCAGCCTGTCAAAGGGATGACTCCTCTGCATTCCAGTTGTTAAGTCGGCGTCAACCAGCGACATTTGGATGTCTCACCATGAATTATCTATACAGAATGCGGCATCGTGATAATTCGGGAGATCCGAAAAGCACAAAAGTTGAACGACTCAACTGCCAAACTATTGTTACAGAAAATGCATCACGGTTACACTTGGTTGTAAAGCGTCGTGCCACTCGACTCATGATCGACTCATGATAAGCACTGTGGCCATGCAGTTCGTGGCTAGGTGCCGCTCGGTTGGCCGTATTTGTCATGGGATTTTTGACGTATCAGAGACCTGAAGACTCGGATGCAGCGGGCATAGCAATTGCATGATCTCGGTATGTCACTTGAGCTCGGGTATGGGGAAAGTCACACCACTAAGTGTTAACCATGATGATACCTCTGAACTTTGGCTCAAAGCATGGGCCCACGATTAGCTGACCCGCTGAACCTCTTCAACAGACTTCTGTTCGTCTTGAAGAAATGGTCAATTGCACAGATCGAAGCGATGGCAAACTCCCCATCAACTCTGTTGCCTCTCAGATATACCTGCGCTACAGGTTAGCCCTGGCTTTCGAGGCCATTGGACGCTCAATTACCCGTAGAATGCCAGAATCAGCCTCCGAGACCCCTGAAGGCAATTGGGTTTGAGTTGCGGGGAAAGACGAAAAGGGTTGGCTCCAGAGGCTAGAGAGGGCACAATCTAGAAGTTGACAAGCCCGCGATCTTGGCTGATGATTGGCTTTGCCCCGCGCTCGATGGCGACAGGTGCTTATTATCCTGTTGGTTGTTAGAATCCCGTCAGGTTGGTCAGATGCCCTGGGGTGTAGCTCTCTTGCCAGCCAAGAACGTGGCACCCTTGGGGATGGACGGACAAAGAGCCACAGGATCAGTGGCCTCAACTTGAAGACGATCTGGGTGTAGGAGGTTCGGGAGAGTGATGGTGGAGGGGCCGCGGACTGGAATGTACGCTCAGGCACGGTACTATTGTTCAGACTGTCGATGAGCCCGTCATTGCCTCGCCTTCTTAGTGGGGAGTAGTGCTGAGAAGACCGTGTGAATGTTGGCAATGTCTCAGAATAGATTACAGCTTTAGTTGGTACAAACTTTGCACTGTGCTCTTTCAATTAGTGATCAACCTCTTGAAGCTACCTGTTGAAGAGGTGTTGAAGATGACGATGGAAGAGATGAGTTGTCTCGAAAAGCAGGCTGACACACAACCTCAATTCCCTGATACCACGTCGATGTACGTCGTAGGCGTACAGAGTGTAGCACGACCCAAACAGAAGCTTTTGCTCATCGTCACTTGATGCGAAAGACTTCATACCACTTGCGTAATGGGCATATCAAAAGAGACTTTCCTACCCGTCAATGACACACACTGACGATTACCCTAGACAGAAAAGTGTAGTTTGCCGAGAAACACTTGCATCATGGAGCGAATCAAAGGCAAGGAAAAGGCAGTCAACGTTTGTGCTATGTATGCAAAGCCGATCCGATCAGACATGCCTAGGTGAGAAAGCTTCTTATCGGAAGTTTTGCAGCTTTTTGTTCCGGTGATCGACTGACATGAACTAGCTGATCAGGTGAAAGCTTGCTGATTGAAGCTTGGAGAGCTCTGAGCCACGAATGTGATGACCGGAGAGCTGTCGGCATGTTTCGTACTGATTACGATTGATTCCCCAGAAAAACCCTTCCTTTTTGCGGACTTTATGAGGTGATGTTGGTGCTTGAAACGTCATGTGTCTTTTCCCACCAATCCGTCGGTAATCGGCTATGCAAGCAAGTCGATCACCAAGAGAAGAGAGCAACGCCCCTGAAAATCAACTGGTGATCCATCCATATTGCATCAAGTGAATTGAGTTGAGTTGTGAATCAAGGAAAAGAACGAAAATAAGTATATTTTTCGTCTCATCTTACAGCAAAAGCTAGGATAAGCTCCCTTGTTTATTTCGGGAAGAGCTCTAATCTTGCAGGGGCTCATCCTAGACTTCAATTTACTCTGCAGCCGGGGATAGCACCAGCACCTCAAATCGCTATCGCGAGGATTACAAGGGTTCAAGCAATAGTCCACAACTTTTTCAAGGACAGGGAATTGAGGATTACGCGTTGCGTTTTGTTCTGTCACAGTCTCTCTTCTCCATAGCTCCAGTGTATCAAGTCCAAGTCCGCAAGCAGCCGCCGATGGAGCCTGTTCGCAACACCAAGTCACCCCACGATATCTCGTTATCAACCCACGAAAAACTCCCGCCTGTAGCCGTTTCTAATTGCCTTACAGTTCTTGAGTGAGGGGGGGAGGGTTGCAGCCCGGGAAACAGGGCATCCATCCACCAACTGAATTGGAATTGGAGTGCCTTATCACCCCAGCTCAGTGGCACAGTGCAGCAGCACCCGTGCCCTCCATGTGCAAATCCTCTATCTAGAGTACGTGCGGATATCGAAACACACACACGCCGCATTTTCCCATCGTGACCTATTCTTGCATTGCCGGTTCTTGGAACTACTGCAACGTTCATTCTATCAGGCAATTATTTGTTTTCACCGGCTGCAGAATATTCTGCACGTGGGGTCAGGCGGTGACCCCAGGGAAAGGATCTCTCTCTAGGCTGTAAGCTGCAGAGACTGTAAAGAGACCTGGAGAAGCAGAATCCACTTGTTTTTTTTTCTCTCTCTCTCTTTTCGTGAGAATGCCGGTCAGGAATTTAAAGGGCTCAATACCAATCGTCCATGGCACGGGCACCACTTACTATCCCCGGCGCCACAAAGTCCTCGGCACAGGAATTGGACGAGTTATTTTACATAAGAATTGCTGATTGTAGAACTCTATCAATCGCATGAGGATGAGTGAGGGGGAATTGACAGCTTCGGTGTTGTATTTTATTGGACGAGATATCACCGCCAAGCAATCAATATTCGTATAGTGTGCAGTAAGCTGCATCGTGCCTCAATACTTATCATCCATATCTCTCGCTCAGACTCTGGACAGGGTCTGATCCAAGGAACAAGAATGCCTTTAAGATTGTAATTAGAGTGCTAAAATAAACCAGCGAAGAGCCTCCTAAATTTAAGCCAAGTCACCTACACATTTTATCCCTTAGAGTCCGGGCTGAACCGGGGAAGCATACATAGATAGTATCGTGAACCACTGAAAAGCATGGCACAGACGAACGAGTCTGCGTCTCCATATCAATGGGGAATCAATCCACTTTCCACGTACGCTATGATATATCTACAGTAACATCAAGCACGGAAAAGAGCTCTAGATCGAGTCTGAATCGGAACCTCATGAATAAGAAAAACCTCGCTGTCTCATGTCCTGGAACATCGGTTAGCTGCTAGTTGGTTGGGTAAGCCTCTAAGCAGCCAACCGTTTTGGGGAGTAGAAAAACATGAAATGTCTCGATATCAACATCTGAAATCATGCTCATTGAGGTGGATGATGGCGCGAGAGCCACGACGATTAACGTTGTCAACGACAACTCACCAAAGTAACCCAACCCAAAGAACCCGGTGAGAACTTATCAGACCCTTCCATTCTGTTCAAGACGGGAGCTTCAAATCAGAAACTGGGAATAGCACTGTGCCAACCTGGATACAGTGCAGTCGAAGTACGGATAGGCCAGTCTAAAAAAAGGGCTTCACACCACCCACCGCACACATCATAATCGCAGCGCATCCCGTCACATCGCCAGCGGATCCATAGCCAAAGCTTGATGCCCAGGATCTTCTGTCAATCCCTGTTCCTCTCCTCGTCTTGATTTCCCAGGTGTCCCAATAGGAGAGGGCCGGCGTCCCCTCCCCGTGGCTTCGGGCTAGCTTCAGTGAGTGCAAGTTTGCCGTTCAGCGGCTAGAACCACACGGTCTTAACTCATAATGAACAAACAAGACGAGAGAGAGAAGAAAAAAACAGAGTGCGAGAGCTAAACTTACAGTGGACAAGGGCTCTAAATAGTTGGACAGGGGGGATGATTGTTGTACTTTCTACTTTCAGACATGGCGGTTCCTGGTGCTGACTCGTTGGTTGAGACCTGAAGATTCCCCTTCATTTCCCATTCCAAGGCTTGGGGACTGGCGTACCTGGATCTCGTACTTGGTACATTTGATACTCACCCCTACTCTAACCTACCCCTACAAGCTTCACTCAAATTCAGTCAGTTCAGTCCAGCTCCAATCTATTTGCTGACCCCTCCCGTAAGTCACATACCGCATCGACCGTAGCGTAACTAGTGATTCTAGCGGGAGTGCCAATCCATATCTTTATTAATGAACCACCCGGCTCCCCCCATAACATGAGCATCATACTACTTCTTATCATCCATCGACAAGCTTCAGTATAACTATACCGAGCATCCCCGTCAACTCAATTCTTGATTTCCTCATACTCATCCATCTTACTCTCACGCATAGTCAGTTGACTGCTCGTGTATCGTGGACATTCCAAGCTCCTATCATACTACCACCCACACGTTTTCTTATACAAGCTTGAGATTGGCCCCCTTCAGCCTTGAGCAACCACGACGTATTATCCGACGATCGACACCTAGTACCTACATCTTACATTGCAGCTTGCATTTACGATACACTGCACCGGCAAAAGGTCACAAGAATATTAATACACTGGACGACCCAACTTTGAGTGTTGGCGACGACACTATAACCGCGACCCCATCTTATACTACTTCCTCCCAATTACTACATAATCGCTTCGATGGTCTCGTCATTAGACGTGAGACCCCATTTCTTCTCCGGGCACAACCGATCAACATCAGTATCGAGCATCAGTAGTACACCAGCTTCATATTCAACAAGTCCAGCATCAAAAATGGCCTCCATCGGCGCACAACCATATACCCTTGCTCTTCAGAAGTACATGCTTCTGACAGAGCAACACCAAGAACTATGCGATCGCCTCGACCAAATCCGACCCGAGTTCAACATGTCAAGTTCCCACAGTTCCTCACCATCCACATCGCCAACCCGATCCTCCTCATCATCTCTATCGCTCCCGCCCTCACCGAAGCGCCACTCCCGGAGCGGACGACACCACTCGCGCTCCCACGCCCGCTGCAGCGGCTGGGAAGACCGCAATGAACTCACCACAATTCCCGATGAGGAGACCATTTACGAGATCTCAGCAGAAGAGCAGCGCCTCTCGGAGGTCAACGAGAGCATCAAGCGCACTTTGACAGAGCTCCTCAACTGCAGCAGTGTTCGCGCCGATCGGGCGTTTAGAACATGGGTTCAAACAAGACTCATGGAGACTGAGAAAGAGCTTCGTAGCGGACGAAGGCGACGAAGCTCTGGAAACGAGTAAAACTGGAAATACTTACTCGTATACTTTTCGCCATCACATCATATTGACACATACTCACGCAATGTCAAAGGTTGACTTACGCGGTGGCAAACATACGCCCCCAACACAACCAAACTTGGCATTAATTCTAATACCTCTCATTTGTCTTTTTATCTGCATTGGCGAAGGCGTTTACGGTCTCAACTCGAGCTGGGAAGAGAAGGGAAAAGCTCATATTCTTACACATTTGGGCAACATCGGACTAGGGAAATACTAAAGCATGCTTTGCGAAAAAGCAATTCTTGGGGGGGTTCATTCGTCTTTGTTTCTTCCCCATACCCACTTACTTCACTTACAAATCTTCGCTTCTTGTCTATTACTTCATTTTTAGGTTCTACAGAACCAACCTGCATATTACGGGATCTGCTCTCCGTGGCTTTTCTTATTTTTAAACTTTCATTTACATTCTTGCGAAAGCCACGCTGGATCTCGGAGGCATGAAACAACGCCACAAGTTTATTACCATCATGAACATCTCCCGAGGAGGAGTTGGTCTTTGTTAGCGATAGCATCAAACAGTGCAAATGAATGCAATTTCGCAAAACATCCTTATCAATTCAAGCTTCCATCTCAGTAAAGTGAATGCATTCCCGGGTATCATCACCCGGTCTACCACATAAAACTCCAAGAATGTTATGACCCCAAAATGCAAAACATCCAATTACACTTGTCTACCCCGAACTTCTCCCTTCCCCAAATGCACGTTCGGCGGGCCCCGCTCGCTGCAATTGGAATTGCAAAAAATAGAAAGAAAAAAACACGCGTCTTACCCACAAAGATCGTCTTTGAGTCCTCCCCCCTGCTGCATCAAAAACCCGTTGGAGGAAATGAAGATCATCTCGTGCACACTCGCTAACCCAAGAACCTCTTAACTAATTAAGCGCCCGGGCGCTTCTTTTGTGATAACGGTTCTGCACTAAGAATGTCTCTGATATGAGCTACCAGTGCGCTTGGGCTTAATCGATCACGATCGGGGAGTTCAATTTTTGCCACTGCGCACACCGCTGATGTGGTCTAGGCCTGAGGATCGACGAGGTTGTGCACACCGAGAGGTGAAAGATGTTGAGTGTAGGTGAGTGTCGGAGTATGTGGCACTGTAGCATGACCGTCAGGGACTGTGACGTTAATGAACAAGCAGGTTTTTCGATATATTACAGCACGACACAAGCTGAAGGCGAAGCGGATGCTATGATGCTGTAGGGTGGCCTGGGCGGTTTGGTTCTAGTGATTGTTACATCACTTAAAGAACAGCCTTTGAGCTTTGACTGAGATGAGGATAGTTGAGCTGTTGCTCCGGGTGAACAGTCCTTGCTGAGGGAGAAGCATGGTTGTTATTATGGGGAAACCATGTCATTCCCGTCTTACATGAAGCAGGATGACCATGATCCTCACATCCACTTTGAGCCTCGAAGACGTGTGTACCGGAGAGTCTACCCTAGCGCTCCCGTGGATGACTCCCTACGCGGTTCACCGAGACGTCACCTCAGATCACCGATGGGAATGACTTTAAAACGTTGTCGATCATCACGACAACGCTCCTCCAACGGTGTTTCTTCAAACAGTCAAGACTTTTTTTTTTTGATAGGGTACATATGATGCTTCATCCCGGACTGTCAAACCCAGAGCCTTGACATGATATGACGTAAACAGGTCAACTGCACAGGAACATCGAGATCTGGGATAACTTCACCTTCTAGAAACAAAAAGTCTTGCCTAGAAACAAGTATCCTTGCCGGTCATGGGGTTTGACAGTCGGCGATCCGGACATTTTGCTCCATGTATACGCCCCCTTGGTACTCCGTTCTGGATATCGTCAGAACAGGAGGAAACTTTTATGTTTAGAGGATGAGGGTTCTTGCTGAAACGTCATTTTAGCGGTTCTTGTGGGCTAGGAAAAACAAGGATGGGGATTTAAGCTGAGAGCCGTTTTCGATCCACATGATAGAGTATCGGTAGTTGAGAGTTGAGCCTGCTGGGCCTGTCGTAGATTCTAGTCAGGGAGTTCTTTGACCCTGTGGAAGGCGCACGGTGTAGAAAACTGGTTGAGGGGACTATGTGAGAATCTCACAAAAGAAATGCTCAGTTATAGAGAGCCCACCAAGATGCAAATTGCTCAATGGATTAGGACCGTCTAAGTGGACTGTCCTGATGCAAGATCAAGCATCGCTGAAACGAGAAGGGAGAGGCCAGTTCGTGAGTGGTGTCGAGATGCATTGCATACAGTCTGTGATACAAAGTTTTGAGGGAACTAGTCTCGTATATTCGTCACGAATGGATATGGCATCCCGACAAGAGATGCTGTTCTGGTAAACTTGAAGCCATCGTGTGATTATGTAATTTGATCACCGCCACCTGTGGCGCTTCCAGAAGGCTCCTTCTCGAAAGCATCGCGACAGTGGGTGGCTGGAGCAACTACCTCATACAACCTTCCCTCTATTCTTTCGAGAACGCGTCCTCCTCTTCACAACCTCTTTCCACATCCAATTCATTTGATTTGGCATCGCGTAAAAGAGGAGATACCATTGGTCATCATGTCGGTTCTCCTGGAGACCAGTGAAGGCGACATTGTCATCGATCTTCTGGTCGATCATGCACCCAAACTTTGCGAAAAGTAAGTCATCCCAATGCCACCTCATTACTATCACTGAATCGCTGAACTAACAGATGATATAGCTTTCTGAAGCTCTGCAAGGTCAAATACTACAACTTCTCACCTGTTCACTCTGTTCAGAAGAACTTCTCCTTCCAAACCGGCGATCCTCTCGGCCCTCTTTGCAAAGATTCCGATGGCGGCTCTTCAATATGGGGTCACGTATCCGGCGACCCGGCGAAACGAACATTTCCAGCCTTCTTCCACCCAAAGTTGAAACACTTGGAGCGAGGAACAGTCAGCATGGCTACAGCGCCCCTCCAGTCGGATCCCGATACTCGTGTGGCTGGATCTCAGTTCATTGTCACATTGGGCGAAGACACAGATTATTTGGATGGAAGGGCAGCGGTCTTTGGAAAGGTTGTCGAAGGCTTCGAAGTGCTGGACAAGATCAATGAGGCGATCGTGGACGAGAAGGGCTATCCACTTATCGACATTCGAATCAAGCATACGGTTATTCTGGACGATCCCTACCCCGACCCGCCTGGCTTGAGGGAACCAAGCTCGAGTCCTCCTCCGACCGCCCAGCAGCTGAAGACTGTTCGAATCGAAGACGAGGCAGCATTACACGCAGATGACGGTCTCGATGAGGAAGAATTGGAAAGGAGGCGTCGCAATCGCGAGGCACAGGCGCAAGCTCTCACTCTGGAAATGATGGGAGATTTGCCATTTGCAGAGGTCAAACCTCCTGAAAACGTTTTGTTCGTTTGCAAACTGAACCCCGTGACCGGCGACGAAGATTTGGAGCTTATCTTTGGCCGATTCGGCAAGATTTTGAGTTGCGAAGTTATCAGAGACCAAAAGACCGGCGACAGTTTACAATATGCATTCATCGAATTCGAGGATAAGGCATCATGCGAGACAGCCTACTTCAAGATGCAAGACGTTCTCATCGACGATCGACGCATTCACGTGGATTTCTCCCAGAGTGTCAGCAAACTGAGCGATGTATGGCGAAAGGATACCAACAGCAAGCGAAGGGCGACTGCTCATCGAGGCGGATGGGGAGGCGTCGATGAGCTCGAGAAGCGCCGACAATACAGAGACGAAGGAGAAAGGATTACGGGTGGTAATTACAGAATGGTTCACGGGGAAGAGGAAATGAAAGGCAGAATGGGCCGCAGTGGACAGAACCAGGAGAAGGATGATGCACCTCCTCCAAGATCCCATGATGATGAAGGACCATCACGTCGACGAAGTCGGAGTCGGAGTCCACGGCCAAGAGATCGAAGCCGGGATCGATATCGCAAACCACGAGATGATCGCCAAGGCGACCGGCGCGATAGAGATCATGATAGAAACCGATATCGGGACCGTGGCCATGACCGTCGAGACCGAGGTAGAGAAAGGGATCGATATGGACGGGACGATTATGATCGCAGGTCAAGGAGATAAGGAAGGACTGATGGACTGCGAAACGCATCACGGCAGTGCAACGCTCACAAGCACTGGCGCACTGAGGCGCACTACCATTGACGGCAAGCGTTCAGCGTTACTCTGCTATGCAACAGCTTCAGCTAATTTTAATACGGAATGCATCGTACGGCATTACACGAAGATGGAATATCCCCATAACACGAGTTTGACAGCTACTTTGACAGAGAACCTCGTTGAATTCAATGCTTTACTTCGTGATATGCAAACACCAACTTCCTCTCATCTCACATACGGTCCTTCACCGGAGCATCTGCCCCAAGCAACGGAAGACAATGCGGGCTACTCAGCTGATCATGCACTGAACACCGCCTACGCATGAGCGACGTTATTCTGACCGAAATGTACCGATGACCGTGGGTCGGCGGGGAGGATCTGTCTCCCGCTGTTGAGCGACCACGGCGTCGCTCTGGACGAGATCTCCGGGCCTAACCCATCTCTCTTTGCCATGGCATCGCTTGCCGGCGATATCCCTAAGCTTCTACCCACACTTATGATATTGTCACACACAAAAGGTCTCTTTTGGACGTCCAGCAGATCACAACGCCTAGCAAGGGGAATCCACTCTCGTCAAATCATCCAGGCATTACTGTGTATATACCACTACGCCACAACATGTTTGGCTCTACATCCAAATACTGTTTTTTGTACGAGCTTGCTGGCTGTCTGTCAATCTGTCGAACACTCCAGAATCTGTCTCTGCTTCTCTACCTATAGATCAAAAACCCGTCATTCTCGGCTATGCTTGCTTCTCCTGTGCCTTCTAGAGACACGGGCGGGCACAAACTCCAGCTCATCAATGCAAGGAACGGGGGTGAGACCACCATCCTCTCACCACATCGAAGACTTATGTAACACCCCAAGCAGGGCTTGTTACGGTCGAGCTTGGGCTTATTCGACAAGCATCGAGCCCTGAGCACTGTCACCTGAGCTGTCTTGGTGAACGAGGATTCTTTGAACAGGCTCTGGGCTGAGAGATGCGGCTGCTGCCCAGGGTATGTAGATGGATCAACATGGTTGTCTCAGATCGCCAATGAGCTCGATACTGGTAACAATGATTGGGGACGAGTGACTGTACTACGTTGATGTACTCCGATATCTTTCAACAACACGAGCTACGGGTTTCGAGGACCGATGACCGAAGTAGAAGCAATGTTGCCTGGCAATTGCATCATTGCAGCTTTGGTCATACATAACTCGGGGACGCATCCGTCGACAAGACGGCAAGATAGTAAGTTCTGATCGGTCAGTGTTGTGGATTTTGGCCCATGTAGTGACGCCGACACGCCAGGTCCAAGCATGAAATTATTCAGGCAAAACTTGTCGAGATGTGCAACTGGGAGACGCCAAAGCCCCGTCCGCCGGGTTTAGCGGCCATGGGGCGGGCTTAACTGCGATTTCAGTCTCCAACGGCAGCCGACATAGAATCAATATAGGCCCAGTGGCCTCGTGATGTTTCTGCTAAGGAAGCAGTTTCAGATTGTTCTCTGCATGTGATCCAACCTCCGGATCTTCATATCAACTTGCCCCGCGACTGTTTTACGGGTCGCTACAGATCATTGCTACAATCAAGGGTATAAAATCCCAGTTGAACGGAGTTTTGGTCAGCCATCAAGCAGTCTATCCTCGTCCTTTAGTGGACCAGGAGAGGTTTCTAGGTGAACCCCTTGGCTGAGTGACCAATAGTATGCACTGGTGGAAACACAGCGCGGGTAGACGCAGCTTCACGCGTCACACCCTTAAATGACAGTCGGGCGAACAGCATTTCGTCGGGTTATTGCTGAAAGAAATTTCCGCCCTGGATGCTGCGCTTGCTGTATCATCACGGACCGTCTTCTCTTTTGAGAATTGGCGCTGTCTTCTCGCAGATTGTGGGGCAACCATAGAGGAGAGAGGAAAGAAGCGAGCGTGCTTTATCAGGCTGGTTATCTCGCCGTACTGTGTATGCAGTCCAGGCATTAGTGGTGAGTCGCGATACGATAGACGGCTGTTTCTTGAGTTGAGAAGGCTTGCCCCAGAATCAATTGAAACCGCCTTGACTCAAAAGAACGGCTGTTTGATCTAGCTGTGAAATGAAGTGAAGACATCGAACGATGTCTATGCAACTGCGTCAAGTTTGAGATTCTTCGTACAAACCTCGTTCGGTCAGTGGACTTGGGAGACGAGATATTTTACAAACGACCTTGTCTTGCCTCTACTACTTGAGACATTTCTATTGTTTGGGGATATTCACTCGAATAGCGCCACCGATGTGGGATCGTGCCTCAGCCTTGGAAGGGCCCCGAAGGTGTCAGCTCGAAGCCCTATGCGTTTGATGCAAGCAAGGCATCGCGCCACACGAACGACAAGGGCAAGACCTCCGCCACTGGTAGCAAATCCTTGTAGTAGAGCATCTGCCCGTCTCTCGTTGGGGCTTTACCGAAATCTGTTCTCGATGCGCAGCCGCAGACTCAAGCTTGTTCCAACTGCAAGTCATCGGACATAGAGGTCCTATCGGCTCCCATGGTTTCTGGACGCGGTTTAGTGTTTGGCTTTATTTCTGCCATGCATGCCCCCTCTGGTCCGTTCCAATACGGGCTCTGGCTTTCATACTATATTTACACTCGCACCGACACGCACCGTTTGGCGACCTGTCCCCAATGTGGATAAGAGTCCTGGCTGGCACTCCTTGCTTTTGCATGTTGATGGCACTCCGACATCTGGCAAGTTAGCCCTTTGTATCCTGGTTCTGCAGATCTAACACCGGACAACTCAGCTCATTTGTGGAGACGTATTCTTGTGTAACCATCGCCACGGTGGCATACCTTTTTTCGTCAAGCTGTGGTCATTTCTATGCCGTTTGTGTGCTGCCTTTCATTTTGTATTGGGACCAATCTTGAGCATCAGAGTACAATACAAACAAACGAAGGCCACAGGATACTGCATTTGGCGTGGGGCTTAGAGCAGAATCCTGCATCTTACACATGCAAATCCTCGCCGTGAGAAAAGAAAATTCATGGAGCAACGTCAAAAGCAAGCCAAACAGAGTCTCAATGGTCTACAATGGCTGTTGTGGTGTGTGAGGTGACTTTGTGCCTCAGTCCTGCCCCTGGACTGACGGGAAGAGTTTCTTCCCGTGGGCACCAGCATTAGATGCCTTCTCAACCACGTTTTCAGGTGTTTGTTGTCGAATCATTAGTATCTGCAACAGCATCTTGGCTTCGATATTACGGCACACACCAGCAAGGGTCATAGTCCCACCACCACCCAGCTACCGGGTTAGGAGGCGGCGGTTCTATCGAGATTTGTTGATCGATAGCATGGATTGTAGATGACCCGCGTATAAGACAAGATCAGACATGATAATTGCAAGGGACAAGGTCCAGAGCTTCATGGTTGAAAGCCTACTGTGCGTGCTTCATATACCGAAGTACCTGTCGATTACTGTAGTGCACGCCTGTTACACAACTGGATCACAAGCAGCAAGTAAATGCATTTCTTGACGACTAGCGTACGTTGCGCGACAAGCGAAGGTATCTCTGCACTCCAAGTTCTGACGGAGGCTAGATCAGTCAATCGTTTAGATTCTCAACTGGGTTTCGTGGTTCCATTGCAGGCCTGACCTTGTCTGTCAAGGTTTTGTGTCTCGGTGGGGTTTGCTAGCTGGTGCCTCAGACATAATATTCGTTTGCTGATATGGGCTAAGACGGTCTCGTCTTGACTACAGCTTGGGTGTTTTCATTGTTCCAACACAGGAACAAGAGCTGTTTGACAAACAAAACGGATTAGGATCTTGGACTAGCTCGGTTGTTGCAGTGTCAGATCTACACGGGCTTGCTTATCGGCCGACGTCTCGCTTCAAGTGTCGTATGGCGTGGCAGCACAGTCGCACCCTCAACTGTATACTTGAAGAGCAATTTCTATGACTTCAACACGACTCAGTCCGGTCCAAATAGAGACAGTCCGTGTGGGGATGCTCGTTTCAGGTTCTTAACAGTCCAGCTCAGGCCAGCCCAGGCCATCTGCATCTCATACGATCTGGGGAAGCCCAAGTCCGATCAAGATCTGGCTGCCATTTTAGGTTGGAAGCCCGTTTGGATTCGCCGTTTGGATTCGCTCCATCAATGCCATGATAGGGAGGGAATCGCTGCATCATGGTAATCCTGCCATCATGCAAGCCACCTGCTATTACCCGTGGCTTTTCGCATAGCTAGTAGCCTCCAGCCAGACAATTTTTGCGTAGCGCTGATAGGTGAGGAAGACGTTGAGGGAGGGATCTGGGCAAATGTCATCTGTCGTACGAGGTGCCTCTTGATTGCACAGAATACCGGAGGAGGTGCCTCGATGATTCTATACTCCCTGATTGAAGTGGATCAACTCGGTGCTGCCAAAGATTAGGGCCGTTTATTGGTAGGAAGGGGAGGTTGTCGTTGAGCTTGGGCGAAGCAAACACTACTATCCAAACGGCCATACCCAGGAGCGGTCTAAGTCGTGGTACGGAGTATATCAGGATGCCATCTGCTGCAGATCTTCTGGTCTCTGGATCTCTTGTTTCTTTCGGTCTTGTTGATTTCTGTTTCCTCAAAAACTCCAAATTCTGTCAAGCCCTATTTGACGGGAACTGGTAATCTTAATCTTTCACTCCACTGTCCAACACATCGACGGCAACAAACTCATTGTTCACTTGTAGTCCCTTGGTTGCCGAGAGTCCCGACGGACGAGTGCTTGCAATCCGGGAACGACTTCAACCTCTAGACTTTGTCTTTTGACAGCCGTGGGATCTTTCCTGAGCCTACTCCTGTGATAGGACGTCACCTAACAAGGAAGATTGTCCATCTCTATGAGGCAGTTTGACAGGCAGCCACTCTGAGTCTTGAATCAGACTCTAGTCCTTCGTTTTCACTACTCGAGTACCCGTAACTGGACCTGCACAATGGTCAATCCAAACTGTTACTCGACAGATCCGCGGCGATTTGGGCCGAGCCGGGTGAATATTTTCTCATACCCGGAGCGTCGAGGGGCCGCTTACCCCATTCATCCTGACACGAGGACAACTATCATGAGCGAGAGGGATGACGATGTGACTCCCCAGAGGAAGCGTATCGCGGTAGCAGTAAGTGAAAACCTCCCTCATCCCCTTCCTTACCTGGTGTGTGGTGTGTGTGCGAGACTTACATAGTTGTGTAGCGGGCTAACAACAGATTCAGTGTGGTCGGTGTCGAAAGAGGAAGATTCGTTGCAGTGGCGATACTGGCAACGGAGGACCATGCACCAACTGCAAGAACGCAGGCCATGAGCCTTGCCAGTTCCTTAGAGTATGTTTTCACGTGGAAAGATGCTCTGTAGTCTATTACTTACACTATGAACTAGGTTGCGTCTCATGAAGCACCTATTGTGAAGAGTGAAGGCTTTACTTATAGCCTTGAAGCTTCTCGACACTACCAAGCGAGAGGAAGTTCTACCATACCGTCTCTGCCCTCGACTGCCCCAGCGTATACTGATGGCGTGTCTTCCTACACCAGTGATCCATTTGTCTATCGTACCCCTACTGCCTATGGATATGGTGGGAAGCCGTACTGCCCCCTTGCAACCTGGGGTCATGGATATGCGGATGATCAAAGCTACTACAACAGCATGTACCAAGCACCCTACTCCTCAGTCCATGACTCGGAGTATGCAATCAGCCATCGAATAGCGTCTGGAACCCCAGACAAGTCTGCCCTCTGCGTGGGTATGGAGCCAAGCTACACCTACACCGGCCCAAACAATGTCACGAGCTTGGTACATCGACCTGCTCCAGTAACTACGGACTCGGCAAGCCTCGCGTACCAGACCATGATGCCAGACTCCACCAAGAGCCTGGGTTATCAGAACCTTACTACTGACTCAAAGAGCCTTGGTTTCCAGAACATGGCAGGAAGCGTCAGCATGGGGGACAGGCTACTGCCCGCACCAGTGGGACGGACTGCGCTACCCAACTCGATGGGATCGTCTTACAAGAACGATTCAGGCAGCTCTATCTACAGCAGCAGTAGCAAGTCGTCTCAGCCTTCGACGTCGGATACGTCGCCAGTGAGCAGCACCTCCGAGGCGCCCTCGAGTCACACAAGTTACGAGTCCTCAAGCATGTCCTCCACCTCGGGCTGTCTGCCCTCGTATCCTGCGAACCTCGCTTCTCAGTACGGTCGCCAAAGCAATGACTACTACTCCTACTCTGGTCCTTCGGATGCATCCGTGTTGGGAACAACCGATTCTATGCGTCAAGGCCCAGAGATGACGTACCGCTACATAGACACGACCAGCTCGGTCACTGCGGCACCTCCAACTACTGCTCGTCGCGACATGCCCACCCTTAACAGCGGCGGCATATCATCCTTTCCGCTGGGCCACAGCAACACGCATTACATGGCGCACCAGTCTGCAGCTTACATGATGCCTCCCAGCGATATTGGAAGCGTTGGGGCAGACGGCGCCGCCGCAGACAGCTACCGTAAGGCCACAGGAACGCTGCGAGCTTGATATCTATTTGATACGAAGCGGGACAACTCGGATTAGCTGCGGCTAATACAACTGTACATTGTTTGCTTGCATTGATACACGGTTTGAGGCTTCACAGTGTGCTATGTTTTCTTTTGGGCAGGCATTTCGTCTGCTAATGCAATGGTCTGGGTCTTTACGGGGTCAACGGAGTTGAGGTTGTTGACGAGGGACGAAAACACACAATATATGTTGTGATGGGATGAATGTCCAACCAAAGTCAGCTCGCTTGGCATGGACGAATTACTCATCGATCGTCCCGCCGTCGGAACAGCCTTGACTTGGGAGGCTATTAGTCCTCCAGAGAATTTGCAAGACGATGAGCACAGCGTTCACCGGGGAAGCACGTCAAGCGTTGGTTTGTGCCACGGTGGCGTCTCGGTCGAGTCTTATCTCCCACCCCGATACATGAGTTACGTGTTTTTTATTTCTTCTTTTGCATTTTATTTGCATGATTGGTCATCGAAGTGTGCAGCATATCGCTCTTTCTTACCTTGACCTCCTCTGGCGTTTTATCCCCAGGGCCTTGCATTGTCTTGCACCCTTGATTTCGGAGTCTTTTGGTACAAAAGAGAAAAACAGGATAAGGTAGGTTGCTGCGTCGGTGAACACAGCCATACCAGCCATTGGGCCCGGACTGCATGAGTTATCAGACCTTGGAGATCTGGGAGAGAGGAAGTGAGGTGCTTTGGTCTGTTCTGTTGTGTTGGGTGCATAAGTCTGTACATTGCTTTATTTCGGACAACAAAAAATGGTGAAAGTCAAGATTGAGAGGAGGAAGTGGGCGGATAATGAAGGACTGGACTTTGTCTAAGCTAGGTCAAGTTGGATGAAAGAGCTGACGTCGTTGGACGAAGCACCTGTGTACATGTATGCAGCATCTTAAGCATTGAGTGCTCATTACCTAGTAAGTCTGCTCTTCAATAACATGTATCTTTATGATGTGTACACATTGTTCACCGGTCTTATTGTGAAATACCCGTATTCAGAGCGACATATGTAAATACAAGACTATCGAATAGCCCTCATCGCACCAAATTAGAGGACTTGAATTGCAATATAAAACCCCTGATATTGTGTAATGAGGCTCACGATCACATGAATGAGATCAACCCAGAATAGGAAAAAGACGAGCCGATAGTTTCAGGCCCACAGCGGGGTTCTTGGACGTTGGGTTCTAAAAACGGAGCTACTCCGGTACTTTTCCCTACAGGAGCCCGGAATCACCACGTTCGTGTCCCGTCGTTATAGTGGCTAGAGCGCTTCACTCACTGGAGGGGAATGGGGAGCTAAATTTGGGTGATGGGGGGTTAACGTAACTGAAGCGTAATGCTAGGGATGACTTCCCCTCCACGGGCTCCATCATAACTGCTGTCATCATCTGTTTTCTGTTTGGCCAACTTTGCATTGCAATTCCTGATCTGTTCTTTTCTTTTCTCTTTCTCTTTGCGATCGATAGCCCAGAAGATTTTGTATCCAAGGCAAAGACTTGCATTTGACCCCCCCAAGCGAAGCTATAGCTTCATTGTCGCATTCACCGCCAACAACGAACATCGCAAATATGCAAGTTCCTCTACTTCGTCTACAATGCGGCGTGAACTCGTACGCCTGGGGAAAGAAGGGCAATGATTCTGCCGCTGCGCGATTTGCGGCCGCTACGCCTTCTGATGACCTGAAGATTGAGTCTGATACTCCATACGCAGAGGTGAGCACTCACTACATGATATGTGTGCACTGTACAGTTCATACTAACAATTGTCTGCGTAGTTGTGGATGGGAACTCACCCCTCGAACCCTTCTCGAGACCTCAACACCGGCCGAACCCTCCTCGATCTTTGCGAGGACAACCAGTCCCTCCTCTCCCAGACCATCTCCTCCCACTATGGCAACAAGCTTCCCTTCCTCTTCAAGGTGCTCTCCATTGCAAAGGCGCTCTCGATCCAAGCCCACCCCAACAAGAAGCTCGCCGAGCAACTCCACGCCCGCGACGCAAAGAACTACCCCGATGACAACCACAAGCCCGAAATGGCCATTGCCATCACCCCCTTCGAGGGCCTCTGCGGTTTCCGACCTCTCACTGAGATTGCTCACTTCCTCGAGACAGTGCCTGCGCTGAGAGCGCTTGTGGGTGAGAAAGCTGCCAAAGAGTTTGCGCAGATTGCTAAAGATGGTGAGGAGGATGTCACGGATGAGAAGAAGAAGTTCTTGAAGAAGGCTTTTGGTGCGCTCATGGCGTCGTCTTCTGAGGATATCGCTGAGCAGATGCCCAAACTTGTTGAGCAAGCGGAGAAGGAGGGCGCTGAGTTTGCTGGCGGTGGTGTCCCTGCTACATCTGGCGAGAAGCTCGCTGAGCTTGTGAAGCGCACACACGGCGAGTTTGGCGACGACATTGGCTGCTTTGTGCTCTTCTTCCTCAACTTTGTCACACTGGAGCCTGGTGAAGCTTTGTTCCTTGTCGCCGACGACATCCACGCCTACATTTCCGGCGACATCATGGAGTGCATGGCAGCTTCCGACAACGTTGTCCGCGCCGGTTTCACACCCAAGTTCAAAGACGTCTCGACCCTCGTCGACATGCTGACCTACAACTTTGCGCCCATCGAGCAGCAAAAGATGACGCCCACCGAATATCCCTACGCAACACTCAACCGCAATGCTTACAGCTCCGGCTCAGCGGTAGTGCTCTACGACCCCCCCATCGAGGAATTCAGCGTCGTGCGCACTCTGCTTCGCGGCAACGGCGCAAAGGCTACTTTTGAGCCTATTGAGGGCCCCAGCATTGTCATCTGCACGAGTGGGAAGGGGAGAATCGCTGTTGGGCCTACGAGCTATGAGATGAAGGAGGGGCATGTGTACTTTGTGGGTGCTACGGCTGAGCTTGTGCTTGAGAGTGAGGGGGGCGAGGATGATGAGTTCACGACGTTTAAGGCGTTTTGTGAGATTGATGATTCTGAGAAGGAGAAGCTATAGATGGTATGGGGGTGGGTTGAGTGTGAAAATTGGTGTTTGTGGTAGATATACTTTTAATGAAGAATAAAGATTCATGATGGTACTTTATGGTCTGATATTGACTTTGGCATGGGTGCATGTTGTATTCAAAGGTTATTCGCGATGACGAGTAGACAGTGTATGTAGGTTTGAACTCGAAGTTATATCTTATTTGGATCAATGTCGTCTATTTATATCTCAACCATGCTTTATAGTTCATGAGGTATCATGACACAGTGTTAATGATGGTCGAACATCGAATTCACACCCTTATCGGTGTCATGATAAGGAAGCCCCTCCAAATGCGGCACCACTTTCTCCTCACCGCCTTTTGTTCTGCCGCGGAGCATGGTCCCTTGGCATTGGATCACCAGCCTCAGCTGTTGGAGAAAGACTAAGCACCATCACGATTGACACGAGACGACATGATACCCGACGATTACACCTATTGAACAATAATAAGCTTTCAATTATACCTAAACTCTATTCTACTCCAAGACATGACACGATATAGTAACTCTATTCGCCTATAAGATCTGTCACAGCCTCTCCTCTTTCGCTCACTTTGCCGATCCCTTCTCATCTGCGACACGCCTTCTGTCTTAGTCGCCTTTCCTTCCCCATACCATCCCGCCTCGGCCTGTGAGCACTCGGGCCTCTCTTAACCCAGGTTAGTCCAATTTTTTCTCATTGAATTCATGAATCGTATGCGCTTCAATTCCTTTTTTTCTCAATTGCGCTTGCTTTCGTTTATTCATTGTCGTCTCGTCGTCATAATGTTTCCTTCCTCGGGTTGATTCTCATCGCAACATTTTGTTTAGGCGGTGGTATCGGGGCAGGATGGCTAACGGGCAGAAGCCTGCGCGGGACGAACTCAAGAACCTCCAAGAAGATCTCGGCCCCTACTACCAGATTCCCCTGAAGCCTAGGCGAAGCGGTACTCACTCAAGGGAGAATAGCTTTCAAGAGTCTCTACGCCAGTCCTCCAACACGCCGGAGCCGAAACGATCAGGCTCGAAGCGACAGGATCCTTCGAGCAGAGATTCGACCCCCAACCGCCCGACAAAGTCGAGAACTAAGAACCATAGTCGGGATATTACTTCAGACGCGGGCACGCCCAAGAGGTCGCCGGGAAGTGAACATAATACCCCGCGGCCGGAGTCGGTGAAGCCGGAGCGCCACAACCGCGAGATGTCGCAACGAAACAGAAGCGGACGGGCGTCCAACCGCAACAACGGTAATTCACACGGAGAGGAAGTACAGATATGGGAGCTGTGCAAGAGCCAAGTGGGGGAGATTGTCTCCGGAATCAACGCCGAGAATGACAGTCTTACGGAACTTGTCACGATGGATAAACGAGTCGGTACGATGGACTTGGAGAAGATTCCGAGTGACTCGTTGAAAGAGATGGAACAGCTATGTCGGACAGGGGTTAAGCACTCAGAGGCTAACATGTCAGCACTCAAAAATACTATCGAGCAGCTTAAAGTGTTGCGCGCCGTCGTGCACGCTAAGGAACAGCAGGATGCTCAAGCAGCAGGGCCGGGTAAGAGGAATGCTCGAGACAGCGCGGCGGCAGCATCGTCGCTTTACGACTTTGATGGGGCTGGCGATTCACCCGTACCGAGCCCAATTGGAGGATCAGCAAGAAAATATGGTGATCGAGCAAGAGAACGCGAACGAGAACGCGAGAGGGAAAGAGAACGAGACCGTGACAGCATGCCCCCAAAGGCCGATAGTGTCGAGCCCCAGGGGTCAGTTGGAAGCGGTGTCGGATCAGGGAACAACAAGTCCAAAGTTGTTTTCTCAAAAGGCGATGCAGTTGCGTTCAAGCCCAAAGCGTTGAACGGGGATACAACATCAGACTGGATACTAGGTGAGGTCGCGCAGGTGATGGGTGAAGGCAAAAGCCGACGATACAAGGTCCTCGATATAGAACCCGAGGACCAGAGCAAACAGAAGGAGTACCGATCAAGTGCCAGCAGTATGATTTCCATTACACCTGAGAGTCAAGCATCGACGTTGAAGGATTGGGAGTCAGGCAAGGTGGTGCTAGCGCTGTATCCTAACACGACTACGTTCTACAAGGCGGAGGTCCATAGCATGGACAGCGACGGCAAGGTCAATCTCAAGTTTGAGGGGGAGAATGACTCTTCAACACTACAACAGGTGGAGAGGAGGTTTGTGATTGAATACAGAGCATAGCCGGACTACACCGTATACCTATACGTTGCTACTGGGAGATATGTACTAGGAGCTGTTATATGCTCCGGTGCGTTTAATGATAGCGTTGCAGTGGATATGATAGACTTCCAGGAGAACAGTCCATAGAGCAGTTGCTTACGACGCAATAGCAAGCATCAATTGAGTATTATTACCGTTGATATTGGGCACGATATGAAGTTGACCGAAAGACCGAAGTGAAGTGATTTGAGGCCGACGCTAATAAGAAGAGCCTCGGAGGTTATTAGTGTTGAGCTGACCCATGCTCCATGACATGGACAAAGGGAGGGATGGATTGATGGTTGTCGCTAAGGTTGTTTGTTTATGGCTGGAAATTGAGCCAGGTACCTTTACAGTGACCGTATCTCATTTCAGGGACTGGACAGGGGACCCAAGTGGCCTATCGTCATAAGGGATTGGCGCTGTCAATGTCCCTGCCCGCGTGGTTGCCCCGTGCTGGGCGCTAGTCCGAGAGGAGCTCAGGGCCAGGGGAAGGGAAGCAGCAAACAAGAGGGATTGACCCGTCCGTCCCTTTTTTTTTCCCCTGACGGGGGGAAAAAGAGAAGAGTCCAGATTTGATTGATGCTTGATACTAGATCCATTTCTCTTTGAGTAGTATTCCAACGTCTACGTCTTTATTTGACAAAAGAAGCTGTCAAGTTTCTGAGCCTTTCTCGTTGGAGCGACCTTTGCGATACGGATAAACAAAACCAAACAAACAAACAAACGTTGCGATACGCGCGAACGAACAGCACAAGGTGTATTGTATGTATTGGGTCTTTTCTATCTGCGACAAGCAACAATCGACTCGGGAGATGACAGGAGTGGGATTTAACAGCGGGGAGATACGAGAAATCTAGAGCCTTGATTGCTTTTTGTCAAGATCTCTCGCTCGCCTTTCTTTGGCGAACAAAACATCAGACAGCAACAACTACATCAATCAACACCTGTTGTGATCTGACCCTCCCGTTGCACCGGAGAACATTGTTGTCTTATTGGTATCACACAAGAAGCGAGGCTGACACATTGCGCTGCGACAGGTTTCGAAACGAAACACAACAACTCAACCCTACTCCCTTTGTATTCCTACCACACCACACCACCACCACCACCACCGCCACCAACCACGAGCGCATACCGAATCAACATAACCGGACACGTTCTTAACAAGCCGCAATCATGGGCGGCCAATTCTCAAAGATGATGGGCAAGATCTTCGGATCAAAGGAGATGCGCCTCCTCATGCTCGGTCTCGACGCTGCCGGAAAGACAACTATCCTCTACAAGCTCAAGCTGGGCCAGGACGTCACCACGATTCCCACGGTCGGCTTCAACGTCGAGACTGTTACGTATAAGAATGTCAAGTTTAACGTTTGGGACGTGGGCGGCCAGGACAAGATTCGTCCTCTGTGGAGGCATTACTTCAGCGGTGAGTTGTAACGGTCCGAAGAATGGAGTCAAATACTGATGCTGTTTGGGGGTGCAGGTACTCAGGGTCTTATCTTCGTTATCGACTCTTCCGATAGGAACCGAATGGAGGAGGCTAGACAAGAACTTCACCGAATCATCAATGATCGTGAGATGAAGGACAGTCTACTACTCGTGTTTGCCAACAAGCAAGATTTGGCAGAGGGTATATCTCCCTTTGACCCCCTTCCTCCAGTCTCTTGCTAACGAGGTACAGCTATGAAACCCCAAGAAGTCACCGAGGCTCTCCAGCTCTCCAAGCTCAAGGACAAGGTTTGGTACGTGGTGCCCAGCTGCGCCACCACGGGCGAGGGTCTCCTCGAGGGTCTGGCGTGGTTGTCCAACAATGTCAAGGCCCCTCCGACTCCGGCTAAGAAGTAGACGAGGAGCGAGTCATGCGACGTTTCTCGTCTTCATCCCGAGGGCTTTCCACTACCACACTATCTCGAAACGATCCCGAATTCTTTTCTACCTCCCAAACCTGCATCTCGATATTAAGAGGCTACAAGCTATACTACGCTTGGTGCTAAGGAGGGTAATTTCGCCTACACCACATCTCGGAATCTTAACAGCCCTCCTCTCCGTATGGAGAAATCACCCCTCAAACCCTCATCTACGCCCTTTCCACGCTCCTCACACCAACACAACTCGCCGAATTTGCTGAAATACCCGGACTGTTTATCATATCTTTGCTTCTTTTTTTTTTCTTGATTCTTCTATTTTATGTTATTTCCCACAGGGGAAGTAAACTCTTGTTGATTGATGAAGGGGGGATGTGGGGAGGAACTTTACACACATACAAATGATAGATAATTCACACGGGTGGAGCAGGCAGTTTGTGGAAAAAAAGAGAGAGAGAAGAGATAGGCAGACGTATCTGAGGCATGCCGACCTCGAAAGTCTTTTTTGTATTGTTGAAATCTTTGTCGTTTGCTGTTTTTCATGCGCTCGTTGCTTGTTTCCGTATCGTTGGTGAAAGAGAATCTGTGTTAAAAATAATGTCACTGACCGCCCCCTTTTTATGGTATTTGTCTTAATGATATGGCATCCTTGTTTTACTTCTTGGGGTGGTGATGTGAGATGGCTGGGAGAAGGGTGAGTTGGCGATGTGAATTTAGTGTAGAGGGAGGGTAGGCGGCTGGGGTGGAGGGGAGATAAATACGACGATGTTTAAACTCTTCACGCATCCTTGTTCATAGGAGTCCATTCTCCAAGCTGTACGGGACTGCTCTTTTCTTACTAAGATCAGTGCTTCCCCGAACCCTTATACAGCTGTCCCGTAGCTCTGGAACAGAGTAGATCGTCCCCCAGCGTGTTGCATGCCGTTGAAGAACGTGAACCTATGCTTCCCGACATGGACCATACAACTTTCACATGTATCCCGAATAAGCTGTAGTGAATTAGTCTCCATTGTATTGAACGCCGGGTATATGCTATAACAACCGCTCTATCTATCTGCCCAACCCAAAACTGACAACCATACTCCATGTATACATAAACGCCGTACCACGCCAAACAATAATCATTGATACAATCATCTCCTTGCCTGACGATCTGGAAAATGCATTGCACACCATCTACAGAAACACGAAGGTGGGTGAGTAATATAGCAGTAAACCATCGAAGGGCGAATAAATGGTTCAGGCCGAATGATCAATGGGTGAATCACCCAAAGACGAACAGTTTGTCGGGCACCGCCTCTTACCGCGTTGAAAGCCTACTCCTTCTGCCTCTTGGCAGGCCTTATCAACGAGTCGTCCGGTAATCCACTCCGCTTCGTACCCGGAAGGCTACTCGTCCGTATATCATTGTCATCTTGACTCACGCGTCGACAAGGATATTCATTCTTGCAGCCCTCGAAACAATTCGCACTGACACGGTCGCCGGTTGAAAAGAAAGGAGATTGAAGAGCTTGTGCAGCCGTGAGACGCT
This sequence comes from Fusarium sp. NRRL 52700, assembly GCA_013396095.1. Lineage (NCBI taxonomy): Eukaryota > Fungi > Ascomycota > Sordariomycetes > Hypocreales > Nectriaceae > Fusarium > Fusarium sp. NRRL 52700. The sequence continues at coordinate 88,886 of JAAQRM010000041.1, forward strand.
TTGCGGGGTCGTACTCTAGAAGACCGGCGAGGAGCTTGTAGCCTTCTGAGCCGAGCGAGGCAAGTGGTGGTGTGCTGCCGGGGGCGCTGGTGTGGTTGATGGTGCTGTAATACCACTTCTCGAGGTTTGAGCCGCCTGGGGGAGGGGGTGGTGGGTTACGGGAGCCGTAGTGGCCATGGTGGTGATGAGGATGATGATGGCTGTGGTGATTGTGGTGAGATGATGCCATGGAGTTGGCGAGAGTGTTGAGTTGGTTGTATTCGGGCATGGTTGATAATAGAGGCCATTTGTCCTTTGTTGGTACTCCCATGATTTCGATAATCTTTTGCATCTGGTTGCGTTGAAAGGGAACCGTCTTCTTGCTATCCATCTTGGCTTCCTCTCCCTTAAATATCGGCCTTAAGGAAAGAAGTTCGGCAAAGATGCACCCAACAGCCCACATGTCGATGGCAGGCGTGTAGTGATATGAACCGAGAATGAGTTCGGGAGCACGGTACCAGATAGTAACGACAACTTTATCGCCGCTAAAGAGAGAGTGAAGTGGTTTATCGAATCGACGCGCTAGACCCAAATCTCCAATCTTGACTTCGCCCGATGAAGTGACCATGATGTTGGCGGGTTTGAGATCACGGTGAAGGACCCAGTTGATATGCAGGTACTGACATCCGTTGAGGAGCTGGAACATGATGCTTTTGATGGTTGCCGGGGGAATCGGATGCCGTGGCTGTTGCGTGTGATGATGGATGATTTGTAATAGATCGTGCTCGGCATACTCAAAGACCATAAAGATACACTTGTCCTCAAGCATAATTTCGCAGAGACGAATAACGTTGATGTGGTGAAGCTCGCTGCAAAGACTCATCTCACGGATCGCACTCTGCGAGATGCCCGTGTAGCTGATCTGTTCACCTTCCTTGTCGGGCTTAAACTTCTTGATAGCGAATTCACCAACAGGCTTGCCATTGCGACCAACAGCCTTGTAGACGCGTCCATAGGTACCCGAGCTGATGAAGCCGATGATGCGGTAACGATCTGTGATTCGGACTTTGGGCTGATACCCAGTTGAGCGATCGTGAGGTTCTACATGACGTTTTTGGTAAGCGTGAGCAGGAAACCCGAGGCCGATGTGAGGACGGAGAGGCATCGCCGAGTATATCAAGGCCTGTATCTCGGTTGGTGAAGCGTGCGTTTAACCACTCGGCATTGGCACAGAAAGATGAGTGAGATGACGATGGTGAGTGATTGAGGTGAAATGTGAAAGGCTGGTAGAGATAGTAGAGGTCCACAGCTGCAATAACAAAAGAGCAACGGAAGTTTATTAGACGCCGAAGACGGAAAAAAGAGAACGAGACACCGAAGGATTAAACAAAGCGATGACGACGACAGACGAAACAAGACGTTTCAGCTGATGAGACTTTTAAACAAGACGTTGAATTGTTGATAGCTCGGCAGAACCGAGACTGAGCTGAGCTGAGCTGAGTTGAATAGAGTTCGAGACAGACAAGTCGTTGTTCAAAGTCGACACCTCAGGATAATCTTTTCCCTCTTTGGACAAGTATGTGTCGTAAAACCCCGAGTGAGGCAAAAAAGGGAGACGTTAAAGAAGAGGAGAAGGGCGAGAAAGAGATAAAAAGGAAATAAAAAAAAAGCTGACGACAAGGTTATGTACGTGGAAATGAAAATGAATATTGAATGGACGGACACGGAAGAGATATAAAATGCATGCAACGGCTGAGCTAGACTAGTGCAGTGTGACCGATATAGGAGACAAGGAACTTTAGATAGGCGATATATGCCCGTGAGATGTGACAAACCCAAATGATGAGTGAGGATTGGAGGCAGAGAGGAAAATAGAACGGACTCACCCTCAAAAGACGCCTGAACACTCCTCTTCAGACTCCCCCTGACGGCACCCAAGCCAACGGATCCCGGGCCCGAAGCCCCCGTCGGCGGATTCGTTACACTCATTTATTACGCCGGGAACCCTCACATAAAACGGAACGGTCCTTCCGAGCACTATCTCCCTCTCTCTGCCTCTCTCTGTTCCCCCGTAAGCGGGATTCTTCTCTCGAATCAAATGATTTGCGAGTGGAGTATCACCCACAGCAAAGGAGATTGGATGTGCCCTTCCGTAGCATCAATTCAAAAAGGAAAAGGTTTCGGTTCCCCGCGCGGGGAAAACAGAAAGGGATAGGTAATAGGGCGTAGGTAATAGATTTTCGCCTCCTCGTTCTAATGCACGACGCGTGAGAGTTAATAGGATGAGCATACGAGATTGTGTATCCCGTACTACACCCTTTCTCCCTTTTTTTGACTTTGGCGCTGCAGACTCTAATAAAAACAACGGCACGGCACTGTAAGGTTTCTCGGGAACTGCAGCCGCTGTACTCACTTTCCCGTCTCCGAATCCTCCTTGCGGCGCGGATCTCTATTCCTTGGGGGGAGAGGACGCGATATGGGGTAATCGCTGCGGAGCCCCCTGTGGAGATTGGGAATAAGATGGCTATGTCTGGCTGTGAAAGCGATCGGTTGCGCTGGCAATGGGAGGGTTTGCGACAGAGGATAAAGGTGAGAATGGGTTTGGTATGATTGGGATTCATGCCTCGTGTTCCAGAACTTTGCGACTGTTTGTCACATATCAGTGATGACTAAGCTGGCTTTTTGGTGTCAAGCTTGTTGGTGATGGTTACATTGGGCACGCTTTTGGAATCATCATGAACTATACTTCCTATGCTATCCCCCAATAATCTTTTCTCAATGCACATTGAGAGCTGTCTGCCAATTAGCTCAATTGATACCAACAGAGAAATGAGATCCCCATTCAAGACAGCATGGTCTTCATAACGTCTTTTCTTGCTTTCTACCACAAACTAACTTGAACGTAAAATATCTTCCCCTCCAACAAACGCTCAGAGGTTCTCTCTTATCGCGGTCCCAATTTCTCAAGCACTCTGGTACCCTCCTCCTCCCACTCCGCCTTGGTAACCCACATACTCTCCTTGTCCGCCATAATGTTGGCCAACACCGCTCCACCAAGGAACACCATGTGTCGACGTCGCGGAGGATCCTCTATCCGCACCTTGAACTTGCTCAAGCGCTCAGGGTTGCCCTGCAGCGCCCGTGTGAGCCACAGCTGCTTGAGCTCCTTCTCCAATCGCGACGGAAGACCGGGATACATGCTGCTACCACCAGACAGAACAATAGCCTTGAACAGAGACGAGCGGATGTCGACGTCGGCGGACTGGATGGTGTTGAAGAGGAATTCGCCCAGACCGGGGGATTCGTTGTCGACGAGGTGAGGCTGGAAGAGACACTCGGGCGCCTCGAAACGCTCGCTGCCAACGCGGATCACACGTCCGTCCGGCAGGGTGTAATCCTCGACGAGCACAGTGGTGTCCTCGCTCAGGCGCTTGTCGAGCTCGAGGTCGTACGACACGTAGCATAGCTTCTCCTTGATCTGGCGGACGGTTTCGAAATCGGCGGTTCGGTTGAGGGCGTAGCCGCGGCGCAGCAGCAGCTTGATGAGGTTGCGCGTCACGTCTCGGCCGGCAACGTCTAATCGCTTCGTGAGGTGGTTGAGGACCACGGATTCGTAGACGGGCACAATGTGTGTGACACCATCGCCTGAGTCGACTACGACACCGGAGCTGAGACCTACACCGCATTGATTAGCTTACGCTCTTGCGCAAGAAGCATTGGAGCTTCTGGGGGAACTCACCTTGAGCGTATAGAGCCAGAACGGCCTGGATGGCGACGTAGACACCGCCAAAATTATATCTATCAAACATAACCTCGCACATCTTCTCTCGGTTCTTAAGAGGGTTCATAGGAGGCTCCGTCAAGAGAATCTTCTGGCCCGTAGGATCAACCTTGAGCTTCTCGTAGAAGGTATAATCCCAAAGATGTTCCATATCATCCCACTTCTTAACGATACCGTTCTCCATGGGGTAACTGATCTGGAGCATTGTCCTCGCGGCGGCAGCTTCGTCACCGCACATGATATCCTTGATGACAACATCGCTATCGGTCTGCTCCTCGGAACGAAGGATCGGCCGGCCTACGATGGAGGGGTATTGATGCTCGGGGAAGTTCTGCGCGGCATATCCGACCTTGAGGAAACCGGTACCTCCGTCGAGGACTAAGCGGTAGAGGTTCGAGGTCAGCTTGCGTCAGGGGAGAGATGGGAGCTACTGGAGCTTGCGGGGGAAGGGGAGGAGCTTACCAATGGGTGGAGGGTTAGACATTATAGTGATGGGCCACGACGGGGGAGTGTGTATTGGGAGGGTTGTGAGGCCGAGGAGGTGTCGTGTTGGTATATGGGAGCTTCAGCTTAGAGGAGGTTGAGGTGGTCGTCAGTAGTGGGGTTCGAGTGGCCGACCGTCGTCAGTGGTGGCTGAGGCGGATCACGTGGCGCCCCGCGAACTGTTTAGCTGCCGTCATGTAGACTAGAGACCCCTCTCAATCTAAGATAAGTGAGGGAATTCAGTGTAGGAACGGTTTTAGACCTTCTTCAAGCAATATACATATTACTATCTTCATCGTCGAGTCTTTGTATCAGCCATCATGTCCGAGCTCCGTTTCCTCCGGCGGAATCTCCGCTTCCTCGTCCTCAACCCAAACTCATCCACTATCATGACAGACGGCATGGCCAACGCCATCCGCCAAATGTCACTCCCAGACGTATGATACACAGACAGTTAAAATAACACAGTTATCAATTCTACACAGGCTGATGTGTCACAAAAGTCAGTTGAGATCTATACCTACACTGCCCCTCCCCATTCCGCCCCAGACAGCATCAACGACCAGGAGGGCATCGACCGCAGCACGCAGGCCGTCCTCAATGACCCCAAGATCGAAGAGGAGCTTGAGTCGGATAAGTACGACGGTGTTCTCGTTGCGTGCTTCAGCGTGCATTGCTTGGTGTCCAAGTTGACTAGGTATCGACATCTTGCCGTGACGGGAATTTTTGAAGCGAGCATTCTGACGTCGCTCTCGCTCATGACTGCGCCAGACAATGCGGGGAAATGGGGAATTGTCACTACTGGGAAGTGGTGGGAGGAACACTTGTCGCATGGTGTCAAGAACTTCCTTGGACAGGAGAACGATGGTGTGAATAACAAGTTTGCCGGTGTTTTCTCGTCTGGGCTTACGGCGGGTGACTTTCACACTGTTCCTCCGGAGAAGGTAAGGGAGAAGCTCAAGGAGGCGACGCGAAAGTTGCTCAATGAGGGACAAGTGTCGGTTGTACTCATGGGATGCGGTGGTATGGCTGGTCTCGAGGAGATCATCCGATCAACTGCTATCGAGGAGTATGGCAAGGCTGATGGTAACCTTGTCTACATCATCGACGGAGTCAAGGCGGGCGTCATGCAGTTGGAGCAGATGATCCGCAGCAAGCGTATCTTTCGTTAAATCAGCATGCGCTTTGTTCTATCTGTAGAGCCATATCTGCGACTGTCTAGTACGCTGCTTGAATACAAATAAAGAAATCACTCCGCGCGTGTACCTCACGCTTGGTGCAGTCGTGAATGTTCAATTACGATAAGTCGAGGCAGCATTTGTCGCAGGCTTCTAATCAACGCGCCTTGTCCTGCCCCAAACCTCATCGGGATCCTTTTTACCCTTTGTTTCTGGCACGCTCCAGAACACAAAGATAGCAGATCCAGCGGCTAGACCTGCAAAGATAAAGTAGACCCACCCGTGACCGCCCAGCAAGTCGTTGAGAGCTGAGTTTACAATCGGGAAGAACTGAGCGACTAAGAAAGTCGCTGCGTAGTTGGCTGCGAGACACCAACTTTGCGTGGCGCCAACAGCCTCTTGTCCGACTAGCTCGGAGGAGATCAGGAATGGGACTGGGCCCAGACCAACTGCGAAGAAGCCGACAAAGGCCACGACAGCGATGGCTGAGAGGATCTTGATTCCAAAGATGATCGATACAGCGAGGATGAGAGCGCTGGAACCTTGTCCGATAATCGAGGCAAGGAGGCAGGTCTTGCGACCGAGACGATCTGGGAGAGGAGCACATGCGATAGTGGTGAACAAGTTGACAACGGAAACAAGGATAGTGAGCAGCGATGAAGAAACAGGCAGCAAGTCGGCAAGAAGAGACACGGAGTACATGATGATCGAGTTGACGCCGCAAAGTTGCTGGGCAAACATGATGCCCACGACAGCGACGATAGCAGGCCTGGTATCAGGATCCTTCAGTACTTCGAAGAATCCAAGATGCTCAGTCCGGTTCTTCGATGGTGATTCGGAGGCACTATCCGCCTGAAGCAAGCCAACTTCCTCGGAAGCATCACGGTCATCTGCGTCCCAGGACTCAGTCTCCTCATGGATGTCGTAGCCGTTGCCACGAATCCTCTGCAGGGTCCGCCTGGCCTTGGGCGCATTACCCTGCGCCGCCAACCACGATGGACTCTCTGGAACGACGAAGAGACCCAGGGTTTGCGCGGTTGCGATGAAGACTCCAGTAGCGAGGATCCATCTCCAAGCAGTACCGTAGCTCAAGAAGAATCCCATGGTCTGAACCACCAGGATACCGAAATTGATCGAGATCTGCGTCATGAAGCCAAACAGCCCACGTTCCTTGGGTGGTGCAATCTCGCTGATGTACAGAGGAACAACGACAGTCGACGCTCCAGCCCCAATGCCAGCAAACAAGCGACCGAGCGCCATGACGAAGACGCTTCCTGCGACGGTCTCAACAGCTGCTCCAAACAAATAGAGCAAACCCGTGATGCGCATCGCAGGAAGACGCCCACGTTTTGACGAGAAGGGTCCAGAGGCCAAAGCTCCCAACAGCCCACCAAGCATAAAGATCGACGATACCGTCGCAAACGAAGCCTCATCCATGGGGATACAGTGCGGCATGAACCCAGAACCAGCATGGTCCTCGTCTTTCGGTTTGTAGACCAGTCCTTTGATCTTGTCGAGGGCGGAGATCGATTTCTTGCGGCATGTAATAACATCCTGGGGTGCGTTGAGTTCAGCCTAAGATAGTTAGTTAGCTATTATCACGACGATCAGGGTCGAGGAAAACGTACCAAGTGAAAACCGAACTGCAACGACCCCAGGGTCGTGATGGCGATGAGCAAGATCAGATACCCGCTGACATCGCGCAGTCTGATACCGGCCATCCTGGCGGTCGAATATTTCGTCGAGAGAATGGGTTGGTGAAGAGGTTGAAGGGTTCAAGGTGAGGATCTGGGGTACGGATAGCTTGAGTTAGCTTGTGCTGGGGGTGGGTCCACGTGCGCTGTGGCGTGGATTACCCCTGTTTTCGGTCCTCCCTGCGTTCATTATGACAGTGGATTGGAATGAGAGGTTTCCAAATCCGGGTTATTGGAGGACAACGAGCTGATTGTCCTTTATCTGAGAGGATTTTATGAACTTTTGAAGCGATTCTGTCCAGGGTAATTATCTCGTCTTGTTCGACCAATGCTGAGCCGCGATACATATGCATGTTGGTCCCTTATCACCAGAATATGCCGATTACCCGGTAGCTCAGCAGTCATGAGAGTTTGGGTTTTGTAAATGTTTTCTTGCAGATACTTTAAGTACGTGCCAAGCCCCAGTTAGTTCCCGTTCCTGGTAAACTTACCAAGGCTCTTTCTGTGATTCGTTATAGAAGAAGCCATACTTTGTGTAAATAATTCGTTTCCGAACTACCCTGAACATGTCTGAGGGACCCATTAACGGAGAGAAACTACTCTACTTTGAGGAGCGAAACCAAGATCAGGATCAGTCGATAATATTATTACATGGAGGGGGAGGCAGTCATATTGAATGGAAGCTGGTTGCTCCCCAGCAATCACTGTCCTGTCATCACCTAATCCTCGTCGACCTTCCAATGCACTCTGGATCTTGGGACATCGGGCGCCCGTTGACACTCGCATCAGCTGCTGACGAAGTATGCAAAGTCATTCAAAAGCAAGCCCACGGGGGAAAAGCACATGTTGTTGGCCTATCTTTGGGTGGTTTCATTTCTCTCGTTCTCACATCTCGCCACCCCGAGGTCGTGCTGTCGACGTTCTCAACGGGCGCTTATCCCTACAGGGGGATGTTCAAGTGGTTCATGGAGCACCCCATAGCGATGTCGATTGTGAATGGCATACAGAGCATCCCTGGTGTGCTTGAGGCATCGCTGCGACGGCAGGGAATTGACTACGAAGAATGGCTCGCCGAAGGGAAGAAGAACCATTCACCGGAGAGGAGCAAGGCCATGAATAAGGAACTCAGTGCCTTTAGTATGGAGGACGTCAAAGCTGTTGCAGATTCTGGGGTCAGGACTTGTGTTATTGCGGGAGGGAAGATGGACCAGATTGATCCTGTACGAGATATGGGTGTTGTTCTAAGGGAGGGAGGACAGAAGAAGGGAGTCAAGAACGAGGCTGTCGTTGTGAGAGATGCTTATCATCCTTGGCACTTACAACTGCCAGAGTTGTTTGCTGCTGGAATTGCTGCGTGGGTACAGGAGAGAGAGCTGCCCAAAGAGTTTGAGATCTTGTAGCCTGGTCAATACAAGGACAGCTGAATACTCAAAAGCAGGAAGAGTACCTAACCTAAGCTAGTCAATAAGAGTTCACAGCAGAATTGTTCATGCCACTTTCAAGGGCCTGGCTCGGGCTGAGTGCGCCTGTGTTAGGCAGAAACTGCAGTAAGGCACCTTCTGCAGCCCAGGGCTGACAGGGCTTGCATGACCTTCCCTTCCATTCAGCCGCACCACGCGGGGGTGACACAGCAGCTCTCGGTATCTTGGAACGATCTTGATTGTTTCAACGCAAAATCTAACATCGAGATACGATAGTGTTGGACTGACTATCGGCATGGCCGACCCTCTTTCTTTGGCAGCCAGTATCGCTGGTTTGATCTCACTTGCAGATCTTGTTTTCAAGACAACATACAAATTCGTCAGAGCCGCCAAAGATGCGAAGGATGAGATTCAGAGCCTTCTTGACGAGATCAATAACCTTTCCAGTGTGTTGCGGCGCCTTGAGGCCTTGACATCAGATTTGGAAGATGAAGGGCAATCCTTTGACCCGACATTGAGGAACCACTATCTAAATCACTGCTACAAGACCTTCAATCGAATTGAATTGAGAGTCAAGAAGGCCTCCGACAGCTTCAAGAAATCCAAGTTGGACGGCATCGTTCGACAGCTCAAATGGCCCTTCTCATCGTCAGAGACAAAAGAGCTTCTGGCCGAGCTGTCTCGACACAAGGAAACCATCAGCGTCGCCCTTCTTGCTGACTCTATGCGGAAGATACAGCTATCTCTCTCCAAATCTGAAGAAATAAACAGAAAGATTACCGCCTTAGGAGAGGTGGCGAGAAGAATTGAGATCAACACCATGATAGCCATTAATGATCGAAAGAAGCGTATTCTCGATCATTTCATGAAGGCGAATCCACAACCAGCACTCCAAACAAGCATCAGGCTTCGTCATTCAATGACAGGACTCTGGCTGACTGAGTCGCCAACTTTTATTCGTTGGCTGGAAACGCCAGGCTCCAAACTATGGCTGACTGGAATACCCGGAGCAGGAAAAACGGTCCTTGCTGGCTCTGTCATTCAAGAGGCTCTCACTCGTAGTTACAATTCTCGCAAGATAGGAGTGGCGTTTTTCTTTTGTGACTACAAAGATTCGAAAACATGGGATACAGTCAATATTCTCGGTGCCTTGGCTTCTCAACTTGCACGTCAAAACGAAGAATCCTATAACATCCTGGATGCATACCACGAAGTTCTTTACCCTCCAAAAGGACTCCCACAGACTGCAGATGCAGACGAACTACGAGCAAGGATCAGTCAAATGTGTGTGACATTTGATCAAACCATTATTGTGGTCGACGGTCTTGATGAGTGCGATGATATGACCGACGAAGTAGTGGACAACTTGATCCAATTAGCCGACTATTCTGACGGGCTCTCGATGGCCCTTTTCAGCCGGGATCACTACAACATTCGTGTACGGCTCGAAGAAGAATTTGAAACAATCCAAATAGCAGCACATACTGAGGATGTTGAACTGTACGTCATTGCCGAAGTCGACAAAAGGATCCGAACACGACAATTGCAGCTGGCCAGTGCGGACATGAAAGAGGAGATCAGGAGTGCTTTGGTGGGAAAGGCCGATGGAATGTAAGAGCCCCCACGAGGGTAGACTACGTGCCATAATAACAAAACCTAGGTTTAGATGGGTAGTTTGCCAGCTTGACTACCTGTGTAACTGTGCTCATGACCAAGAGCGTCGTGAGGCTTTGAGCAAGCTCCCACCGGATCTTCCCGAGAGTTATCGTCGTCTGCTCGAGAGAGTCAACAATTATTCTGTTGGTGTACAGAACATGGTCCAGATGTGTCTTCACTTTATGGCCATGGCAGATCCAAAGTTGACAATAGTTGAGCTTCAACAAGCGGTCTCGACAACAGCAATAGGTGGAACGCTGAACAAGGATAACATTGTACCGGAATACGAGATAATGAAGAGGTGTAGCAGCCTTATCCGAAAATCCACAGATGGCGAATACTTCGAATTTGCCCATTTCTCTGTCCGCGAATTCCTGGAAGACGAGAAAGCAATCTTTCGAACGACTGGGATCGAAAAGTACTGGATTGCCCAATCCGCGACGAACTACCTACTTGCTACGCAGTGCCTAAAGTTTATCCAGATGGATAACTTTGATAAGATACCCGATGATCCAGAACAACAAGTTGCTGCTACTCGCCAGAGGGACGAAGATTTCCCATTCTACAGACATGCCGCTCTCTTGTGGATCAAACTCACAAAAGATGGACTCGGCGACGCTGATATTCTGGAATTAGCGAAGCATCTGTTCCAGCCTTCCAAGCGGGCATATTTTATGTGCTGGGCTGTTGAGGTCTTCAAAAACGTTATGTATGCCACTGGAATCGGGTCGAGATATGACCCGGAGAATGAGACCGAAGTACATGCATGGAGGATAGTGATGCTTCCTTCTTTCAAGCCATTGCACATGGCTTCTGCTTTGAATCTTCCAGAGATATGCAGCTTTTTGATCAGCAATGGCTCGGATGTGAACGATAAGCTGGATGCCGCAACCTCCTTAGACCTCGCATTAATGTCTGTTTTGGCAATTCCTGGACTGGCTACAATGAGCGGTGAGAAGAGCCAACATCGCCATCTCATGATCACCGGAAGGAATGAATTCTTACCCTCAACTCAAAGAAGAGATATGACGATTGACTGCTTGATGCATGCTGGGGCGCGTGCTTCAGACCATTTGATCCCTCCGAATTCGCTCTCGATCTTCTCAATTGTTTGCTTGCTCGCATCAATTTTTCATGATCTGTACCCTGTGTTTCGGTGTTTGTACTCTCACACCATCCCTTCTGTGCCTGAAGTCAAGGTACTTCAAGAGTGGCTCATGGCTACTGATGCGTCGAATCTTGTGGCAGAAGTATCGGCTCGCATGCTCTTGAAGTTCCTTAGTTCAACCGGGGCATACAATACTGACTGGGGTGCAGAGCTTGGCCTGGTTGTATGGAATTGGGCCCAAGAATGTGACTTCTCCCTAACAAAAGACTTGAGTTTGGTAGGCTCTTGTGCCTTGATGTCGGATGATAATCTGGTTTCTCAAATTGTTTCAGCTGTTTGCAGCGACAATGTTGAACTGCTCAAGTACTGTGTTGCGGATAGGAGACTGAAGAACCAAGTTCGATACTCCGGTCCCGTCAATGGACTTTTGCACCTAGCAGCCAAGCACAACTCATTTGGCGTTTTCAAAGCTTTGGTTATAGCCGGGTTCGATGCCTGTACCCAAAATGACAGAGGCGAGTTACCAATTCACTTGTGTGAGCGTCAGGGTAGCCTGCGCCCCTTCAAGATCTTTAAAGATCTTGGACTATCGCTTATCAGCCAGGACCAGTATGGCTACAGCATCTTGCACTACTGGGCTCAAGATCGTCCTTTGAACTATGGGTTTCTCGATGGGATTTTTGAGCTGGATCCAGAAGAAGTCATCGAAGGGCTTCAGGCGAGAACACCTCAGGGTGATACACCATTGACTCTGATATTCGAAAGTGCTGGAGAGAGCACAAGAAGTGAACACCAGGAAATTGACTTGAATAGGCTGTGCCTTCAGATTCTGGGCCTCTTGCAGCGGCGTAACCTAGAAAAGAGGACTGGAATACGACTAATGAACGGAATGGGTGTCAACTGTCTGAGGAAGGCCTTTCCCGAGTTCGACAATATGATAGATATTGATCCTACACCATTGCACAAACTAAAAGCCTGGGTTTCGTTGAGCCAGGTCCAACTACTCATAACGCTTTATCCAGATGCCGTTAATTCAAGGGTCAAGGGCAAATTGCCTCTTGAGGGATACATCGAGAATACACTCAATAATCGAAAAGATCCGGAACACGATATCATGATGAGCCTTTTCCCAGACAATGAACAAAACTCCGAGTCAAGCGACAAGGAGAGCTTGTGGAGCTTTGCCTGTCATATAACAGGTCGCTACCGAAACATCAGCTGCCGGAAGTATGTCAATGGAAAATATATCCCCCCATTTGAATTTGAGACGATGATGGCAATTATGATGCAACTTGGCGCGATGCGTATCTATGAGAAACAATCCAAAGAGAGTGGATTGAAACCACTCCTTTCCAAGTATCATCCCTCACTATTACCAGTGATTCGAAATGCAATATTGCAAACCGATTACTGGGATGGCATGCAAAGCTCTGACTCGATATCTGCTTTGTTCCAAGATGCCATCAAGAGTAGCAACCTCGATATGATACAACTTCTTATTCAGAAAGGAGCCAACCCACATCATCGCGCGAATGGCCATACACCATTTGAAATCGCATTTCGTGCTGACATAGCGATCGAATTCTGCAAAACCGAGGAGGGAGCAGAGGCTCTAAAGAGTCTATTGGATTGTGGGCGTGGCAACATTTCTGAGGTGGTGAAGGAATCTTCTGAAGCCGACAATGGATCACCTCTTCATACACTTGCCACAACAGAAGACGCAACCAATATCATCTGGTTAGCGGAAGCACTTGTGCAACGTGGACTCGACATAAACTATGTCGGGTCAGGCTTGTACGGAGAAACACCTCTCGTATATCACCTCCAAAAGTCTTCATTCCAGTTTGCAGAGAAATTATTAGAGTTGGGAGCGGATCCCTATGCTCGGGGTGAAACGTCTTTGAATGCGGTTTTTGCTTGTGTTGTCATTCATAACTTGCCTTTCCTACAGAAGATCTTGGATCGGGGAACACAAAGACAGAAAGAGATCTGCTGGCCTGATCCATTAACTTTCAACATCAGGCATCTTGGCCAAACAGCCGTGGTTAATAACGGAAACGCGCTTCATTGGGCAACGACCTGTAACAATGTTGCATGCTTGGAACTCTTGCTGGAGAACGCTTCAGAAGCGGAGAAGGCTTCGATATCAGATGAAGGGCTAACACCAGTACACATTGCTGCTTATGAAGGTCATGTAGATGTACTGAAACTTCTTCTTCAAAAAGGGTTCAGTACAACGACAGAAAACCGATTTGGGCTTACTCCAATGCACATGGCCATATTGGGCGGGAGTTTGCCCACGGTCCAATGCTTGCTTGAATACGGTGCTCCTCAAACTTTGGATGCAAGCGGTAGGACTCCTGGGAGGCTTGCGTTTGAGCTTCGGTTCGATGGAATATATGAGCTCTTGGAAGGGGGTACTCGAGGTGGTTACCAACGAATTTCTTATCGCCACGTACCCATAGACTTCGAGGAACCAATGGAGCGCTTAGCAATGGCGTTTGAAAGAGCCATGAAAGAAGAAGACTATGAAAGCATGAGACAATTGATCGAGAAAGGATGCCCTGTTGATGTACCCCTCCAATCAGGCCAAGGAGCTTCTGCATTTTTATTAGCTGTGGAGGACGAGAATTTTGTCATGGGAGAGTGGCTTTTACAACAAGGAGCTAGTGCTCTGCAAGCTTATGTCAAGGTTTTATGCGTAGAGGGTGTGATTGATATAGCGGCCGGTCTATCAAGCCTCAATCCATTGTTACCAGAACTGTTCCAAAAGTACTTCTTGGAAGGTGGTGACTTGAGGTTTGGGCGCGAAGGCCCTATTCATGAAGCAGTCTTCCAAGAAAACACCAGGGGCCTCGAGATTTTACTTGAGGTCGCGGAGGAGAATGTAAAACGCATCACGGAAGTATATCCAGGGAATGTGACAGGGAGTGACTAAACCTTCCACAGGTCTTCACAAACGTTCAAAGACATCCTGAACCGCTTGTGGATGGCGGATTTCTCCTGCAAAAACAGCTTCGCGACTTGGACACATACTGCAAATACGACAGCACTGCACATGGCTGCATGGTGCGGGAACAAGGAGGCAATATCACTCCTGTTGAATAGGGGAGCCGACATTGATGCGGCTGACTCGAATGGGTGGACGCCTCTCATTTATTCAAAAGATGCTGACACGGCACAGCATTTGGTCTCACTTGGAGCGTCGATGGCAGCAGTTTGCAGGCTCGGATCACTTGAGTCATTGATCAACTGGTTCGATGGTAGTCTCTTTGATGGAGTGCACCCTGTCAGCTTCTCACGCTTACCGAAGCAGTTATTGACTCTATCAACCCCCCCACGGTTCTCGACAGTTTGTCAGAGAGTGTCAGTCACTACTGAAACTTTGGGCAACATGTCTAAGTTGAATTTTGATCTGCTAAGTGAGGATGAGATGGGTCGGAGTATGATGCATTATATCTTGGGCGAAGAAGATCTGCTTGGCTGGGTATTGGACCGCGAACAAGATCTGAGCGGAACGACTCCTTTTCCGTGGCACCTGGAGTGGTGTGGATTTTCTGGTCTTGCCCTCCTCACGTCCTCGTTCAAGCGGCTTCAAAAAGAAGTGCCGTCTGACTTGTTCCGCAAAGTCCTGAATCTTGAGCCATCACGCGGCTGGAGTCCTTTATGCCATGCGGCCGCCTTGAATCGCGCTGATATTGTCGCAAATTGTCTTGAGATGGGTGCTGATATCGACTTCGAAGGTTCCTGTTTTGGATCAGCAGTCATGAATGCAAGTGCTTGCGGGAGCCTGGATGCTGTCAAGCTTCTCGCCCGCAATGGGGCATCATTAACGTACATGAGTAAGAGGGGGTTCATCAGTTGTTTTCTGGTCGCTGGAACAGAAGCTGTGAGGCAATGGCTTCTTTGTGGTCAGTTCATGGACCAGAAGCGTCTAGCAGCTGAGCGCCATTGGGACCTTCTCAAGGAGGAAGTTCCCTGGGGTGGGTATGTGGAAGCGAGGGTGTTGTTATACGGCACAAGAGCTCGATGGCCTGCTGAGTCAACTTTGGACTACGCGAAGAGACTGTCGAGGATGAAAAAGATGTGGCAAGGGGAAGTCCTGCAGCTGTACGTCGAGGAAGAAGCGAGCTCATCCTCTGGCATGGATTCAGATACTGAATTCGAGGGAGACGCAGCGTCCAATTCGGAGGTCGAGTCTGAATCTGAATCTGTTCTTGCGTCAAAGGCCATGTGCTCACAGTCCGACTCCGCGCCTTACATGGTGCCTGATGCATGGACCGAGAGTAAGGTACTTCGGGTCCGTCAAGAAGCCGAGAATGCATATCTGTCAGAAGAATGATCAGGAAAGAAAGGAATAGTCAAGTAAGTAAGGAAAGTTGCACGGAGATTATGTACCAGTCGCGGATAGTCATGTTTGATGATCTCCTTTGTCGCTTTTGTCTGTTTGATCGTGTTTGTAGAGGAGTGTTTGGTTTGGAGATTGACCATGTTAGTGAGGATAAGGTGTGTAAAGAAAATGGAAGTAAGCAAGCATAGATTGGCGTCGCGGATATGATGGGAGCAGATGGAAGCAGATGGAAGAGATGTGAGTGGGAGAGACCAAATATGTTTGACAGTTGTTTCATAAAAACTGAGCAAAATAGAGATAGCAGTGAGCTTGCTTACACTGGAAGAGGGCTAGTCTCATACTGGGCCCTGAAAGATTCTGCATGGCCCTTTTGTTTACATACAACTCTAGTGCAAAATATTTCGTAACCCCCTCGTCTCCCTCTTCCAAGACCTGCATGCGAACTCGGACCACACACTACCACTACCAACCGTGTTTGGACGTGGTTTCTATCATCAACTTCCAAGTTCCTCCTGCGCGCAATATGTTCACTTTGTCCGACATCCTCGGCGAGACTGACCCTCATCTCGCCGTCGTCTCCCGCACCGGCATCATCAGCATGACTCTGCAGTACTACCAGCTGCCCGGTGAGACTGAGTGCCGCCAGCACTTCTTCTTCGAGTTGAACAAGGAGCTTGAATTTGCTGACGAGGACGGTAACCGTTGTACCATCCATGGCTTCGCTATGTGGATGGCGCCCGCCGCCGATGACAAGGGCGAACTCACTGTGCGATTCTGCATCAAGAATGAGCCGTTCATGGACCCTCTTTTGACCTTTGAGTTTTACGTCGACGATCCGAAGGAGGACTCGAAGAAGCACTTCAATCTCATCGATTTCATCAATGCTCTTCAGGGTACTCGTGCAGGGCTGCCGGAGGGGGAGCGTTCCAACCTGCTGCGCTTCAAGTTCTAGGAGACTGTTGGCGAGTTGCACGGACACCGCGACGTCCTGTGAGTTCACCTCTTCCCTCTCTTCCCCTTCTCTTCTGCTGTTGAGCTCAGCTAATATGACATAGCCTCCAGTGGATGATCCGCCTCGACATGGCCCACTTGCTCGGCTGGTCCTGCATCAGCATGGACCATGAGGAGGCGAACTTTACAGGCGACGGTGAATACATGGGCATGCTTGAGTTCGACATCATCATCCGCAACAAGTTTAAGTCCGACCCCAACGAGCTTGGCGACAACATGAAGCGTATCATTGAAGTGACCAAGACGCCCATCCAGCGCGGTGTTTGGCTAGACCAGAGGTTCGCCCGCCCTCTCGAGTACAGATCTGGAAAACTGCCGTACGAGGGACCTCCTACCTTTGGCGATGCCACCGTCAATGAGATTGTTGAAAAGTGGTTTCAAGGGATTGAAAACTGGCTTGCTTCGGGATAATTTGCTAAGGAGTGATGGTTGGAACTGTCAAGGGAGGGCTTTGTTTTCCGGCGGTGATTGAATCACGAAGAGTTATCAGGATTTCACGACAGGATTGAAGAACGAAGGGATGGAAATGATTGCTCAGTAGTTACATGAAAAGCGCTATATATACCGAATCAACGACGGATTGGTGCAACAGATGGTGCAAGCCTGATGAACCGTGAGTCTTCCGTGTCAACGCCAAACATGACCGTCTCCGCCCCATCACTCCTCGTTTTCATCTTGTCCCATGGTCTGTAACCGCTCAACTCGTTATCCCACCACGGTCCCCTCACAGCATGTGCAATAGCAAGGAAGGACGCCGGTAGTTGAGGAAGATGCTTCATCCTGTTCCGAATGATGTCGATGAACGAGACAGACACCGACAGGAACAGCATGACTGTCACGGCGATGAGAATACTACAGCGCACGATGTACACTGATTCCGTGATGTGGGACAGTGTAGGAACAGATGAAGTACCAAAGTATCCAGCTGTGCTGATCGACACAATAGCGTGAGCCATGTTGCCAAAGAAGTGACCGAAATCTTCTGCCGTAGGAATCGCGTAAAGAGCGTCGAGGGTATCGTCAACGATGCCGATCTGGTTCCGGAAGATGTACCACGGAATAGCAGACATGTACACGCCCAGCGCATCGAGCGCCTCCGTGTCAAGCGCTGTTTGGTTGGACCCTGGGGATTCGGTGCAGGAGGTCATGATGGTGCCGTTGAAGGTACACGAGCCGACGAGCCATTTGATCGAGGGCGTGCATCTCGTGCGGGATACCCAGTCTCCTCCGTCCGTTTGCACCAAACTCTTGTCGTTGCCTCTGTTCCTCAGGGCAGTCTCGTTGACGTTGGGGATGGACTTTGTAGCTGAGAGGAAATATGTCGTGCCTGAGGTCGGGATCTTGTTTGTGCCGTGAACTGAAGCGTTGCTCCAGAGTCGAATTCTCTGCGAGCCTTGAGCAAGCAGCTCGATGCTCTCGACACTGTTGTCAGGGAGGGTGAAGTTGTAAATCGTGTTACCGTCATCTTTGTAAGAAGTGTAGTTCACTTCAGTAGCAGCTTCGCATGCGGCGGTCCAGTTGAAGAAGACTAAACCGTCGTAAGTCGTGTTTGTGGCAAAAGTCAGGTTATGCGTAGGCACAGGCCCCAAGACTCCAGAGTCAACATTCGCCAACCCATTCTGCGATACAAGACTCCCCACAAACGTAAACACCGTCTGAGACAAAAACGTGTCGTTCTTCGAAAGTGAAGGATGGAACTCCAGATCCGGACTCGCACCCATTGCAGTTGAGAGCGCCGTGATGTTACTCCCCACTACATCCCTTGCAATCGGAACCCCTACAACACCCCAGCCCTCCTTATAATGCCCATACGGCCCAACAGTAAGCGATAGCGTCCCAACAGGTACAAGCAGCGTTCTTGTAAGGATCAAAAAGGTATGCATGACTCCATACCACCACGAGTACTTCATAACAGCTGGTAGCGTCAACAGCGTAACGCCCTCCGCGATATCATCCAGATCTCTAATCGCAACGGGCTGCTGCGTCGTGAGCGCGAATAAATGCAATCTTCGAAAATCAAAGACGACAAACTGAACGAATAGAGCTGCTGGGGCGAGGAGGGCTGAGAGCGCTATACCAGAGTAGAGTTGATCAACGGGTACGGAGTCGCCTGTGCGAAAGACTCGACGTTTTGAAGCATCGTTATCGAGGACTGCGCCGGTGTACGACCACACTAAACAGAATATGGCGCCTACCAGGTATATGCCAAGAGTTATGACATACCATTTCAGCCAACTGTCTAGCTTATACAATCTTTTAAAGTCTGTTGGTTGAGAGATAGAGGAGTCTATTGCCAGAGTAGGGTTCTTATCGTCGACTCGGTCTTCTTTATCGAGGGAGGAGTACACCGCCGGTGTAGTCATGTTGTCAATAGCTTTTAGGTGATTTGGAGAGAGGAATGCAGATTGAGATGGGGAGAAAAAAGTCGGTCGGAGGTGGAGGTTGGCATAAGACGAGACAGACGCGGTGGACGGACACGGACACGGACATGGACTACGGAGTTTGTGGGGTCGGTGTAAGCAAATTTAACTTGAAACGGGCAATTGATCGCTGGTCCTATGAGATGAATTATAAAAATATCTAGCATTTACTATGTAAGAAAAGGCGAATTGTTTTAGGCAGGGTGCTGTAAGGCTGTAATGTTTGTCTGGGGCAGCCTAAGTTTGGGTTAGTCTTTGTTTAAGGTTGACAACCCAATCGCGTAGCTTCAAACTTGAGATGCAGTATTGAATATCAATAGCAAACATAAATAACAGCAAAATATTCATTAGCATAAACATATTTAATAATATTTGGATTTATCTGATATACTAAACTAAATAAGATTCAAGGCATGAAAGATATTGCTCAAAGAGAGATAATCATATGATATTGTATCTAATATATACGAGAAGCTACTTCATGAAGTCGAGACACACTGGCCGCTACTTTACTGAGGAACATTGCGGATGTCGACCATGAGGTGTCCATTGCCCCAAGCAGGGTTCTGTCCTCGAACCTTTCCATCAGCTCGTGTGCAGCGGCTAGAAAACATCAGCAAGGCAACAATTGATATACTTGGAAAAGACTTACTCCATGACAAGACCAGCACCTCGAGCAACATCACGGCTAAGAAGATAGTTAGCAAAGCCAAAACTGAGATAGGCTCTGAAGATGAGCTCACCAGGGAGAAGAAGCGGTTTGGTCACTGTTGAGCCCAACAGCAATACCAGTGATCTGAGTGTTTCCACGTCTGCAAAAGGACTGGCCGGAGACACCAGCTACGCAGGCCTGGTCACCGAGGCTGGCGAGGTAGTTGATGCACTCGACTGCTTCGTTGACCTTGGAGAGGTTAGTAATTTAACTCAAGCTGGAGTTGGGTAGGGTCAGACATACGTTGGCCAAGGTGTTTCCAGGAAGGTTGTCCATGCAGCTGGTGTCATCACGAGCTTCAAGAGGGTGGGGAGCAGCAAGGGCTGAAGAAGCAGCGGTGAGGAGGATAGTGAGAGAGGTGATGAAATTGACCATTTTGGCGGTAGGAGAATGAAGAACGAGTTGAACTCTGAGTTGAAGTTGTAAGTTTTGATCTGAGGAAAAAAAGACACCACCATGTCGAAGGAAACCATCTCTTTATACTATTTCAATTTCTCCGCCCCCATGTCGATTTGTTCACCGGCCTCTTGCTACGTTACCATAGGATCTTTAAAAAGGCAGAGTCACATTGAGCTCGTGAATTTCAACCCGAGGCTATATCAACGATAACCCTAAATTTGATGTATCCGAAAGGGCCATTCACAGATCGTCAGTGAGAAACGGGTTGGAAGTACAGGGGACCCCCTTGATTAGACGCTGACAGCGCATGGATTTTGTGCTGCAAGTGGCAGGAGGTTACAGAGAAACGGGATTCCGTTCTGCGGGAAATTTTTCAATTTTTTCACCAAAGTTGAGTTTTGGAGCACTTGTTGCCTATAAGAAAAAAAGATGATATGTTTGACTTGAAATAATTCATTTTTTTTTAGCTATACTTTAAATCAAGGAGACTTGGGGGTGACCGCTTCATCTCTGGAGGTGACTTAAACATTCCCGTCGTATAGCCGTTTAGGCCCAACCAGCGCCGTAACAGTGACTAGATACAGCCCTACCTTGTCAATTGAAGATCCCTCGGGTCGCTCGGCGTGTAATTGGTAGGCGGATAAAAGAGCCCCCCTGCATTAAACACTCGCAAATTCTCCTCTTGCTAACTTTCTGCGGGATAGCTTTCTTACTCAGCCTCAGCATAAATGCCGAGAACTTTTGAGGTCATCTGTTGGCATCTGGTTCTGCGGTCAGCTTTGCTCAGGGACGCGGCAACAAGAAATATTCTGGAAAAATTGCATCCGCCGATACGGTGAGGGTTAGTGTCGAAAGTGAGATTGGGTGCGAACGGGGCTGTAGCAAGAAACCAAGTAAAGTGAGGGGAGGTCTGTGTGTTACGTACATCCAGATGGAAGTGTCTAGCATGAAAAAGACGAACACCATGTGAATTTGATTCTAGAATCTAAAATTATCTTGAGCAGGCTCATCGTAGTCTCAGACAAATCTCAGTGAAGCTATCACTGATTCAAGGTTTGAAAACTGTCTCTTCCGGCTTCCGATTGCTGTTGTGAGGCTGAGTCCTGCCACGAGGATACAGGATCCTCATGGATCACTTTGCATTGACCAGTCGCAACAAAGGCACGCGGGATATTGTTTCCCGGGAGCCAGAGCCAAAAGCTAGTAACGGAGAAAACTTTCATCAGAAGTGTCCGTAAAGTCCGGGTCGTCGGGGATTTCCTAATCAAGCTTACTACAACAACTCATTCTGCAATACTACTCTGCTTAAACTTTATTCTTACGGCCCATAGGTTCTTCTATAGCATCAACCCTACGCTGACTAAGGCATTGAGGGATATCGTCTTCAGACCATGGCAGTTGGTGTCATTTGGGAATAGGATATTCCACAGATGTGCACAAGGATTATGATAAATTTCTAAAAGCAGTAATGATTTAATCCAGTCGTAGGCCGCCAAAAAAAAAAAAAAAAACCACAAGTAGACCATGCCGCCGCAAACTTATTGAAATATTTAGATATTCGGCTTCAACAAACATCACAACTGCCGAAGATGCCCAAAGAAGTGCAACATGCAGTACTCACTCTCCACCCCCACGAGCCATCTACGAATTGGCTTCATCCCGTGCGTTGGACAGCATCAGCGTGCAACCAACGTTCGGGCCGTTCAAAATCGTGATCCCTTCTTTCTCTGCAAAGGACCCGAAACTGCAATGAAATTTCTCATTTATCGACGAGTTTGCATGACAGCATAACGGTCAAGAAGTCGTGACACCCCGGCTTATATGAAATGGCCTCATGTGCGGGGTTGTCGACTGTCACGAACAGTCTTAACTGCAGACCTAATGATGTAATCACCGTGGACAGGTAGTAGTGGGCTTGGGAATGAAAACTGGTGTGTTTGTTGGCTCTGAAGGCGTTGTGGTGAGAGAAGACGGTTATATCAAGACAGTGTTCCCCAGCTTTCTCAAATATCAATTCAGAGTCTTCAAGACAATACTCTTTCTTCCAAGTTCTGAGCAGTCATTTTATGCACTCAGTCACAGCCTCCTACTGCACTCACTGTTATATCTCTCTCCAAGATGGCTTCCTACTACCCAGAAGGCGAATGCTACTTCGTCAGAAGCTCTCTGAGATATAGCCCTCACTGGTCCGCAGAAAACGAAGCTTCGTTCTATAGAACCGTTCTTCTCGAGTACTACTGGAATGGATGGCCAGCGACTGGCGTGACCCAAAGATCTCATCCCAGGTCACGCTGGCAGCATGGTACACCTTCAGGAATCGGAGGCACGCGCTTCGGTGACTGGGATAGGTTCTGGGTGGGCGAGAGCCGAAACAAGTCCCCGAATGATATGCTCAGAATCCATAGTCATCCCAACAGCCTGAACTGGAATGAATGTCGGGATCACCAGGGAGGAGGCCCCAGAAAGTACATCCTTCGTCCGGTGGAAATCCAGCACCAAGATACCCAGTGGCTGTGGATTGATGCTACTATTCCCCTGAGAGCCATCTATTTCCCCGTCGCTCATAGCACAGACCAAGCCTTCCCTAACCTGTGCACTTATGTTGTTATCGACTTTAGACACAGGACGCAACTTCAGATGTTCAGTACTAGCGGGGATACCAGGACATTGAACCTCACCTCCTACAACGGCCTTGGCTGGCATGATGGTCTTACATGGGGCTTCAATATAACGGACATTGTTGCCTATCTTTCCATCCCACACAAGCTGCGCAATCCGGACTACGGCTTGTTCGCATCCAAGCAGCGTGGCCAAGAGCTGGTCGTTTGGGCCAACTCATCGGTGGTTTGGAGATCTCCTGCTGCCGTCACAAACCATGGGAGTTTCTTCCGCGAGATGGACTTTGCCAGAATCCTCAGCGCCACCTTTGGCGTCGAGGTTGGCTGGAGACCATATCGGCACAACCCTTTCCTCAGGGGCGTGATCGTCCGAATGACCCAGCTAGCCCTGGGCCTCATCCCGGGCGTCGGACCCATTCTCTCCGTCACATTCGGAATAGGAGTCCAGCTGCTCACAGACCCCGACGCGTTCGGCAGGGACAATATTCTCGATTTAGGCTTTGCTGTTCTGGAGAGTGTGGTTAGCTCGGGCAAGAGATCTCAGAAGTTTATCGCACCGGATTGGATTGCACAGTGTCCATGCGGCGGCCAACAGCAAGGTACGCCGTTGACAGATCAGCAGAAAGAGGCTCGCAATAAGTTGGGCGAGGAGATCAATAACCGTCTGACTGCCGAGTTGAATGCTCAGCCTGTCATACGCTCTCTTGAGCAGCAGGAGAACCTTTTCATTAGGCGAGTTGAGGAGCTTCAGGATGAGGCTACGGAGACAACCCAGGACGCCGAGCTGGGAGAGGAGCCGGACGAGAAGCAGGAAGCTGAGGAGAAGGGAAATAAGGACGAGGATGAGGCAAATGGTGAGAAACATGATTGAGACATACGAAACACAGTCACTTTGTAAGTCTTGGTGGAATATTGGGAAATCATTTACTCATTTCATGTTTCTGTTTTGGACGGCATTGTGTATTTGTAGCTTTGGGAAATTGACATCGTTGAAGGAACAGTGAAGATTGAGAGCCCGAAGAGTTTTGTGCAACGTGAAAATTGTTTGAGATTGCCAAAGATTTGGTTGATGGACTAGCTTGTCTTGTAGTGCAATCCTCCAAGCCTCATCAGCAAACATTCGAAGTCCAGTCTTGATTCAACGATATCCACCACCAAAAATTCAACAAGATCAATCAATATCCGCCAAAACATAGGGGAATCGGGATGGCTTGACCAAATAAGCAATCTCCTCCAGGCAAACCGTTACATTGTCCTCGGTCTTGGTTGCTTGGTGATATTTCGATGAACTGTGCACTATGCAGAGCTCTTTGAGTTGTGGAACGGCCTTAAGAATGCGAGCAATGAGTTCTGACCACCACAAGTCCTGTTGAGCATAGGTGGGCAGCCAGTAGGGCCAGTCATCTGGCCCGGGAGTGGCCTGTATCGGATCGTTTGATTCGTCTCCTTTTGAACTTGTGGCTGGCCTGTCAAACGGCCGGCAGCGATACTCCATACAAAGCCAATGTTTCTCGATGGTAAAAGCGAAACGACGCAATCGTGGCATCAACTTCAGCTGTGTAATAAGCTTGTCGACGTAATTGTTCTTCCATTCCTGTATCAGTAATAGGACACCGAGCAAAGATTGACTGTACTTACTATGTTTGGCAACTGTGGTTTCTTATAAAGAAACGGTTGAAAAACCCTCTGATCGAGGACAAGAGTTTCCAAGTGCGGAAAGCATTTATCTATTACCTGAAGATTGTTGCTGCTCATGCAAGCAAGGGTTTGTGAGCAGCTTGTAAACGAAGATAAATCAGCCTTCAAACCCTTGAGTAAAGGACATGCTGATTCCAAGGTCAAATAATTCCTATACATAATCTGACTAGGAAGCTGAACTGTCTTGACAGTATTCGGGGCGAATTGGTTTATGAGGGCTTTGAAAATCGGATCGTTTCTGCGACCGCAAAAGTTGACAGCCTTGGGACCATTCCACTTCGCTGTGCTACCCAACCCCACGGCAAAGTCGATATCCTTCATCACAATTTGATCGTCGAAAGAGATCAGATCAATTGTAGATAAATGGGCGATGCATTTACTGATGGCCGCGATTCTGTGCGTCGAAAGGTGTGAATCGGTAGATTTCTCGGCGGTGGTGTAGGGTTCGAAGCGAATAGTGACGGACCTGAGGCAAAAGATTAGTGAATAGCTGTAAGACTCAGATTATGGGAGCTGATACTTGGAAGTAGAAAGAGTAGTCATCATCATGTCCTTAAACTCACTGGAGAGAAGAGACCTCATATCCTGAGCCAGCTTTTTCAAGGATCCAGAGAATATGAGGTTTTTGAAGCGCCGAGGGAGGAGGACTGTTCGAAGACGCTTGGAAACAAGTGTGGCAACCATCAATTCGGAGGGTGCATGGAATCCGTGGGGGCAGAGCTTTGATCCAATCATGAGAATGATTTCGGCCGGCATCTTTTCCAACGCGCTCAAGGACGCGGGCGTGGCAAGACTGCTCTGTATGGCAGCACCATGTTCTTGTTGTGCAGTTTCCATGACTGCAAGTAGCGCGATGTTTGGTTGCTCGGAAAGGCAGAAAGAGGAGATGAAGTATGCGGCACAGAAATTGGCAAGAATTTGAAGGAAATAGAAAACGGAGCAAAGTTACTGAGTATTGGTTGGGATAGCTCTAGTGATGAAGATAATCGTGAATAAGAGAGAAGAAGAAGAAAGGAGACTGCCGGTGCCGGTGACAGCGCAAGCCAGTGCCACAAAAAAATTCAGTTCTTCGTGATATAAATTAAGCTTTACCACTGGAAACTATGATGAAAAAAAGGCAACATCTCTTGTGAAGCTTGGGAGACTTGAGTACTCAAGTCGCTGGGATATGGAGACCAAAGGGTTCAACTCGTAGGCTCAACAATCCATTCCCAGGCCGTGATTTGTTGACACAGCAGGCCAAATTTACCTTTTGTAAGTCATAAATTTCAACGAGAATTATTATTATGTTTGGTTGTCTCGAACTATGCAAACATGTGGTGGCCACAAGGTTAGCCTTTAGGCTGCTACCGCAGATGATTGATATTAGGGCTTCTCCGATGACCAATAACCATTTACGTCACGAAAACTTCTCTGAGAAGGTTGTTGGCATATATCTCTGTTTCTAGTAGGAAAAAGAGTCAAAAAGGTCTGGGTAAAGCCCAGGCCTCGTCAGCGTGGCCTTCGAAAGTATCAAATGTTGACCAAAGTCTTTCATACAAAAGCCAACTAGTACGACATCATCTCGAGTATGTAGTATCCGATTTTCAGGCAAAAGTACTCAGTCCAGAAGCCAAATCATCTCAACCAACCCAGCCAGGTATCCTCGGAGCCTACTCCTGTGTCACCCAATCTACATCCCGAACACATCAAGTTGATACTCATGCATTATCAAGTACGAATCAAGCGTGGACCCTCAAACGCTCAGAGGTGCAAGTGTTGGAAAATATCAAAGCAACACGCACACAGACTTGCAGGCGATCCTGCTTTCCTGAATCCACATCATTAGAGGAGAAACTTGGGGAATCTTCGAAGATCATACCTACTGTCATTCATCTTGAGTCCAAATTTATGTACCAAGAAGACAGGTCAGTCTTAGTTGAGGTCCAGTAAGAGGCTGGGAAAGCGTTTCTCCTCGCCTGGGTTCTCGCGAGATTCTCGCTGAACATGAATTTGGTCATCCCGTCTGATTCCTCTGTAGAAGGTTGGATGCTTAGACGAGACACAGAGCTCGACGAGAGTAGGCACTTGAGCCATGATTGGCGAGACAATATTATTAATGTAGAAATTGTCGAGTTCAGCCATACCATGCTGCACGAGGTGACGGTACAGTCTCTCAAACCACAGCGTGAAAGCAAAGCGGCGCAAGCGAGGGATCCTATTCAGAGCTGTAGCCAGTGCATTGACGGCTTGGTACTGTCCAATAAGATTAGCCATGAAGAATCAGAAGCCGAGAGGTTCCTTACGAAAGCAAGTTGGTCTTCAAACCATATCAACTCCACCGGCCCCATTCTCAAATCGCTAGGTGTATCTTCGTGGAGAACGAGCGACTCGAGCTGAGGGAAGTCCTCTCTGACTTCCCCAAGGATCTCATGGTCTAAGCTTGGGATCACGCGCCGAACTCCTTGCCTATTTGACGTTCTGTCGATATGCAGAGCCTTGAGAGCTTGGCCCTGAGGGGACTTTTTCAAAATCACGTAGTATCGTCTATTGAATCCTTCGGGCAACTGAACGGCCCCGAGAGTGCCGGGTTCGAAGCGCCGGACGATCGCGTTGAAGTTTGATCCCGCAAGCTCGTCGAGAAATGTTAGGCAGAAGGGTGTATTGCCGTTGGTCGACCATGAGCCAGTCTTGCGTAGGGCCTTGTTGAAGGCGAGGATGTCCCGATGAGTTGGCAAGATCAGAGAGAAGCTCGCTCCACAAAGTCGATCTATCGAGTGAAGCAAAATGGCAAATTGCTTAACATCGCTTCGCAAAAATTGCAAAGGCACACGGCAATCGTGTCTCCAATAATCGATTCTGAAGGTCACAAATCTGTAACACTGATTAGGATCGTTACATCTAGGACCCAGCCAATATGGCACTACTAACCTAGTGAAGGTTTCGATCAAACGACTCAAACTCATCGAGACGACATCGCAGTCCATTGAGAAGAGAAGTCTCAAATACTCAGCCACTTGCTCCACGGTGCCTGAGAATATGATCTTGGCGTATCGACGAGGGAGGAAAACATGTCGCAGTCTTCTCGAGACTTGGGTGATGCTTCCAACTTCGTCATCATGGAGATGAGAACCGATCAGAAATAGAATCTCTGTTGGCACTGTGTCTAGTGCGGGAGTTGTTCGCAGGCCTGCCATGATATGACTTTCTTGATATGCTTCGCGAAGTTGGGATGTTGTGTTGAGAAAGCTGAGACGTTGAGAAAAACAAAAACCAACGTAAGTACTGAGTGGAGGTTTAGGAAACCAACGCGAGTAATAAGATCTCGATACTTCACTTCACAACCGAGACCAAGATGGTAAATGTTTGTAGGTCAATGAGGTATGTAAAGAAAAGACTAGGTAGGCTTGGTACAACTTATCAAACTCGTACAGTGAATGAGCGAGAGGGTCCACAATGCCAGTGCCAATGCCAGTGCCAACGATAGCCAGTACGGGGTTGATGATCATTCACTATCATGACTCAAGCATGAGCTCTGGAAGGGCTTGTTGGAAGTAAAGAAAAGCCCGAGTCCGTTCACGCAAGTGGTGAGAACACAATATGTTTTCTCGCAATGGCATCTGCCACTCAAAAGTCTCTACGATAGTCTGGCACATAAGAAAACATAGTTAATTGTCTTTGCG
This sequence comes from Fusarium sp. NRRL 52700, assembly GCA_013396095.1. Taxonomy (NCBI): domain Eukaryota; kingdom Fungi; phylum Ascomycota; class Sordariomycetes; order Hypocreales; family Nectriaceae; genus Fusarium; species Fusarium sp. NRRL 52700. The sequence goes on from JAAQRM010000041.1 coordinate 117,057, forward strand.
CCTCTGCTCAATATGTCTTAGTGGGAGCTGCGCTGGTGCTGGTTAGGTGAGCAAAAGTGGTGATAACAGTCATGATGCACGAAGACAGAAAAAAGCAATCGAAACTCGCTGAAAAACGGCTTTATTTTTCTCAAATATGTCCGCCGAAATAAGTAGAGGACCAGCTACTGCTGCTAAGCTATAAGTTCTGATGTCCTACTGAGTGTGCAGTGTCTACGTACACCCTCACACTTCAGCTTCATCCCCACGCCCCCTGTCACCTAGAAGCACCCATCAAGCTTTAGTTCCACAAGACATTCGGGAACAGGCATTTCTGAAAAGAATCCTCGGAAGACTCTTCAGAGATGTTCCACTCGCCGTCTGTGAGAGTTGCTCGGTAGAACATGGGATATTTAGTTGACATGCAAATCTCCTCGAGACCTGTCGCATGGGCGGCAAAATAGGCAGTCACCAAGTTGCATACGCCTTCAACCCCGTGAGCTTCGAAGGACGCCAGACCTTTCCCCTCTATCATGGCCAGTAATCGCGTCGTGATGGAATTGATAGCAACGTCGCTATACTCCGCAGGAGCCATGGTAAATGCAAACCGACGTAGCTGCTGCAACTGAGCGAGGATTGAAGCGGCTTTTGTGATCTCTTGACACTTATAGAGGCGTCAGAAATCACGGTGGGAGACCAGAAAATAGCAAGAATACTCACCCAGCGATCACTGTTTGTGTAACCCCAGTAGAAGCCGAATCCCCCCCTAGATCGGTCACAGATACTCAATGACTGCAGGTGAGGAAAGTTTTGATTGATCCTACTGGAAATCCCGCCGTTCAAGCCTGGAAGCAATGAATCATGATCATAGATGCAAAAGTGTTTGTCAAGGCGCAGTGTAGTGACATTGGCGCCGTTGCGTGCAACTTCGTCGTAGGCGATTCGGGACATTCCCGGAGGCCCAGAAATCCCCTCCAAAGACCCGGCTTTGAACTTCCCAACTATTTTGCCAACCTCATAATACTCAGGGAAGTTTTTGAATTCAAGATACTTAGGGCCATGCCAGTCTGGACCCTTCCGAATGAGGCTGGTGAACTTCTGTGCTTCTTTGCGATATGGCAGGTATAGATCGAAAATAACAATTTGAAGGCTGGGTGTGTTCACCAGAAACCGCCCGATGGGTATGTTCTCGACTCCATAGCCTATAAGCCAAGCATTCATTTTGCGGAGGTTTCTGAAACTTGTAACTTCGAAAGTCACGAGCCTGTCACATAAATAAGCGAAGAACTTGAGTTGCAACCGTAGGAAAAGACACTGACCTTGCTTGATGGCGGACCACATGGCGAAATGAAGCTGTCTTGCGGGTATGGTAGGCGTTGAGGCTGTTGGTCAGTTGCTTCATGTTACCGGAGAACTTGAGATTCTTGCAGAGTTTTGGGAGAAAGATTTCGCGAAATTGCTTTGATACAAGCGTCCAGTCCTTGATCTCATGGACGGACAGGTTGTCGCCGATCATACAAATAATCTCGGTTGGCATGGTCGCGAGTTCGGGGGTTGAGGATATTGCCGCCATGGTCACGATGCTCTCCAAGGCGCCACTTGGCACAGCAGACAGGCCGGTCAATGCAAGAATGTGGCGTTCATGTGGTCAAGTTGTTGAAGCGAGAATAACGATGAGCGCGAAGAAGGTTTGACGGCTTGGGGCCTCCTCTGTGGTGAAGACTTGCTGTGAGTGAAGCGCGCTCTCTGTTATGAGGCAAGAAAAGAAGAAAATAAAACAAGATCAGAGGAGAACATAAGATCAAAGGGTGGAGAAGTGAGATGAAGTCGAGTTTCGTGGTCTTGTAGTTATTGTGGCCCCCAGAGAGTGGTCACAGCGAGCCAGTGAATCATAGATAATGCCTGCCGCTGCCAGAAAATGCATGTTCCCCCAAGACCTCACAGGCCGTACTTGCGACATTACACAAGACTTTATCCTGCATTGAGCCAATCAAACGTATTCAGCAGCTCGAATCGAAAGTTGAGCCTCCCCGCCAAACCTAAACTGAACTGATCCAGTGACTCAACGCCACTCATCGAATCCGTATTGTTAAGATGATAATCTAGAACACGCTGTATCACAGTCTTACAGCTCGCACAGAGATCGCCGTTTGGTGCTGATGGGTGGACCCAGTCTAAGAAACCAACAAGCAAACTCAGTTGCTGAACAATGTTTGATCGGCTGAGGCGACTGTCCTTGGGATGTTTGCCTTGGAATGTTGGACTGAGTAGTTCAAGGCAAAGAATACCACCGCCTGGTACTGCAAACGCCATCAACTACGCAGCATGTCAGAAGCTTCGGCGAATAAACAGAACAAAGAACTTACCAGCCACTCCATATCCCTTCGAATATCGCGGAACCGATCTTTGTGCATCCAAAATATGAGAGTGAGCCTTATCATCTCATATGAAACTAGAAGAACATCTCCTTCATCAGGACACCCGTATTGAAGGAGCAGCCTTTCCAGCAAGAACATGTTCTGGAGATATGTGAGTCGGATGAATATTCTCAGTGACACAACGTTTGCCTTGACTGGAGGGTCAGAAAGGTCTTTATCGTGAGATCGTATTTCTGCTCTTGGAAGAGGAGGATCGCTAGGGTCGTCGGGATCATATACAAGGCACCGTGGAAGCTCGGCAATGACATTCAACTGACGCTGCTTGAGGTTTCTGGACAGGTCAGCGAGCCCTCATTACTGCTTGGAGGCGTGTTGGATACCTGATAGTCTCAATAGTCGCATTGGAGCCATAACCAAGACTGATATCAATGATTTCGTTCAGTACTTGAGCCATAAAGTAACCAGCTCGACAGATACTCGAGGGATAAACACCATCTCTCAAGTTCCATCCACGACTATCAAGTTCAGTGACGGCCCTCTCAAGCGCAGTGCCTCCAACAAGGAGATCCTCGTCACTCAAGTCCAGCGGTGGTGGCGTCGAGCAAAAGCGCGGATTAAGCAGCGGTGGCCTTCCAGTGAAAGCAACGATGGCTTTGTCAAGGTTGTAAACTCGACCGAAAAGGCGTCGTTTGTGTTCTGAACTCAGCGATGGTTTGTAGGGCTCACTGGCCTTCTCGGCGTGGACTCCGAGATAAGTCATCACGGAAACGGCATCCGCAAAGGAGCTCCAACAAATAAGACCTGTAGCATTCTGTGAGTATCACATGAGACGAGAAGGTGACAACTTACTGGCGTCCCCTACAATCATCGATTCCATGATTGCCTTCTGAAACAGAAGATCCAATATGATGACATTTGCCAGAGTAAAGTGCCGAGCCAAGTTGATGCTGTGTCGCAAGAATGCCAACACTGGTTTATTCGCCGTCCCACTTTCCAGGATATGAAACTGATTCTTCTCTATCGGTTCAAATGACCCCGGAATACGTCTCAAAACACTCCAGAGCAGCCCTATTGACTCCCATCGCAAGTTCGGTCCACAAAGCTGATTGACCCATTCTTGTGAACTGGTATCAATGTCTTGAAATTGTTGTGTCGTGTTAGTGCAAATTTGTTGCGCGATGAGCTCAAGATTGAGCTTCTGACGATCCAAGTTCGCCCCGAAAGTCGCTTCCAAGGAGTTGATAACAGCTGGAACAGTGAGGTTGGACCATAACCTGTTCTCGTTCTTGGTACCTTGTGAAATCATCTGTTCATAAGAGGGCCCGAATACGCAACTGAGAAGTGCGAGACATGACTGCTTTATCGATGGTGGGAGCTCCTGGAAACTGATCGTCTTGCTTGTATGAGAGCATGGGGTGCATGCTTCCTGGGAGTCTAGCTCAGATGAGTCAAGTTGTGAAAGGCAGTTCTTGGCTTCTTCAAAGATCTCATTATGACCTGCTCGACCAAAGAACGGCGGCGTCGGAACCGGCGTTTCCATGAGCAATAGTTTTTTCAGACTTCCCAAGGGTTAAAGTCGGGCGTGTTTCCGTTGTCCACAGTTCTGAAGATAGTGTTATGCAAGGCTTGGAGTCATCCACAGAAGAAAGACGATCGCGATCTGATGGTTATCTTGACTCGATGTAGCCGCTCCGTACTACTTTGGCTCAATGAGTGAGAGCTAAGATCAACTGTTACTGTTAAAGATTCGATATCATTATGCTCTTCAGCTTGGTAATCTCATGTCTAGAATGCTGACGTGGGGCGAATTCGGATCCTGCAACACGTCACTTGCATTTACACGCTATATGAACTTATTGAGTTTCGATGCCAAGCCCCTTATCCCTGCACCACCAGAGAAGCTGTTTGACTCAAAAACCCGTAATGCAAGGTTTCCTTGACCCTTGTCCAGAAGGCAACCATGATCTCATATTCAGTCTGGTGGTCTCCGATCCAACTTTCACCGATAGGCTTCAATACAACCGCTAATAGCAAAGCACTACTTGACGGAGATCAAACGGTACCCAGGCGCCAGTGTCCGTTCTCTTCAATGACATGGTAATTGATGGCTCTGACTCAGGGTCCTTAACCTGAGGTAGCCAAAATCCTGGGTACGAAATCTCCCAAGAGGGAGATCTACGTTGGCCATAAGAACCGCCGCTCAAGCTATAGTGATAAGTTGCTAAACATGAAAACTTGAGCTCAAGTTCGAGAGGGACATAGTCGAGAGCAGCATCTTCAGGAAGTTCAATGACGAAAGACAGAAGTTCTATATAGTCAGTTGCTCTGAGTGACAGTTGTCCGGTAGTAGCCTCAATTACGGGATAGGCCCCTTGTTCGATGATATTTGGCTTGGTACTATACCTCAAATTCGATGATTTGAAGTGAAGTGTATTGAAAATGAACTCGGGTACGCGATCTGTGACCTTCTTGATGTCAACGTTCTGGGATAGCAGTTGGAGATATAGCTCGATAATGTCTTTTGAAGGTATAGGCAACCTACGTCCTAGCCATAGCCTTGAAGGAAGCTGTAGGTCAATCTCCCAGCTTCAGCGCAATGGGGTTGTGATACTCGACTAGGTGTCGGATTTTCTGCAACCGTTATTGTGCGAGTAATAGGCAGGGGCAGGGTAGATGAAGAGGTGAGAGACACAGAGCTTGGTGTATCCCTGTTATTGTAGTCCAGCTGATATTCTAGAATGGTAACAGACGAGGTGACTGGGTCTGGAGGTGGAGTCACCGTCTGCAGAAGATCCCGGACTTGTGTCTGGTTTTGGGGTTGAGTCACAAAGCTGAGATACAGTTTCAACAACTGTTGTTGTGGCATATACTGTACTGTCGATTGTAATGAAGTTGGTTGTCGTGGCTTCAACAGTTGAGGTGTCATATCTCGGCGTGATGACATGACTAGTAACCGTGCAATCTTTGCCTGGAACTGTAGTTGTTGAAGTCTCAGTTGCCCAGATAGTGACAGGTTTGATCTATTAATTGACACTAATTAGCATTGGTCGTGTTTGTCAGCACCCAGGGCGTACCAGAGTAGATAGCACTGTTGTAGTAGTAGTCACAGTCTTAGTTCCAAGGACATGGACTTCTTCTATGCAGACTGTATGATGCTAGTGGGATGCTGAGATGGGCATAAGGGGGTGAGGAATGGAATAGTTAGTACTTGTATGAGAGAGTGGAGCAGGAAGCCACTATAATACACGAGAAATCGTGGAATACACAGTGAAGGAACAGAGAAGGAAGGTCAATGCCGATATAAGGACCACGAGCCCATGTACAGAAGGAGTTGGATGAATTGGGATATGATCAATTGCGTAAGAAAGACCCCTAATTAGTGAGGACGATGAATGTCGTACTTGTGGAACAGATGGGCAAGGGTGGTGCTAATTCTACAGCGGCACTGAGTTTTAAAAGACTTCTGTCAGGACTTCAATCTGTCTGCAGCTAAAGAACTAGAAGCGATGATCATTGTTTTTAGTCACTCCCGTAGGAGCCATAGAAGAGGGAAATTAAAATACTGTAGTATTTGATTCTTATCAATATATTAGCAAGGTTTGCATTTAAGCACTGCATCAATGCTGAATGACATCTATCGGGTAGCCCAGCTCTTCTTCACCTGGGCCGAGTGTGGCGTTGTGTGGCTTGACTACCCACTTCCCCGGCTGTCGGGTTCCGATGAGCCACGGAAAAACGGAACCCCAACGGCCGGACCAATCTTGAACATTCAATCATCAACAACGACATCTGCAGCCCTCAGCTATAACATCCATAACGACCGGCTCGGCTCTATGGAAAAGTGATGCCTGACATTCTATGAGCGTACTCTCATTTCCGATCATCCATTGTCGCGCGCAGCTCCATGTCAGGTCAAGAGACCTCTCCACAGTCTCCCCCCGCCAATACACCTAAGCATCGACGACCCTGGACAGCAGCCGAGGATGCGACTTTGAGGACTCTTGTTGGGCACTTTGGTGCTAGCAGAGGGTCTGAAGGTAGATGGAAGGACATAGCTTCTGGCTTGGAGGGTCGGACGGCCAAGGTGAGTCGCCACCTCCGCACGCGCCTTAACGCGATCATTGTCCTACATGATGCGCGCTCACTGCCAAAGTAAGTGACTGGGGAGATAGCGGCTAACTGGCTGTCTAGGATTGTCGAAAGAGATGGCTTCACTCACTGGATCCCTCTTTGCGTAAAGGGCGATGGACATCTCAAGAGGATGAGATCCTCCTCTCAGCTTATGCTCGACTTGGGCCGCTTTGGAATGAAATTGGTAAACTCGTTACTCCTCCGATCATCACATAGTCTAACGTATGGTAGCCCTTCTCATTCCTGGGCGGAAAGATGACCAATGCTCCAAGAGATACAATGATATCTTGAACCCTTCTGCCAAAAACCGACTGAGCGACTGGACTGCCGAGGAAGATAACCTTCTACGTCAAGGTGTCGCAACATTGGGTCATCGTTGGGTGGCCATTTCAGCGAGGATACCTGGGAGACCTCCTCTCACCTGCCGTAATCGATGGCGTACACTCTCACGGCTGTCACACAACCGCCAGAGCAGATCTCAAGGCACTACCCCATCGTCCTCATCTCAGATGTCCCCATTCGACAATGGGATATCACCAGCACCCCACAACCCAAATCTCAGCATTGAGATGAACCATGGAGCGACTGGTGACTTGATGCACTTTCCAATGGAAGGCGATATGGGTCACGATCAGATGGGATCCAGCTTTCTCGATTCAGCTTTTTTCGACACCTTCACAGGCCCTTCACCATCACCATTGAGAGAATCCGATCCAAGCGATGAAACAGAAACGCCGAACGACGTATCTGCTTCAAGTGCCGCCCCAGCAACCACTGCAATTGTTCCCGATCTGTCCTCGAATGTAGCGAGTCAGACACAAAGCGACCCCAAACCATGGCCTCAGCCTCGGAAACCATCCCAAGCGCAGCAACATCAAAACACTACAAATACATCTTTCATGCCATCACCCTCTACTTGGTCATCTCTAGGTGCAATGCTGCCACCTGGGACCTCACCCACGGATCAGAATATGTGGCTAGGTATGACTGGCAACCCTCCGACCCCAAAGAACTGGACAGCCCCGGGACCTACAGACGAATCAAACTCATTGCCCCAGTCATTTACCGAACAGTTCCAAGTGCCGGCAGTACCAGCAGCACCAGCCTCTGCTCAGCAGACAATTCACCACCACCATCATCACCATGTCCATCATCATTTTCACCACTATCATCATTACCCAGGCAATGGAGATCAATGGCGGCAACTGGAGCAGCAATCGGAAGCCGAGGCTATGCAAGCACATTTACAAAACGAGAATGGGCCTCAAAACCCAGGGTGATACACTCAACATAACAGATCTCAACTTGTCCAGCCACGCTAGCACGTTGACCTAAATAAGCCGCCCAATCATCCAGATAAGTCAAAAGGACCGGGGTACAATGACGTGCAGAAAACCCCGCACAAATGGACACCATTTTCCATTCCGCCAGCCACTTTCTGTCATGACTTTCTGTTGCTCTGTGTCGCCAAGCAAGATGCAGGCCGACGTTAGCAATGGAGAAGCGCTCAATCATGCCGCCCGAAAGAAACTGCTCTTCTGTGCCTTTCCATATAGCGTTATCCTGCTCTTGGGGTGATCCGTATATATACTACATCATCGAAGTCGATGTTCAACAAGCTATGATCACCGACAACCTGTATGAAGCACTCTGGAGGTTGAGGTTGGTCGCCCGAACGCGGCATGTTTGCGCAGATGCGCTTTGTATCAATCAAGCGGAAGCTCGCGCATCTCATGCCCGTGAGCCATGATCAGACCGGATGCCAGAATCCCCACCGTTAAGACGCTCTTTACAAGACGCTCTTTACAAGACGCTCTTTACAAGTTCTGGGACCTTATCAAAGGATCTCACGTCCTACAGGAATGGATTGACAAAGGCATCTTGGTCAGAATGGGTTTGGACATGTTTAAGTTTCGCCAATCATCTGATGGAAGAGATTGTGCGTACGCCTACCTGAGTCTAGGGAGCAGAACCTTGGCTGACTACACTATCCCCCATGAGATGGCGTTTGTACGTTGTACGCTCGTTTTGTCATGAGTCAAGTATTCTTGGACATGGTTCGAATTGTGGAGTATGCTGAAACACGACCCGCGACTTTGCCTTCCTGGTGTCCTCACTATGGCTCGTCTTTTCCAGAGACCTTTGAGAACTCGGACTAAGAATTTGGGTTATTTTGCCTGTATAATTGGTACCAGACTTGGGTCGGAAACGGACCAACAGGCAGGTTTTCATTTAACAAATCGAGGCTCAAGCTGCTAGGCATTGTTATTGAAGGATCACCAAAATCGAGGGGCCGATGTGCAACACCGATACAAAGGATGAGGCTCTCTCTGCCTGGTACCAAGAGTGAGATACCCGTATGAACTAATGCGTGACATGTTCATCATTTTCTCCAACAAACCTCGAGATTACACCAGCATCACACGAGAGCTGGTTTCGAGGCAGTGGTCAACTCTGTTTGAGAACGTAGATCTCAATTACCTGTTTTCCAATTTCAGAACTTTCAACCGGAGATGGATTTAGTCGGCCATATGACAATAGATAAGCAACCAGGGAATGTTTTATATGTTTTGCTTGGGGGGGAACATGCCGTTTATATTCATGCTGGTTGGTGCTGGGGTCCTGGGTTATGTTTGACAAGCGTTTGTTCATGGGATCATAGATAGGGAAGCCCTTCAACAGGGACGTGAGTAGGAGTTGATCGTCATTTTATGATAGAGCTTTGAACGTGAAGCCTTGCGATGATATCAGAGGTTGCCACTGATTAGCGGTAGATTCTCTCTACCTCAACGAAACAATATGCGTATGAATAAAATATATCAATCAAAGTCAGATAGCACGTTGCGAAAGAAAAGGTTTCGAGTTGGCTGCAATGGTGAAGTTGCGCTTCTGCCGATTTTCACTTCGTCATACACCGGGAAGTTCCCTCTTACTGGGTGCAAAGAGAAGACCCTGAAACAAGAGTAGCCAAGAAAAGTTAATCTTGCATCAAGCAGGGCCAGCTTGTGAGACATCCTGCCGTGTCTCGGCCTTTGCTTTTGATCTCTGGTCCTCGCCTCCATTTCCCTCTGCCGAGCGGTAAGAGATGCAAGTATGTGGCGTTCTGAAACAAGCACATAGCCCACCGCTTTAACGAACATGTATGCAGTTAAGAAGTCAAATACTTGCAAGCTTGGAGGGATAGCAATTGTATTGTATCGAGAGTTAGTCTTGGAGAACAAACAAGATTAGGTTAAAAAGAGAGAAAGAATTATCGTTACCTTTAAGCTGAAGGCTGTAGGATTCGTAGAAAGACGTGAAGAGATCTCATCTGCGACATGTGAATGAAACATGACCGGGTTGAGCTGCAGCCGGTCCTGAACGGGTATACCCTTCTCCACAAGGATAAACTAGATCTGAATCAAGATCTTTCGATTTCCAGTGCTGCTCGATATCGTTCTGCAAGATAAGTTCCAGTGTCACATTCCTATCAAATAATCATCAGAGTTTATCCCCGCATCAGATGCTGTGATTCTCAGGTGAGATTGCGACCTTGATCAAGGGTCCCTTTGGTTTAACTGCGCGTCGGTAGAATTGCAGACCGCTCTTGGAGAGAGAAAGCGGGCACATGTGAATATCTGATGCTATAAGTGGATGGCCTTCAGTACCGGTGAGAGTAGCACGGCTCATAGATAATACAAAGTTCAATAGTTGAAGTTAGAAGAAAATGTTAGAATGTCGAGGTAGATACCGAGTGATGATCTGCGACTATAATATTACATGGCTCAGCCCGTGTCTACCTCATCATTCTCGGTAAGAGATATTCCCCGCAATATGTCTCTTCAAGTCAATGACATCCCAGTCTCTGTGGTCGAATTGACCTATAATGTACGGACCTGCAAGCCACGACAGCCACCCCCTCAGTAACGACGCGGTCTGTCCGGCAGATGCCCCCGCTCGTAGGCCTCATTGAGACCCTCAGCCAGCCTAACTTACCATTTTGGTCCATTTACAGCATTTATTTGCAGTGAAATTGTAGACGGCGCTTTTAGTGTAGCTGGGCCGTGTTGGTTGATGCTGAAGAGCGCGATTGTAAGCAGTTGGCCCTAACTATGGAACGCTTCGGCCCGTAGCGATCCGTAGGGACTGGCTAATATAGTGATGACGGAACTCTGAGACACGGGCTGGCGCGAGGGGGAATAAGACATGCAGACCGATTGATCTGCCGAATACGATTGGTGATACAAGATACCGGCCAACGGGGCCGGCTTCTTATGGTCGTGTTAGATTCTCACTCAGACATGCTTCACATCAAAAGCCTTTTTGAATTGCATGGCAGGTTGTTAGCTACCGCTGCTGGAATACGATGGAGACAGGCTTTTCTGAGAAGTACTTTTGTGGCGTAGCTGACCACTAAGCTAACGCTGTCATAAACAAGGGTTCAGCTCAGCTGCAGCTAAGATGAAAATCTTCTCCTATTACAACGACCCTGTCTTGCCAATGAGGGGTTGCAACTTGCAGCATTGACCGCTAGCTTCGCTGCAACTCAGAACTAGCAAAATCATGCAGGAGACGGCCGCTATAGGTGACGACAATTGGCCACGGAGGGGATATCAGCTAGCAACATGCATTCCAATGGAAGAGGATGCTCATTATCAGCAATGTAGTGTCTTGTACTTGAGAATAAAGGTAGAATAGAAGCATGTGGTATGAAATGGAAGAGAGTGAGGAGATGTATAAAAGATCAGCCTGCACCTCGAGACGATACTTCTCATCTACTCCATCATCACTCACTCACTCCACAAAACATACAATCACCCTTCAACCCAATAACCTCTATTCAAGATGTTTGTTTACCAAGGAAAGATGAACTGGTGGACGTACGCCCTCGACGAGACATTCGTCGTCGTGCTCCCCAACGGCCCAGTCCGCGTTGGCGACAGCGTCTATCTCTTCTGGAAATGGACCGTCGATGCCCAAGGCGTCAAGAACCGCAATGTCTTCCAGACCATCAGCGTCGACTCGGTCACACAGACCAGTGCCGACGATGTGACATTTGTCCTCAAGGGCGCCTGGTACAACTTCACCGTCACCACAAAGGGCGGCTATGAGAACATCAGCATCGTTATGAGAAACCCTCAGGGTGGTGTCAGCGACCCCATGCCGCTTAAGCGCGAGTGGAAGTCTGATAAGGAACTCACTGGCACTACTCGTATTTGGACTGGAAAGTTCAAGTGGATGAGCTTTGCGAAGGACGAACAAGCCATCTTCATTGTCCCTGATGGCTTTGGTGAGGGCAAGCCTATTCTCTCAACTTGGCAGTGGACCAAGGCTTCCAACGGCAAGACGAAGGAGCCGTCGTTCCGAGCCGAGGTCCAGAAGAATGTCACTGGGCTTGGAACTGATACTGTAAAGTTCATGTACAAGTCTTATTATGATATTAAGTGCACTTGGGACGGTAAGAAGGATCAGCTTGATGTATGGGTAACAGAGGGCGCCCACAGCGAAGACGTTGGTGACATGATCCGCTCTGCCATTATTGAGCGCTCAACTCACTCTCAGTATGTCTCCAAGCCTACGTATGAGGCTTCACTTTTGCTAACTTTGTAACAGTGACTTCAACCCTCCCTTTCCTCCTCCCACCAGAACCGAATGTGATTTTTATACCCCCCAACCTCAGGCTTCGCTCCCCCGCCTCGTGTGCCCATTCCCATTCCCCAAGGACCTCCTTGAGACCTTGGCACACACTGCTGCATACGTTGATCAGTGCGGTTACCTAGCCAAGTATGCTCAAGATGTACGTCCAACTCCTTCTTCCATCTCTCGACATATGCTAACATTTTCTTAGCGCTTTGCTGCGCTCGATGCCGATTACCACTTCTCCCTTGAGCAGATCAAGGCTCTCAAGATTGAGATTGAGAATATTAACAAGACTAAGGGTCAACTCACCACTGACCGTGATGGCGCCATCGCCAAGGCTCAGAAGCTCCAGGAGGCTCTGGACAAGGCCCTGAAGGACGGCGAAGGCTACCAGAACGAGATCACCAGACTCAACAAAGTCATCACCGATGACAAGCTCAAGGATGCCGAGGCTCTCAAGGTCCTTGAGAAGACCCGTGCTGATCTCAAGGTCTCTCAAGAGCAGTGCTCCAAGCTCCAGGCTGAGATTGCCAAGAAGGATGCTCAGATCGCCGAGCAGGGCGCCACTATCAGCAACCTCCAGAAGATCATCATCACTCTCGAGACTACTATCTCCCAGCTCCGCGCCGAGGTCACAGTCAAGACCAGCGAGAACGAGAAGCTCGCCCAGGCTAACATTACCCTCGAGGGAAAGAAGAGGGAGCTCGAAGGCTCCGTCAAGGATCTCCAGGATGAGCTTGCTCAAGCCCAGCAGAGGATTAAAGACCTGCAGGCGACGGCCAAGACTCACGCAGCCAAGGAGAAGGATCTTCGTGATGCCAAGGCTCGTGCTGATACTGAGGCCGCCAAGTCAGAGGAGGAGGCTGCCAAAGCACTGGCCGAGGTTGAGAAGTATAAGCAGTGGGCTTACGACAACAAGGTTAAGATCGATCTCTCCAGCTATTGAAGCCAGGGATTGCTGCCGTTGCACTTGGTTCCGGCAGGGCTCTCGTGTTATAGGGTGTTGAGATATTGTTGGGTTGTAGGTGCCATCTGCTTGGCGGCTTGGGAACTCAAGAGGAGATGGGGTGTTGAGGGGACAGCTTAAGTAGCGAGTAGTCCTTATACCTAGTTCACATAATACATTCCCTTTGTTATCAACTTTATCTGGCCAGCGGTGGTATTTTCCATCCCGTGGTTTAAGGTTTACTTATTATATCAGCATAATATCATATGAAAGATAAGCAGTAATAGAGTCTACTAGAAGTAAAATTCAATCTTTATACACGGAAAACTCTATATCCATCTTAAATAAATGCTATCCCGCCCTAAGGTATACCATCTATCCTATTCTACATGAAAATTCCAGCCAAGATACAAGTGCTTGCGAAACATGGAATCCAATTCAAGCCTCATAGCTCATCGTTGAGCGTTCTCTTCCATCACAGGCGCATCTGGAGCCTCTGCTCGAGACTTCTCAGCATCCATCTCCTTCTTGTGCTTCTTACCCAGGAATGGGAAGAAGAAGTAAGGATGAAAGATTGTCAAAGTCCATACGGCAATGAGAATCATGGCTCCATCTAGAATCAAGAAAGTTGTCTCATTTTGCATGAGGGAGCTGCCCCAGCCCATCTGCATTTCAGGGATACTAGACAGTATTAGTACGAGGAGTAAGTTCAGATCTGAAGGGCTTACCGGTAGATGCAACGGATGATGATGGCGATGTAAGCAACAGTCAAGGCATACACAAAGATCTTGGTCTTTTTGTCGCTTGCTCTGATGACTTTGACGTTTCCGTTGGTAGACGATTCACTTTCCGTAGCAGTCTCATCACCAGCCCTGACGGCAGCACCATTCCTGATAGCTTTGTGTCTTCTCCAGATATAGATCATCATCAGGCCACCACAGAAGATCATATTGGCCATCTGGAAGACAACACCAGCAACAAGAAGGCCTGATCCCACATCAAGCATGCCCTGGTCATTGTTGTCTCCATTAGTGGCAGCTGAAGAAACACCGCCGCCAGCAGCCTGGATGACAATAGAGAAGAAATCCGTGCCGACGAAAACCCAGGGATACAAGACAGGTTTAATAAAACTATACTCTCGACCGTACCATAGCACAAGATGCTTAAAGGTGATAGAGATAGCAGCGGCGACTAGTGTCGGGCCGAGGATGAGAAGAACGAGCTGGATGACGAAAGCGTTGTAGACCCAGGGGTTCGAACTCATGACGATACGACCGCTGTAGCCGATGAGTTCAAAGATGGTCCCGATCGCAAGCCATAGCGTGTATGACCATGTTCGCGCCTTGATGCCAAAGTATAGTTGCGGTATAAGCGCCAGCGCGTGCGCCACGACGAAGAAAACACAGGCGCCTAGCGTAAAAGTGCCACCATAAAGTGACAACTCAGCAGGACATCGTTCCGAGATGCCATCGGAGCAAGTTTCGTAAGTCGGCGGGGGATAGTTTGTGCCGTTGGAGGACATTTTGACGCTTTTGCCCTCGATCTGGGGAATAAGTTTTAAAGGAACCACTTTGTGTTGTTATCTTGGAGGGCGAGTCGGATATAAAAACATGGTGATTTTCTGGAGCATGGACTCCGTGGGGCAGCCCATGGAGAATATTCCGCAGATATTTATGGGGAGAATTGGAATTGTGGAATTGATTACAGGGCGCAGTTGGACAGCCAAGACATGAGAATAAGCGAGATGCACATCGTTGGCTTGGCGTTTGATCCTTCGATTCATGAGTCTCTCTTGATATCAAGACAAGACCACTCAGACAAGACACTCAGCTCACCAGTAAACATTGGAGTCAAACTACAAATAAGCATCAAACTTAAAATATACGCAAATACAAATAAAGACATGAACCAAGCTTAATCTCGTTTTAAACGCGTCGATTTTGGCATCGTCAGCATGGGCTAAACGACGCGAAGATGACTTGATAAGCTCGCATTCCCCGAAAAGCCCGATTGGTCCGTCAGATTGGTAGCTCGCATTTCTCGTTCCCCTCGCATTTCTCGCAACGACATGCAGGCCTAAGATTGCACGTCGTTTGAGGCCGTAGGGATCCACATGTAAGAGATCGGAGGTTTCATTCTCATGTTATCCCGTGTTTCCGGTCGGGCTAGAGTTTTTAAGCTTAAATCAGATCAAAGGGAACAGGAACAGTTTAGGCTATATGTCAATAGTATAACTAATTGTCTCTTGTTGCAAGCCGATGGCCATTTCCTCAAGCTTCTTTAACATATCTTCTACGGCTGTTGAGTTACTAATATGACCACCATCGGCAATCATGATGCTTCGTCATCGTGATGCAGGGTGACCCTAACATGGCTAACTTCTTAAGATGTTCTTTTCATTCCCGTTGATGTTATTTGTGTCTTTAGGCCCCATAACCCTAAACAGTCTCTATAGGCTCAGTTCAAAGAGTAATGCTGCAGCCATACAAGTTGTGGCTTATCATACAGTGACTGGGGATGCAGACCTTGCCGCTTCGGATGTCGTTGAATGTTCTAGCCCTCGTGAATGGAGTCTTATTAGCTACCTGTAGTGATCTGAGATATCCGCCCCCCGCATAATTTGGTCAGAGGTGTTCTAGCCACATTCCACATTACCCTGCCCATTGCTTTCTTCCCTATCGTAGCGCAATGTCTGAAGGCCACACGAAAAAAAGGCTTACCAAAGACTTTAGGAAACTGTTCTTTATTCACTGGAGACAAATCGTTCTTTAAAAACATGAAAATATTGGATGTTTGGATAGATTTGTGCACCGGCATGACAGCTGACGTGATCTTCCTCGCAAGCTCGAAGCGCTATTCGAGTCCATGCTTTAGTGGGATGAGCTCTATCTGATCTACGTTGCTGTGAGCTGGGCGTCTGATCATGATGAGATCAACAAGTGTCGTAAGTCTCGTTGCATCGTCTGGAATCATTGCCAACTTGCGCACCTGGTATATAAAAGCGAAGGCGCCGCGACTTGGCTGATGAAAACAGACAGTCTTCTCCTTTAAGAGTCCGGCAGAGGAGTGGATTGTTCCACTAAGTAGCTTTGCTACAGCGGTCCTTGCGCAAGTAAACGAGTCTGCACCCCAACAGCAAGTAAGCCAAATCTAGTGTAGTGTCATTCAGTCCACTGAAGTAAGTCTTTACTGATACCTTGCATCCCAGCTTTTCTGTACAAGAATCCGAGGACTTTATCAACGGCCTTTCTTGCAGGCAAGACTGTAAGCGCTGAACGATGGTGGAGTGAAATCAAGCAAGACTGGGGTGTAGTCAAGGCAGGTCTTGTTTAGAAGGTTTATACGTCTCGTTTGAGATGGGCTTCGGATCTCAGCAGTCTCACTCAGCTTGATTGGAGAAGTTGAAGCATGCCTAGCGGCTTTCAAGGCCATTCTTCCTTCTCTTTAGCCATCGTCGCTGGAAGACCGACCCAGTCGCCAGCTATGCTGAATTGACTCTTGCTCGAGTAAGGGAACTGCCGAGACCGCAGACCCTGATCCATTTGAAGCCTGCCCGACTATTGCCAACAACTCTTTACAACTAGTCTACCGACCTGCAGCTACTCATTGAAAAGACCTCAACTATGACGCAGTTATCCCACCTGGCACAGTGGCACAAATGGAAAATTACTTGACTGCTGAGTATCTTGTTCAAGTGGTTCCCAACTGGACGTATCCCGTAAGGAGGCAGCAGACTAACATTCTTACAGCTTTGCAAATAGCTAGTGGCCCTGAGCAAGTGACTCATCGGACCCACAAAAGCCGTTGTTTTTCGGTGACAGATAGACCGTTTTAGAAAGGGACTGAGTCATGAGTGGTCTTCCAAATCCCCAACTCCCTTGGCGTCCGGAAAGATTAGTAGCTTCCGATCTCATTACAGGCAGCTAGGGAGAAACGTCGAGGTTCAGCCATAACGCTATGCGGAGTGGCTTCTAACAAGAAACCTAACTAGCGGGTGATCCTAGCTAGTTTTTGTTAGACTGTTGATCTCTCCCACTTCCCGTAGATACCAGCAAGGCTGCTAGCCTATCGACGATTCGCCGATGTGCTGTGGCTATCTGTAACTTTAGGGGCGAATCAGAATTGACATGTTGCAAAGCCACCAATCCCCAGGCGCTCCAATGAAACGAAACATTGAAACGAAACATTGAAACGAAACAAATAAGGGACTGCTGTCAGGTGTAGACTCTAGACGACATAGAGCTGAATTGAGTTCTTCTAGCTCACCTACTGGAAGCTACATCGCCCGTCTCCAAGAAACCTCAACATTATGGAAACTGGATATTCTAATCTGTGCCTGTCTTTTATTTTATTGCAGCACACATCAAAGCGAAGCCATCTCCATTCCGCTCTAGGTTGCGAAGGGAGATTATAAAAGATCGACACCATTCCAGAAATATTCTAGCCAACAACCCTGGCTCTCACTGCCGCGAATGGCCCAATAGTAATGCTGATCCGGCAGCTCTACCCTTCATTAGCGCGCACGCGAAGGACGATCAGACCTTCTGATCACACGAGTCAGGCGGCTCAAAATAGCATCTGAAAGCAGCTATCGTGTAGGAAATTATCTCAGTGCCCGGTGATGTCGCCACATACGTCATGTTTTAGGGTGTGAATGAGCCCGACTGCGAACAAGCCAGTATGTATCCAAGTATAGAACTTAGATCAGCAGACAGAACCCAATATCCGAGTATTCTCTTACTCATGTGAGGCTTCTCCCATTCTGGATCAATATTACTCCTTTGATGACGTCTTTATTACCGTGAGAGATACTTTTAGTGGTTTGTAGGCAGGAATCATCGCTTTAGCCATAGTTCTGTTGATCCTTTTGCCCCTTTCTCTCTAAATGATTGTCTACCAAGCCTCGATGGTCAGGATAGCCGCTGTTTTAGGCAACGTTGCTTGAAGAATTGGCCCACAACCGCCCATTGATGCCCAGTTACTCGGCTGAATGTTGAGCTCCATAGTGGCAAGTCTGTTAATTCGTGCTCTGTTGGCGGTAGCTTGTGCCGGTTTCATTGTAACGATAGTTTCAACGGCTCGAAACACTCCACTTGATCTGCTTTGGGGGCGGGACTTTGTGGTTGCAATCGGAATGTTCTTAAGTGCCAAGTTTAGCTGACGCCACAAGGAATGCCAATTTCACTCAGAATACCGGTATCTTGGAACAAGTAAATAGGGGAGACGGGCTATTTACTACATCCCCCCGCTGCTCGCTCTGCCGATGTTGTTAAACATAATCCACTGTCAAACTGCCGCAACATCATGTTTTCAGCTCGACAAGTATTCCCTGACCAGCCGTCTTCCAATATGGATTATCATGCTTTATTACATACCCAAATCTATGATTACTTTCTCTCATCTGGGATGTACAGCTGTGGACAAGCACTTCTTAATTCCGACTATAACCTCCGGCACCAAGTCATGCAGGCTGCGGCTCAGCGATGCACTACCGAGCCTCGTATTGCCACACCCTCTGTGTTAGACTCGGGCTTTGGGAGCTCATATTCGTCGCCACACGAGGAACCATATCCCGCAAAGCCAGATGATCTATCGAGAGCAGAAACCGAGCCTGCGTTGCTGTACCAGTGGTTCTGTGCCTTTTGGGACACCCTGAATTCTACTCAAGCCCAAGCTACTGGTATTCCGGTGCAAGACTGCTTGAGCTATCTATCAGATCCTCTTCAACAACCTCCCTCTTCCGAGCCCATGATATGTCCAGACCCCTTTAGTCTTGAGTCGGTATGTTAAAAGTGAAAACTCTCTGACTGATTGAAACATTTTCTAATATGAATCTTGAAGAGTATAGATGTCATTAAGTCTTTACCTTCAGAAGTAGACAGCTTCACATTACATTGCGCTAGTTGGTTACCAGTTACACCGCAAAGCGATACAGCATCGATAACGTCGAGAAAAAGAAGCGTAAATAATAAAGGGTTATTGTCTTTTCAAAAGGTTCTGGGAGAGTTGATACAGCATAATGAGGGGATAGTGACAAATCTTCGGTCACAAGCGAAAGAAAATACCGCAAGGCGTGGTTCAGAGCGGTCTAAGCCTTAGACTTAGAAAGACAACAAGTAGAGAGCTCTAGCACAACGGGGTAGACTTGATACACTAAGCATTTATAAATGTCACAATAGGAACCAGTTCTTAGCTTCGCCAGGCCCATGATGTAGGGCAAGTTCGTGTGTTTTCTGAGTTTCTCTCCCTTTCAAGTTGCTTTATTGGTCTGAGCTCAAATCAGACGAACTCTGATGGGACTGCCACAGCACATTGACTATTCCTGCCTACCTCCCTACAATCCATTCCATTGACAGCATGAACCGATGCAATAAGCATAAGTATGGTTTAGGGAGGCGGCATTTAAGCAAATGATACCTCTGGAAGTGGTTTCCAGGGAAACTCGCAAAAGAAATGCAACTTGAGAACGTACCGATGAATGCACCCTTTTTTGCCTTCGGGAACATTTTCCAACGAATTGAACGTTCGACCGCTGGTCAGCTTGAGTCTATAAACTCAGCCATTGTCTCTTTAGAACCCCACAGGACCGTGACTTAAAGTGAAGTTATTCGCACAATTCCGGAACGCGACAGATCACTAATCGCACCCGGCTGCTGATTAGTCCGACTGGCCGACTGACCGAGACTTAGTGAGATTAGCAGCTAGTTCACCCCTAATTCCTTGCCGGAGCTGTAGTGGCGGGTTCGACTGTCATGTGTTCGAGAAACCCCAGGGCAGGGGGTCGTGGAAGCCTGCAACCCCTCCCAAGGGCCAAATGATGAAACATCCTCTCCATAAAGATTGAGAAAAGCTTCTGACAGGGGAGAAGGTTTCCTTTCTGGGCACTGACAAGAGCTTCAAGAAGAAGCACAGCGTAGGGAGGCTTTTGCCTCGCCTAAAGACGACAGCATCCTGTCAGCCTCTGGGTCCTGTAAACATGAATTGTTGACATGATTTGCTGATAAGAAGCGCGTAGTCCAACTAATCGATAAGATAAAGGCCACTATCCTTATCGATTTCTGGACCGGCCCGGTCGTGATTCTGAGCTATTGCTCTTCAGGCCTAGCAAGCTGAATCCGAAAAAACACCGACAATCATTAATTCGGACCGGTAATACTATAATCCCCTTTTAGAAGACGCAAGAACACACCAAATCCGAATACCGAACGCCGGGGCTCAATATCCGCATTATCTCAGAGCCTCATTGAGCTTAAACAACAACAACAAGAGTCGGCATTACCGGATGACGTACAAAAGATATGTGTCCATTTCGCTTGAAAATTCTCTCTTTATTGGTTATAAGATGCGGCTCTGTTCCATGACGAAGCGTATTTTTGTGGTTAATTGTATGATTCAGCTATAAGGCATCAAGGATCATGGCGACCAATTCTAACTCATCACAGAATATCAGTGACGACAATCCCCCACAAAAAGAATTCGCATTTGTTCAACATGAAAGCAACAAGAGAGAACTACGAAGCCATGCAATGCGAGAGCATTGGAAGAATAGACGACAGACGATGAACGAGGAGAAGCAAAAACGACAGAAGCGCACTCAGTATACACTATTGCCGACTCCAACGACGCAATCAACAATGTTTGATGAGAACTCCGAGTCCTCCAGCTCAGCACTTAACAGCAATGCCTCGTCTAACACAGCACTGATACCTAACAACGAACGTCAGTCGGATCTGGAGGGCATTCCATCTCAAATACTCTCAGGGGTGAATCTGGCGTTGGGGTCGAGCAGGCTTGACCCTTTCGAACAACTGCCCATGCAGCTGTCGGTCACACACCACAAGCTCCTCCATCACTGTGAGTCTCATCAACCCAACAAAACAAACAAGCGCTTATCATCGACAGGGTTTAGCGCTCACGCCGCTATGATGTTTGGGCCATCCCTTGATGGGGCCTTCAGTCCCATGCGCGATGTATGGCTGCCCCTTGACCTGTCTAATACGGCATCGTTCAATGCACTCATGGCGCTTTCAGCTGCACATCTTTCTCGGATGCAAGGTTTCAGTCAATCAGAAGTAGCTCTGGAGTTCAAGAGCGAAGCGGTGAGGATCGTTCAGCTTTGGATGCAAGACCCCGGGCGTGCAGTGTCAGATGATGTCTTGGCTGCTATTGTACGTCTTCTGACCTACGAGGTATGTCTCAATTGTCTACTCACTTGCGTCTGAAATACTAATGGCAGGAGGTTTAGAGGTACTGGGGAACCGAGGCTGAGTGGATCATCCATCACAAGGGACTCATGAACCTGGTTGAGGCTCGTGGTGGTATAGCGGCACTCAGCAGTAACTGGAGGCTTGAGCTAACGACCGTCCTGTGGGCCCCTCATTTCTCCTTTCCTTTGTTGAGATGCTAATATCCCCAGGGTCTCATGGATGGCAAGGCCGACTTGGTTCGATTGTTCCAATCAAATCCAAGAGCTGCTCACTCATACTTCAGAACTCTCAATTCATCCCATTCTAAAGCAGGAAAGCGACTTGCGAAAGCTTCGGGGTCTATGGCTACTTTCGTTCATTCAAGACATTGGCACATTCCGAACGAACCTCCTGAGCACCACCCCGGTGCATTACTCGGCGTTTCACGAGGCCATCTTACTATTAAAAGCCCACCGCCAAGATCACGAATTGGATACTGGCCGTTTGGAGGTCTGCGGCGACTTGGAATTCACTCGGCTTTCTTGCTTGCTGTTCATCTGCGTGCTCTTGCAAAGGTCACCTTCCCAATCCCCCCATGACCCTGGAACCTACCAAGAAGGGGACTGGAGCTTCCAAAGGCTGGATAACTTGAATCTGCTCAACTTTTGTCTCGAGGCGAACTACCCTTCATGGAACGATTCTCTCGAAAATCTGAACAGTATCTTGTTCTTCCACTTCACTGCCTCGGAGGAAACGGGTTTAGATCCAGATTACGTTCAGAACATGACAACAGTCCTTGCTTCTTTAAGTGGTGGCGCTCGATACGCTGTGGAGAGGTGTCTCCTGGAGACTTTATGCCGAGCAAGTGGCGGTGAACAGAACCTCTTGGAGGAGAAGTTCACCCCTGATATCATATTGTCGACGATATCTGGGCAGTGAAGATCCGAGGACAAATTCATCTGGCTTCTGTTGCTCACATGTTCGGGCTTCGTCTATTATTTTGGGTCTGGACAGCCAGGGTCCATCGTATTTCAAATCGTTCAGTTAGCTATGAAATGCGAAACGCCATTGATTGGCTTCAAATCAACCAATTTTCTTCAGTATATGGCTAATTAAATACCCTCTCGACTCATATTTAGCCCGTATCTTCTGACAAAAACAAGACTGAGAATGCTCAAACATGGTAGACGTTTTGCAAGAGATGTGCGGTTCACAACACCGACTGCGACAGACGCATTTGCTAGAGCTCACTGCTTCACGAAAACAAAATCAAGCTCCTCCCAGTTAAAATAAAATCCAGTGTTAGGGTCAGATACTAATGCACAAACGCGGAGCTGGGCCGCCCCTAGTTGAGACATTCTACATCCTTGAGCCCCTGGATGGCTGACTTGCCGGATTTGGTAGCACTACTCAGCCAATGGCCTGCCTGCATCTTTCGACCAGATATGAGACGAGTATGTTATCACAGAGTGAGTCATCTCGCGGTTTATTGAGCAAGCTATTTAAGTTGGCTGCAGACCGCTAGGGAAAAGAGGTCGGAATGATTCAGAATTGAAAGGTTTTGTTGAGAAGTCGATATATCTATATGTAATTTTGGAGCTGCACACGACATGGGGTAACTTGACGGCTGAATCTCGAGTATAACCGAGAATGAACGAGCCGGATGCCAGGAATATTAAAAGGAGAACTTTTGCCTCGGGTATCTTTCTAGATCACTTGCTATACATGTAACTTATATAAAGTAAAGCTCGAGTCCTGTGTTTACTGAATAGGCTCATTGGCTCCTGAATACCCGCCATATGGCCAACAATATTGCGGTTATGAATCACGCTTAGCAAGTCTTGGAAGTTTCAAGGGCCAATTTCCGAATCGTCGTCAGTTAACTTGGATTTTGCAATCTGTTGGCTTGGCATGCCTTTGGAATGTCCCTCGTCAGCTTTGTTTATCAATCAGTCTAGCATCCCTGTTCCAGTGCTTTCACTGTACAAATAGCCAAGATGCCCTAACATAGAGACATCTTGGACGTTTTGAGGATGAACCAGCAGCAATGGATCGATTGGTGAAAGATACTCCCAACCTCGAATTAAGCCCAAGCTGATTTACACTCCAGAAAGTCCAAACAAGAAGTCCTACTTGTCCATAGTCAAACCTTCCAATCGATTACATCCTAATTACGTAGCTAAATCATACAGCCCATTTGGATGAAGAAACACTCAGAAGTAGCTAGTGACATCCAGGATGTTCTGTGGCTTACGTCTAATTGAGGAAGTAGTCTTACCTAAGGAAATAGTTAGCGGGACCGGCATTCGGAATCCGGTGATGGCTGGTGATCATTTCCAGTCCTGATGGGCGATACATGTACGAACTTGCACTAGCTCAAGCCACACGGCGATATCAAGGGACACGCAAGGTGTTAGGTCGGCTTCACATACAGGACTTCAAATGCCGAGAATACTTCGGAAGACAATGTTCAGCTGCGAAAACCAAGAGCTTGACTGTATTAGTCTCTGTGCATTGACTTGGACATTCTCACTAGAGTCTTATAAGCATAGTTTTGGCAGAAACCCTAGGGAGTTTATATCCGCTTGATGTGCTTACCAGAGTTACTAGTACTTCGGCTTTGGACGTCCAAAGCTCATATGCTACCACAACCGAGGATATATCAGACATATCGAAGCCCTGGCTCCATGTTACCAGAAAGATGACGCTCACCAGAAGGCCTGCCTGCACGCTTATCAGGCCTATAAAGACTCTTGTTCCTTTAACCTTGTAATACTCAAAGTTCTGTTGTCCTGTCATCTATAAACTTTCTTTTCCGGTAGTCGTTGTGCATGACTGTAGCTTGTGACTTGACTCCGCTCGGACAAACCACCAAGAACCAATTGTCATTACGTATATGCGCTGAGGATGCCAATTATTGTTCCGCCTGGCATACTATGGGGATAAGATCTGCTGACCATTAACTCTTAGAATCCTACAGCTTCTTGTTGGCAGATTTGTGATATCGTTACTCGTAGAATATTGTTTCTCATCTTGGCAATTAATAACAAGATTCCCTGCTCATCTATCAGCTGAATGGATCCGAAAGATCCGACGATATCTTATCTACGATCAGTTCCCATGTTGGGGTAAGAGAAGCAGACAGGGGTAACGACTAGGGTTGATGACTATGGTTTGGCGCATTCATGAGAGCTACCCATTGGCTACGAGGCCGTGTAAAGTTTGAGAGCTCCATTTTGTACGCAAGACGTTGAGTTATGGCAAGAGTATCCAGCCAATTACATAAATTGTCTTCAGCATCAACTATTGTTTCTTCATGATAGGCAATATGTCAGTGCGCAGGGAGCAACATCGTTCTCCTCAAGCATAAAAGGACTGATGTCTGGCGTTGCAATTTCCACCATCAACACAACTAAATACAACTTCATATTTCAGTACATCCTCTTACATTCTAATAATCAGTCATGGCTGTCAATAACGGTGCTTATTTCGACTTTATCATCGTCGGAGGCGGTACAGCAGGCAACATCGTCGCCGCCCGTCTCGCCGAGAACCCCAATGCCAGGATCCTCGTCGTGGAAGCAGGTATTGGAACGTCTAAAGACAACGAAGAGATCCGTACGCCTGGACTCGCAATGGACATCCGAGGCAGCAAAGATGACTGGGCCTATAAAACAACCATGGTCAAACGCGAAGATTATGAACGTATTGAGAAGCGGAATACTCGCGGCAAGGCCCTTGGTGGTAGTTCGTCCCTGAACTAGTTCTCTTGGGTGCCTGGCTCCAAGGGAACATTCGATATGTGGGAAGAATACGGTGGAAAGGAATGGACCTGGGAACCTCTTGTTCCTTACCTGAGAAAGAGTGTGACTTACCGTGACGACGCTGATTTACATCCCCCAGAACTCAAGATAATTGGCGCAGGAGGACCAATTCCGATTGCTAACGCAGAGCTCATGCCAGAGATGAAACAATTCCGAGATTTTGTCACCAAGGCTTGGCAGTCTACCGGCGAGCCAGTCTCTGAGAATATCTTTGACGGGACAATGCGCGGTTTGGTCCATAGCGTCAACACGATCTACAAAGGCAGACGATCAGGCAGTTTCCATGCGGTTGCGGTCAAGCCGAACATCACTATCTTTCCGGAAGTTCACTCGAAACGGCTGATTATTGACCAAGCAGACCGTACTGCCAAAGGAGTGACGGTCATCACAGTCTCTGGAGAGGAGCTCGTTCTTTATGCCGCCCGCGAGGTCATCGTATCTCAGGGCGTGTTTTCGAGACTCCGAAGCTCCTTATGCTCAGAGGCATTGGGCCAAAGGCCGAGTTAGCCAAGCACAACATCCCCTTGCTCGTCGACTCGCCGCATGCCGGACAGCATCTTCTGGATCATCCAGGTGTTCCCTTTGTGCTCAAGATCAAGGACAGTTACTCCATGGACAATCATATCCTGCGCAAGGGTGCTCTTCAAGACAAGGTCATGTCAGCTTATGCCAATGGGCATGCTGGACCGATGGGATCACCTTTCCTCGAGATGATTGGATTCCCAAGGATTGACTCATACCTCGAAAAGTCTCCAGAATACCGCGCCGCAAAGGCTGCGAATGACGGCCTTGATCCTCTCTGTCCTTATGGCCAGCCCCATTTCGAGCTTGACTTTATTCCTCTCTTTGGCAGTGCGTTCCAATGGCACTTCCCGCACCCTAACAAGGGTAGTTACATGACAGTCATGTTTGATCTTGTTCGTCCTGTATCTGAGGGAGGCGAAGTGACCCTCAACAGCGCTGACCCTTTGCAACAAGCTAATATCAACCTGAACTACTTCAACAACGACCTCGACATCATCGCCATGCGCGAAGGAATCGGGTTCTCGTATGATGTGCTCAAGAACGGAGAAGGGTTCAAGGATATAGTAGAGGATGAGTACCCTTGGGACATGCCACTTGACGATGAAGAGGCCATGAAGAGGACGGTTCTGGATCGGTCGCAGACTTTATTCCATCCTTGTGGAACGGCTCGTCTCGCTAAGTGCATTGAACAGGGCGTGGTGAACCCTAGTCTTGAGGTCTATGGGGATAAGAATCTCCGTGTTATTGACGCTTCTGTCATTCCTGTTATTCCGCACTGTCGTATTCAGAACTCGGTTTACATGGCGGCTGAGGAGGGAGCTGATGCGATCAAACGGGATCATGCAGATATGTACCACTGATTTGTATTTGGAGGTTCTAGTTGGCGAGTCAAGTAGTCGTTGATTAGACATAAGCTTGAAGCTAGGTTCTGGTGTTCTAACTTAGCAGAAGTTAATGATACGGATGCTTGGCGTTTCTGGAATTCAACAGATCATTTTTCATCTCCAGTGTCTTTAGGTAAGTTTTCTGATAAACCTGTTTGGCTAAAGTGTGTGACTGTTCTAGGCAATGGGAATTCTGTTTGGTCACGGAGTACAACGCAAGCATGAAAATTGACAAATGATGAGTATTCCTGCTCCTCTCTCGATGTAACAAGCGCTGATCAATATATGTGCCGTTACCCGCGAAAGACCGAGGCCAAGTGCCGCATAGCCATGCGCGTCAGCTGTCCAAAACAAAAGTCTAGACTACCCTACACCTTGTAAGTTGGAACCATGTTGAAAAAACCCTCAGCACAACAGGCTACAGCACAGGGATGTAATGCCAAGCAATGCACCGACCACCTGCTCGTGATGAAATGACATCATAAATCTCGATAAGCTCAAGACACGCATAATCCATGTCAATTGGCGATTTCGTAAATTCGGTTCTGTCGCGGTTGCGCTCTACCGCCGCGATAGGGCAGGTCGTAAGTATTATTCACGCTACAAACAAGAACTGAGAAGCAGAGGAAATCGCAAGCGTGGGCATCCGCCTCTAGCAGTTTTTCTTAGTGCGACTTTGGTGCCTGGACCCTGATATGATGATGCCTGGTTCGGAAAATTTACGCCAAACACCATCGGCTCTACCGAAAACCCCATCGCCACCCCCAGAAGAGCGTGCATCGAAGCTCTCGAGCATAGAAACAAAATAGAAAGCCGCAGTAAAACTCTCTTTCGCTCTAAAAATTAAAATAAAAATCTGGATCTCGAGGTCTGACCGTCATCGATGCAAAGCATCTTCACTTCAGCCCTGTATGACGCGGCCGCAGTCGCCCTGTGACTCTCAATTTCTTACGAGCGGCAAATTCAATGCGACAAATGCTGGTTTAATGGAGACAACAAAGTCTCTAATTGGTGCATCGGCTGTGGTATGTATTTTAGATTGGCTTCTTCCATTTTGTGTGAGGCACGGTTAAAACGGCGCGTCGGCTGAACGGCTTTGAAGGTGGGAAAAGTTAGTTGCCATGCGACGTCAGCAATTGGGGGATGCGTATACGAGAAAAAAACAACAAAAAAACAGGTTCTGGAGCCGCGATTAGCAATGGGAAAAGAGGGATTGGAGATGGGAGAAGGGGTCTGTTGTGTTCTAGCCTTTGGGCGGGATGCCGAATGCAGCAGTGAGAGAACAAAGGAGATGAGAGAGAGAGAAAGAGAGCAAGAAATCTTGTTTATTCAGAGGGGATTCAAAGGTTAGCAGCGGGCTTTGGTGCTACAGCCAATGGGGGGAGACGTCCGCCTCCGATGGAGCAGAGTCCGCCTCCGCGAGGACGAGTCGGTGAGCTTTTGGGCGGCTAAGGCTCTGATTCGCTTCTTTCCGAAATGACAGATCTCTGCATTTACATGTGAGTGTTGGTTGGTTTCATGACGATGATTGCACCCCGTCTTGAGCCTAGATCCAAATTCATGCACTGCCCTGCCCTGCCCTACTCTCCTTGGCCCCGATCCCTTCGGACGCTATGACCATGCCAAGACGGCTACGCCCATGTCAAAATGCTTATTTCGAGGACCTTATTTTCCGTGCCTTTGACCAGATGCAACGTGAGATTTCAGGGTCCACGCCATGGGATGCTTTTCTCGGCCATTCTCTCGTTCAAGCTTTTGGTAAACGTGGCAGGGTAAAATACCGGGAGCTTGGGTATCTGGTCGGTGCTCGGTTCTAGTGGTGCTCGTTCCAAAAGTTCCCTTGACAAACGGCTTCTTCCAACGTGGTTAGTCAAGCCAGATCCCTTTTTTTTTTTTTTTTTCCCCTCATCATCACAAGTCCCAGCTCGTGCAGAACAATATGAGCCAAATACCTGCACACACCCAAGAAGCTGTGGAGTCGGGGCTGAGTCCCCACGCTGTGATATCACAGACTGCACTAGCTACAGCGCTGCACACTACCAAGCTAACCTGCCTACGGCACTCATTTCCACCCCCGTCTCCCCTTTTTGCGCCCGCCAGCTCTGACCTGGCCCGCCCCCTGGCTTGTAGTCCCATACCGACGCCTACCGTCAACCACACGATATTCTCGCTGGCCGAGCATGTACACCTCTTGTATAGCCTCACTTATAACTACAATTCACCACGTTTCAGCAGCAAAACTGCGGTATTTTTGTTTTTCTTTTCGATGGATACTCTCTTATTTGGCAAGAGGCCTCGCAGGAGATGATCACGGGCTGTAGAATTGTCTAGACCTCGCTGTTGGTTCCTGTATTAATACCACTCTCGTAGCTGTGCCTCATACCTGAAATCTCTCTCCCATCCTTCTCCCACTTCTCTGCCTCTTCTTTCTCCCTGCCCATTCACGCTTCCTCGTGAAGACTGTCCGCTCAACATGTCTGACCCTGACATCCGTGGGACCAAGGAGTCTGATCCTGAGGCTCAGATCCAACGCATCACCTTCCAAGACGGTCCTGAGCGCGGCCGTGAAGACCACGATGCACACCGCCTCGGCCGCACGCGCTCACGCTCCCTATCCCGCCGCCGCTCACACTCCAGCTCGCGAAGCCGTATCCATCCTACCTCTCCCTACTCGGGCTATCAGATCGAATACCGCACCTTGTCCATCCAGGTCACCGAGGCGAAGCAGGTCGAACCCACAGAAGACTCCAAAGCAGCGGGTGGACAAAAGACAGACGAGGATTACTTCTCGAAACTGCAGTACCATGAACTTCAGACGGAGCAGCTGTGCCAGCAGCTGAATGTTGATGTTGGCGCTGGTCTGTCGGAGAGCTCTGCTGCGACGCGTCTTGAGCGCGATGGAAAGAATACGCTGCCTCATCCCAAGACGAACTACATCAAGCGAACGCTCAAGTACATCTTTGGTGGTTTCTGTTCGGTTCTCTGGGTCGGTGCCATCATCTTCTTTCTGTGCTGGCAACCCCTCAGCAATCCCCCCTCGAACCAAAATCTATCCCTCGCCGTCCTCATCCTCATCGTCATCTTCCTCCAGGCCGGTTTCTCCGCCTTCCAGGATTGGTCTACGGCCAAGACCATGAACGCCATTCTCGACCTGCTGCCTTCTTTTGCAATGGTCAAGCGTGATGGCGAGCTCAAGAGTCTTCCTACCATTGGGCTTGTCGCTGGTGATGTTGTTCACCTGAAGGTCGGCGACAAGGTTCCAGCTGATCTTCGAATCGTTAGCCACTCTGGTGACATTCGGTTTGATCGATCAGTCCTCACTGGCGAGTCTGATGAGATCGAGGGTGCTGTTGATGCAACTGATGCCAACTTCCTCGAGAGTCGCAACATTGCCTTCATGGGTACTACTGTTATGAACGGTAACGGTGTTGGTGTTGTCATCCTCACTGGTGGTCGCACAGTAATGGGCCGCATTGCCACTTCAACCTCTGGCGTCAAGGACTCGGCTGCTCTCATTCAGCGCGAGATCACTCGCTTCGTCATGATCATCGTCGCCATGACTATTGTCCTTGCCCTCGCTATCCTCCTCACTTGGGTCGGTTGGCTTCGTGTTGATCATCACGCCTACATGAGCGTCCCAGCCATGCTCGTCAACGTCATGGCATGTGTCGTCGCCTTCATCCCCGAGGGTATGCCAGTCGCTGTTGCCCTCACACTCATGATGGTCGCTCGTCACATGAAGGCAGTCAATGTCTTGCCTAAGGGTCTATCGACTGTCGAGACACTCGGTTGTGTGAACGTCATCTGCTCCGACAAGACAGGTACTCTTACACAGAACCAGATGTTTGTCAGCTCAGTTGCCTTTGTGGACAAGCAGTTTGACTCTTCGGATGAGTTCCAGCACTTGCTCCATGGTAACGAGGTCAGTGAGCCTGCTACTGCTCTTCAACGCGCTGCCCTTCTCTGCAACGATGCATCCTTCGACCCTACCACCAACCATCTCCCCCTCAATGAGCGCGCCATCCAAGGTAACGCCACCGACAGCGCTGTCTTCCGCTTCGCTGCCTATGGTCCTTCAGCCGATAGCTTCCGCAAGACCGTCCCTCGTATCTTCGAAGTCCCCTTCAACTCCAAGAACAAGTGGATGCTCACTGTCTTCCAATCCGACGATGAGCGAGGTGCCTACCGCGTCATCATCAAGGGTGCCCCCGATATCCTGCTCGCCGGATGCACCAAGTACTGGTCCTCTGAGACCAACTCCGTCGAGACACTCACCCGCGACGCCCGCATCAAGTTCCAAGAGATCCAAGATAACGCATCGCGTCGCGCCGAGCGTGTCATCGTCCTGTGTGAGAAGTTCATCACCCCCCGCGCCGCCGCTGGCACAAACAGTTTCAGCGACGAGATCACTCACTCCGCTATCCAAGACCTCACCGTCGTCGGTATGCTCGGCATCATTGATCCTCACCGCCCCGAGATTCCTGCCACCGTTGAGCAATGTCGCCGCGCTGGTACTCGTTTCTTCATGGTCACCGGTGACTACGCCCTCACAGCCGCTGCCATCGCTCGCAACACTGGCATCTTCTCTTGCCAGCAGGACCCCGACACCATTGACACACTGTACACTGGCAACCAGGTCACTGAGAGCGAGAAGCCTAAGCGTAAGGCCAGGAAGGGTGATCGCGCTGAGATCATCAAGCGCAGCTTGCTTCTTGAGGGTGCCAACCTCAGCCGATTGAGTCAAGAGGACTGGGATGTTGTCTGTGCTTATGAGGAGATTGTCTTTGCGCGAACTACGCCTGAGCAGAAACTCCGTATCGTCACTGAGCTTCGAGAGCGCGATAACGTTGTGGCTGTCACTGGCGATGGTGTTAATGATGCTCCCGCCCTTCGAGCCGCTGATGTTGGTGTCGCTATCGTCACCGGTAGCGATGTCGCCATTGAAGCTTCTGACCTTGTCCTCCTTGACCGCTTCGACTCAATCATCGACGCCATGCGCCTCGGCCGTCTCGTCTTCCAGAACCTCCAGAAGGTCATCTCATACCTTCTCCCCGCCGGTAGTTGGTCCGAGATCTGGCCCGTCATTCTCAACGTCTGGTTCGGTGTTCCTCTTCCACTCAGCGCATTCCTCATGATCATCATCTGTGTCTTCACCGATCTGTTCCTCAGTCTCTCTCTCATCATGGAGAAGGAAGAATTCGATCTTCTCTCCCTTCCTCCCCGTAACCACAAGCGCGATCATCTGATCAACAGAAAGATCTACACCCAGGCCTACCTATTCACCGGTTTCATGGAGACCATCACCGCGCACGCCATGTTCTTCTTCTACATGTGGAAGTACGCCGGGATGCCCGTTTCAGAGCTCTTCTTCCTCTTTGAGGGATATACTGAGGGATATCGCGGCTACACTGCGGATGAGCTCACCAAGTTCAACAACACTGGACAGTGTGTCTACTTCGTCACTCTTGTCTTCCTCCAATGGGGCAACATTCTTGCCGTGCGAAACCGTCGCTTGAGTATTTTCCAAGCCAGCCCTCTCAGCAAGGCTCATCGCAACCCATGGTTGATCCTCAGCATGCTCATCAGTTTGTGTATCGCCATCTTTGTCACCGAAGTACCCGGCATTCAGAACCTTTTTGATACTGAGTCTGTGCCAATTGAGTTCTGGCTCATTCCTATTCCTCTTGGACTTGGCATTCTTCTGGTCGATGAGATTAGAAAGTTTATCGTGAGGACGTATCCCAAGTCTTTCGTGGCAAGGATTGCGTGGTAGAGTTTCGGAGTGATCGGTTGCAACAATTAGCGGGTTATTGTTAGTCGTATAGAAATAATGAAAAATTTACACTTCCAAGACTCGTTTGATCGACGTCGCTTAGCCCCGTTTAAAACGGCCAATGTCAAGCAGTCGAGGTGCCGTTCTGCCGTTTTCAAGGCCTTTTTTGTCTGCCGGACAATTCCCACTGAATTTGCCGTTGATCCATCGAGTTTCGACATGATTTCCCTACCGCTCACGCGACTCAAAGGTCCCTGCACTGAGCTCAATGTTCTCATCAGCGGTCAGCTGAAGATAAGGCTGTTGAGATGAGCTGTCGCTAACAGATCGACGCCCAATTCTTCATGACCCAAGATTCTAGAAAGCGTTGGCTCACAAGCCCAGTATAATTCTGGCACAGAGTTTCATCTAATACCGCAAATACGGGATCTCGCAGCCTTGGCAGACCCGCTCCAGGTCCGAGAGCGCCCCTGAAACTAGCCCAGGGGCCTAAGGCCTAGGGTCGGCAATTAAAATTCCCGTCAATGCCGGTCAATTCATCATTCAACGCTTGACTTGATCAATAAATTTATTTTGACACTGAATACGAGGACAACATTCACGCAGACACAGACACAATGTCTGCTATCGTCAACAAGATACACTCAGCGCCAGCTGCTGCGGCCTTTCTATCAATCGGCCTATTCCAAGGTATTACTGTGACACTTTTGCAGAGGCAAGGCTCCCATTTTCGGCGCTGTTTTCACCACTAACCGAGTTGTAGCGTTGTCCTTTTACATTGGCTGGAGTACGCTAGACCTACAGTGATCCAAGTCCCTCGAGGTTACAGCATTCCAACCAATTTTGCCATTTTTATTTTTGGCTTCATTTTTCATTTGTTATTCATGTGGGATGCCATTCGGCTAAGGAGTACAGCCCAAGCGATGCTCGCGTGCGTGATCAACGCGGGCTTCTTACTCCTTGCCATTTTCCAGCGACGGGATATCAAGGAGGCTATCGAGTCATTCAAGACCTCAACAGACAGTAACGGCGACTATTTGGTCAATAATGACATGGATATCTGGCACCTAATTGGAAAGATTCTACTCGTTATTCCCATCATCATCGCCGTCTGCACCTTGGTTCTTCCTATCAGTGCTTGGTATCTGAAGCAATACTTCTCATGGCAGTCATATCGCAATGTCGGTGCAGATGCAAAGCTGAGAAAGATACGCATCATCTACCATGTATGTTCACTATCACCGAGCCTGACCATCACTGACCTAACGATCAGATCTTTGCCATGTTCGCCAAAATGGACATTTACTTCATCGTCTGCTTCGATCTAATCTTTTGCTTCCCCGTTCTCGGCGGAATCCGCAGCGGAGGTACCTACTTCATAGTCAACCTCGCGCTTCTAGGTGTTGCACTCGCCATCATCGCCGTGTCCATAATGTCCTGCAAGTCAGAGAACCGCATCGGCATGTGTTTCTCTATAGCCATGTATCTTGCAATGCTTGGCTACTTGCTCTACCTGGTGATAGATATACAACTGGACAGTAAGAGGAGGAGCGGAGGTTCAACCGACTCCTTCACCGCTTTTGGCGTCATGGGCATCGTATCCATCTTCATGACCACAATATTCGCCATATTATGCTTGAGGAATTTCTTTGGAGGCTTGAAAGAACATCTAGGTAAGCACGAGGAAGCGTGGGATCCTCATGGAAGCGCCAAGGACTTTGAGCTTGGTAACGACATCAACTTTGAGTACAAGAGCGTACCCCGTGTTCGAGATCTGGATAGCTGATAGGATCCGATTCCGAGGAATGACATGCTGGGTTGGGGAAAAGACGATATAGAGAAGACTGAAACGGAGGCTGCCACCCAAACTTTGTCTCGTGGATAAATGTTCGAGAAGATCAGATAAGCGAGCATGTCATGTTCTTCATACAGACTATATACAATACACTAATAATGAATCAAATATGACAGACGAGCCTTTGATCTATTGAGTAGCCTAATGCTTGCGAATGGTACCCGAGGAGTTTTGTTCTCGAATAACATCAAAGTTGGCCGAGATTCTAAAAATATGCCACGGGATCACCGCAAGCGAGGTCCATGAAACACCCTAGCACGTCTCAAGTTAGTCTCTATTCATTCGCCTTCCTCGCTTCGGAACATGAACCCGAAATGCGGATGAAGTGCCCTCAAAAGGCTGTTATAACCACCAGCCGCTCATTTATAGCTCCATGGGCACTTTGCTCCAGCCAGTGCAGTTGCATAAACAAGTTCTTAGAGTTTAAGTGTACTTGAGAATGAAAACCACTCATAACTTTTCCTTTTTAGCACAAAAACAACCTCAGCGATCAATCTCCCTCTGCTGTCCAATCAAGGCGTAACAACAGCCATCGTATATAAGGCCCGTGCGATCCTTCGTCCAAAGTCCCTTCTACAGCTCGTATAGCTAGATCAGACGAACTGTAATAGGAAACGATAATCAGAGTAGCATTTCAGTACACTGCCGAGCTTGACCCGAAACTTATTCAATAAGTACGACCACTAAGGAGAACTGAATATCGCTCAAGTTTCTGATTCCTCATAAGCAAACCGTTAGCTGAGAACTAAAACAGCTATACAAAGGTTTGCCGCTTAATATCTTATTACGTATGTAGACTTGTGTCGGTGTCTATCGTACGTGCTATATATATGAGTCTCCAGAGACGTGAAAATATTGTAACCCGACCAATAAATCGTTTCGAGTGTAGATCTTTAAAAACTTGATACTTGACAAAGCTTGCGCCTGACCACTAGCCCCAAAGCAAAAGTTCCCCAGAGAAGAATTGCCAGATGTCTCACCAGGAGACTATTGGCTCATACCTAGTAAGTATAGCACAAGGGCCCCTTAGTGGTATCCATGACATCTCCAACAGTAATGTCCTCGTCAATGCCACCCATTACTAAGATATCGTCTAAGCTGACTTCATGCTGCTCCGTCTGGTTAATGTTCTTGTAAAGTCCATTGTACTCAGTGAGTCTAGTAGAGTTCTCCTTCTGCCACAACCACCAGAGACGATCAATCTGCGCGTGGTGCAAGAAGAAAAGAGGTTCTATCATATGTGAGTTACTGAACTAAGACAATATGTGACTCACTTACCATTGGGAGAAGTGGTAGGGTTCATCTCTCCACCGAGACAAGCATGAATACTACCATGAGGTCCTCCCTCAAGAGACCAGGCGAAGTGACTCCAGTTGCCAGAGGCTTGAACCTCCTCAACCCCTTCGGGCCCGAAGACCTTAGCCATAGTTGCGAAAGCATCAGGCTCGTCAACTTCAGGCAAGTTACGATGCAGACAATGGCCACGGTCGGTGAGCTTCCGTGGCTCAGTCTCGAGGTATTCGGGTCGCAGCTTTGCAAATGGACCGTCGGTTACACACTTGAGTGTACTTCCCGAGGCACTGATCTCCGTCTTTTTAGAGTCTCCGTTGCCTCCGAAGCCATTCTTTGATGCCATGACTGGGGAGAGGCGAAGTCCTTCTGTATCCTTGGCCCAGTCCCAATAGCTGATAGTTCACGGTCAGAAGTTAATTGGTGATGGGATTTTGTAGGACTCACGTGTATGGGCCTTCATAGCCGCAGCCACGAAGAGCTCGCTCGTAGACTACACCAAAGTATCGGTGCCAAGGGAGGAAAGGAGCGCCACCATGGACTGTATTTTATTAGAAACAGCTTAGACTTGATACTGGCAATGGGACTTACTCCAATTGTTGAGCTGGAAGTGAAGATAGGGGAAGTCATCGTACAAGCTCGACTTGAGACCCATGCGAGAAGGCTTAGTCTTGAGGCACAGAACAGCATTGATGTAGCCCTGCTGATCAGCAGAGTCCAGCTCCCGCCACTCAATTCGCTTTGCAGGATTCGAGCAAGTCTTTTCAGACTTCATAGGAGCAGCGATAGCTGGGGTGATGGCGCCGGCGAGGGCGAGAATGGACGTGAACTTCATTTTGGACTGGATTGAAAACCTCTGCAAACTTTTGAACGAAAACCAACGAGTGAAGATAATGCTCTTCTGGCATAAAAGCCTGGGAGATGTTTGCTTTTATCTTTCAGCTCGTCTCTTCTCTTTATTATTTACGAGATTCAGGCTCATGTGCCCCATACTGGAGTCTCGGCGAGGCGCTCACTCGCGCTGATGGACCCTCATGGGCAAGCTTGGCACAGCAGCCATACGAGGTGATCTTCATGCTAAGTCACCGCTAGAACAACTTCCACCACAAAAGACGGGTAAAAAATGGGCCTAAATCTAAATCCAGTTATGCTTCTCGGAGAAAACACGGGGTAGAAGATCTAATGCCGAGGTTACGAGTGTAAAGAATATTAGCTTGAACAGGGTCTCGGTTTTGAAATTTAGGCAGTATAGCTGTATTGACAAGTGGAGTAGTTAATGGATACCTGAATTTTCATTTCCACGAATCATGATTCGTAAGATAGAAGTGTAAGAAGAAAAGAGTCTCGGTTCAGAGAAGTTGAATACCACTTTGCCCATGTAAAATGTGCCTCCTGACGCTGCTAGAATGGAAGACCTTTCAACAAGAGTTCTATTTCCAAGTGCCCTTGATACCAGCTAGACGACGCTCAGTATTCTTCCGAGAGTTGACAAAATCGGGGTTCGACAGCGTCAATTCCAGACCGCCAGAGATAATGTTGTCAACTGCCTCGACACCTTGCATGAAACTGTAACAAGTTATTATCTCATAGATCCTACAGTGTTGGGATAACAAGTGGCTCACCTATGGTCCTGGTTACCAACCTCATACTTCCAAGCCCCAAAACGACCACGAGACAGGATATCCTTGGCGTATAGGTAAGGCAAGGCCTCGGACAGAGCAGCGTCGCGTTCCAGAGTGGGGGTTGGATATCCATGGTCGAAGCGACGAACGTACGTGCTGACAATTTCATCATCGGGTTTGAGCAAGTCAGTGTTGATCAGGCCTTGGATACTCTCTTCGAGCAAAGTGGCCTGGTTCACGGGCTTGTAGGAAGACTCGGAGACTTCAAGCATGATTGACCAGTATGGACCAGAAGCAGGTTCCGAGGAGGCAGGTTTGTCACCATTGGCAAGCTGTTTAGTAGCAAGCTTGACATCCTCGCTTGGTTGGTTGAAGGGCGAGTAGTTTGAAAAGATGGTAGCTCGGTAGAATGGAGCGTTGTCTTCGGGGAAATAGAGCTGTGACCATGTGAGCAATGATACCTCAAGGGCCTTTCATGAACGCTTACCCAGCACTTATCGCCAATACGATCGGGTCGCTTTCCACGAACTCCAACACCTATCACATTCGTGGATGAGTAGTAAAGTGGCTTGAGTGACTTCTGGAGTTTGGCGTCTCCAATAGTCTCCGCAAGCTGATCAACGGCCATGGTAGAGATAAGTGCACCATACTTGACTATGGTCCCTGTACTCTTGTTAACAGAAACATCATTAGGAGGATACAAGCTCCTTACCATCTTTCAGATATACAGTTTTGGTATCAGCGTCAACCTTGCTAACGGCACCATGATCTCCAAAACGAGTTTTGCTTTGGTCAAGAGTATCTGCAACAGCAGTCCAGATTCCTCCAGTACCACCACGAGAAGGAAAGCGGAACGTAGCGTTTGGACCCCATCCACCCGCTGCTTTACCAAGAATCGCGTTGGTAGTTACGAGCTTGACATTGGGAGCGGCGACACGTTCTCCAACCCAAGTAGAGTTCATCTATACAAGTTAACCACGATTTCACATGAGCTATAGAAGAAGCGTACCTTAGTCGTGGGAATAGCCCAGACCTTGAAATTATAAGGACGCATAAAAATCTCATTCAGCCTCTCGCCAACGTTACGAATGTTCCACTCGTCAAAGTTGGCTGGTTTATCAGATGGTGAACGCGCACGGGCTTGGATGGCCGCTTCGATAAGATCAGCAAGACAACGGGCCTGTTCTTCCTTTGGTAGAACTGTGATATTGTTCTGAAAAGGATATGGGACCCAAAGACCTTGGTAGCGGACATAGGAGATGCGCTGATGCTCGTACCAATCGTCAGGTTTGGGAAGAGCTTCGTTGATCACATCGTCGAAGTACCTATAGTGGGAGAAGATGACATGTCCTCCGACATCGAAGAGCTGGATGAGTAAGTCATGAGAATATGGGATAGAACTGAGGCATACATACGAAACCCTCGGGGGTGGTGTCGGTCGATGCTAGACCACCGGGTGTCTCGTTGGAGTCAACAATGAGCCAGTCGACACTGTTCTATATCAAAGTTAAATCCGGACTTGATCATAGATGATGATATTTAGTACCAGATGCTGAAGACGCTTCGCAGCACCGAGTCCCGTCGGGCCAGCCCCAATAACAAGAACGTCGACATTGCTGTAAATATGCCGAGTTAGATCTCCTCAGCTCTCGCTAATTGGTCGACTCACATTTCTTTGGATGCCATTGTTGCTTCAATCTGTTGGTTTGCTAGTTCTTTTGCCGGGGAGAGTTTTCATTGAGGATGTGATGATTTTACAAGTGACTGTTTTGATGTATTATGGCGAGTTAAATACGAATCGTAGGAATTTGAGATGCCGTCTCATCTCATGCGCGTTGATGTCTTACATTACCTCAGATAAAGTTCAAATTGCGACATGCGACACTATTGGTGCATCGATTATGCGAAACAGGTAGATCTGTTCCTAATTTTAGCGTTGTTGTGTTGATAACCATGAATCCTTTAATTTACTGGAGTGGCTGAGCCGATGCCCTCATTTAACATTCCCTGCTTGAAACAGAAACGCGTAAGTCATCTACCCGATAGGAAGCACAGTGACAGTACTGACCTGAATCTAATGTCAACGTCTCATTATGTGTGTTACCCGAGTTTCCTATTATAGTTGATTGTCCTTCTTGTGAGTGCATGAATTGAGAAAAACAGATCCTTGGCCCGAAGAATTACCAATCCTCGAGGTTGGAAAGATAAAGGCTTTGATCAGAAAGAGCAGGCTCATGTAAGCGATGTGATCACTCTATCATGCCCTTGACATCCATAAGAATACCCACTAATATCATTACAGTTATCAACGATCTATATAGAATGCGCTGAGAGCGAAACGCGCACGATAAACTTTCGATCTTGGTTAAGAACACACTGCACTTAGATGTAGAGCTTACAAACATATTAAAATCTAAACAATAAAACCCCGTCCTATAGCTGTCATAGTTTCGTAGGCCATTCATATGCAGTAGCCCCATTCTCTAGAAGTTCGTAGTAAGCTCCGGGACCATGGTTTAGCCCTGTGCCAGCTTGGAGCTCAGCTCTGTTCAAACCATTCTCAGACATCTCAGTAGGTACTGGTAAGACGGCAGCGATACTTGTACTCGTTATAGCCTCTTGCTTGCTTCTTGGTCGCGGAACGTGTTGTCCCCGCCACGCCGTCTACAGGAGGACTTTTGGGAGACTTTGGTGTTCTGTTTCGCCGCTTCCGCCACTAGGCCGTAAATGTAATAGCCATAGCAATCATGAGCATACAAGGGACAATAGTCCTAGCGATCCATGCTTTACTGGAACTTGAACCTTGCTGGATATTAGTGTGACTTGAATAGACCGCCGATAGGTTCCTCTCACTGGCCTGAATCGCTGAATTGGTTGGATGTCATTCGCAGTAGTGGATCGCCGATGTTTCGTCCCATTGGCTAACCACAGCCACACCTAAAACTCATCCACAATGTGGATCGCCGCTCTTGAACTGGTTTGGCTGTCGAAAGACAAGGGTAGCTTGTGGCATTGGTAGGACATGTTCTGACATCGAGTATAAGAACCTCCAGGCCCATCTTCGCCGTTTGGACAACTTATCAACCAAACAAACAAAGCGATACAACAGACGCACAAAAGCTTCCTCCTCCTTACAATGCCGCAGAGAAACGAAGAGCTGTCTCAACCCTTATTGAGTATTGAGGCAGCCTCCAACCACGACGAGTCAGACGGTCCAGGACTTTCAATTCCCCTGCTAGACCTTGAGACAATCGATTCCCAGTTTCTTGGTCTCGAACTCCCAGTTCTCATGGACTTGGATCAGTCTGAGAACGAAACGCGGAACCACGATCAAGGTATGCTTTGAATCTTGTCGTTATCTTGTCTCCCTTGTTGATCCGTGAATTTAGACACGGTCATGACGGATGTTTTTAATGCCACTGGCCCTATTACCACTGCGGATAATTCAGTTTCCATGGAAATCCAGAATACGATCAATTTCGATCCATCGTGGATCCAGCTATCCGATCAAAGCTGGCTTTGGCCAAACCCTGCGATGAACTTGGCACCTCTCCCAACTGAGTTTCCCATCGATCCCACTTCCTCCCTGGCAGGGGACCTCACATGGCCGCAGTTCGATCAGAATGGGGTGGAGACATTACAAGCTCAAGGGCATCGTCCATCATACCATGACCTCTATGCTCCCTGTAAGTTGAGTACCATCGTACAAGTCGAGACAGGCTTCCGACCTAATTTGAACAAGCTGAGATAGCTAACCATATATACCTAGACCCGTTTGAATATAGTACAATGCTAGGGAGCCCGGGTCTCAGCCAAGCCGGATTTACCAGCCATGCAATGTTTTCTGAATTCCCAACGACCCAAACGGAGGTGGTGGAACAGCAGCAAGATGTCTATAACCGAGGAGAAAGCCATATGAGCGACATGAGGACCGCTACGTTTGCCTCTGGTCCGGTCATACAGCAACGGCCTCTCCCTCCAGTCAAACGTGGAGGGCGAAGCGGCCGGATGAGCTCAGAAGAGGCTAGAGAACAGTACATGGCAAGACAAAATGGGGTTTGCACTCGCTGCTGGTGGTTCAATAAGAAGGTAGTTACCGAAAACAACTCTTCCGGTTGAGGTTAGAATATGCGCAGCTGACCTTCCAGTGTCTAGGTGGAGTCCCATGCCAAACTTGTCTAAACATACGGCAACCACGGCGTTGGAAGACCCCTTGCACAAAGCCACAGTTCTTGGAAATCATAAAAACAGGTTCCTTCTTTTATAGTAAGTATTTTATTACACAGTTGAGTACCCCAGCGCTATCCTCATTCAAGCTAATAACTATTCCTTTCCTCGGACACAGATATCTCGAAGCTTCCCAGAATAGCACGTTTAAACGTTGACCAAGCGACCGCCGTCTTAAATTATCTTCAATACCTTTCGACAGGAGGCATAAGAGGCTCTAATTACACGCTTGCTCCACAGTCTTCGTCTCAAGCGACGAGCTGGGGCATCACACTCAAAAACCCAACGTCAGTGGTCTATGACAGCTTTCGTTTGTTGTATTTTCCCAACGGATCGTACCAGCCACCTTGTACAGACAAGATAAATGAGATGCACTATAAAGTTTTCAATAGCTACCCATTCGTTCTAGCGCCCGAACTATGCCAGGGGGCATCGCAGCCTCCTTTGCTACCATCTGTTGTGAGTATAACCTTCCTTTAACGATACTACCTTACCGCAGAAGCTAAGAATTTAAAGTCTGCTCTCACGCTCCACTGTTACACGCCAAGGCTGCATGTTAATTCGCTTGGAAAGTTTGTTAAGCTTGATGATTACCAGAACCACGTTTCCGCCAATGCGATGTACTTCGCAACGTGGTTTTGTCACTTCCATGATGAACTGTATTTATTCCAAATCCTCCATAACGCCATCCGCAATTGCAGAAGGGATTCCGAAAAGCAGGTTGCATTCATTCAATCTGTTCTTTTTGTGCTGATGGTTAGTCGCCATGAACGAGTACATGACAGCTTTCAACTTGTAAGTGATATGCTGGCAACTATCGATTGCCTTGATGTACTCATGAATTTAACTAGGACCACAACGATAGCCTTGCGTTGAATGATGCGGCAGAGTATCTAGATCGGAAGCAGCGCGTACGTACTGCTTTGTGGATATATGCCTCCATCTGTCTTGATCGTCTCCCTTCTTGGGACTACTTTTGGTCACATCTTCCTGAGTCATTAGCCATTCTTCGCGGAGATACGACTGAAAAACTTGAAAAAGGCTTGGAATGTCTAGATTTATATCTTGATTGGTCCACAAGGACTCATTTCAATGAACCTCGGACTATCTCATCACATACCCCTTTCCATGGCCATGAGCAGCATTCTGAGGGTACATCGAAAACCAACCTTGGCCATGCGAACGGCCAGAAATGGAGAGAAGCTCTTAGCACAACTCTGCAGCAAACAAATACGGCTCGCCCTCATATTTTCCACTTCGAAGACGTCCTCGAAAAGAACTTGCGTTATGATTTGAGGAGCATCTTCGCTCCGACAAGCCCCGCCGAATGCGACAAAGCGGCCCAGATTCTATTTGGAGACCTTATATCCATGGCCAATTTACCAGATATATGCGGTGATTCACGGTTTAGTATTAATGGGGGATACGGCCCTGCGCGTGTGTCTTTTGCATTCTCTCTATCCGGATTTCAACACAGAACACCTGGTATCTGTCCTTACCAGTCCATGACACAAATTGATTCCGCAAGCTGTGATAAATCTCGAGACTGGATTTATTTTGGGCCTCAAGGTGTGAAGTTCTGGCACGATCAAAAGTCATACCTAAAACGTCAGGATCTGGACATTTGTATTCAACAGTCTTCTCGCTTTTCAAAACTTGCAAACGTGCTCGGAGACGTGGCCTATTTCATGGGAGGAGAGTATACGCCACTGTTCCACCCGGAGCTACAAAGAATAATCATTGGAGGTGATTATGAAGAATTCGGTTCTTTGTGCCAAGTCCTCTTATCCCAAAGTTCTTGGTTGGAAAACTGCCGCGAAAGCCTTGATGGTCTTTATCAAGCTCTGCTTCAGGTTGCAGATCCTAACAGTCAAGTAGAAAGGGTCCAGTCATTCCAGCGATTACTACGTCGGAAGGCGCGAGATGCTTTTGGAAATCTTATTCATGAGATATCAGAACCATCTCGAGAGAAGAAGAAACTGGCCCTACGCCTGTGGTACAAATTCTCGAGCTGCTACAAACTTCTCCTGCAGAGACATCAAATGAGTAAATCTCCACCGCCTCAGTTACTGAGACTAAGATCCCGTATTGCGGATGTCGCAGAGCGAGTATTTTTCGGACAACCAATCATTTCTGATGACTCTGACCCCTTGAAGCAGTTCGGAGAAATGCTAGAATGGGCCAAGGATCATTGCATAATTGATTGCATAGAGGACATGGCCCGAGAGAAGGTGGAGGATCTCGATTCTAAGACAGCTATCACCGAAAAGAAGCTTTCAAAGGTTACAGCGACTATGAACAAATGGTTTTTAAAATTTGGGAGAGGAATGGTTGAAGACAGTTCTATGGATGGTGAGCTGCAAGAAGTATTGGTTGACTTTATTTTGGACTGAGTTGTTGGAGCTGCCATCT
This sequence comes from Fusarium sp. NRRL 52700, assembly GCA_013396095.1. Taxonomy (NCBI): domain Eukaryota; kingdom Fungi; phylum Ascomycota; class Sordariomycetes; order Hypocreales; family Nectriaceae; genus Fusarium; species Fusarium sp. NRRL 52700. The sequence continues at coordinate 160,708 of JAAQRM010000041.1, forward strand.
TGAAGAGCTGAGGTTCTTGTGGTTTTGACCTTTGTTGGCGGAGGGATTTGAGCATCTTATATACCTCCAAGGCCGACTCAGCAGTCATCTTTTAGTAATTTCAGACCGGTGGAGGGCTTCTGTAGTCAATACTCGTTGGTTTCTTGGGAATTCTTCCGTCCGAACTGATAGCAATGCAAAGATGTTGATGAAGAAAGTCGGTACAGAAGCTGAATTGAACGCGCGAGTGCAAAGGCGGTTGGAAAGCCTGGCCGTGCTGCGCCACCCATATTCAGCCGCAGTGCAAGTGATGGCTCTCGAGCAAGGTGGTTGGTCGCTGATGTGATGAATAGAACATGATTTGCGAATCTACACGGGGGTTGAAAATGGCCAAGCCACAACACCATTCAGCCAGTAAGATGTGTCGAGATCCACGCATATGTGCAGAACTCATACGCGCAAAACCACCTTGCTGATATCTCAGTTGCCATTGCACAGGACCGAATTTCGCATCCTCATCCTTCATTTCTCATAAAAGTCCTTGAGAAATGCTGGGCAGACTCCGTTCACTTCCTCACCAGTTTGCACCCTGTTATCAGATTACACCAAACACCATATTTGCAGCTCATTGAGCATAAATAACAACGCTCGGTTTTCATCCACTACCTGAGGTTTCTTCAGAAAGTTCGTATACTCACCTACACTCCCCGCGGTTCTTTGAAACTTGTGCATAGTGACCATCTTCTAGAACCAAAACAAACCCTGGGTAATGCTATCAAGCAACATCCAAGCTAGCATCTATCGAGCCCCCAATGGGACTGTTTGCTTCAGATAACTACTGGTATACTGATTGGGATCAATATCTTCGCTCCGAGACGTTTCTAGAAGACATCCCCCCTTTGGTAGGTTAACGAATTTTTCACAACTTCAACTTCATAGCACAAAGTTTTATTTGAAAGGCGAGGACTGTGCAACATGGATCCCGTAGGTTCTGTCTTGAGCCTTGCCAGCTGTGTAAGCGAAATCATGGAATTTGCTCAGTATCTCCGTGGCCGAATGGATGCTGAGCACGATGACTTTCTTCGCTCATTGGAGGGACTTGAACATGCTTCCGACATTGCCCATAAAGAAATCTCCAAGGTCAAGGGAATCCTTTCCGAGGAGGTGGTAGATGACCGTGATCTCACCCTTAAGAGAGCCAAAGAGTTGAGCCAGAGGTTTCGGCTCAGCCAAGGGGCAATTTCGTCCAGAGCGGCAACTTTAGAACCTCGTCGACAATTGCGCAAGATCGAGTGGCCTTACATTATCGAAAGAAAACAGTTGTCGATGTTGAGGGCGTGTTTTCCTTCTACTTCGATGCATAGATCCGAGCTTTCTAAAATAGCCGGACCCCCATTCTACGATTTCGGAGACACTTATAGGTTCATCTTTGACGAAGCTGAGCCTATCAAGTCTGGAAGATGGTCTCAAGTATCTCGAGTCAGAATCCACATGGATCGAATGCATGGTTGTGTAGGTGAAGAGACAGGAAAAGTTACCTTCGCTGTAAAGAAGATATACAGTGGAATCTATCAGGAATATGCACGCGAGCGAGACGCCTATGAGAGACTCAGTCTTGTGCAAAACCTTCATCTTCATATCATCCCGCTTCTAGCCTCCTACAAGATGGAGGGCAAGTACCATCTTGTCTTCCCATCAGCTGATTGCGATCTTGCTACGTATTTACGAAACCAGCCCAAACCATCGACCGACAGAGGCACCCTTGAATGGTTCGGAGGTCAGATGAGAGGCCTTGCAGATGCCTTGTCCACTCTTCATGGGCAAAATGTAGTCCATGGCGACCTTAAACCAGAGAACATTCTTTGTCTTGGCTCCAGTAACAGACAGCCTGTATTAGCTCTGACGGACTTTGGGTCATCATATTTCCTCGCGCCCGAAGAGAAACATTTTCCGAGGGGCCTCAAATACACGCCAGTCTACCGCGCTCCTGAAATCGACACGAACGGGGGTATTACACAGGCCTATGATATCTGGAGCCTCGGCTGTGTGTTTATGGAAGCCCTCGCCTGGTTCTACGACGGCAAACCCGGAATTGCAAAGCTGATCCAAGCTCGGCTCGACGAAGACGATAGCCCTAATCGAGATGCCTTCTTCTGGCTGAAGTACGATAAGCGACGGGGCCTCACGGCGAAAGTCAAGCCTGAGGTGCAAAGAGTCAGTCCCGTCAATCTTATTCTATTCTGAGACAAGATCTAATCATGACAGCTGCTCATATCGCTTCGTGAGAGCTCTCGGTCGTGCTTCTTCATTGATGACATGCACTATATAGTCCTGGAACGGATGCTCAAAGTCAACATGAGCGAGAGAATGTCAGCTCCGGAGACCCTTGAAGCCTTGACACAAATGTGCAACAAGTTGGAAAACGATCCACCTTATTCTGAGCCTCGGACTACCAGCGATGTGGAAATGGTAGGATAGCCATTTTCCTTGACGTAGAGGATTGTGTGAAATCAACTCACTCACACATATATAGGAATTTTCTTATACTCCGTATTTCGCGGCAAGGGGTAATTCGCTAACGACTTCGCGATCTCAGGTCCGCACTCAGCATGCCAGTCAACGAAGACTTGACAACACGGTCGATGCGAATTATTATACAAACACCACGACCCAAAGCCTCAGTGATGCTCAGATTAGCCTGAAACCTCGCTTTGCCTGCCCCTATCATAAGGCAGGTATATCAGTCTCCGTTCATCATCGAGCTTGTGAAGGTCCAGGCTGGAATGATGTCAACAAAGTCAAGTATGTATAAACTTACTCAAGTTTAGCTAAGTTTACCTAAGATTAGAAATGTTATGCTAACTTTAGAGTACCTTAGGGAACATCTTATCAGATGCCATCTTCCAAAGAAGTACCGAGGCAAGCATATCTGCCGCCGCTGTGACACCACTTTCGAAACAGACGAGCTCCTCCTGGCTCACCAGCATCAAGAGACACCGTGCCCTAAAAGGAAACCAGAGCCGGTCTACGGCATGATGAGTAGAGAGCAAGCTGCTCGACTCCGTTCCCTCAAGAGGAAGTCATCGAAAGAAAGTGAGGAAGACCGATGGTTCGATATCTACCGAATCGTATTTCCGAGCTTCAATCAAATGCTGGAGAACATCTCGCCATGTAAGTGCTTGTAATCTATGACCTAGAGCACCTGTTACTCTACTTCAGGCTAACCAGATGATCAAGACCACGAGTCCAACACCACATCCCTCAGTACCATAAATTCGACAAGCTCGAATGGAATATCTCAGTACAAAGACTATCTTCTCAATCGTGATGCAGAGGAATATGCTGCTAAACTGGCCAACATGGGCATTCACGTCACACTAGAGGCAGCCGCCAAGCTCCTCAAGTTGCAGGTCAAGGATCTTGAGACCTTTGACGAAACTATGCGGGAGCCTGTTCAAGCCTACGGGATCCCGACTGGTGTAGGCCTCGAGAAGACTGGAGACAGTGCTCCCTCCGATCTCAATGGTTCGTCTGATCTTGGGACCCAATTCCAGCTTCTGGCGGGCTTTGGGGACGACAAGGACCTCTGAAGCCGTCTTTTGATATCTTAGGAGTTCATCAACCCAACTCCAGGAAACTTAGCTTCCCTGGTAGTATTTTGGAGGATTCTGAGGTTTGCTATTGTTTTACGCGTTGGTATTTCAATATTGGCTCCAGACTGTCATTAAATAGCCAGATTCCACTCCCTTAGATAGCAATATGAAGTTTTTGATTTGATCGATTGATACTGGGAGCATATGACATCTCATGGAGACACATCAAGCCAATATACTGAACAATCACAATTAATTTAAGGCTTAAGTTTTTAATTCTACCAGTGTTTGAGTGGAACTTGCCTGAAGTTATCAAAGCTTTAGGGCTCTTATCATAATGCCGGGGGTTGATTTGAGTCGGCTTCTGTTAGTCGAGTATAAGTGGCTACTATCCACCAAGACGCCACCATGTAAGGCAGTCTGTTCTATACCTTGGTCAAAAGAAAATCTACCCAAGTCATAACTCTTGGACTTCGGGCTCGCAGTGACGTTGCGAGGTCAACTCGTGAGATACCCAGGTACTGCCTCTGGGGCAATTACAAAGGAGTACGAGGTATGCGTGATCTAAGTTCCCGTGCTGATTTGAGCTCTCAGCCACAGGTCTCAACTGGAAATAACACACCTCTACCTTAATCTCATAGTCGGCGACGAATAAAGATAAACAATGTATTGCTTGCTAATTCATACTAAGGCATGCGTAACACAACATGCTGCGGGGACCTCGCCCAAGCTTTCCTTCCCCGATCATTCAGCAAGCTGCAATCCACGGATCGAAAATCGAGCTCGGATAGTAGCACCAGATCCAACATCAAACTCCTCCTCACGGTTCATACCATCGGCGCCCGTCACACTATCAAAGGGAATATCGACCGATCCCTGCTCGCTCGTACCATTTTGCAGGCTAAGCTTGAAGCTATGTGGGTTAGAAAGCTGTTCCGCGGTAATAGGGAATCGGAAAGCCGTGTCGAAAGATGGGTTAAAGATATCCGTTCCAGGGCTGTAGCTCTTGACGGGGGTTACGAACTCCTTGTCTCCCCATGTGACCTTGACGCTGGGTTTGAGCTCGTCACGTTGGCCGTTGAGGCCGTTGACGCTGGCGATGAGGACTGTAGCAAGACCGCAGATTTCGCCTTCGTTTTGGCTGCTTGCGGTAATGCTGCCGGATTCGCCGACAAAGTTGAAGAACTTGCCGTGAATAGTCACCTTGGTCTCGAGGGGCTGGCCTTTGTGAGACAGGGTGAGAGTTTGGCTACCGCCATTCAAGAGAAGTTGCTTGACCGTAGTCGTAGCAATACCAATATCATCATCACCACCCAAGTCCTCATCGTTCACATCAATAGTAATCCGCTGCTCATAATCTGTAACAAGGAAGTCGTGAGTCTCGTTCCACTGAGGGTCGTGTTTATTCTTAATAGTCGAAGTTCGCCACTCTCCCTCAGCACCGACGTTGACATCACAGTAGCAGTCGGGAATATCCTTGACGAGCTTCTGGAGTAGTCTCTTGGCGCCACTCTTCTTTTCGCCCGTAATCTCAGTTGCGTTATCAACGGTGAGGCGGAGAACACCGTGGTGGGGCTGGAAGGTCTTGAAGTAATCGTTGGAGGAATCGAGTTTGACGAGGAAGCGATTAGGGAGGACGGCCATGGAGGAGATGATATTAAGAATGACCTTTCGGACGGTCTTGTCGATCAGGGAGAAGTCGGCAATGTTGGCGGCGTCGGTGAAGTCGAGGGATAGTTCGGGAGGGTTGATGAAAGCCACCTGAGCCGCTCCGATCTGTGAATCATGTCAGTGCCAAATATTGCAACGAAATTGGAGCTTCATACCAGTGGAATGACATTTGTCAAAGGGCAAAGCAGAATGGAAAGTCGACCCTTCATCTTCACATGCTCGATGCCCTGTAACACCAATAATCAGCAACGCATAATATTGAGGCCAGCGATGACGGAGCTCACAATCTTGGGCACCATTGACGCGTCAAGCTCGAAATCGCACTTGCCATCCCAATCCAAGTCCATATCAAGTTTGATGCCCTCGAGTTCGGTCTTGTGCACGTCAACATTAGAGAATCTGATGGGCGTAGGTCCAAAGTCCAGCTTGACGAAGCGGAGGTTCGCAAGGGGACCTGGAAGCATCTGGTCAAGCATGGGCTCGACGACATCTTTGATGATCTTGCCGCCTGCGACGTTGATGTTTGGCCACAGCTGGGCGACAATGTCGTTAAGGAATCCTGTAGAAAGTAAGCGGGATAATTCAAGACGTCATGAGGAGTGGAGGGTCGTAGGTACCAGCAGATTCCGCGCCTCCAGAGGCGGTGAGAGTATCTTTGAGAGAAGCCATGTTATCCATCTTGGCGAGTGAAATGAGGGGGAAAGGAGTAGAAAAAGTCAAAACGATAAGAGCGAGAAGCCGTATAAATAATGATGACGATGTAGCTGGAGGTGAAGCTCTGCGGGGTTTGGGAGGTGAATGGCCCGACAGTTTGAGGTACAGCTCTGATGCAGGACCTAAAGCTCTAGACCACGCCCTGACGTCATTCGTGCTTCGCTGTCAGGTCTGACAGGGGTGAATATCCTGTTCACTTGCCCCTAGGCCAGCTGAATCAGCGTCATGAATTACAGATGAAACAATTCTACAGACAATTCTTGATCAGATTAAGCATTCTGCCAAGCTTTTGATCCGTTATTTGAGCTGCAACCTTATTTTTGGGTGACGCTGAGCGAGGTTCTAAAAATATCGGGTGCGGGCTGGGCAGACAGGGATTAAGTGTGCCGTATCATCCGATTGTCACTGAAAAATTAAACTACAGTGACGAGATGATTCAATAATTCAGTGGAATAGACATCTGGATCTATAACGGCTATGATTAGAGTGAACCTTTTGAGGGCGGCGCGGGAACGGATCCCGGTTTCATCAATTGCTTTTATGCTCTTTGAGCGATCCCATGTACGTCAGTACCACGGCCGTCAAACCCCAGCACCAGAGTACAGATGTGGTGTCGACGCTGAACCGTTGCACCGCTATAGACCAGGTGGCTACCATCCAGTTTTATTAGGCGATTCTCTCAGCGATGAACGATACAGAGTCCTCCATAAGCTTGGCTGGGGCAGCTATTCGACCACTTGGGCCGCCAAGGACCAGCTGTATGTTTGTGCAACGATGAACCTCATTTCTCACTGATTATTTGCCAGACATGATCGTTACATTGCACTCAAGATCACAGTGGCCGAAGGAAAAAGACATAACGAGATTGAAATCTTGCAAAAGCTTGCTGCTGCATCAAGAAATCACGACGGCTCGTCTTACGTGAACCAGTTGCTGGACCGGTTCACCGTAATTGGCCCCAATGGCTCACATGATTGCTTAGTATTGGAGTTTGCTGGTCCGAATATTGCAGATGTTATTGACAGCCATTGCAGTGATGGCAGGCTGCCATCTCACGCTGCAAGGTCGATCTCGAGGCAAGTGTTGCAAGGTCTCGATTATCTTGCTTCCAACGACATTGGGCATGGTGGTAAGAGAATCACACTTCTATCGGATACAAGCGGTGATACTGAGTTTCTCATAGACCTCCATACCAGAAATATTTCTCTAGAAGTTCCGGGGCTGCATTCACTTAGCGAAAGAGACTTCATCGCCAGGCTTGGTGAACCTGAGATAGGTTCAGTCACGAGGCAAGATGGCAAGCCCTTGCTATCAAATATACCAACACATATCGTCCGACCCTCTCCCTTCAAAAACAAGGACGTCCAAGCTCTACTTTCATTCCCGTCAATTAAGATGATTGACTTTGGTGAGGCCTTCTTCAACTACGACGCGCCTAAGACATTGCATACCCCGCTTCCAGTACGCCCACCAGAGATTGTGTTTGGAGACCATCTAAACAATCAAGTTGATTTATGGAGCGCAGGGTGTCTGGTAAACTTCGCCTGGAGAAGAATATTGCATATGCTAACAGTTCCAGATCTTTGAGCTTGTGACTGGACAACCACCGTTTGACGTTGTCATGCTGACTCCCCCAATGCTGGTTCGGCAAATGATAGAGCTTTTAGAAGATGATTTACCATGCAGATGGCAATTGAAGTGGCAAGAAATGAGAATAGAAGCATCGGATGAGGAGGATACTTGGACACTGCAAAGTTGGATGGAAGAGGTTTATTTCGATAAAGGCAAGCATCCGGAGCTGACAAGGGACGAAGTTAGAGCGGCAGCGAAGCTTATTGCACGACTGATGGAGTTTGAGCCATCACTCAGGGCCAAACCAGTCGATATTCTAGCGATGCCTTGGCTTCAATAATTACTTGAAAAACCATCACGAACCCCAAACTCCAGCAGAAAAAAGAGGCCTTACCCCTGGCAGATATCGTTGTGTCCAATGGTTTCGTACTGGCAATGGCCTTTGCAGTACTTGAAGAACAGAACTTTTCCGCTGAGACGGCACCAGAAGAGGCTCTCCGAGATATGTTTCGGTTTGAAATATGTTCGGTTGGTCGCGCGGGTGAGTTCCTCAGTGATCAAATCGAAGTATTTGAAGGCATCTAAGACAATGAAAAGCAGGCAATTTCAGTGGCCATTAATGACTGGCTTTATGTGTACTAGACCACCAGGGGAAACAACAAATTATATCCTGTACCTTATCCGAGTATCGTCAACTTACCTTGCCCTACGTTTCTCCATGCTATGATCCCTGTACATTGCGGGGATCTGGTTGCTCCCTCGGAACCCGCGGGCATCCCAGACGTGGCCATCTGCCCTGCACGTTTCGCTTTCGGACGGTAGCAGCATTACCAATGTTTCAGGGTTTATGAATGGCTAGGCCAGGCTCCTTCACTCTTTCAAACATAGCGCTGCGACGCTGGCTCATATATGGCCGTTCGGAATTTCGGATACCCAAATCTCCTACAATGTACAGCCTCGCACAGGCCCCGCGGCGCCCGATGATTTGCTATTGCACCCAAAGAATGGGAAGATATCGCATGCAACGTGAAGTCACTTGAATATTTATGTTCATTGCTTTCCCTTTCGTGGTAGAGAACTTATAGCATGAAATTGACTCACTCAACAATCCCAAGCCGAGCATTTTCTCCTTAGCTGGTTTCAGAACTCATTGAATATCTTCACCCTACCCTGAAAATCCAATGGCAGTCATGGCATCTTATAACAATAATGTATTCGAGCTTCCCGCTAACGAAGCTTACAATACTCGCCCTGCAGGATACGACTTCAAGAATACTTACTTTCCTCCTCCACCATCATACACCGCCAACAGTCCATCGATCCAACAACAATCCACAGAGGCCCAAATAAACCGCAAGTCAGGTTTTGCGAATCGTATTCACGTCCTTAGTGCCAAGATTGCTGGTCCTGTAAATAACTTCGCGAACAAGCTCGGATGCGAGGCATTCATGCCTACCACTATGGAAAAAGAATGCGAGAAAGCAGCACGAGTACTGGCATCTTTCTGTGGTATGTATCCTTGATGGCACGAGAGGTAGCGTAAGAGATAAACTAACATTGTCTACAGAGGGAACGCCACTCCCGCCAAACGAATCATTATCAAGACGAAAGGCACTAGTCAAAATTCCACGACAAGTCCTCCAGTCCGCTGCAGGTCTCGCCATCTTCACCGCATTTCGCTCAGGTGCACAATTCACCTGGGGCAGTGGCTCAGGCGTTGTTGTGGCACGACGACCCGATGGGTCATGGTCGCCACCATCTTCCTTTGCAGTCAACACCCTCAGCGTTGGCTTCATGGTTGCCATGGACATATTCGACTGTGTGTGCGTTCTGCGGACCCCGGAAGCCGTAGCTGCGTTCACCAAATCGAGAGTCTCATTCGGCGGCGAGGTCGCTGTGACTGCTGGGCCAGTTGGTACGGGCGTGTATGTTGATTCGGCCGTTAGCAGCGATGGGGCAGCTGAGCCTATATGGAGCTATATGAAGAGTAGGGGGTTGTATGTTGGGGCGCAGATTGATGGGACTGTTATCACGACGAGAGATAAAGCGAATGAGGACTTTTACGGGGTGGAAGTTCCTGTTGCTTCTATCTTGCGGGGAGAGGTCCCAGCCAGAGGGCTCATGTGGCCGGAAGGATACTGGAAGCTGAATAATGTGTTACGAGAAATAGACTATGGTAGATGAAGGCGCTAGATATGTGTGCTTTGCTTTGCTTTGTTCATCAGGGCAACAGCAACAGCAGCTCACCTTGGTTGGAGCACCACATACTCCTAGATATGAGGTATCATGAATAATGACAGGAATTACATCTTTTGCATCTCTTCTCAAGATAGATCGAGCATCGGCCGTGATGACTGTATGGAGGGAGACACATCAAGCAGTGCTCGGAGCCACGGCACCCGAAACAATTGACCATGCACAACTATACTGTTGTGTGCTCTGACCCAACGTTTTCAGCCCAAATGGCGGTAGCAGCTGACCCCTGGCTCAGCTAGCCCCAATGGAGATGGCTGCAATGAAGCACGGTAGTTGTTGAACCTTAAACTTTGGATATGCAGGGTTCAATCTTGCTCATATACCGCGCCATCCGCACGAGCGTTATTTACCATGACAATCTCTTCTTCTTCAACGTCCACTCTTCAACTAATCCAATACTTCTGACGCGTTTTGAGTGGCCACCTCACTCCAATCACCGCGATGGACCATCCAGAGCAAAGCTCAATGCCTCAAATCGTCGTCCTCGCCTGTAGCATCCTCATCTGTTTTGCGAGTACTATTTTGTTCATCCCAAAAAGTGCAGGCCTAAGCCGACTCGGTGCAGCGGTGGCTCTGAGCTGCCTGCAGTATTCCTTCTACACGTCCCTCATGACGTCTTCTCTGGACCAAGCTCAAGTAGGAGGCATCTCTCTGTTCAGCTGGGGCCTCTACGCCAATGCCACAGAGCAGATTCTGCTATCACGCTACGACGCCGACGATGTCCTCACGGTGAAGGAAAGGCAGTCGGGCCGCCGTTTAAGCACCGCCGCCCATTTTCTTCGTGCCGTGTGTATGTATTTTAGCCTGCGACGTGTTGGCCTGCGGGGGGAGGTCTCGATGAAGCACCGGGACTCGACAAACTCTGTCTGGTTCGTTACAACCAGGATTGTCCAATGTGTCTGTTGTTATCTCGTCTTGGATGCCATATTTCTTGCGCCGCGGCCCGAGAAGCACTTGATCACGAGAGAAAAACAGTCACTGTTCAACCTAACAAGCTTAACTCGGGAAGACATAATCTTTCGCGCCGCTAGTTCCGCTGGGAATTGGGTCATTGGCTACGTATCGGTACGGTTGGCCCATTGCTTTGTAGCTGCGGTGTCTGTTCTACTTGGTGTGTCTACGCCAGAGGACTGGCCGCACCTCAATGGGCCAATAAGTTCATGGTCCACTGTTCGAACATTCTGGGGGTAAGCAAGTCTTCAAAGCCCTGCTGATAGATATAGTAACAGTGTACTAGGACATTTTGGCATCGACTTTTCCGCAAGGCTCTAGCTGGTTGGGGAGACTTCATTCCAGATAAGGTTCTCCGACTCCGTCGTGGTACGCTGTTATCGCGATATACACGCCTGACATTGGCATTCTTCGCCTCTGGACTTATGCACCGTTGCGTACATTACTTCTGCCGCTTGGAAGCCGGAGAGCGGTATGAAATGGAAACTTATTTCCTTCTACAGCCGCTGGCAATTATGTTTGAGGATGCGGTACAAGCTGCTACAGTGCAAATTCCCCTCCCAAGGGCATTGCGCTGGATAATTGGGTTTACCTGGTTCTGCATATTCACCACGTGGGCGACGCCGTCATTCCTTTACCCTACCATGCGAATACAAGATCCAGGGCAGTTACTTCCATTTTCTGTCGTGGGCCGTCTTATGAAGTAGAAATAGACATGGCCTGCTAGATATGATCATGATTCACTGTCAGAGCGTCTACATCACCCTTGGCGAAGCCTCAGCACTGCCCAACAATCTATACCTCCTCGATATCTTGGGATCGGAGACATTCAGTTTTGGAAGCTGGTCAGCAAAATACACAGTTAATGAGCCAATCGCGGTTTTGCATGGCCAGGATAATTCAAAAGCCAAAAGAAAGAGCTGGACCTTTTTTATGGATTTCGTTCTGCAGCCAGTTGAACAAAAGGATGCCGAGGCAGTGAGAAGTCAAGTACTAAGCATTTAGGACTTGGCAGAGGATCTCGCCTTATGTGATCGCAAGGGTAGAATATATTCTCCATAAACTTATCGTCAGGTTTGGTGATAGCTCTATGTCAACGATCAGTACCGCGCCTACTAGATAAGCAGAATAAGAATATGTTGATGTTATAAAATACAGCAGGACAACAGTCGAGATGGAAGTAATCTCACCATCATTCACAGTTATCAGATCAACATTCAAATTCGCAAACACCATAACATCTTTCCAAACAACACTCACTATCAATTAATTCTATCCTCCGCTTCACACACTCAAGATGGTTGCCTTCAACACTCTGCTCACCTTCGCCGCCAGCGTGATCCCCTTGGTCACTGGCGCTGCCCTTCCCACCCATGAAGACTCATCCCTCACCAGGCTTCAGAACCAAGACAAGTCCTGGGATGCCTACCATCGCCAAAACGGAGCATTCGCAGGACAAGGCCTCTGCCCCTTCTACCTCGACCCATCTCCCCGCGACGGTGCATGGGCATGCGGCGTGTACTGCAAAAACGACCGCACCAAGATCTGCACCACCGTGTACCCCAGCAAATTCACAAACGACATGCTAGGCGCAAACCCAGACGGCGAGCGATATGCCCTCGGCCAATGTCAATGTGACACTTCAGCCGCGGATTTCCTCGCTACGGCTACTGTTGATTTCACAGCTAGAGGTCTTGACAAGGGCTTTAGAGAGATTGGAAGCGTTACGTGTGAGATTATGGTCAATGTTATGAAGGAGGCTGTTTTTGCGAGCACTTATGCTATCCCTGGTGTTGGACCTGTTGCAACAGCTGCTAGGACTGTTGCGAAGGGGGTCAAGTTGGCTTCTAAAACGCAAGGTGGTAAGGCTTTGTGGACGGATGCTGTTAAGGAGTCTTGTAACTTTCGTCGGGATGACGGCTTGCTGAACAAGGGCTTTGGGATCTTTGAGGGAGCTCCTGATGAGTTCTAAAATATATGATCTGGGCTGACCTTTGGTGGCAAATTTGATTTGATATACGTCTTTGCATTTGGTTCGGGATCGGGGAAAGTAGCATATAGATTGCATTTGATTTGGCAGATAGATTATAGTAGAACATAGATTATTTCTTTTACAGCAGTTCAAGTCCATTTGGCTTTCTCAGCAATGGCTCATCTGCTCGAGGAGGATGCTAAGTCGTGGGCTAGAAACATTATGACTGACAGTGCTTGACACGGCTGTTTGAGGGAGCGTGTATAGCCTGCAAGATAAAACCGATGCAGACGTAAGCATGCATTAGTGGACGGCATAAAATCGGACACGTGAGGCACCGACGATAGCATCATCTCTCGCTTGTCAGGCCTCATTAAATTACCTGTCAACCAGCGAACAAATCGCAACTTGAGCCACAAACCACTTCCAACACCATGTCCAAGGCACCTGCGGCCAGCGCATGGCCCGGAGCTCCTCCAGTCGCTGAAGACGGCTTCGCATTCGCCGAAGGTGTTTTTTTCGCCCAATCTTCTGGCCAGAACCGACATCGGCGTGCCACAGCAAACGAGCTCAAGGAGCATTTCACCTCTGGCAACGACAAAGATCACCCCGCGCATTGGTTTGAAGCCCAACTCATTCACTATGGTCTCCCACCCTCCAAAACCAAGTCTGTCGCGCGCATGCGATTGTTTGACGCTGTTAATGCAGGTAACCTCAAAGTGCCAGCTAATGTGAGCAAACTCGAGGCCAAATTGAAGAAAGAATGGACAAAGAACGATCGCGAGGCGAAGAAGGGCGCGGCGAGCAAACCTGTTGCCCAAGCAGCGCCTGTGAAGACTGAGACAAAGAAATCGACTGCACAAGGCGCCAAAAGAAAGGCAAATGACGAAGGTAACGCGACGGCCAAAAAACCCAAGACGGTTGCACCAAAGACTGCGACACCAAAGGCAAAAGCACCCGCTAAAAGCACGGCCAAGACAGCGGCAAAGGACCCTGAAGCGGGCCCCGCTCCAGTGCGAAAGCCCCAGACTGCACGCAGCGTCAGAGGCGGTACATCTCAAGCCGCTGGCCGAGGTGCAAGCACTGCTGCAACAGAGCCAGTAAACCAGCCTCGAACTAAGCAAACTGCACCCCGAGGAAGAGGGTCGCGATGGTCTGCTGGCCCGAGCCGACAGACACCAAGAGATCCATCTCCCGAAGCTCCCAGATTCGCAAAGCCTCAGACTGCTCGACGCGGCGGCGCCTTTGCGGCCCGGGGGCGAATACCCGCTCCGTCCGGCTACGGTGATGCTCCACCCCCATACTCGGAATTTCCAGATCAAGATTACTCCTCGGATGAGAACAACGGCAGCGATGACATCGATGAGGTCAGCCTTGCACCGTTGGGTCTTTTGAATGGCGATTATGAAGTTGAATCGCGCGATGTAAGCAAGCAATGGGACTTTGATCCTGACGAGTTCCAATTGACTCTCACAATATCCGGCAACAGACTCTGGGGAAGATTCAACCTCGGCGTCTACGAAGGCGTACTCCTCTTTGAAGAACGTCCCATGCGCTCATCGCATGATCGCGTCTGGTTCAAATGGCGGGGTCGTGAAGATCAGGGACCTGTAATTTACGGGGATCGCAACGAGGGTTGGATGGAGTTTCTTGGCGACGGTCGCATTGAGGGTTGGTTGGACCACCAGTCTCTCTCATTCCAGGCTCGTCGAATGCCTGGTCAAGGAACGCGAAGCAGCATTGATGCTCGCACTCTGCAGGATGAATGGAACGGGTACTCATATGATTTGTACGAAGAGGAGAATGGGGCGCGGTGGCGATGAGCTTGATTCGTTTGGGGTAAGTTCCCGCGGGTGAGAGGACAAAATTGGTTACGTGTGACGCTGATCACTGAAGATTTTGAGATGTTGGAGTTAAGACTTTTACATAGAACATGGCGGTTTTTAAATGTTGTCGGAAGAGAAACTGGATATAATAAGTGCCCTTGTTAATAGTGAAAAGTTTTAATACACCGCTTCTATTTAACGCACTGAAGAACTGGTCAAAGCACGCGGCATTGTCCGAATGTCAGTGAAAGGCCTCACTGTAAGACGGCCAAGCGGAGCAACACGGGAGGGACAAGGATCACTCGCAGCGCCCAGCTTTTCTCAATTTTGGGGGTTTTAAAAACAAGAATTTTCCCATTCACATTTTTCACGTGTACCTCAAAACCTCATTCCCTCTCTTCAACCCGGCCACAAAATGCATCATGAGTGCAATTCGAGGCTTTCTCAACGCCTTCAAGGCCCGCAGCTCCCCAATCACCGGGATAATCAACCTTAAGCCCCTCGGCGACTCCAACGCCCGTGTGGGGAGAGCTTTTCTCGAGCGCTGCAGCCCCTTTAGAGACATCCCCAAAGACGCGAGGCTGGAGAACACGCTGTGCGAAGTGCGATACATCGATCGTGTTCTTCGCGACACACTTGTTCCTACGTCGTTGCCGGGTGATGATTATCACTTTTGCTCTAAATTGCTGCGCAGTTTGGAAACGAGACGTGATTTAACGTGGTTGGTTCTTCGGGAGACGGATATAAAGGATACGATTGGTGCCATTGCGAGAAGAGGTGGCCGAAGGGCGCCTATTCCCGACGAACCTCACGATATTCACAGTCGCGCGAAAGCTCTCGACAGACATTGGTCAGCGCTGGAAAAATGCCACACCAAGCTTCGAGAATGGGAGCCGAAATACGCGACACAATCACAACCGCCTCTTTTAGAAGAAGAGGATACATCTGTTCTTGAATTAAGCGACGAACAGGTTGCGCATGCGGAGATTGAATATCGAGAATGGCGCTCTGATCGCGATAGAAAAGTATCCTATTTAAAGCTAAATCCCCCTGAGCCAGCGGCGTTCATACCCGTCGAACGACGAGATATCCAGACAGATGAGACGTGGAAGATACTTCCGCCTTCGGAGAGTGAGATGGGAATGAGGCTTCTGCCGGTTTGGACGCCGATTATTTTCCAGGAGGTGCCGCTTGATTGGGAGAGTCCTGATGCTGGTCTGAGGAGTACGCTTGGAGAGAGGAGGAGAAGGGATAAGTTTAGGAGGAAGGAGAATGATAGGAGGGAGAAAAAGTATGAGTTTCAGAAACAGCTTCGTGAGGAGATGAGTAGGTCGTGATGTTTGGGTTGAATTACTGGAGTTTCGGTTGGGTATGTGACTTGGGATATATAAGGTCTTGGTGTTTGCATATAGCTTGATATTCAACATACATCAGCATAGACAACAAGGAGCAGAAGGACCAGGAGCATATTTATCTATGCCAGATTAATTGGCGGTACATGGCGAGATATGCCTATAGGGCCAAAACGTTAAGCCTGGGCTTCGACATATAAGGTATACAAAAGAAGGGACTGAAGGATGATTATAGTCTTATAGAGAATGATACTTACAAGTATCGGAGTCCTTAACGTAGACGCTACGTTCTTGAATAACGACATGATACAGCTTCACCACGAAACTGCAAGTTAGCAAAAATAAATCAAAACACTCTAGTCGTGCATACGATGACGACCAGTCCATCGCAAGTTCGCAACCCACGAAGAATCTCGCAACGGCTTTATTTAACTTTTCTACCGGAATGCAACGCTATTCTATTCTTGATCTGACGTCCTCAATATGCGATCCAGCAAAGTCTATCACACACCAAAATCTCATTCCCCAACCCCTCTCGCAAGAACAAGCTTCTTCTACAAAACTCTAAGCGAAGCCTCTCTTTCGATCAATTGGTCATCGAACTTTTGTCAAACGGCGCAGCCAATGGGATCCTCCCGCGCAGCGATCGATACGAAGGGCTTATCGTACCGCGATGCTGATATCACGAACCCCGCAAATAGCTGCATTAGGAAGGCACAGATAAGTATTCATGCCGAACTTCCGTGCGTGTTTGTGTACCCTTGTGAGTAGGACTTGATCTTGGCAAAAGTTCCTTTGATCGTCGGGCTATGTATATTAGGGGGATTATTATGTGTGACTTATATAAATACCAACTGTGCTGCCTGCCTGGTCTCGCAGTCCCGGGCTTTCTCTCGACTGTGAAGGATCCTTGTACGTCATGATGGGTTTGAAAACAGCTCTTTTGTCGGTTCTGGGCTTCGTTGCCTTGACGAATGCTTCCGTTATTCATCCTCGTACTTCCAAGCCTGCATATTCTCAGTACTACAACAAAAAGACTTCTCGTGAGTTGAGATGCCAGGCCTCAACTACCCTGACTAACCATCTTGCTAGCGTATTATGTTCCTTCAACTGGAATTCCTGAAGTCTCGTTTGATATCGGTGAAAGTTACGCTGGTCAAATTCCTGTTGACTGGAAGAAGACTGGCTCCAAGGATCCCAAGTTCTTCTATTGGTTCTTCCCAACTGTGAACCCAGCTGGCAAGGATGATGTTGTGATTTGGTTCAACGGAGGTCCTGGCTGCTCCTCTCTAGAAGGTATTGTGACACAACGGCTTTGGTTCTTTCATGACTGACGCGATTTTAGGTCTTACCCAAGAGAATGGCCCGTTCTCTTGGAAATACGGAACTTACAAGCCCGTACCAAATGCGTGGTCATGGCACAAACTCGCCAACGTCATCTGGTAGGACCTCACCTTACAGGAAAGTACTATACCCAACTAACATGTTTCAGGGTTGAATATCCTATTGGCACCGGCTTCTCAACCGGCCATGTAACAGCAAAGAACAACACCGAAACAGCAGCCCAATTCGTCGAATGGTGGAAGAACCTCGTCGATACATTTAGCCTGCAAGGCAAGAAACTCTATATCACTGGTGAGAGCTACGCCGGTGTTTACGTTCCCTACGTCGGTGCTGCCATGCTTGACAAGAAGGATACGAAGTATTACAACGTCAAGGGCGCTCTTTACTACGATCCTGTCATGCCGTATGCTGATAAATTGCGTCTCGACCATGCTGCTTTCCCAGGTTTCTTCAGACATTGGGAGAGTGTCTTTGCGATTCCGGATAAGAACAAGAAGATTCTTGATAACGATAATGAGAAGTGTGGTTTGGATAAGTATCGTGAGGCTCACCTTACATACCCTCCCCCTCCGGCGCCTTGGAAGCCTGTTCAGGTTAAGGGATGCGACATCACGGCTCATTTTGATGATATCAGCACTGTTATCAACCCTTGCTTTAACGTTTATCACGTCCAAGATACCTGTCCCGTTCTTTGGGATGTCCTTGGCTTTCCTTCAGTTCAGTATACTCCTCCAGGCGCAACACTCTTCTTCAACATCCCCGGGGTCCGCAAGGCAATCCACGCTCCAGCTGTCCCCAAGGAATGGGCATCGTGCTCAGGACCTGTGTTTGTCGGCGATGACGATAGATACGATCCCGCCGAGCACGAGAAGAAGTTCCAAACTCTGGTTGAGAAGACCAACAACGTCATGATCGGATCTGGTATGGCTGATTATATCATCACTTCCAACACAACTGCCCTAGCCGTCCAGGGTCTTAAGTGGAATGGCAAGCAGGGTTTCCAGACTGCGCCGAGTGCAGAGTTTGTGGTTCCGATTATTAACAACACTGAGAGCAATGTTGAGAACTGGGCGGGTGGAAGTGTTCAGGGATCGGTCCACTCAGAGAGAGGGTTCACCTTGGCGACGGTTAAGACTAGTGGACATATGGTTCCGCAGTATGCACCCCCTGCTGCGTTTAGACAGCTGGAGCATATGCTTGGACGGGTGAAATCACTTACGGATGCGGAGCCCTTTTCTGTTAATATTTCTACTTCCTTCAAGTGGCCGTACTAGATAGTTCAGACAGGCTGACGGAATGTATTGATTGCTGTCATTGTAGCTCCGATTTATGCCATGCCGTGATATTATCCCCAGGGGTTATCAACCAGCTTTCACTTTTGGGCCACGTCGGACAGCGATCTGTTTTGTTCAGACCATCAAAATAGTCTCGGCCGACGCCACCATCACCAATGTATGGACCTTAGTACGTTGTAAGAGAAACATTGGCCACCGACTTGCAATATCAGCGGCCGCTGCTGGGTGATTACCTCGGATCTACCACATGTCTCTTCACACGGGAACCACAGACGCTCAGTGTGACTGGAAAGCGAAAGAAGCTTAAGTACAATAAGGCGCACCACTAGCGTTTTGAACCATAGCATTGGGTCTTGATGCCAGGACTAATGACGATGGCGTAGCTGAAAGTTCCTTAGTCTCGACTGATCACGATTTGATGAGCTCGGCCTGGCACTCATTAGTTCTAGCGTTGACACTTATAAGTGGGTTTTCGTTCCCAGCTGCTGTTACAAGCCTGGCTGTAAGTCCTTGAACAGCATTCAATTGGGTAAAGAGGATCTGGTGGAGATGTTAGTTGCAGCTACGATTGCACAGGAACGTGGAGTGACTTCACCGCTTCTACAAGTGAGGTTGCCAAATGACGATTTTCAGCCTTCATGCCAAGACTAACGACCGTGGCGCAGCTGAGAGGTCTTTTGAACGAATTTAATCGTATCATAATGCTAGAGGCTTGACGCTATCCAGCTCGAGTCCCGATTACTCGGGTTACTATTGCTTTCAACGCAAGCCACAAGCGAGCTCAGAACGGTCTCGCCCATCTAGCTCACTTGCCAATGAGACAATTCATGTGAGCGTTGGAGACATTTGTTTTTTCAAAAACGGATATTTTGGGCCAACAAGTACTTAATGTCATGCTTTCCTAGATACATTTGAGAATAACATCTATCCTGGCAACATAAATCGAATAGTCACAGACACATCATGAAATTCTCCCATCTCTTGCCATTTTTTGGGCTAGCCCAAGCAGTCCCTGCTCCTAATCCTTCTTACCCTTCTATTTTCGACAACCCTACTATCCCCGTTGGCGCTCCGGCTTCCTTCAAAGATCTGCCCGCACGGCGAGCTGCAGCTGCAACGCAGCAGACGTTTCTCAATATGACATGGTGCGATGTGACCGTCACCGGCGATGTAGGCTTCTATACGTCGTGGAAAGCACAAATAACCAAGGGAAATCTGTACATTACTGAAGCAATTCCGTCCCCCGGCACCAAGAATGGCGCGAACCCTTATGAGGTGTATTTGCAAAGCGCCTCTCTGGCAGTGGGAGGTGGCATTCAATTCATTACCAACAAAAAGCTACTTGGGCTTCCCTACAAACTTGGCACTTCCAGTGTCGACTACGCCCGAGTCTATATTGCAAGCGATGGTTATATCGTTTCCAAGGTTGACTATGCCAATCTTGACAACCCTGTTGCCGACTCACCACTGTTGTACACCACGGAGTTCAGCATTAGTGGTTCTAAGAACTATGGCCCACCCACTAGAAACTTGGCCTATGCGCCATCTTTCCTTTCTGTTAATGTTGGCGATAAGGGAATTCTCACTGGTGGTGTTCAATTGCAGAGCAGTCCCGATGGGCTTGGGGCAATTGGATATGTTGCCCGCATTGCTGGGACTTGTCGGAACTTTCGTGTCCCTGTCTAGGTTGACCTCAATGGCCCTGGAGGTAAATCAGTGCTTTGGGTCTTGCAGTCCTCAGATTCAAAACTCAGTTCAGGATTGCACACTGAATGACCAAAGCCCAAACACGACGGAAACACGGCGATTGTCAAATACTCAAGTTTAGTTCTATAGTTGTATCTTTGAAGTCTATAATTAAAGGTGCACGAATGGCAAGAAAGTTATACAAGTGATAGAAGAGTCTGGCCAGTGACATTACGCCCTGACTATGTACGTCCCATGCAGTAAGGGAAGTGAGTGCGTGTCTAGTTCTTGCCCTTATAAGCAAATGATGTCTTCATATAGTCCACGACAGTCTTGGAAAGGAACTTCTGAAGATACGAAGGCTCTGCAGTTCCGACTTGTTCTTCCAAAGCCTTCACAACAGCCGGTGGCAGATTGAGAGCCTTGATGATCTGAGGGTAATCGGTGAATGATCCGTGAGTAGTGTCCTTGACAGTGATTTCCTTCTTGGGTCCTCGGAGCTTGGGCCAGAACTGTGTCCATGTAGTATCCTCCTTGGCGTGATTAGGACGACCGATGAGGAAGAATGGCTTGTCAAGACCCTTGCTGAGAGCTGGCTCGAAGATCTGGCCGTCCAAGTCCATACCGCCGCGGATTCGGTTGTCTGATAACATTGCGATAGCTGCACTAGCGCCGCCGAGGGAGTGACCAAGGGCGACGATCTTCTTGTTGTCGATTGAGCCTGGAAGACCCTTGAAGACTTTCTTTTGGAAAGAAGGACGTAGAATCTCTGAGATGGTGAAAGACATATCCTTTGCCTTGACCTATGAAGAGTTAGAAAATGTATCATGTAATAGGAGACGATAGAGGTATACGCACCGAGCCCAGCTGCTGATTAGATTTAGGATCATCAGGGATGTTTCCTCCCTCGATGATCTCTCCATCAGGAAACTCGACAACAGGAGGATCATAGGGATGATCAATCAGAACCACGATGTTTCCATAACTAGCGAGCGAGCGAGCCATGAGGCTGTAAAGCAATCTGGAGTTGCCAGCACCAGGTGAAAAGACAGCAACGGGGAATGACTTCTTCTCGCTTACACATCCCTTTTGTGCAATAGGAGTCTTGCAGACTTGGAATTCGAGAGCTGAAAAGGTATCATTCGATAGACCCAGCTGCGCTACCTGCTGTCCGTACGCCTTGGCAGTAGCGGGCGGCATGTATGGGACGACCTTGTTTGAACAAGATGCTGCGTCGACGGGCCAGAAGATTGAAGCTAGGACTTGTCGATGACCTTTCTTGGGGTCGTAGGGGTCAATGCGACTTTTGTCGGTCATGCCTTCAATGCGAAGGGCAGTGCCGTATGGACCGCTTGGTTTGGGGAGAAGGATGGCATTTCCGGCTCCGACAAGCGAGAGAAACAGAAGAGAGAACTGCATAGTGAAGTTGTCAAGTGAAGATTTTAGTTGTGGTGAAAGAAAGAAGTGAATGTGAGTTTAGATGGTCGATGAGATTGTTGAGAGAGATTGTAATGAGAGGGATGAAGAGGCATCTTATAATCAGATGAGAAGCTATTCATCATGAAGTAGCATCGAAGTTTTCGTACCAGATGCCAAGTCTCGCAGGATTCATTACATTATGGGTAAGGCTCAAACTGAAACTCAAGGGATCTTCCATAATCATTCCAGAAACACAGCCTCTACCATACTCAAAGTAGTTAAGTTCAAGCGAACTGACATTTTTCGTTCATTTGCCAAGAACCGTTTTTAAATCGCTGACGAAGATGAAGTTCAGCTCCCCGCTAGGCCAGCACTGTGATTGGCTCAGAGCACTAGCGTCGCTCAATTGTTTCCAAAAAGGGTATCGCGACATGCCAAGCTCATCTCGCTCAATCGATACCATTTTGAGTATAAACCCAAGCAAGCTCCCCCAGTCGACTTCACCATCTTTCACATCACACACGACAAGGAAGATAGAGAATTCTAAAAATGCCGGTTGGACCATTTGACAGACGCAAGAAACGATCGCGGTGCCTTGCATGTGCTGCAAGCCATCTCAAGGCAAGTACCGAGATAAATTCGTCATCGTGCATGGCTGATCCTTGTGGTTTTAGTGTTCTGGAAGTGTTCCCTGCAGTAATTGTGTAAGGAGGAGGGTTGAGTGTGCTTTTGAGAAGCAGAAGCCTAAGCAGATTTGGATCAATCAGGATGAATCGGGTAAAAAGACTGTGACCCGCGTTTCAGCTGTCACCTGCAAGAGTCAGTCTCCTCAATTGATTACCATCTCTACGGGTGATCAGATCTACTATCTTTCTCATTACTTCGACACATTTTTGAGGAGAAACAACTGCACTCCGAAAACAGGTATTTCCACAGACGTCGTTCGCTTGATGAAGGATCAAGAATCAGGGACGTTTCTTCACGATGCTGTTCTTTCGTTGGGGGCGATGCAAGCCGTCAAGTTGAACGCATCAGAAGGCGTTGATCCCAGCAAGACTTACAACTTGGCTGTCCATCACTACTCAAAATCAGTATTGGGTTTAAGAAACGCTCTTGAGAAGTTTGACCAAGAACCCAGCGCCCGACATCGCATCCTGTGGACTACTCACTTACTCGGTCTATTTGAGGTGAGCCCTTGTTCAAGCTGTCATTTCACCTTTGGCTAACATCTGAAGCTCATGACCGATGCAACCGGCGAAGGATGGGTACAACACTTGGTCCATGGCACTTCTAAAGCGCTTGTAGCTGCAGGTCCGACTTCATGCCAATCCGGTCATGGACACCGCTTTTTCACTGAAATACGGATATTCGAAGTCTGCCGGGCTATAATATTCAACGAGCCAACGTTTCTTGCAGAAGCAAATTGGAGATGTCTCACGCGTGAGATGAGGGCCAAGGATCAAAGTAATAATGAATCGTTGGATGAACTTTTGGATATCATCGTCTCATGCTCAACTCTTCGTGTTCGGTGAGTGATCCCTTGTCCCATGAGCCATGGTTGTTAACGATCTATCTCAGGGCGATTAATCTTATCTACCACTCCGACACAGATTCTGTTGATGTCCCGAAACATCTCGACGAAGCCTTTGATGTCGCTCAAGAAGGGTTTCGACTAAGACAAGCTCTCATCGACTGGGAAGCCAAAGGCGTAGCCTCAAAGCAACAGACTGCGGGGAATACGAGTGGAAACTTCTCATCCTTGGCCAAAGCATTCTTCGCAGCTACAAGTATCTACCTCTCCGGAATCTTTGACTACGAAATTCCATATTGGCAGGACAAAGGTATCGTGGCGCCCAACTTGAGCGAAGACGAGATACAAATGCATGTCATCAACATATTGACGCATATAAATACCGTGTTGTATAATTCCCCGATTTCGCCGTTGTTAGTACTTTTTCCACTGCGAGTTGCGGGTGCACGGTCTTGGCAGGGTTGGCAGCAGGATTGTATCATGCAGAATCTATTGGTCGTTGAGAGGACATTTCCTGTTGCTGCGGCTTTTAGGGCTGACTTGATGGGAGTATGGGCACGGATGAGTCCCCCGCCATACGCAGATTCTCCTCTATCTACTTGATGAGACTCAATGATAATAGAATGCACTCTCCACAATTATTACACTTTTGCGAAAATATGCCTCAGACAATCTCCTGCCTGGAATAAGTGTTTCCATGCATTGGGACTGTGATGCTGGCAGCTGACAATCGTCCTGCATGACTGACTTCACCTCACCAGGATTAGGCATCAAGCATACAGTTTTAACTCGCGCATCATGTGATTTAACCCAGCGGCAGGCAACGCAGCCAACTTTGAATGAGGCCAGCCATGATGCGACACAGCCACAGACGTATTCAGATTTGTTTCGTGCATCAAGAGTTGCACTGCATCTGCAAGATCTCGAGATCAAGGCCCTACAATATGCCTGTCCAGATACTTACAGACAAGTAACCCAACCATATTCTCGCAAAGAATGACATGATATAATTGTACATCGATCCCTAGTCCATCTTCCTTGGTCCCCGTCACGGCCCGCTCAGAAAGGGTCTCTGATCATCCCCCGGTCTAGGGTGGATCAGCAGACACGTCACACTGCTCACCCCGTCTTTCGTTACAGAACCAATTAATTCGATGCCCCGGATTCCTATAGGGCCTGTGACATGCATGCCATGGCGTCATGCCGGTCCCTGGGGCCTGTTTTACCCATCGCTAGCTGATCTGCATCTTCATAAGAAGAGGTCTGTACCTGAGCGATATTCCCAAAGTGCAAGTGAGATTCAGCACTTTTATCGTGACCAAAATGCCAAAGAAAGCTCCCTCACTCAGGTCGTCTACCAGACCAAAACCTCAGCCTGTACCAGCGCCTGCACCCAAAAGACCGCCTCTTAGAACGCCCACCGCGTCTTACTCGAGACCCCCGCCAAGCCATCCGCCACCAACGATAAAAAATGAGGGACCATTGAGACCTCCACCGGGAGTAGGTGCTGCACAAAGATCAAGATCTTATGAAGCTGAAAGTAGGCGACCGCGATATCCTCCTTCATCTAGCCCGAGACAATCTTACTATGAGCGGCCAAGGCGAAGAGACTCGGGCTTCAGATCTGTGTCGCCTCAAACGAGGCCACCTCCACCTGCGCCTGTACAGCGAGCGCTGAGACGGCGCATGACGAGAGATTCGGATTGGATGTCGGAAGATGAGAGTAGACCTACATCCCGTCGTAGGTCTCCGACTCCAGAACGTCGTCAAAAGCAGCGACCTTATGGAGCTGAAGTACCACCATTCCAGCACCCCCCAAAGCCTGCGGTCGCGCGTCCGCCGATGAGGTCTTATCCGACAGACAGCTCTCGACCTGATCCAAGAAGACGTCCATCTTATGAACCGCCGCCGTCACCGAGACGTCCTCCTGGGGCGGGCAAGAGGTCGCCCCCATCAGCGTATAGGCCAGCGCCTCATTTGGCCGCAGATATGCTAAGAGGGCGACCTCGCTCGAGGGGAGACTCGCCGCTTCGTTCTCATGAAACGCATGAGTCAGCAAATAAAGGAAGACGGCCTAGCTATTCCAGCACTACAAACTCACAGCCTTCCTCTCGAAGGCACTCTGTCAAGTCTCCGGAGCAACGGGAAGCCAAACCAGTTGAGAAACCCGCAGAGAATGACTCCAAAAAGAAGGGCTTCGACTTCATGAAACATTTCCCTCAAGCCGTCGCCGCCTACGCTGGTATCGAAGCACTAGGTAAGCACGCCGACACAGCGAAAGAATGGACGGATTGGTTCATGAAGCTCCAAAAGACCCCCGAGGAGATCCATGAGCTATCGGCAAAGGCGAAAACGGCAAGGGACACCATCACCCAGATCCAGAACACATTGGAGGCACGACCTGACATTATAGAGGGAGATGATGCGAAGCCTATGCGGAAGCAAATCGACGAAGCGATCAGGAATGCGACAGCCGCACTGGACGAAATGACGAAGCTGCTTCAAGAGATTAGCAGTGATGGGCTAGGAGGGACCATGTTTGGTGGCCTTGAGGAGTTCTATAACTCTTATAAGTATAAGGATGAGTGGGAGGAGAAGATTAAGCTGGCTGATGGTGAGCTGGAGAAGCAGTTGGCGGCTCTCAGCAAGCTAATGGTTAACATTTACTCGTAAGTCATATCCCGATTTGCTTGCACGACAGACTTTCTGACAATAATTCCAGGCGCGCTCTGATGAAACCTGCTCCTCCCGGCTTAGACAATCCTGTACCACCGCCAGCTCCCGGGCAGTCTTCAGATTCTCCTGATGCACGACGGTCAAATACAGCACAGCCTAGTTCAAAGTCCAGGGCGGGCTCAATTGACTTGGACCCTCCTCCCGTGGGGCGATATCGGAAGTCGGTTGATGAAGACGCTGCGAGGTCCGCGCCCTCTGATGTGACAAGTGAGCCCAAGGTTGAGACTACAAAGAAAGCGGCACCGGAGGACACGCCAATGGAACCTCAGAAAGATGCCGGTGAGCCTGAGGCCCAGCAGAATACCGATGCAGCTCCTCCTGGGTCTCCCAAGGGTGTGAAGCTCAAGGTTGACGATGATCTGGCTGATCTTCCAACACCGTCACCCAAGGCCGAAGCTGCAGAGCCAACAGAGGTACCATTGAAGAAAGAAGAACCCACAGGCATTAAACCCACACAACCGACGCCAGTGGAAGCTGAGCCTCCAAAGCCACCAGCACCCGCAGAAGACCCTGAAGAGATCCTCCTCGATGCAGCATGGAACGGCGATATCCAAGCCTGCAACTCCGCCCTCCGCCACGCCTCCCCCTCAACCCGCGACCAAAACGGCTTCACACCACTCCATCTCGCCGCCGAGCGCGACCACCTCGCCATAGCAATGCTCCTCCTCGACTCATCCGCCAACCCTAATGCTCGCGCCAACGGGGGCCGCACACCACTCCACCTCGCAGCGCGCTACGCATCAGCCGCGCTCGTAGAACTACTAGTTGATGACGCCCATGCTGATCCTAACGCTCGTACGACTGATGGGCGGACGCCGTTGCATTATGCTGCTAGTGTGGCGGAGGATGGTGATGATGAGAAGAGGGAGGTTATTAGGGTGTTGAGAGACTGGAAGGCGGATCCGACGATTAAGGATAATAAGGGGAGGACGGCGAGGGATGTGGCGCAGAAGAGGGATTTCTGGGATGCTTCGGCGACGCTGAGGAGGGCGGAGAAGAGGTGGGAGGAGGAGCATCATCAGAATTGGTTTCAGAGACATGGGCTTAAGCGGTAATGCAGAATGACTTGTCTCTTGATCAGAAGAGGGCTTGACAGTATTCTTGACAATTGAACTCACCCGTTGCCGCGATAAAGCTTCCGGTCAGAGGGGAATTATTGACGAAACAATTAACATCCAAGATCATATTCTTCCATAGTTAAGCCTAGAATTAAACAAACAGATAGAACTCCTTAAGCGATTGGTACATTCCCATCCCACACATTAGACGTTCGTCGAGGACGTAGAATAAGCACAGCTGTCAGCATCATCCTCCATCCCCATCTCAACCCTCCAGTCTTCAGGCGCACACCAAACATCCAATGCATCCTCGTCCACCTCAACCTCATCTAAGCCCGCCCAAGCTTCTAGGTCCAAGATATCTCCCACATCATAGGAGGAACTAGACACTGAGATCAACTGCTTCACCTTGGAGGTGATCTCTTCGAGGTAGTCCATGTTCTGCTCCAAATGCCATAAATAATCCTGTCCGACGGTGGCATACCCCTTCCTCAAGAATTGAAGCTGATCCAAATAGAAGGAGACAGCTTCATCTTGGGATCCTGGAGAAGTCAAGTCGTCCTCCCATGTCGCAGCATCCTTGAGCATGAGGAATCTAACGTCGATAGCTGATGTGCGATGTCCTAGACTTTCGTGCATGGATGCTAGAAGTCTCATGCAGCTCATTGCCATAGGATGGTTCGCGCCATATACATCCTTGAGGTTATAGCTGATATCCTCGAGGAGAGTGAACGCCGTGTTGTGCTCTCCACAGGCGAAATGAACCTCTGCCAGCCGCTTGCCAATAGCGATAGTGGTGGTAGGCTCAAGGTTGAAGTCGTAGTGGTCGCGTGAGTTCCATAGAAGTTCAAGGATGCGCTGTACAGCTATTAGTATAAAACTACATGATTGGGGATCGTTACTAACCTTGAGAGTAGTGTAGTCGTTTTGTTTGCCAGCGATGCTGAGAATACATGTGAGGTGGCTAACACTCAGCACGCTCAAATCGATGTCAGAAGTGAAGCTCATGGCCAATACTCCCAACTGTGTCGCCAACTCTTCGATCAGACCACTGAGAGAAACATCGACTTCGATCTCAGACACCTTGTAGAGCAAGGTACTCAACTTTAGAAGTATCAGCGCAGAGAAGCTATCGTCGCTATCGGCTCCACCTTCACTGTACTCGAACACCCACTGGGACAGGTAGAAGCATGCCTTGTGAGAGCCTGCATCTCCAAGTTGCTGAATAAGCCCAAAGGCATCCTCCAACAGCGATGCAGAGATGTCGTGTTCGGAAGATGAAGCAAGGATGGCTTGGAAGAGGTGATATGTCGAGCTACCCTTGCCCTCTGGTCGATCCAGCATGCGACAGAACAACTTCCATAACTCGTCTTGGATGCCACTTGCCTCGGAGCGCAAATTGTAAGCTTCGAGATGTTGTATCAATCGCGAACCGGTTGTCAGGAGATTACCGAGTTGGTCATTTTGCTGACCAGCTCGAAGCCATGCCTCATAAAGAGCTGTCTCAGCAACGACTCGCGTCAATATGTCACCGAAGAGGCTTTCAGTCTTCTTCCTGGAGAGTTCTTCCATAGCATACACGAGAACCAGGCATCTTCTGTCATAAGTCACAGAACGCTTGTGCTTGTTCTCGAGGTACGCCTGCCCACAGAGGCCTTGCGGTTGTTTCAATCGCGCAATCTCGGAGCGAATGGTCTGCAAGAAGGCCAGGTTTCCATGGCTAACTCCAAGGAGCTTATACATGGTGCTAAAGTGTTCTGCGAGATGAAACAGCTTCCTGGGATTCGTCTCCTTCTTCAAAACTCCGAGGATGACCTCTTCCAAGGTAACTGTGGCTTGCTTCTTGTTTTCAACAGTGAGGTTTACCACCCAGAAGTCGATGACCTTCCTGAGGCTGGAAATACTGCGCTCGTGACCATAGCCGTGCTTCTTTGCGCATTGCCTCCAAGACTTGATGAGAATGACCTCTGCTCTGTCGTGGAGAAGAGGCTTGCTTGACATGAGAACACTCAATCGCTCCTCAATGATGCGTAGAATCTCAATGAATGCATCATCCGAGCCCGACAGACCTAGGCAGATCTCGTTCAGCTCATCGTAGATATCGACAGCCTCACGAAGAGTCGTGTCATCCATCTCAAGAAGCTTGGTCAGTTCAAGTGACGCCTTGAGGTACCAAATATCCTGCCGTCCGAGATCTGACAGCATAATGGTCCTCAGCTTGCGAGCCAGACGCACAGCGATGGAGACGCTGCCAACGGAGAGCAGTGTTTGAGAGTAGCCAATGTATATCTCGAATCCACGAGCAGCGTCCATTGAAACATGGTGCCTTAGGTCGGCATAGTACGACCAGAGACGCTCGTAGCGACGGAGGAGAATCGTGTAGCTCTCTCGCTTGCCCTTGCCTTTCTGGCTCTTGCACAGAGCAAGAAGACCTTCGATGAGGACAATGATTGAAGGAACATCATCTTCATCAGGCTCTTCATCGAAACAGTCACATATGTCGTCATCATCTTCGATAACAGTGCCGAGATGAAGACTGAGACGGACAATTGCGGCAGCCACGTGAAGTGTGAATGAGTGAGAGTGGCCCAAGTGAGTTCTGCAATCGCCAACAATAGACTTCCAGAACTCCAGAGCCTCAAGGTGTAAACCGGCATCTTCAAGAGCTCTAGAAAGGATGAGAGCAATGTCTTGGCTTGAAGATTGCCAGAGAAGTACGCTCGACTTGCAGCACTTGACGATGGACTGGATCAAGACATCTCCTTGAGTGACTTGCTCGGTCAACTTGTACATCTGAGCCATTATGATAGCAATCTCAACACGTTCACGGGTGAAAGTCTTTGGCAGATGCAGCTTTCCTCCGTCTATAAGGACCTGCGGCCAGAGAACCTCGAGACTCTTGCGACAGATGCTAATAGCTGCTTTCCACTCCTTGCGCGAGCGATGCAAATGAGCTAGATCTCTGCATAAAAAGACCGTGTCTGATCCAATATCTCCATGGCCATGGGTGCTATGGAGAATGCTGTCGAGGATGTTGAGCCACAAGAAGTCCTCGATCGGGTTCTTGACACCCTTGTAGCAGACAATAAGTGCAGAGTAGACCTGTAACATTTCGTCAAAGTGGTCATGGGATGGCAGCTGATGGATTTCATAGAGAACTCGAAGAATGCTCAATGCTTCCTGGTTCTTCTCTAGTCGGAGGAGAAGTTGTGCAATTTCCCGCAGGTTCACCAATGTGGTTACCTCGCATCGGCGATCGGTTGTCACGAACCTAGAGACAGAAGTCCAGAACGACACCAGAGTTGTGCTAGCTTCCTTCTCCAGAGACAAGTCACGTAATTTCGTCGCCAACTGTAGAGTGACGGAGGTAAAAGCCACCAAAATGGCACCATGGTTATTGTTCTCCTTGTTGAGCTGACCTTGGAGCAGACTCCACAACTGCTGAAGTGCACCCTTGGAAGCACTCGACATACCGCGGTCATGGTAGTGTCGAACAATGCGGGTAATAGCAGAAAGTGCAGCATCTGTCCAAGTCTCCAGAGTAGGCGCAGCATCGAAGACATCCTGGCACAGTTGCTGGGCAGCAGCCATATCATCAGCGTGCTCAAGCGCATCAATGAGTACGTGGAACAGATCAAGAGTCTTGCTAGCGAAGAGGCCCCTAGTTCTGCAGCACGCAACATACATATCGTGCAGAATCTCTGCAGCTTCAGCAAACCGCATCTCCGCCTTGTATAGCTCCGCCAGCCTCTGAGCAACGGCCAGTGTCTGGTCGTGGCTCTCTCCGAGCTCAGCCCTCAAGACACGCCAGAGATACTTGTAGACCTTGGAACTCTTGGAAGATAGCGTCGTGTGTGGTTTGACCAGGGACATGATGTACTTGGCACCAGCAGTAGCCTGAGGGCTGGGGTCTTCAAAGGTGAGAATAGCTGCTTCAAAGGCTTCCACCAACCTCTCAATGCTGATGGTGTGACGAAGATCCGAATGGGCAAGATTGATCAGTGTTTGGATCACAGACTTGGCATTTGCACCAAAAGCTGCCTTTCGAAGTGAAAGAATCCTAGTCAATTGCTTGTTCGTCGTGATGCTGTCACCTTCGGATCGGAGAAAGTGCCATTCAGCCAAGGCCATCAAGACCGAGTCAGACATCTTGGAGGATATATCAGCGGGTAGATGTCGCGAAAGCTTCTCGGAAGAAGAGAGGGACTTCTCGTAGTGCTCATACCAGTTTCTGGCGGCATACGCCATGAGCGGGTCGAAGTCTTTGTACGAAGCTGCAGTGGCCCATTGAGTCTGCGACACGTTCTGGAAGACAATATCGACCTTGTCTTGCTGGAGGTGCTTCTTTGCATGCTCAAGACAGTCGATCGCAACTCGTCGATGTGCCAAGTTCAGCGACAAAGCGATCTTGCCATGTATAGCAAGATGATGCATCTTGGCTTGGACAACGGAGTCGACAAACTGTATACGACCGCTGCGAATTGTGATGATGCTGGCAAGTGGAGAGTTGGAGCTCACGGACCGGCCGGAACGGATTCTTCTGAGCCAGTTGCTCATAGTGACAGAGCCGTATCGCTCCATCTCGTCAACCTGGATAGCTCGCTTTCCGACAAGAAGCCAGGAGAGTAGAGACTGCATATCGGGATTGGAGTAGTCTATCTTGAGAAGCATGCTGTCGAGAATGCCTTGAACAGTCTTGGGTGTCTTGCAGATGATATCTGTCATACGACCAAGATCGTGCTCGGCCTCCAAGAGGCGAAGGATAAGCTTGGCCTCGAGTAGCGACGTCCATTGGCGCTCTGCGATATGCTTCTGAAGCTCTCTCTTCATCTCGGCCGAGAGGAATGAGAGTATAGCAGAGGTTGAGAGCGCCATCTGCATGAAAGAGCGGGCATTCCTACGAATATCCATGCGAGACAGAGTGTAAATCTGAGTGCCAGAGATAGATCTCGCTGAATCAGCATCAGCCAATGCAAGACACCGAATATTCTCGCATTTGGATGTAAGTGCTTGCAGCTTGGCAAGGAACTTTGAGGAGCTATCAGTGCCATGGCTATCAATGGTGTTGATCACAATGGCGACGTTTCCACTGGCTTTGGAGCAGCGGTCACCGAGAAGTTCCCACAACAGGTCCTCTGTCTTCTCCGCTGACTCGGTCTCACTGCGCTTCCTGACTGTGTTGATAGCATCCAGCAAGCCAGTGTCACCAATTGACTGGTCGAGAAGCTGGAAAAGCAATGCTTTGAGCAGACGAACGGACGAAGAACCCTGTGTCACAGATGTTACTGACGCGCGAAGCAACTTCGCATCCAGAGACAGAGAAAGTTGTAAGCGCTCAATGATGTTGGAGACGAGTTCTTGCTCTCCATAGCCAGCGTCTCCAGCCACAAGTAATAGTCTGGATGGGGTCTTGAAGAATTGAACAACAACGGGCTCAACGCAGTCGAAGACAAAGGAGTGACCATGTTTGCTTCCGTGATGGCCTCGAGAGAAGCCGTGGCTGCAATGGCCATGGCCACTGCCATTCAGCCAGTCTTGCACAGGCCCATGGCAGGTCCCAAGCGAACCGTCGGAACTACCCTTGAGCGACAGTATCCAGAGTTCCTCACACGCTGAATGCGCGGCCAAGGACAATGAAACCAGATCCGCCTCAAAATATTGCTCGATCTGAAGGATAAGCGACGACGAGGTACGGGAACCAGCTACAGAGAAGTTAGCATACGGAGATAACATGATTAGGGTAGCGTTGGGGACTTACCTTTATTGATCTCATCCAGAATGTCAATGAACCCCAAGCAAATCTGCTGCAACGACTGAAGCACCTTGGACAAGCAGCTATACAGCTTATCCGAGGAAACGCCCTCAGGCACCGAAGCTCTCACATGTTGGATTGTAACACTAGCTCGATGGAAAACAGCAAGCAAGTTATCCAGCGCCGTGCTAGCACTAGTAAGCTTCCCCTGCATCGAAAGAGCAAGCTCGCAGCTGGAGTAGAACATGGAGGCGACGCTCTCAGCATCAGATCCATGATTCTTCATAAGCGCGACGAAATCTGCGATGCGCTCGGCTGAAGATTGCACTTGCTTCAGGCGGCGGTCGACAAGACTCCATTGATGAGGCACGAGTCTCATGCGTGTCTTGTCAATGAGATCAAAGACGTGGTGGATTGTAACACGTTCTCGTGTCGCGGGAAGTGCGCATGTCATGCGCAGCTCTCGAAGAGAACTATAAGCTCTAACCATGCGATCTTCGGTGGATAGCGCTTTATTGGACTGGCTGCTCACAGCGCGTCGTCCGATGAAACTGCCAGAAGTAGTTGTAGTCTCACTAGACATTGTGCGTCTTGTAGAGAGAGGCTGCGAGTCATTGCGACTGTTGCGCTTTGGCAAGCTAATGTGAACTCTTCGGATCGTGGTGCTATCGGCATCGTTCTTGAAAAGACTATTGTCAAAGCCTTGAGAACCATTGCTCACATCTCTGCTCTGTTGTCCCGAGATCGATCTGCGACCTTGGGGGCGTAATGGCGCTGTTCGTAGTCTTCTGTCTAGGACGGTGTCGATGGTGAGGTCTGCTTCTGAAGTGTCGACCTCATCGTCAAAGACGAGATGTGAATCTTGGATTGGCTGGACATGTTCTTCGCTGTGTTCAGAGCCTTCTGAGGGTGACTCTGGACCAAGCTCTGTGATGTCGACCAAGGGCTCTGCAGCCTTTGGGAGTTGCGGCGCAACTTCTTCTGCTTCTACCACCAGAGTTAACATCAATTGATAGCTTCAATGCCAATTGGAAGCTAGTTGTAGTTACTTACGAGGAGATTGCAGCATTGCGACAACTCTGACACGGTCTCAACCACAGTCAAGCTCGAGCTCTTGTGTGATATCTCAACTTCCGTAGACTAAAATGTGATTGTAGAATTCTTGAAGAAAAAAAAAGCGAGAAGTGAATGAATGAACTGGGGAACGGAGAATGAGCATGCGCAATACTGCAAGGAAGCCAGTCACTTGCATCGCTTTATCGAAACAGGCATCGGCTTCAATTCCTCGTAACGCAGCCACTCTATTCAAGCTTATTTTTCGATAGTTCCATTTCAGCTGCATCTTGTTCTGTCTAGACTGGTCTGGGTGTGGAGGGGGGCTAGCAATCTGGTGTAAGTCGTACATGTACTGTGCTTGGTATCGCACACGGAGTACCAGACACGCGGCTTCGGTAACGCTCCCTTTGGCGTTGCAGGGGACTTATCCCCTGAAGTTCGCGTGCTGCGCTGCCTAACTTAGTCTACAGCGCTAGATTAAGGCGCTAATGCAGTCCCGGGGTCTTTTCAGCACATATCGTGGACGCCTCTCAATTAACCCCGCCATCAAAGCAACGCTCCGAAGAAGGGCTGGAATCAATATTTTCAGCTCTCAACATCAACGAGACACCGGAAAGACAGCATTCCGCACTCAAGACCTCGATCTAGAAGTCTCAGTCGCAGTTGCAGTCAAATTCGGGGTTCGCCGAAGCATACCTCCAATGGCCCGTCATAGTCACGAGCGGGGTGAAGTTCCAGGTGCGAGCAAGGTTCCGTACTCTGAACCCGAGCTCCAATCACTCGTTCTGCGTCGTTTCAGGCAAGGTCGCTTGTACGAAGTGAATTCTGCTCAAGAGTACGGACAGAGTGCTCCGCGACTTGAACGTCTGTAGTGTATCAACAAGGATAGGCCGTCTTACATGCTGAGGCTTTGCTGACTGCTGCTAATGTTAACGTGGAAATACTCAAGAGAAAAAAATGAGTGAATATTACTAAAAAGCGATTCTACTAGCTGGCATCGAAGTGGGCAAGGCCACTACGGAGCCAGGCTTTGAACTACAAAGTTCAAATCATCATCCTGCCATTCGCCTTCTTGGTCTCCAGCCATAGCTTGTGTGAGCTTCTCCTTCACCTCTTCCTTGTTCACCTCTTCCAGATCGCCATCGATACCCGTAGACTCTAGAAGCGCTTCCACAACCACTGTTTGATTATTCCAGCAGTTCCATCCCCAGAACAAATTCTCCAAAGATTTGTCTAGAATAGATTCAAACAACAAGCAAGTCTCGCGGTTGAAAGGGGAAAGAGTGCGGGTCATGTCGAAGCCCTGTAGGCATAGCATTAGTACTCGAGGGTGTAATAACATTAGCCCATCCACGTAGTCTTTGACTCACCCTTTTAATTATGTCGTGTCTGTTGTTTACGTTGTTACCGACGATGGTGTAGTATTGGTATTTGAGATTCGCTGCTAACCAAGTGTATCGAGCCTCTCCCATCCATCTATGCGCTCGTTCGAGGGCCGAATAGTCGATGTTGGTTTCAACAATCACAGCATCTTGTCCGTTGTTTTCGAAAATGGCGAGGCGTTTGACAAAAGCTTCGTATCTTCAAAAGGTCAGCCAACAATGTACTCAGCAAGGGGTACCTCGGGGAATTGCTTGCCTCATCATAACTGTGTTAGTGTCCGGCGTGCCCAGGACAAGATTGTTAGCGGTCTGAGAATTGCTAGCTTTCCAATCTACGTAACCTCCATAGCTAAAGGCTGATCTATGGAGCCACTGAAATCATCAGTCTTGAGTGAGAGAACATGGAGAGGAAACAGCCTACCTCTGCGACCCTTTTTTTCTTCGCGATGGCAGGCTTGGGATAAAATTCAGGGAATGCGTCCGACATGGCCTGTAAGCGTCAGAATACTTGCTAGCTCTGTATATGGAAGAAGCGTCAGAGGCAATGCTAGGTACTTACCAAATTCGCAGAATATCCATTTTCAGCCACGCATCTGTCCTGCGTCGGGGTTCTCTTTTTGACCACGTCTTTAAGAAGATTGGTATTGATGAGAGTTATTGTTGGCTCTGTGTGTGGGCGACATTTGTTCAGATGTTTGTCATTAAGACGGATGGCATTTGCCATTCGAGGGTGGCCGTATCCCTTCTGCCAGAATGGCTTTTTATGAGTCTCGAGACAGAGGAACTGCCGTACTGGTAAGTCCACAACGATCTGGTAAAGACCTCCGGGATGAGCATCAAGATATCTCCATCCGTATTCGAACCAGTCTGTCGCCAAGGTCTTGTCTTGTTCTTTCCATTCATCCAGGAAAACGATATTACCGGCGGTCAGGGGAGGTTTGAACTTGAGGCGCGGTGCATCAACGGCACGTTGAATCCCTTCTAATATTCCTTCTTTTGCAACCTGGCGATGCTGGGGGTTTTGATAGTCCAAGGGGTCTTGATAGTTCAACTGGATATCTCGACGATCTCGGAACCAATGGAACCACTCCTCTCCCACAATAATCTTGAACCCGGTCTCGAACACATAGAGCAATTCATCTGGAATCACAGCATCCCAGTAGCGACCAAAGAAGTCCTTTGCTCCTAGCTTATCGCCCTGTGACTTGCGCAGTAGGTCTGTCAAGTAGGTCAGTCTAACGTTGGTACCAGGTTCCAGGCGAACATGCGACTTACCTGCCCAGACTTTAAACACACTAAGATGATCCCACTCATCGTTGGCAGGGTAGACGTCGTGAAAGAGGCGGTTGCGAAGCCTATTCTCACTCTCAGCACATTCGCTGCCTTCAACAGTCCAGCAGCGAAACCTGAGTGCCCATTTGCCTTGTCGCTGTAATGTGTCACGTTCTTTGACGGCTTCTGCTTTCTTTGCTTTATCCTTCGAATCTAAGGCTCGAAGAACCTCTGCCCGCTTGTTGTGCCTTGCACAATCCTCAATATAGTCGGTTGCAATACCTTGCATACGCTTATGGATTTCCTCCAGTCGAATGAAGCAGTCACCTACTAGCGGTTCTTTAGGCTTGTTCTCTGCCAGGTACACAAAACGTTGCCGGTCATCGTATAATGGGTTTTTGTTGTCCCGACCCTTATACAAAAGCAGTTTGTATGGCACGAAGGCCACCTAGTAACTATTAGCCAAGCAACCCCAATATATGTGAAGTTCACGGTGACGGAGTCTTTACATGTCCCTGAGCGGGGGAACCCTGTATGTCCATGATCCTGTGCGCTCCAAAATAGTTCTTATAACCGATCACCTTGTCACAAGCGTGCGGAGGACACGGTAAGAACTCATAGAATTCCCCAGTGGGCATAAAACCTGCGTATGTATTAACACGTCTGTTTGCTCATGAGGATTTTGGCTCGTACAGTCGTATTTGAGCCTCGCATACTTCGACAAGGTTGCGAATTGGAAGTCCTGCCGTTGATATTCCGTCGGTGTATTAACCAGAGGATAGCCTGTTCATGGAAGCATCAGTCGTAGTACTGCGACAGTTTAGTCTCCATTGCACTTACACTCGTTGGATTTCCAGCCACTCTTATCCACAACCATTCTGGTACGCAATGGCTCATCCCAATACGTGCCACCCGGTCCCTTTTTCCCTATTACCTTGTTTAGTAAGCCTGGACCTGGACCGTTCCTCTCATCTTGAATGGCGGCTTGGAATTCTTCCTCCGACATGTGCTGGACCAGATCTTCTATCCTGTAATTCATCTTCGTCGATTTGACCTCTTCGGAAGGGTAAAGGAATTTGAGCGTGCAGTATAGCCACTGTCCACGATATTGCAAATTGAAGAGACTGGCATATGGGTGCGAATGTGATTTTGTGAAATTTCCGACATTCAGTTGCGCATACAAGGTGCAGTGATGATCTTCGAGAGCTTGGATGTTCAAGAAGTCAAAATCTCGACATTTGACCGGATTGCAACAGAGCTCTATGGAAGAAGTCCAGGAATTCAGTAGTTAGGACCTTTTTTTGACGAGCAAGTCTTGCAGGGAAGAGAGCGCGCTTACAGGGTGTAGGTCCAGGAATCGATAGTTTGCGAAGTTGCAGCTCAAGAGTCATCACACACCCGGGGCGTGGAGAGAGGAGGATCCGACCAGGGTGCAGGTGACCGGGCTTGCTGAAACAGACGCACTATCTCATCGTAAACCACGCAGGTCTAGACCGAAGAGTATGGATCACAGGTCCAGAGATAGCGACCACGGCCTTCCGGCGTCGTATCGCTCTGTCTCGACCCTTGACTACGATGCGGGTTTGCTCCGACGCAGGCAGCCCGAGGCAGGTTTCTCAGCAGTCTACTCTCCTTTCCAAGCTTTCATCAAATCCCAGGGTTCTTTTCACTACGGCTGTCTTTGCTGTGATCTTGCTACTAAATTTACGGCGCAATTCAAGTAGCTTAGCTGTTGACTTTATGCATGAGAATAAATGAAGCGAATATTGATTCGAATATATCAAAGAAAACTAGCTGGCTTAAGTAAGAGAGACATATACCAATTTTTAAACAATACAGAATGAAAGAAGTCAATACAAAGACCATAACGAGCAAAACAGAAAATAGCTTTAGTTACAGAACACTGTTGGAGGACCGATGTAAAAGCGCTGGGGATCGTTCAAGATGACATCGGGCACATTATCACCGATGCTCTTGTAGGCTTTCTGCACCTTGAGACTCTCCTCGTCTTCACCACCGTGGGCCAGGGTGATGAAGCTATCCAAGATACCTTGACGGTATGTCTTGGTTAAGGGCGGTTTAGGAGCAGCAGCCAGCTTTGCCGCTCCGGTCTCTGTCAGTAGGATTGGGTCCATAGGAGGCTTCTCCCTCTTTGCCTCGGGTTCCAAGCCCATAGCGCCCTTGACGCGAGACCACTTGACGCTGTCTCTAGCATTTGCGTGATCTAGATAACGAACCCGCTTCTCCAGTTCCTCGGGCTTCCATGTCGAAGCTGGGTAGGTCTCTGGCATGGACTTGAACACGGGAATGGACTGCTCAGGAGCAGCGGGTGGTGGCGGTACGAGAGTAGCGCCAACGAGATGAGAGACTGTCGGGGGCATCCTCTCAGGCCTCATGTAGTCTGCTGTATTCTCAGAGTAGGGGCCCCAGTAGTTGGCTGGTAGCTGATCTTCAACCTTTGCCACCTCGCGGAAAGGAACGGCCTTCTTCTCCTTGACATTCCAGACCTTGACGCCCAGCGTCGATTTGATCCTTGAAGAGTCGCTTGTTTCCTGCTTCATCTGCATAGGTCTACTGATAATAGAGTTTCCGGTGTATTGCGAAGCACCGCGACCCTCGATTCCAATGGAGTTGGTTGGCACCGCACTTCGCACAGAAAAGATGAAGTTGTCGCTACGGACGTGCCAACGCTCCTTTTCAGCAGACATCTTGTTAGGCGAAGCTTTGTTGACTGTGTCACTCTTCTTCTTGTCATCTCCAAGAAGACCAGACACGGCTGTGAATGTATGAGGATTAACAATGGCATTGTCTTTCTCTCTCCGTGTATCACCTGCTTCCTGTAGCACAAGGCCCATAAGCTCCTGTAGGCTGATGGCTCTCTTGCCCTCAGAGGTTCCAGAACCGAAGCCGACGGTGAAGCTGACAACAGACAGATCAAAGTGTACTTCGCCGTGGATTGGCGGTCCTTCAAGGTGGAGAGAAGCGCCCACGTTGACGGAGATCTTCTTTCTGAAGCGCCAGACTCTAATCTCATAGTACACGCCTGCAGATACAGCCATGTCGGCCACATAATGTAGCGGCTTGAGGTTGACCAGGAAGTCGGCATGGGCATCAAAGTGTGCGCCAAGAGGACCAGCCGAGAAGACAGCTTGGAGCATTCCTCCCGCCATGATGGCTCCTGGTGTGATAGCAGCGTATGCATTACCAGTGACCCTAAGATTTGAGCTGAGCGTCCACGAGATACCCAATCGCTGTGGTCGAGGGTAATGCGCTGGAACTTGATACATAGGATGATAGCCACCGAAACTGACGACCCAGTCGCCTGAATGTGGGTTATTCTTGCCGAACCAACTTCTGATGGCAAACCCACCAGAGGGACGGCAATCTTTGTTGAGAATGAAAGAAGTGGGATTGATGAGACCGTCAACAGAAAGCTCACCATTGACAAGGTCGAGTTTGCCAACCACAGAGAGATCAATGAGAACAAGAGCCTTATCGGGGCTTGCACGTCGAGGAAGCGTAGCAGTTGCACGAGCAATCAAACCAATGTCAGTCTGGTTAGGTCCGAGAGCTACTGTTGCAACAGCACGCATGTCTATGGCCTCACAGGCTCGGATGACAAGACCAAGTGCCAGCCAAATGGATCCCATACTAGGGGTCACAAAAGCATCAGGGCCTGTCAGTGACTTGATGGCTTGGTTCATGTTGAAGCCTCCCGCCTGGTCAAATCCCTGAATGAGTGGGAATGTAGACAGCTGCTCCACGGTAGGTAGCCGGAGACGTGAGTTGTAGCCAAAGCCAGCCATGAGGCCACGAACCTCTGCCCAGCCCATTGTGAAGATAAGACCTTCCATCATGGCGTAGATGAAAAAGGAATCATATTCTGGCGTGCCAGCTGCTGGGTTGGCAGGGACTTGCTCATACGAGCCAAGTGCTGCAATAGAAAACGTGCTCAATGAGATAGCAACACCTCCAAAGTACGCTTTGGTGCCAGGCTTGTGATACAGGGCACCTGCGATTTGGATTGGCATGCGAGTGAATGCCATGTCGAACCCCTCAACTTCGACATCAATCGGAACATGCAGGATATCGTGCAGTCCATGGATCTCGTCGGATTTGAGCCTGACAACAAGGTTGAGACCCTGGATACCAGCACTAATTGGCCCGATGAGAACACTGGCATCAAGATGAATACGCAAGACGCCGTCCTTATAGGACAACGAGATACCCGAGAGAGTGAGAGGCCCCTTCTTCTTCGTAAGCGCGGCTGTCGTCGCGGGCCCACCGCCACTAGGAACAACTGCTTCTGTGGGTGATTTCTTCTCTTGGACGGGAGCAGGGGTTGCCTTGGAGCCGGGAGTGGCTGCACCTGTTGGAGTCTTCTTCTTCTCTTGCTTATCCTGGCCAAATACATGGTCAAGGAAGACGCCTTGGCTACCAACTAGACGGAAGTGGAAGCCTTCAGACAACTCTTTGTCCTCGGGCCTCATCTTGAACGGTTGATCCAGGAACATCTGAGCACTTCCGTTCAGAGTACTGATGTCCTCCGGTGTGAACATGGTGTTGACCCAGAGGAACTCAAGGGCATCGAACGGTATATCCAGGTTTCCAACGATGGGAAGTTTTGGAATTGATGGCAGAGGACCCAGAGACACGCGTATCAGTCTCTTAATGGGTGACGGCTTGTCGGCCTTTCCAGTGATAGGAACCATTTGTGCAAATTGGACATGGAGCATGCCAAACTTGAGCTCGGCACCGAAAACGAGATGAGACTTTGTGCCATTCAGACGAGTCACAACGATGTCGAACTTGTCTTTGCCAGGCTCAGATGCCTTGAAAGTTGTTCCAGTCACAAAGCTTGGAAGGATGTCTAGGACTTCCTGGCCCAGAAGCTTGTGCACGGCATCGCCGAGTGTGAACTCTTTGGACGCCTTACCAGCGGGCGTATTC
Organism: Fusarium sp. NRRL 52700; assembly: GCA_013396095.1. Classification (NCBI taxonomy): domain Eukaryota; kingdom Fungi; phylum Ascomycota; class Sordariomycetes; order Hypocreales; family Nectriaceae; genus Fusarium; species Fusarium sp. NRRL 52700. Next base: position 202,075 of record JAAQRM010000041.1, read on the forward strand.
TCTTCATGTAATTCGGCAGTGAGACTCCAATTATTGGCATCTGTACGCTTGAACTTTGTCTCCAGTAGAACACTGGCTATCTTGATGTCCGCTTCAAAGTTGATGCGAGCTGGCTGTCCCTTGCCAGCCGTAATATCAAGAGCGATGCGCTGTAGATCGATTCTCTCCAGGATCGACATCGCATGCGTTTTCTCTTCGCCGGCAGCGAATAAAGAGTGCAGAGCTGTCATGGGAATATACGATGCATGCGCGGAGAACGAGACTTGGTTCTCCTGCGACGAATACATTATCATGGCCTCCAGCGAAGGCGGGGGGTCGCCTTCCTTGAAAGGAACAAGGGAGATGGACCCATCAAGCATGATATTGACCTCTTTTGAAGCGTAGACGTAGTTGAGTGAAAAGCCTAGCATGGTATGAGCGATCTGTAGAGACGGTATCTTTGGAGGATCAGAGACCACCGAAGTCTCGGTTGGCTTTCCGATCAAAGCTTCAAGGCGACCGCTGACACTCAGACTCTTGTTAGAAATGTAGAGATCAGCCTCGGTAATCTCAGTGGGAATACCAAATGGCAGGTTCTGTACGAAGCTACTGTCGAGGTAACGTAGTGACATGAAGGGCTCAGACGGATCAAGGTAGGAGAACTGGTCCCACCGCTCGTAGTCAAGATAGTACTGCAGCGGAGGATCGCCTTGGCCCAGTACATTGCCGACACCACTAAACCCACATTCGCCTGAGAACTCTCCAGTGCCTTTGGTCCAGATGAAGTCCAGAGTGAAGACTGAATGCTTATCCTTGGGAACAAGTACTTGCATAGAAGCTTCGAGCTCCAGACGCATGCCGGCAAGACTTACACCGCCCTTCCCGTCGTTCAGGAGAGTGACAGTCACCTTTCTCCAGTATATATGAGAAGTGCTCGTACTCTGAGCCTTGGACCCATGGCCAGTATTGAGAAGGACATTTTCCAAGTCATCAATAGCAGTGCCTACTTCGCTGCAGCTCTTCCTGATCCACGCTTTGAGAGCTTCCCACTGAAGTGCTTTCGAGTAGCACACGAAGCACACGTTGATGTGATCGTCACCTATAGTCACGTACATGCCCATCGCGCGCTTCTCACCATTGATGTCTGGCTCCGCGGCGATGGTGAGCTCTCCGATAGTGAAGGCGTCTCCCCAAGGACCAGATGACGGTGATACAGTCCTCTTGGCAATGACAGACAATGGAGGAATGTGGTCATTCCAACCAGCGAGGTATTTGTTCAGCGTATCTGCTATTTTGCCGTTCAGGTTGAGAGAGGCCTCAAGTCGAAAACAGCATTTAGATGCTGAACCTGGAATATACCACATCGCGTTGCGAGCTGTCGTACCAGCCAAAGTACCGAACGTGATAGAGGTTCCCTTAAGCATTGTCTTGAGCCAGGGCTTAGGTTTGACATTAGCCACTGCACAAAGGTCGGCGAGATCCGTGAAGCCACCATTGGCAGGGCTTGTCTCCAAACCAAGGAGGAGATGGCCGGGATAGCGATCAATGCCAGTAAGCGTGGTAATCTTGGCATCTTTTGAGGTGTGGAAGAAGCCAGTCTCAAATTCGTCGTTAAGCACTTTCGCATCAGTAGAGAACACAAGTGGAGCGCTTGCATCTTTGGACACCTTGACTTTGAGCCCGGTTATTTCGAGAGATTTGCCATCCGAGCCACGTTTCAAATCAACGTCAGCACTCTTAAGGTACGATGCATTTTCGTCAAGTTTCCAAGCTGCGCTAAAGTCTCGTCTCAGAGGATCACTCAGTGAGAGCGGGAACTCGCTTATGTTCGCCTTGATTGTTTCCAAGGAAGTCTCAAAGACTATGGGTCCCGACGAGGTCAGAAACGCCTGTGTGCCGGTGTTCAGGGTTGAGAAGACGATGTGGTCAGACGGGACGGTACCAGCGCTGATACCTGGAGTTGCACTGCGGATCCTAGTTGTCTGGCCCGTTGCTGCGAGCATGTACTGGTCTTTGAGGGGTATAAGCTGTTGCGGAGGGGGAGGGAAGCTTGGGGCGGTTGTAGCTGGGTTTGTGATGGGTGGCACGGCTGGCCCAGCAGGAGCTGAGGTTGGCGGCAGGACCTTTGGCTGACTGGATACCGGAGCTGTCACAGGTATAGTTGCTACATCTCCAGGACGGATAGGTTGCTGAACAACTGGGCCGCCTGGCCCGCCTGGGACTGAGGCTGGTGGTGGGACGTTTTGCCCAATCGACACTGGAGGAGTCGCGGGTAAGGTTGAGACATCTCCAGCATGGCCAGGTTGCTGAGGAACCGGTGCTGACTGAACAGGAATATCAGGCTTTACGGTAGGAGTGGCAGGTCCAGCAATGGTTCCTGGAGCTGCGGGGCCAGCAGCAGGATATGTCAATCTTGGGTCTACTGCCGTGCCTGGAGGCAATACCCCGCTTGGTGCCTGCACGCTTCCTGGCGTTCGAGCAGTGGTAGGCAAGCTGGAAGATGGACTACCAGAACCAATGCCCCCGGACTTGTCACCTCCAGTCTGTCCAGGAAGTATAGGTCTGTCGCCCGCAGTAGGTGATGCTGACCCAGCGGCTGTCTGTGTACCAGAGGACGCATAGCGAGAACCTCCGGATGGGGCTCGAGGTCGCTTGTCAACGTCACCAACCCTTCCTATCACCGGCCGACCATGACCGAGTGATCGTCTGCCCGGTTTGGCACGATGCGGAGCGTCTTCGCGAGGCTCATCATCTTCCAGCCATTTCTTGACTTGACGATGCCTGTGGCGTTGACGATGATTATGCCCAGAATGATCATCAAAATCGGCATCTAACGAGGCATGGTCCTGTTTACGCTTCACTGTAGAGCGTGTCCAATCCCTCTCACCAAAGAAGCGACCAGGAGTGCTCACGACTCTGATACCGCCAGCAGCTTCCGCGCTTGTACTCTCATCAGATTCTGAGCTCTTTGAAGTTATAGACTAATGATGCTCAATTAATTTATGCTTCTGACTTTAGGATGAGTTCACTTACACGAGTTTTGAGCGTTACTAGCCTGCCAGGCTTGTTAAGCAAACTGCCTCGCCCAACTAATGTAGAAGCAACAAGTTCATCGGCGCTGAACACAAACGTCTTGTCTACCAGAGTCTCTTGTTGATCTGGTAGTGACGGCGGCCATTTGTCGCTGGCTGACCGTCTCCCATGAACGTGATGGGCCATTGTATTTCTGCCAAAGCTGTGATGCTCGAGATGAGCAATTGTCTGCTATGGGAAAAGAATTAGATTAGAAAAATACTGGATCGATATCACAGTATGCTACTCGGGGAGTTGCATGAGATGAACGGCCAGATACTCAATCGCACGCAGGCCGAGCAGTGTCCATGCCGATCAAAGCTGGACAACCCCGGACTGCAAGCTATTTCGGATGCAGTCTTCAGCCATGGCCTAGAACACTGGCTTCGCTCCTTCCCTATCCCTGCTCGTGTAAGTCACTTGAGCGGCATCAGGGTTTCGATTGCGCAAATGCAAGTGAGCCGATACTCTCCAATCGGTGTAATGCAGCTTTCTTCCAGTCATCACATATTACTCGAGACATGCAGCAACTAGCTCCAATTGCAAGACCGGAGGTTCCGCTGCTCAATAAGTCAATGCGTTAATCGATAGTCTGCGGGAGCGGGCGCTTGCGTATAGCATCGGCTGTTGGTTCATGCGTTGAGTCGAGGCGTTCTCGCGATGTGGGCGTCGGTACGGCCCTCGAAGGAGCTACATGATAGGTGGCGTAAACGAGCATCAAGACTAGGCAACTCTTCTTTCGTCTTAGATAAAACGAAACTATCGAAAGGAGTATCCTCCACGTGGAGGGCAAGACCATTTTGGGATAGCAAGACGAGAGCTGAGCTTTAGCTGCATGCAGGGTCTCGAACCATTTCTCCGGGGTGTGCAAGACAAGCTTTTAGGAGTTTGGCGTCGAGACCCATTGACTTTACAGGGGTGCATGGCCCTAGGTTGTTTGTGTAAGTGCCCTGTGAGAATTTTCGGGGCGAGTCAGAGCTGCGGCTGACGATGGCTTGGATCTACCCTAAGGCTGCCTCTTGTGAATAGATTGGTGCTTCTATGAGCAGCCGCCCAGGTTGGTAGAAAGGTTGAAGCCTATGGAAATATTCAAGATAGAGCTCTCTCTAAAGCTTCTTCTTTTGACTCTATAATAAATAAGTACTTCGTGGTGGATGAGAAATGAGGATAGAACACTTGGATTCAACGAGCTTCGAACGCAGCAAGCTCGGAAATTGAATTGAACATTTTGCATATAATGACGAATTTCGATTGCGATAAGATCAGTAATAGTCGAGATGAATATTGAATCTGTACAAAATGCTCCTGACTATTCCTTTCGCAGCGTCCATTTATCCATAACATCAGTCGTAGTCAATACAGAAACTTCCTTGCCCTCAGCATTCTTAGTCTTCTCCCACTTCCCATAAACCTCCTTCGTCTTGATCTCAACATCATTGCCCACAACACCATTAACCGTCGCCCTCATCAGCATAAAACTGGCATCCAGCCCCTCCGCATGTGTAGCACCCCCTCCGGCCGTCCCACGAGGCTTCAAGTGAACCACCATCTGAGCAGCCGACTCTTTCGTAGCCGCTCTATGTGTCGTAGCCGCAATCCACTGCTGTCTCGGCCCAATGGCGCGCACAGAAGGTAACGGTGCCAGATGATCGAGAAGATGGGATGGATCTTCTCCAATGGGGATGGTGACTTCAATGGCAAACACTTCTGTCCCAGCTGGAAGATTGTCGGGCTTGGTGCCAGCTTTGATGGAGAAGACGAGGTTTTGGGGCGTGTTGGACTGCGGTGGTATGTTACGGCCTGGGGAGTCTTGAGAAAAGGCCAGTTTTGTGAACCACGACTTGAACTTGGCTTCTGTATTCTCAGGCAGATGCTTGACTGCAAGTTCGCGACCATCTTCTTCGGCATCCGGTTGCTCGGGGAAGATACTTCGAGGCTTGCTCTCTTTGCCAGCGGTCACATTGAAGTTGAGTTCAACGCAGTGATCGCGCTCCAGTAGCTGTGTCGCGATATAGATCACTTTCGAGTCTGGAGCTGGCTTGGCCCATTCACGGTTTTTGTTCTGACCGATGAAGTAGTCCATCATATTGACGACGAGATGGGGAGTGAGGACACCAGTGTCATGATTCCAGATAGGTTTGATGGGGAAACCAGTAGGTTGGATAACACCAGTCCTGTTCCATTGGATCTTCTTTTCTACTTCGCCTTTTGGCAAAGCGTTTTTGAACTCCTCCGTCATTTTCAAGAAAGGCTTCATCTCGCAGATGAATTCCATCGAGTCTTTGTCGACGCTTCCCAAACTGTACCGCTGCTGGTGTGGCGGTAACTTGAGCTTGACAGTGTAGTCTACCAATTTCTGTCCCTGGCCTCTTGCGACGAGGCAGAGAATCATGTCCTCGTTGCGTGTTCGGTACGCGCAGCTTAGAGGAGTGTCTTGCTTTGACCCTGGAAGTTTGGTAGTGATTGTCATCTCGAGATCGGGGAATGATTCCACAATACCACTGCGGACGATGAAGCCTGAGCCACCAATTTGCACACGATCTGCTGGTGCCCTTTCAAGATACAGGTTAAAAGCCCAGCGAATGAGATCGCGGACAGGATCGCTGCCTCCTCCCATGGTGTTGGCTAGACTCATCGCGCCGTCGACAAGAGCATCAATCCAAATATCATCCATGAGAAAACAGTTGACGCTCTCTTTCACAAGGACAGCTGGGTCTGGGAAAAGATACGCCGCTGGGACCAGTTTCAACGACATGAGATTGTCGATGAGCCAGTTGAACACGAGGCCCAGTTGAGGGATTGAGGAAACGCCGGGCTTAGCCTGGCATAGTTCCAGGGTTCTATCTTCAAGCCAGGGTTTAGCTGCACTTTCAAGATGTCTGCGCAGTTTCTCAAAGGTCATGACGCCTGGCGCTGCGGCCATGGATGTCGCTGCGGGAGAAGGGATTTGCCATCTTAAATCTCCATCTCTCGGCAGACCCTTCATCTTGTCCGCCACGGAGCCGTTGAAAAGCCCATCAAGTTTGGATAACGCGCTATCAACAACGGCATCCGCCTTGTGCATGAGTTTTGATGGCTCGCTTTCTGCGTCCTTGGCATCCTCGTTCGCTGAGGTCTTGGACTTCGTTATGGCCTTCATGCACAGCTTTCGGCGGAGGTAGGCAATGGCCACTGAGAACTTGGCATCTCGACCGGCCAGTGTTCGACCTAGCTCCCAGGCCGTGTTGTACGAGATGTCGAGAATTCTGGCTGATGTGTCGATGATTTGCAGGTCGGTTCCGTGGACACTGGGCTTGATGCGCGCCTTGCGCGATAAACCTGGGATAAGCGGTCCTCGGTACAATGCCATGGATGATTCACCGGCAATGTCGCGATGACGCACGATAGTGTATCCCTCTGTGACCCTTCGACGGACCCATGCAGCTGATGGATCGTCCGGCTTCTTAGTATCTATGGGAGAGAGCTTGACTGCCAGAGGTCGGATGTTGTCCTGATTTGCAAGATTTTCGAACATCTCGAGTTTCTTATTGCGCTGCTCCCAGGTAAAAGTCCAGGAGAACAGAGAGATAAGTGCGACGGTTGCTGAGGCCTGGCTCGCAGCTTTCCAGTCGATGCGACCATCCAAGGTCTCAATTGAGACGATGTGCGCATACACTTTGATCGCCTGATCTTCCAACATCCAAGGCCTCGCCCGATGGCCGATAAGCGTGCTGAGTTTATTGGTGATATGACCACTCTCATCCTTGACACCGCTGTCCGTGATGTACGTGAGGAGTTTATAGCGATCCAAGTCGGCCCCTTCCTGCTGTCCCGTCTTGCCAACTGAGTCTTGACGCTCAAAATACATCTTGAACGCGCTGCTCTTGACAAACAGGAAATCAGCAGTCGCTGATGATCCATCACCCTTGACTGGGACATCAGCGTCGGAGTAGTCATTCTTATGGCACCACTTTGAACGATTACTGTTGAAAAGGCTCAGAGGAAGTGTGAATGTTCGAGTACCCGAGGGCTTAGCAGCGCTGGTCACTTCTGGAGGCACACACAGATCCTCATCTGTAAAGAGAAGCAAAGCAATCCATGGCGTAGGAGCAGTGCCCGGAGTGTGTGTTTGAGAACGTTCCCAAGGTGTCGCTCCTTTGAGAACGACATGAGGAAATGTAGTGGCGCTCACGGTGCCCAGATTAGGCGGATAGTATGAGTGAACGAGCTCTGGTGGTATGGCGTATGGTTGACACGCCTTGACTGTGACGGGTTGTTTTGACTCCAGTTTCTCAGTGTCTTTGCCTGAAGTGACCTCTTGTGTAGTGATAATTTCGTATTCGCCCGGAGGCATTGGGGGAATCTCATAGGCATAGAGGCGAGCTTTCGCATCGCCGGTGTCATAAGCAGTTGAACTGCTGGACGCTGCCGTCGCGATTGGCTTGGTATTAGACATACTGCCGCTTCAATTGAGATATGATGACAATGCAGAACGCAGTAAATTGTTCAATGGAGGCCCGTTTGGCCAAGCTCAACTGCAGAATTGATTGAGGTGCCTTTGATGTGGGATGAGTATGAAGGCTTCACAACACAGGATCCCTAGAGCTTACACGAAGCAAGCCTGGCAATGGCAATCAACTTGGCCATGGTGCCAACCTCGCAATAGAGCGTGTAAATTCTTGATAGACGATTTGTGTCTAGACTCAAGCCCATGTTGACTGCATCTATCCCCTGCCAAGCGGAACATAGTTGAGATCGCTAGAACGTGAGACCTGCATCAAAACTATCGAAATAGTAAATCACGCGCTTGGGAACTTGCCCGTTTAGAACTCCAGGGGATACGGCGTTTCCGTTTCGGTTGAGCAACACTCTTGTCGGAGGCAAATCGATGCACACGCCCTGAGCTAGTGCTTGGGACTAGGCGTTTCTTAGCGAGCGTCCCAGCTTCCGGGCCGCTAGTGGCCGTTCAGCCAGCCGCTATAAGGGGAAATAGGGAGAAGCTAACCAAGCATTTGGTGGTGTGCTGCCGTTCTTCCCGTAGGCCTCTGGGGGAAATGCTCCGCTGGGGGAGGGAAGTATACCGTGTGTGTCGCACTGTTTGATGACCTGGGGACTGGACCCTGAAAGAGTGGTTGGTAACTGGGCCTCGGCCTGTGTGTCTCAGTCGCGTATCGCAAGCTGGATGAACCCTAGCTAGCATCTTACGAGCATTGCTTCCGTGCTATTAGATACTAGCGATGGCTAGAACTGGCAGGGTATCTTGCTTGTGCTGCGCATCTGATTGCCAGTGAGCTATGTAGAAGCTTGGGAGAGGTTGATTACTCGCCATTGACCATAACGACCATCTTCACTATCACCAACATACGACCAAATCACTATCCCTTCTCCATCAAGTTTGTTGGCACTTAATTTCACAATGGCGACGACAATGGCTTCCAAACCTCCAGCAGTAGACCCAGCAGATGTGTCAGAAGATGAGCAAGAAACTCCAGTTTACTTGGAGACGCCATCAGCCCCCATACCACAAAAGCCCGTCAAGAAGGCCACAGACATTGATTGCTGGTCCATGAACCTCGATGCCTTCATTCTCAACAAGCACATCTTCAACAAAGAGCACTTTATCGCACCACTAAGTAGACCTGACAACTCGTCATTTCTGTCTGGGGAGTTCTCAGCGCCAGATGCAATCCCCAATGTTGACATTGACGGCGCATATCCATGGTACTCAAACTCTCGAATTGCGGATATCACACAAACACCAGAGGTTAAAGATGATAAAAACATCTATGATCGCATGCTGCGTACTGAGCGATTGGGCGTCTATCTACATTGGACGCTACCGCAGCATTTCCGCAATGGAAAAACAGAGGATACTGACGATGCAAAGGCGGGAGATGTCGAAGTAAGTGTAGCAATCGTCCTATATCGTATCGGAACAGCCATGACTGACCAGAGATAGCAAACACATCTGCCAGATCGTTGGATAGTCTTCAGATGCATCACTGAGGCTTCTGAACCTGACGCTCCTGCATTGGCGGCATTCATAGTCGAGAGCAATCGCATTCGTCATTTTGGCGGCCACTTTGACCCTTCGACAGACGATACTTTCGATGTCGAGACGGAGGCTTCTCCGTTCATCGACCAGAAGGTCTCGGTAGAAAAACAGGTCGATGTGTTTATGGGTATGAGGCGTAAATTTGACGATGATTGGAATGACCCTGATCCCAATGGCCTCTACCACTCGCCCTTGACTTTGTTGGACTCCGCGAATCCTCTGTTCGCGGATTTCCAGCATCACAACTCAAATATCTTCTCCATTCACGACGATGTCAGCTGGAAAGACAGTGCAGGCAAGATCATCCGGCCTGCGTCTGCGACTATTTCGTACGCTGTGTTTGGCTACCATTCTACGTTTCATTCGCAGCATGATGAGAAAAAGTCTATTACCCATGGTGCCATGTACAATGTGAGATGGACAAGGGATGCACCACCCAAAGAGTCTGAGGCGCTCAATATCGCCAGGAACGTGAGCAACAAGCAGCCTATAGCTATGGGGTCGGACTCACTGGAAGCGCTTGAAGCATACCTCCATGCCCTGCCAGAGGATACAACTCCTGCAGAAAAGCCTGCAGAAAAGCCTGCAGAAAAGCAGAGTCAGGAAACCAAGCGCTGGAGCAACACCGACTGGATTGCGCTTATTGATGAGATGAAGATGGCAATTGGACAATCCGGTCAAGGCGGACTTCTCGACTCTCACATACCGCAAAACCTCAGAGCGGGTTTCAAGCCTACAGACGGAGGCAAGAAATGGCGCTTCAATAATGACAAGGTCTCCGCGGATGGAAATGACCAGGCCATCAATCCCAACCAGATGAAGGATATACATGTTCCTACCGCGGACGAAATGAGAGACCTGCTCAAAGCGGATAGGTTCCAGGCATACATAGATGCTCTGGACCGTCAGGAAGGTTATCTTCGCCATCGCCTCTTCTGCGAGTGGTGGAAGCGTCGGGCCCGTGTACCAGGAGGTCGATGGGCGGAGCCTTCAATCCGCGCGGAATGCAGCAAGAGAATCCGCGATGACCTAGCAGCTTTGAAGACCGTCAGAGAGTTGCGCAGCAGGTATAATCAGGATCAAGTGCCCGCCGACCCTGAAAAGATGCACGCCACTGCTCGATCAGAGTTCTTCAGCCGCACGTCTCCTTCAATTGTCATGGGCGGGCTTGGTACAGCGTGGCCATCAGAGTTTCTCGTCAAGAAAAACAACAAGGCCAGGGCACTGAGCTCACTTCCATTCACTGGAAAGCAAGGCGCTGAGCTGGTGCAGCAGTGGTTGAAGGAGCTGGTGGGAGCCAAGTCAGGCGATGCGAACCACCAGTTGTGCATGGTCCACGGTATGAAGCTCTTTTTTCAGAACCCAGAGCTGGTCAAGAAGATCGCGGACGCGCAAAAGTCGAACAAGGGCCTCATGCGACTTCCAGCCTTGTTTGAGTCTCTGGACAGCCTCAACGCTCTCAATTACACTGCACCAGGCTGGGTTCGCGTTGGAGTTGATGCGTTGATGCAAGAGTGGGCGTATGCCTTGAGCATTGGCGACCCAGAGAAGATGAAGGAGCCCAGACCTGCTTACTACAATAAAGCCGACACTCACTGGAACGATACACAGCCCTGCCGGGTGTTGTTCTTGGAGTGGGAGGTCGAGTACTACCATCTACCCAAGCGATTCTGGACGTTACAAAGGTTGAGCGATGGTACGGCAGACTATAGAATCGCTCCGGGTGTCAACATTTCTTCATTCGACATGATGGATCTACACAAGCGCACTGTCTCCGGACGAAGTTTTCTACGTCCCAATGCTGAGTGGGCGATGACAACTTTGGCGCAACAGCTTCTGGACAAGCTGGATAATGAGTCTCTGAAGGATAAAACAAACCTAGCAGGTGGTAAGGCTCAAATACTGTCGCAACTGGAGAAGTCCCTGAAGAGTCTTAATCTCGTGTCTGGAAATCTTGATGGTTTCACAGATCAGCTTCTAACTCTTCACGGTGGAATCCACGTTTCCCCATATGAATCTGAGACGCATCCTCCGCGCAATGAGAAAGAGAAATCACTTCTCAAAGCATTGCTGGAGTCAGAGAATGGCCACGACGTTACGCCTTTCGGAGAAGACGTTTGCTCCATTGATAAGGCAGAGCGGGACTTCAAGCCTGTTACCCACGGCCAAGCACGCTTCACAAAATTCAATATCGTCGACAAATTCGGCCAGGTCGTCTCGCCAATCCACACTCCAGACGTCATCAACAAGACCAAGCCTCTATACCCCTGTCTCGGTCGCACAATCGCATGTCAGCCGAACGAAGCAGAAGGCGGAGGCTTTGCCAACAGTGTTGAACTAGACAAAGAGCACTGCTCGCAATTCTTCCAGCTCGGCCATCGCATCAATCAAGACGCAAGACTCAACGTTCAATTCGTGGTGAATTCTGCTGATGTTAATGCGCACCACGAGACAACGCAGTTCTTCAGTGGTGATTTTGAAGCTGGCATTGGTCAGAGACATCATGTCTGGCGCCCGACCACAGAGTACGAGGATCCTGTCTGGGGCTGGCTTATGCTTGACTTTCGCACAATGGGCATCCAAGTCTACAACGCGGCTGGTGAAAGTATGGGCGAAGCTCTGGTGCCGGATAATATCCACGGCAAGGCATATTGGCAGGTTCACTACGCCGAGGGTGACATGTCCGAAGCAGCCAACGAGTCGTCGCAGCTTCAGCAGCTCATGAAGCGCATGTCCGATGCCAAATTCCTCGTTGGTCTATGGGCAATGCTTGCGGATGCGTGCCAGAATATATATAACGACCCTATGACAGGCGATGCGCAGATGCTCAATATGGTGGGACGTCCGCTTGCGCTTGTCAATATCGGTATGAACCTTGAACTCGCTACGCCTGTGATGCAGTCGCAGAGCTACCAGGACTTGTTGAAGAAGGAGGAGATCACACTTGACGAGTACAAGTTTGAGGTTCTTCTTGGCGACAAGTCGAATCTGCGCGATGGACTTATCGGCTACTTTCCTCCATCGCCAGAGCCATCCAAACCAGTCGAGCCCGCTCCCATTCCAAAGCCTCAAGACCGCGTCACAGACAAAGTCCCCGACATCAACTGCGTCTACACGGAGTTCGGTTATCCAGGCCGTAACGTCGTCGCAGGTGACAACCAAAAACCAGACTCGTTCGCCTCGCCCAGCTCGAGCAAGGTGTACCTCTCACCTATGCATGTCGATCCCTCCAAGTGCATCCCCAATTCTGCCACAGACTACGCCAAAGAGTACGACGCAGCAGCAGCATACCATCGCGGCATCTGGAACCATCCTTCAACCGTTGTTCTCGGCGCCATCGTCGACCCTTACCAGCCCGTTCATATCGCCACGGGCATTCTACCATCAACAACACTCAAGCTTCCCCAGTGGATCATCGACCAGACCCTCAAGAAGCTACGAATCCTCTTGCGCGGTGGACCTGTCCTCACACGATCAGACCTTCCAGGTATCGACACCAGTCTCGACTCATGGAAGAAGCCTATGAACCAGACCACGGCTGAAGCATGTATTCCCGCCCTTACGGACAAGGGCGAGTGGTCATGGCTACAGCCTAATTTGGCGGCGTATACACTGCCTGGAGATGATGATGAGTACCTGCCTCAGTTCGTGCCATATAACTTGAAGTCGGCGCCTTCAGACTATCCCTTGGAGATGGGCCCGCATACGGTGCTCGAGGGTTTCTACAAGTTCGAGCTTTCTCAGATGAAGCCAAATGCAGAGCTGAGAGCAGGAAATCCTCCAGAGGCAGATACCAAACCAAAGGAGGTGAAGCAGAATTGATTGGGGTAATGAGGGTGTTGAAGTGTGATTGATGAACTGTGGTTTTCTTCAACTACATATGCTTTTCTAGCTTGTCTCTCAGTTTTAATGTACATAGTACGTCTCGAAGCAATACCAATACATAGTGTCAATTTTGCCTGATATCTCTAATTGATACCGAGTCTTTCTGCGAGCTTGTCAATGATTACCCATCTTTCTCAAGGTTGACGGTCAGCGATGGCAATAGGTCGCGAGAGCAGTGTTCAGTCACCTACTCTCCGAAAGGCTTCTCTTGAGCAAGTGACCTCCAAGGCAGAGTCAAGATTTCCTTCCTATTACTACAATGCGAATATTGTGCAGGTGTCAAGTTTTCCGAGGTTGCTGCCCGTGATTTGCAGTGCGGCTGTTCCAACGCAGTCATCCAATCACGAGATGCCCTTACGTGCTTCGCCTCAGAAGGCATTCTGACATGCAATTTAAATATCGCAACGGAGGCCCTCAATCTCTTAGGTGAGATTCGTCAGCTTTAGAAACATAGGCAACAAAATTGATTCAGCAAGTCCTTGTCATCACGCTTGTCTATTATTGCCATGGACAAAGAAGCAGAGTCAGCATCGACGACGACCATGCCACATGAACCTCCAGGACACGATATCTTCTGCACCCCCGAAAACAGCGAGTTTCTTTCCAAAGTACACTACAAAGAACTCAATGCGAGTGATAGAGAGATTCGCCTTCTCAAAATCCTGCCCAGCTCAAGATCGGGCTTCATCGAATACGAACTATTACCCAATGTGAAACTCGCTGACATGCATAAGCAATACCTTGCATTGTCGTACTGTGCAGGTGACGCTCGCAAGACGAAGCCCATCATGGTCAATGGGGCGAGATGTAATGTCTTTGCCAACCTACACCACGCCTTGAAGACAGTTCATCACTATTGGGTGACCCATACGTATCATCGGGATTTGTTCCTGTGGGTCGATCAGATATGTATTAACCAGGCTGATCTGAAAGAGAGGTCTCATCAAGTTGGGTTCATGAGGGCTATATATGAAAATGCGAAGGAGACTCTTATCTGTTTATCCGTCGCCGAGACACGAGGAGATGGGATGAGATGGCTTGTGCAACTGGAACGAATCCTTGGAAATGAATTGATCCTCCAGACCACGTATCCCTCAGAAGACCATCCACGCCCACAAGGCCTCGTCTCAAGTTTTCAGTTTCAAGATAAGATGAAGCAATGCCTAAGCCACCCCGAGTTTGTGGCTGGTTGGATTGAGTTCTGCCAAGTCTTGAGCAGTCCATGGTGGGGAAGAGCATGGGTCTTTCAAGAGTTTATGGTTTCTTCTCAAGCAACGTTTCTCTACGGACAGCACTCCATGCAACACGAGTATATGCTGAGACTCATGCCTGACGTCTGTCTATCGACGCTGAGGGTCCTTTTTGAACCAACCAAGACCCGCGGAACGTGTGTCAAGAAGAAGCTAAAGCGTGCGAAGGTCACTCGTACCGAGGTTTCACGATCCATCTCCAAGGTTCTAAGTGTTTTTCTCGCTAAGAAAGAATGGAATCGAAACTTTGATCTAAAAAGGCTTTTGGTATACACGCAAAACAGCCAATCTTCTGATCAACGGGATCGGATCTACGCCATGATCGGACTCGCGCATCCTGGTTATGCAATAGTACCAGACTATTCTCCTCACAACAAGATTGAAAGCCTTCTGGTGGAAACGACAAGGCGTATCGTAGCCTTTGAGAACAGCTTGGATGTCCTATCATATCTAAGTCGCAGCGATTCCTCGTCTCCTGGCCCTGGAGAGTTGCTACCCTCATGGGTCGTTGATTGGACTAAAGTTCAAAACGCCCTTGGACCCATGCATTGCAAGACAAATATGGATTGGGATGGCAGCAAATTCGTTGCTCACTACATCAGATTCGGGCATGCTAACGCTTCATTCGTCCAACTACGACATCCAGTTTACTCTGAATTGAGCACTACGGCGTTGCAAGTGTGGGCGGTCTTCCTCGATTCCGAATTCATCATTGACCGTAATAAGATCTTTGTCGGTAAGAATATTTTCTTATTTAAGGCCAGATTCCCAGTACAACGAGATGATGAACCTTGGATCTTATGTGGCTCATCAGAGCCTTTTCTATTGAGGAGATATTCGGGAGGATATAGGATCGTCGGGCCTGTGCTTTGTCTTACTTTTACAATACAACCTCCTTTGCAGGAGTTTGCAAATTTGAGCAAGTACATTGACGAATCGGGAGACCTTGACCCATTCAAGATGGACAGGCAAAGGATTACAATATTTTAGATATAGATTCGTAGTGGATATATATTCTGATATTATATAATGGCAATGACAGGTCTTGTTCTTGAATGCTAGAGCTATCTACTGAGGATATGCTGCACCATCAGCTCTAGGATCACTACCAGCCGACCAAACCGGCGTTCCATCCGGATCAACAGTGTATCTAATAATCTGCCCACGCCCAAACATAGCTCTCTTCCACCCCTTAAGCACGACAACATTATGCCCCAGTTTCTTCAACTCCTCGACAGTCTTTTCAGAAATACCCTCCTCCACATGAACGGTCCAGTCCAAAACGTTGCCCTCGTCTGGCATACCAGCTCCAATGCAGATTCGAGGTGCATCAAGAGCTTGTTGAGGGTTCAGACCGAAAAGGACTTGGTTCAGTAGAACTTGAATTGTTCCTTGGGGTTGGTTGAACCCGCCCATTACACCGAATGTGGAATGTAGGGATCCATCGCTGATATTTGTAGCCATGCCGGGAATGATCGTGTGATAAGGTCGCTTTCTCGGCTCAAGCTTATTAGGATGTTTCTCATCCAGTGAGAAATTCGCACCGCGGTTCTGAAGTGTGAAGCCACAACCTTTGGGAATAATTGCTGTTCCGAAACCAGCGTAGTTGGAGTTGATGAACGAAGCAGCGTTACCAGCCGAGTCGGTGACAGTGAAGTACACTGTATCGCTGCTTTGAAGAGCAGGAGATACAAAATCAGGGTTTCCAGGCTGGACACCGTCGTGGGCTTTTGAAGCAGAGAAGATCTTGGCTCGTTCGGCAAGGTATGAAGGTGAGATCATGCCGGCCGTAGGAACTTTGGTGGTGTCCGGGTCGGTAACGTACCAGCTTGCGTCTGTGAAGCCAAGACGCAGCGCCTCGATAACAGCGTGTAGATACGCTGTAGAGTTATGGTCTTCTGGTGTGAATCTTGGAATCTTTCCCTGTTTCTCGAGCTGTTCAATTATTCCCAGCGCCATTAGGGCGACGATGCCTTGGCCATTGGGGGGATGTTCCCAGAGCTCAACACCGCCATTGGGATCTTTGTCTGTAAGACCTTGACCGCGGAATTTAACGGAGATGGGCTCTGTGTTTTGAGTGCCGGTTTCAAGATGATGCTTCAAGTCGTCGAGTTCGAGATATCCTCCGAGGTCTTGCACAACCTTTACGATCTCCTCAGCGATACGGCCGGTATAAAAACCCTTCTTGCCCTCTGTCGCCAAAGTTCTAAATGTCTGGGCGAGGGCAGGGTTCTTGAAAACTTCACCTGGGCGGGGTGCTCTCACACCATCTTGAGCGGAGGGATCCTTCTTGAGCATCTCCGCAAAGTTAGGCGATGCATCACGAAGAAGCTCCTCTTGAGCTTGCCACTACTCAAGTCAGTCCAGTCCCACACTCACAAAGAAAGATACTTACAGAGTGGGAAGCAATTTCGGTAAGAGGGAACCCATTCTCAGCTAGTTTAATAGCTGGTTCGAGGATCTGGCTCAAGCTGACCTTTCCACTGCCAAATCGCTCAACAGTATCGACCCAGCCGGCTGCAGCGCCGGGAACAGTAGCAGCGTGGACGTGATGGGTTGGGATTTCGCCGACTTTGCCGTCGGGAATGTTGAGGCTCTTGCGGATGTTCTCCATGGTCTGTTTTGCGCCTGAGCGGCCGGAGCCGTTGAGACTTTTGACCTGCTTTGTGGCGGCGTCGAAGTAGAGGAGGAACATGTCACCACCGATGCCAGTAGATACGGGTTCAGTGACATTCAGGCCGGCAGCTATTTCATATCAGTGTCTCAATTCTCATCCATGGTTGCTTCCTAATGATCATACCAACTGCGACAGCTGCGTCCTGGTGCATGTTAGCTACTGACTCCTGGGTATGAAGAACGTTGACTTACAGCAGCATTACCACCAGCTCTCAAAATCTCAAGACCACAGTTCGCAGCATGAGGTTGCGGCGCCGCTACAATACCCTCCGTGCTATGAACAACGCTCCTCCTGGAGGGAAAGCCAGTGAAGCCAGCCGAAGGCGGCTCGTAAATCGATGAGGTAGGCAGTGGCATAGTGTTTTCACAGAAGGACAATTTGACAGCGATACAGAGAGCAATACTAGGCGAGAAGAAATTGAGGGAGAAAAGAAGCTATTTGCCTAATATTTATGATGTAAACAGTTTCCTTCAAACCTCGGGTCAAGCCCGACGTTGCACTTGGAGACGTACGTGGGGGAGGGGTTCTTGTCAATTGGCGGGGTAAATTTGGAGGGGCGACGGGAGATAGATAATGTCGTGATAATGCCTCTCGCCGATCTTCGGGTGTGCATGTCCGGGGTTTGATCTTTGGAGGGCGCTTTTGCATCGTTCAGTGAGGCCATTTTTGGGTAATTACAGTATCTGGAAAATAACTAGAGTGAACATGGATGACAGCTGACATGAAGCCTAGAGAATAAGCTTAACAACACCATAACAGCCATATTTGAACAGCCAATGAATTGAATACAAGATGTCGCTTATATGGAAATGACTGTTTGGAGAATCGACTGATGGGTGAAAAGTAAATGCTTCCGCTAAACCGACTTGGTAGTTACGGGTATTTCTCAATTGTTTCCATCTCATCACCCGGCTTCACTTGGCAATCTTCATACCCAACCTCTGAAGATACGAGTAGATCGATCCCTTGGGCACCTTCTCAAGGCTACTCATCCATCTCGCCGCAAAGCTCCCTACAAATCATTAGTTTTTATTTTCATCATATTCACGAAGCAACAAAATGACTTACCAACTCTCGGTCCAACCTCATCAAACCCCAGCGCTCTCAGCACCCAAATGAGCTCAAACTCCACCAAAACACCAATAGCAACAATCGTACCCGCTGCGATCAACCCCGCGTAAACAGGATGCTCCTTTGCAAATTCCCAAGCAGTATCTATAGCTCTCTTTACAGCATCAGCCATGGGCTTGGCGAGTTCTGCACCATCTTTTAAGAGTTTCTCGATCTTGCGCTCGATGGCCTCGGCGAGGCTTGACGTCCACCCAGTGGTGGAAACGACTTGCTCCAGACGGTGATGAAGTTGGGTTTGGGTGCCGGTGTGGGTTTGTAGGATGGAGACGAATTGAGAGGCTGCGTCGTCGGAGTAGGGGACTGGTTGGCTGATGACGGGAGCTTTTCCGCCTGAGCTGATCTCGCTGACTGGTGGTGATGGCTGAGCTGGGGCGCTTTGGCCGCCGAGGCAAGAGAAGATGGAGGTGAGTGTGTTCATTTTGATCAAGGTGTTAGTTGCGTCAGTGATGTTGATGAAAGGAAGAGATGATGCTGACGAGTTTGGTCAAACGAGGCTCTGTTTTATTATGATGACAGGATGGAAGGCCTCCTGCATGTTTGCGTCCACTCACATCATTCACACATTCACACATTCACTCATCTGCCATATACACTCAGTTTGTAACCGCCCTTGGACGCCGTTGGCTAACTTCACTGCCTGCGCCTTATGTTGGCCCAAGTTGAGGCCATGATAGAACCAACATCACACAATTTGGCCAGGTCGCGGGCCGCAAGGCATACAGGATACTGCAAATGGCACCTGAATACCGCTTCATAGATACCGTCCACCTGCAATCAGGTATCCTGCAAGCCAGCCCTCAGTATGAACGAGTTCAAATTGGGCCTTCTATAAAACTGCGTCTTCTAAATGATATGCAGCACTGCTAGAACAACCAAGCTACACTTGCCAGTCGCGTTCATTCGGAGTCACTTCTCTATTATATCACCACGTAAACTGTGAATTCCTGAGGGTGTCTCAGATCTCGTACTTGATAGCGCCGAGTCCCTCCATTACGTGCTGCAGAGACACTCGGGGCAGGTCCCCTACTTGACACAGCACAACACCAAGCTTTCCCCACGTGCAACCGAACTCTCTGTCTCATCAATAATCCACCTGTCATCCCAAATCTAAAACCCCGATCCAGATCCCCTAAACAAGCCCGTGTCCCCCGCGTGGTCCCTAACATTCCAGACCCTGAAGGCCCAGGAACGTAACTCCCACCTCGCTCATCGTGGCGGATCGGAAAAAGCCAACTTGATCGAGGGCTCATTAAAAGAATCCAAATAATCCAGTACATAGACTCCAAGAACTGTCGCAATGGGTAAAGGAGCGTGGACATGGCGTCGATCCGTCGTTGAATAGAATTAATTGTCATTGTCCCCGCGCCACATACATAGTTTGGTATGTAAGCTATTCACATTCCTGAGCTTGTAGGCATTTGATGGCCCAGATCATCAGTGGCTGGACTCTTGCGGCCAGGACGAAAGAAGGTACCGTGTTTTATCGGACAAGTCTAATGGGAGGTCCCGGCCGTGACCAGCGTTCCTGCATTGGTGATTAACTTTTCCCAAAGGATGATCAAATTCGTTGCCAAGATCTCACCACATCACACTTACGCCTGACGTATAAGTACTGGTTGCTATGTTGCAAGGTTGTGGGTTGATCAGTTCAACAAACACTTCAACTCAAACACACTCGCTCTATTCCCTATTCTCTATACCATTTAAAACTTCAAAATGAAGCCTGTTCTCGCTCTGACAGTCTGCCTCAGCGGCATCATGGGCGCTGAGGCCTGGGTCTTACCTCCCGGTGGTGCACCAAAGGCTGGCTATGCTCTTCGCCCAGATGACAGGATTGGTAACAAGAACGCCGCCGACACTAAGATCAAGTTCTCAACTGCTGGTGGTTCTTCATCTTCTTCTCAAAAGTCAAACGGTGTCGTCGCTGGCTTCATCAACCCCAAGACCGGTGGTTCACGCCGTGGCCTTGACAGGCGCGATGACGGCGATGATAGCGGCGACGATGACGATAGTTCTGATGATGGTATCCAAGGTGATCCCGAAGTCGCCACCTTCAATCGCCCAGCCTTTAGGATCGGCACTCTCAAGAAGGGAGAAACCTCCGGCAGCGACGATGAGGATGAGACCAAGTACTTCAAGACCAACAACAAGAAGCAAAACGGCAAGAACAAGGACGACGACAAGACCAAGACCAAGACCAAGAAAGAAGACAGCACCAAAACAAAGACAAGCGACGATGTAAAAAAGACTAGCAAGCCCAAACACTCTGGTGATGACGATGCGAAGACCACCAAGACCAAGAAGGAGGACAGCACCAGGACAAAGTCTACTGATGATGTGAAAAAGACTAGCAAGTCGAAGCACTCGGGAGATGATCATAAGAAGACTACAACAACGAAAAAGGAGGGTTCTACAAAGACCAAGGGTAGTCATGGTGCGACCAAGACACCTAAGGTGAAGGATGATAAGAAGAAAGGGTCCAAGGACGACAAGAAGCCTGATGACAAGAAGTCCAAGAGCACATAACCCACTCTCACTATATATCATTCTCTTACAACCATGTATTTTATCTAGACTTTCATTTATCGGGATCATATACGCGGCGTTCAGGAAAGGAAGCTGTCAATCATCATTCAGCCTCTATCTAGAATTGTATTTGTATCATAACAAAAAAATGTCTTCTTCCCCAGACGCGACAATGTTCTAAATATGCTTGCTTTCCTCTTCTCCGCACCTGGTATAGCATGCGAGGGTTGTAGTTCGGTAACAGATATGTAATGCTTTGCTTGGGCCGCTTCAGGATTGGCGCGTCCCTTGCTCTGTGGAGTGTTGAACTTGTTCTCTCTGTGGTGGATATCGGAGCGACAAATGCGCCGTGGTGTTGGTGGCTTAGATGGGGATTCCCTGGTATTCGTCGTATCCGAGTGCGAGGTTCATGTTCTCTGCGAGGTTGTTAGACAGAGAGTGGTGATGATACTTGAGGAACTTACGGAGGCATTGTGTGGCGGCACCCTTGTGGAGGTTGTCGATGGTGGCGCATCTAACAAGTTAGTGGACGCATCGGATCTGGGATGGAGATACTTACACGACGACACGCTTGCCGGTGCTGTCGACAGCAAAGCCACCAATCTCAACGTGGTGCTTGTCCTGGATGGCCTTGACAACACTTTACGATGTTAGTTCATGCAATAGCCACAGCACTCTGGGATACGTACGGAGCTTCGCCGACAACCTTGACCAGCTTCTCGCCGGCGTATCGGTCCTGGTAGATCTGGCGAATGTCACGAGATGTCATCTCCTTGTTCAGGGGAATGTTGACAGTCAGGTGAATACCACGGAACCAAGAGGCGCTGGGTTTGTCAGTCTCCAGTGAAGTAGTGGGTAAGGTAGCAGGCTTACACATGTGGCATGAAAGTAACGGGTGCACCGAGGTGGTGGCCAATCTCTCGCTCGTGGATGTGGCCTGTGAGGGAGTCTTTACAAGTTAGCTTACTCTCTTTCCATATTCCCATTTCTGCACTTACAGGGCAATAAGTTGTCCTTGAGATTGTTGATGTCGTTCTTGGGAGAAGGCTTAGTACCTGTTCCATCGTTAGTTTTCCAAGTCCCGATTATCATGCATTCTGCTGCGCGCAAGACCTGGCGTCCGCACGAGTTGTGACATACCAGCTCCGCTGTAACCACTGACACCGAAAATGCTAGGAACACCACCGAGGTGCTCGATGATAGGAGCCAAAGCAAGCTGGGAGCCAGTGGCATAGCAACCAGGGTTGGAGATTCTTGTAGCTGCGGCAAGCTGGCTTCTGGGCTGGAGCTCGCAAAGACCATACTTCCAGGTCTTTTGACCCTCGTCGAAACGGTAGTCGGCGGAGAGATCGACGATCAAGCTCTTGCTGTCGCCCAGAGCCTCAACAAAGGGCTGGCAGACGGCATTGGGGAGCGCGAGGATCCAAGCATCGACCTTGCCATCCTTATCCAGCTGAGTAACCTCCTCAGGAGACAGACTCTCATAGATGATCTTGCGCTTGTTGTAGCCCTTCAACTCCTGGCCCTGAAGTTCACGGGAGGAAACATGTCGGAGATCCATCATGGGGTGCTCGTTAAGAAGATCGATAAGAGCCTGACCAGTGTAGCCACGGGCACCAATGAGGCCAATTCTGGAGGGAGAATCGTTGGAGGCATTCTTCATTCCCAGAGGAGGGTTAGGGTTGGTCTGGACAGCGTAGGACAGACGGCCGGTGGAAGAGAGGCATCGAGCCTGTGCGACAGTGAAGCTTCGGCCGAGGGAGATCTTGGGCATGGGCGCAACGAGGGCGGCGGCTCGGGGGGCAACGCGGCGGGCGCTGGTGCGCAGGGCGGAAGAGGTAGCGGACAGCATGATTCCGAAGGGGAGCGAGCCCAATTGACCACTGTAGAGAGTAGTAGAGGTGGTTGAGAGGGCGTGATGAAGGGATTGTTGGTGGGCGGGACAGGCTCAGATGCGACAAAATAATCCTTGATCGAATTGACGTTGGTGTGGGGTTTGCCGTTTTGTGTGGCTATTCGCGGCCGAAGTCGGTCGCTGGGGAAATTGCTTACTCATCAGGCTTGGGCATGATACATTCGACATGCACCTAAAGGTACCGACGACGGGGAGACTGTAACAAGAGAGAGAGAGAGAGAGAGAGCCGTTGGTGTGATCAATGGTTTAGGAGCATTTGGATGGGCATTTGGATGGGTATTTGATTCATATCGAAGACAATGAGGAGTTGCTTTCGAACCTCTGCGTCGCGCCTTGCACGTTAAATAAAAGTCAAATGATAGCTTCAACGGCTCCCGCGAGGTAGAAGAGGGACTGGGGCTTTTAGCCATCTCTTATTGTGTGCTGAGCCAAGAAGTGATTGGAAGCGACACATCAAATGCACTCATGGTGACATCGTTTGGTCAAGTTCGGTGTAGATACATGGTGGATGGAGAAAGGAAGGCTGTTTGGCGGTAAATGTGCCATTGCAAATGTTAACTTTTGGGCATTTGCTGTGTTGTGCAACCTCCCTGTGTGGAAGCAGCCCATCGACGCACTGGATGGCGTAATGACTGTCCTCAATCCTGTACTGACGGATGAAGAGCCACTGTATCAGCTCAGTCCATTCTCTCCAGGTCAACAAACGTACAGCCTGGAGAGATGACCTTGAGTAGGTGATGACCTCAACCTTTACATCCGCATCCAACACCACGCCATTCTGGCCGACGATGTATCAATGCATCGATCCACGCTTTCCAAGCAAGCAAAGCTCAGATAATGCGCAATTCTATAACGCTGTCGTCTTTGTCCGCTAGTCATGATCAAGAGATCACTGCGTTAGATTCGTGGCTAAATGGCCACCTAATAGTCAATTGATCAAACCACAATGAGGCCTCTTGGATACTGTGCACTTGATGATTCCTCGAAACGAACTGGAACTCAAGAATTTTTTCCTTTGGAGGCCATGTGACGGCTCAAGCAGATACTCTTCCAATCTGATGAAGAGTACTCAACTGTCCGGCAACTTCGAGAACCTTCAGCCCTTCTGTCGGACGGCCGTAGGAGCTGGACTCTATCCAGCTGTTGTTTTGTGTCTGGCGTACAACCAGTAAAGGGCAGTCACTCCTACTTGTGCATCAGGTTATTTTCAGAGTCTTGTGTTTCCCTCAGACTAGCCCAGCAAACTACATCACGCCCAAAGCCCCGCGAGGTCTGGTAACTTGCTGTAGGGTGCGATGCGATGTTATGGGACAGAAGCTCTGCTCTATATTTTTCCACGCTCCTCGAGAGCGAACGTATTAGAGCTGCCACGAAGTCATCAAGGCATTCTGCTACCTCAACGGACGGAACTGGAGTTTTGCAGGACAGCCTAGACGCTTCTACAACTACCTGATGCGGTGTTGCCTGAAATATGCCATCAATATCCAATGACCCCTCAGATACAATGACTTCACGCCATTGAAAGAGGCACTCATCGTAATTCGTGACCCTCTGTCACAGTCTCAAAATTGGACCGTTGTGCAATGCCTTTCAACCCGTACGCCATCGACCTCGACGCTGCCTAGCATATGAGAAGCCCCGCCAGTTGTCATGACTATCTTACCTCAATTATGAGGGATACAATAACGGCCTCCTACACTGGGAGTCTGCTTCAAGGCACTATCTCGGTGACAAACACCAGTCGTGGTGCAACGTCCAATGGTGTGGCAGTGAATTTGGTGTATCCTTCTAACAAGCGGGCTTCCAGTAGTCGTGTTGCACGCAATAGACGTCCAGGTGCCTCGCCATTTGGGTAGACACATCTGTGAGGGATTGCTGGTGGTCCGGTTTGCCAGGTAATTTGACCTCGTCGAGGTATTTATGCTGCTAGGGGAACGATGCGAGGTTCTCCTCAAGCCTTCATCTTCCAGTGCATTCAACTAACTCATCCAAACATTCTTTCATATTTACTTGAGGCGAGATGGCTGATATTATAAGACCTGCACTTGTTCAATACATTTCCATCGGTACCCTTTACGACGCGATAGTTGACCAATTCCTTCCATCTTCTATTTTGCCGCCAAATCCTCCACAAGGAACCGTCTTGCGAAGTGCTTGCCTGCCCGCTCGTCAGCGCCAGAGTGGAATACATCAAGGCTCCTGTCATGAAAGTCGGTTCAGCGCAATGCGTATCGATGGCAACCTTGCAGCAAGCATTCTATCCGGTTTAATCGACCTCAAAGGATCTGCCAACTTCCTGAGAGACAGCACATCAGATAGCGATCTACTCTATGGTGTTAACCGAAGTTTCTTCAACACCTATGAGGATGTTCTCAATCTCCACCAGAGTGTTTTGAGGAACGGCACAGCTTTCCTCCCGGCTGATCGTCGCAGTACCCATGTGGTCACCGGTATCCGATGGGGGCTACAAAGTATCATGACAATGAAGCATCGCATAGATAACCCAGAGCAACGGCCGGTCCCCGAAATTGCTTTTCAGAAAGACTTGGAGGAATTGGACGACATTGCCAGGTCCATTTACTCTGTAGACTGCAGCGACACTTCGCTAAGTCATCGACTTAAACTCGACTATGGATTCATGCTCTATATTGATATCCAACGCGATTACGGCATTCACAAAGAGACACTGCCTTTAATGTGCAGGTTTTTTCAAACAGGTCCGCAGCAGATTGCACACACGGTTGACGGCGCAGGATACCCGATAGAGTATACTTTACGTCCATTACACATGCTTCGTCATCTCATGCCTGACGGGGGGTTGTTCCCAACCCTCACCATCACCTGAGAACTGTCACCAATGTTGATCCTTTATTTGCTCTTTTCGATGATTGGAATACTTGTAAGGAGATAGTCGAGGAGTACAGGCACTCGCTGGTGGGTCGGGAACAGTATCTTGCCAGGGATCACATCGACTAGGTCGATGTAGCAATTACTCGGCTTGAAACATTCCGGAAAGATCTCCAGATGACTCTACAAAGGATTATACTTGGTATCAGAGATGGCACTGTGCATGAAAACCGCCTTGATTACCTCCATGCAGACCACGAATCGACTGCCCGGCAGATATCTATGATCGCTGGTCAGCAAAGCGACAAGCTCAGATTCATCGAGCAATGTCTCAACAGGGGAGCGACATATATCGGTTTCAATGGCGCTTGCATCAACGAACGCACTCTATCTCACGACCCTCCCCATATCATTTCCTCTTCAATAATGCCGTGCTCAAGAGTTCCAGTTCGTGGGATGACCAGAGCACAATTCTGAGGGAGTTCCTTCACAACCCTCAGAACCAGAACCAAGTATTTATAGTCGATTGTGACGCCCCCTCTGAGTACAGGGAGTTGGATGCTCCAATATTTGGTCCAATACGAACAATTTCGAAGCCATTGATTGAAGTTTCGGAGTATTGGGATAGGTCAGCAGAACGCAGGCCTCCTACGAGACAAGCAGAGCACCGGCAACAGCCACAAAGGTGCATCGCTCGTTGTGATTCGGGGGAGATGGATTGTGATGCCCCAAGGCCGACTGAGCGCCATTTGGTCAAAATTCCTTGTCCTGGAAGATCTTTTGACTCTCATTCGAGTCATGAATGGGCCTGTGTCAATTGCAACGCTCCTCTTGAGTTTTCGACAGTGACTGGCCGCATCTACTGCGACTGTGGTTCAGCCGATTGCAACTCATGGGACTCCAAATGCAATAGCGATAGTCACGGGCGCGGCTTCGGTCGATACCATACGGATGAGCTTTATCGACTCTTGACAAGATCAAAACGGCGTGAGTGTCGTAATATTCTGGTTCTAGGGCAGACTGGCGTTGGCAAATCAACCTTTATCAATTCTTTCGTCAACTTCTTGACGTTCGAGAGTTTCGATGAGGCAAAAGCAGCCCGGAAACTAGAGTACCAGGTCCCGTGTTCCTTTTCAGTCAGTCACTGGAACTCATCGGACCCAGATCAGGAACTTGAGAACCGGACGATCCGCGTCGGCTCTGGCGATGATGAACACGATGGCACCACTGGCGATTCTGCTACACAGAAGACATCAGTTTACAGGGTGACATACAAGGGTACCAAGTACCGAATAATCGATACCCCAGGTATTGGCGACACCCGAGGTCCTGAAATAGACAACAAGAACATCAAGGACATCATGAATACTCTGAAAAGATATGAAGAGCTTCATGGAATATTGATCCTGGTCAAGACCAACGAAGCACGCCTGACCCCAACAATTCATTTTTGCTTTGAGGAGCTATTATCCCATCTTCATCGCAGCGCTATTGCAAACGTCGTCTTTGGGTTCACACACACGCTCATCTCCAACTATGCCCCAGGAGATGCTCTCGGGCCGCTTCAGAGCTTCCTCAAAGGCAAC
The DNA here is from genome assembly GCA_013396095.1 of Fusarium sp. NRRL 52700. Lineage (NCBI taxonomy): Eukaryota > Fungi > Ascomycota > Sordariomycetes > Hypocreales > Nectriaceae > Fusarium > Fusarium sp. NRRL 52700. The sequence continues at coordinate 228,977 of JAAQRM010000041.1, forward strand.
ACAACTGTTGACCTGACAGTAAGCCGCGCAAACTCGTACAGCTTTGACGCGAAAAGCTTTCATTACCTGGCTGCGCGCTTCCAAGGTGTCAGGGGCCAAGACAAGAGAAGTTCCCGCGAAAGTTGGGATAGATTGAGAGCAGAAACTTTGAGGCTTCTCTCCTATATAGATAACCTCAGACCGCATGAGATAAGGCAAACGCTCACCATGGAAGGCGCTCGCGAAGCGCTTGGTCATCTGATGATCCCCATGGTCGAGGTTTCTCAAGAGATCAGAAAGAATTTGGCCCTCCTTGAAGAAAAGATGGCAGAGTTGAATGATATGCGCCTGACGGGAGATGAACTACGAAAGAAACTTCATCTGGAAAGGATCAAGGTTGTTCACACAAAGCTCGATAAACCTCGGACTGTCTGCAACAAGCATTGCTGCGAGTTCAAGTCCAATTCCAACGGCGAGGTTGTCCCCTTCTACAGGTCAATCTGCCACGAAGATTGCAGACTACCAGGCGTTACCGAAGAGTGCGTGGGCCACCCCGAACTCATCAAGTGCCGGGCTTTCAAGGAGACCAAAAACCATAGTTGTAGAAGTTGCAAGCATAGTTGGCAGGAGCACATGCATTTCTTTTATAAACTGACAGAAAGGAAGGTCAAGGTCAAGGATAAAGACGTTGAGCGTTGCCTGAGAGATAATGCAAGCGATATGGCTCTACGACAAGAGGGTATAGAGCGAGTTCGACAACTCGAGAAGGAATGCCGAAGTGAACAGAAACAGTTACGAAAGGCCACGGCGCAGTTCGTCGCGTATCTAAGAGAGCATTCCGCCAATGCCTTCAACGACGCGACTGAGAAGTATTACGACCAGCTCATCAAGATAGAAACAGGCAAGATCCAGTTCGGAAAGGACAACAGAATAAACGTCGATGCGAACAAGAGAAAGCTCAAGGGTTTAAGGGATGACAGAGACAGACATCTCGAGCTCGTCAAGACGATCCAGCAAAACATGCATGCTCCCCGTGACCAGACGGAAGCGCTTCTGACTCAAGATGGGGTCGAGCAGCTCATCAGGGATCTATACAACCTTGAGCACTTTAGCAAGAGTTTGAGGAGTTTGAGGGATGATATTACACATTATAAAGACCATGGCAGGCAGCGGAGGTCGAGAAGCACTGAGACGCGTGAGGATGTAAGCGATGGATCGAGTCAGCGTGAAGAATCGGGACGGAATAGGGGCATTCTTCGAGGAATCCATAAATTTCTGTCTGATAGATAGGTTTATTGGGATGACAGAGTAAGCTGAAGACCGGTGGATGGGGGAGCAAAACTCGAGACTGTAGAAGGTTGATAAAAGAAACTAGGTAGTTTCTCCTAAAAATTATCGCAGAGGGTCAAGGTCCTATGTTTCCTTGCCTCCCCTCAGCAGGAGATTGGCGACTTCACATTCAAAACAGACGTAACAAAAAATGCAGTCAGCTTATTGTTCCCTCTCGTCCAATGATAATACTAATTACTGTCCAAACAATGTTCATTTCCATCATCAAGAGCCAAAAACATGCTTCCACAACCGTTTTAAGCACACAACCGACCAGTTCCAATCGTATTCCAGCGCAGCTCTATCGCTTCGACACCCTTGCGCTGCTTCTAGTCACGCCGCGAGTCGAAGTCTTTGCTTGAGCCTTGGTCTTGGCGGGCGCGGACGCCTTGCTTTTCACAGGAGCCTTGGGCTTCGCCTTGCTCTTCGGTTGGCTCTTAGTCTTGGCCTTACTCTTAACTTGGTCAAAATAGGCGTCGACGAGCTGGGGCGCGACCTCCTCGATGTAGTTCTGATCCTCCCAGGTGTTTTCGGTTGCGTCGTAGCCTAGCCATTCGACCATGACCTGAGGGACAGCATTGCGCACGCGGTGCTTTCGAATCGCGAAGACCTGGTACACATCGTCGTATTGGGGGTTCTTAGGTCGCCCTTCGGGCTGCGAGCGCCAGTACGCAAATAGGGCCTGTGGGTTGTCGGTATGGAGAAGCTCTTCTGAGATCCAGGAGGTCTCGCCATCTTTCCACTGCATGAGAAGCTCGATCTCGTTCCCGGCCCAGCGATGATCCGTAATTCCCACGAATTCGTATTTCTTGTCATCGACGACTTGCGCCTCTTGCTCTTCTTCTTCTTCCTCCTGTTCTTCGGAGTGCGCCTCTTCGGGTTGTTGCTCGGGCTGCTTCTTCGCTTTCTGTGCTTTGAGTGTGTTTGGTTGAGGTTCTGTCATGCGCAAGCCCCTCGAGGACCTTCTAGGACTGTTGGTCTCCTCGCTGCTTCGAGAAACCCCATTAGTGGCCCTCTTAGGGATTGGAGCTGGTGATGAGGCGATGGCTGGTGACGAGGCAATGGCCGGCGATCCAAGCTCAACCGATTTCCGTCCTCTAGGGGAAGATCGGACGGCGGGTGATGACGCGACGCGAGAAACGGATCCGTTGGCCTTCGGTTTGTGTATCGGCGACGAGCGCGTCGATGTGCTGATGCGCTTCTTGACACTCGGCGGCGGGGCCATGGCGATGGTCTCTCTTCGTCGACTAACGACAGAGATCTCGGCGGTGTTGTCGTGGTCCATGGATGCAAGAGAAACGTTACTCAGACGCGAGCGCTGAAAGAAAAGTCAAGTCAGTTTGGGTGCCCAACATAAACACTTTGGGGGGACGGGAGTTGCCAGCTCATCAAGGCACCTGCGCAACGCAACGCAGCGCAGCGCAAAGCTTGGGTGGGCACCTTCTGGATGAAACTCACGGGACTGCGACCTGCCGGCTCCGAAAACCTATCCGCAGCGCGTTTGGCAAGACGTTGCTCTCTAGGCGACAAACTCGGTCGCGAGGCGGTAAGCGGCATGCTGGAGGGTGGAGGTCTCTCTGCGGGCTGCTTGAGCGGTGATGACAGGAAGTTGAAAATCGCGTTCATGGTGACGGAAACACGGAGAGATACAGGAGACACAAACAAAGGGAGTTGAAGTGGTTGTTCGAACAAGGAACAAAAATAAAAAAAAAACTAAAAACAGGGCAACAAACGGAGGGAAACGCGGTTTGAAGCCTTGTCTTACGTCGAGTTTGTATTGGTCAAGTTATGTCTAGATGAGATGGGCTGGGATGGGCTACACGGGTTGTTTACTTTTTTTTGTTTGCAGCTGGAGCCGTTGATGGCGTACTCACTGAGACCCCGGCCATGTCAGGGGAGGCAAGAAAACTCCGGACCTCAATTCTGAGTGACAGAAATACTTTGATTAAGCTAGCATAGCAGTAGGTAAATTCGTGTCGAAGTACGTGAGTAAGTAAAGGCTTACGATAATTTGTCATGCATTAATTTTGTCATCCTACGTTCAGGTTCGGTCTTTTCTTGCCCCCCATGATGCGCTGTGGCGGCTTTTTTGCATGAGTAAAACGCGACAGGTGACTTAAATAGACTAGCGACGAGATTTCTCCACCACGAAAAGTGTCTGCATGCAAGCGCAACATCATCACCAATTACTATGCGACACATCTATCGACCAATTGTCGGTGTCACCGGAGCAAGACTGATTGAGAAAGGGCAGAAAATTCAGTCACCTCCCTCTATAAAGTAAGAAAAGCATGTTTGCAAGCTCATATGAAACAAAAGAGGGGTATCCAAAGTTACTCAAGGTTCGGTGAGACCCAAACTCAATGGCCTTGCATCATCATCCACCGACAGACAAACAGCCTAACAACAGCAGCAAAAAGAGACACCCAAGCCGCGTCTCGTGACTAGCAAAAGGAAGGGTCTGGCCGGGGATTGAACCCGGGACCTCTCGCAAGCTATGCTGTAGGGTTTTCCCTAAGCGAGAATCATACCACTAGACCACCAGACCGGGTCACTCACGTGATGCTTATTGCTGAAGGCGAATCAACCAGGACGGCTCATGTATGGGCAGTGGAAGCGCCGGGGAGGGAAAGGTGGTGTAATGAGGTTTGAAGAGAGTGAGTGAGGTTAGTGGTACAAATATAGATAAAGGTCAAGCCAGATTTGTGCGTTTGCGGGCGAAAATGGATAACAGGGGAAAAGTAGAGATGATGATTGCTTGTCTGTAGGGTAATCTTGGCATGCAATTTGTCAGTGAGGACCAGTGTTGGTGTGTCGCGTGCACAATTGAATGATGATAGAGAATTGAGTCCAAAATAACTAAAGGATAGCTTTTTGGTTCTGTTTTTAGCTTGGAATTAAAGAATCATCGATGGGTTTATCGCGCTGCCTTATTATAAGATTGACGGAAGCCGTTGACATTGAAGCCAATCACGCCAAACGATGGAGTATCACAGGAGCGAACGTTGTTAGCAGAAGACAAACCCGTGATCTATTATTGACATATGTATTTTGGAACCAAACGTCGGGGGCTTCGTCTGCGATGGAAAAGTCAATATCAAGTGCCCAAGCAAGCACAACCAAGGCGTGTGTGCATATATGGCTCTAATGTTTGTCGGACACGTTGTATCCATCGAGGTGACCAGCTTGCGAGAGCACAACTTGAAGCAAACAGGATGAACCCCATGTTGAAGCTGTGTGCATTTAATTGCAGACGAATTTCTGTCAGAGTTCTTTAATCATGATAACACGAACCGCAGACTTGATACCACTTACAGCGATGATGCACATGCATCAGACTGCGATTAATATGTACTGTACTTCAGAGACATTTCCCAAAACATCATCAGCCATTCACATTAGCAACAAAAGAGAAACAACCTTCTTTTTCTGGCCAACCAACTTCCCCATATTCTCCAATCTCTATCCGTAACCCGGCACTTGATTAAAAAACTGCCGTCTCAGGATCCGAGGCCTGCAAGCGATCCCTCCATCGTGGACCAGGCCATGTGGAAATCGTACGATGTGTGGAGATGCACCCTGAAAGGGTGGTCACGTGAGAGCGATCCTTCTGATGGTCTTCTGCAATTTCTACCTTCAATAAGAGGATTTAAAAATATTTAAAAATTAATTTAGCATATAAGAAGTACAAGAATCTCATAGAAGGTAATAAGATTCGAATTGCACGAGAATACGTCGTCGTTGTGTTGCTCCTCCGTCTCTCGATACCTTGAAGGCCCAGACCGTCATCGAGGTGCGGTCGAGCCAAGCCGTGGTTCCTGTTACGGTAACTTGTAGGGCTGAAGAGAGTAATATCCCTGCATATCAGGCACTTATGGAACGCTACTGATATGTTTAAAAGGTGGACGTTGCCCCTTGATTCAACATGTTGTCATAAAAGAGTCTTGTCCTTGCATCATTAGTCACAGACAGACACAGCACTCGAATCACTAAGCTAAGTTAAATTTCTTCTATCAACGCCATGCCATGCTCTTCCATTATTTCTTGTCGACAAGATTGTAAATCTTTTGGATGTCGGCCAACACAGACTCAAAGTCAATCTTAAGATCCTTGAGAAGTCCATCCTTGAAACCAAACACCCATCCGTGAACAATGGGATACTTGTTCTCGTGCCACGACTGCTGGACATCAGCAGACTTGATGACATTGCGACACTGCTCGACGACATTCAGCTCGACCAAGCGGTCGTAGCGGGCGCTCTCGTCCTCGATCGCGTCGAGCTCCTTCTCGTGGAGGCGGTACACGTCGCGGATGTTGCGTAGCCACGGGTTCAGCAGGCCGAGGTCCTGGGGGGTCATAGCCGCCTTGACACCTCCGCAGCCGTAGTGACCGCAGACAATGATGTGCTTGACGCCGAGGTGCTTGACGGCGTAGTTGATGACGCCCATAGCGTTCAGGTCCGTGTTGCACACCAGGTTGGCGATGTTGCGGTGGATAAATGCCTCGCCGGGCTCAAGGCCGCAGATCTGCTCGGCGGGGATGCGCGAGTCGGCGCATCCGATCCAGAGGTACTCGGGTGCTTGGCCGGCGGCGAGGTTCTTGAAGAAGTCGGGGTTGACCTTGGCCTTGTTCTCGGCCCAGGCGCGGTTGTTGTCGAAGAGCCGGTCGTGGCTCTGCTGGAGGTACTTTGTGATGTCCTTTTCAGCCATTGTGCGCCACTCTGGTTTTGGAGCGTATTTTGGGTCTTGTGTGGAGGAGGCGGAGGAGGATGAGAAACGGGATTGGAAGCTGGTGAGTATGGAGCGAGATGCTAGACGTTGAGATGATGAAGATAAAGATGTGAAGGAGGAGGAGGAGGAGCGGAGAGAAAAGGAAGGGAGCCGAGAGGAAAACATTAGAGGCATCCACAGCGCGGTTGCAGCTGCAGGCAGGCAGTGTGAGTATGGTGCGATAATGGAATGGATGGGATGTGACAGCGACGGTTCAACGGACAAGGATAAAAACGGGCAAGACTGCAGCAACCACCTGCAGTAGATCCTTGGCTTGGCTACACGTTGGGGGCGCACTCGGTGCTACTGTCACTGTAAAAAAGCAGCCTAGTTAAGTAGGTATCAGAAGCTTCGCTGGAAATTCGGACGGAGAGAGGCCGAAGGATAAAGAAATTTTGGGGATGACGACGTAATTTGTTGAGCAGCCCTTTTTTTTCGTTTCTTTTTTTCCTTGGTTCCAATTGTCTCCATTGACTCAACTCACTTTAAGCTCGAATTGGTTGGGCGATTGGCGATAAGTTTGATAACAGCCGAGATCAAGATTTCGGTCGCCGGGCCGTGCGTAGCCGTGCACCGGCAGTTGACGAGACTTTTCCGAGCATGTCCGTGAGTCATTGGGAGCTATTCTATGTGTACATTCTAGTTATTCTGTAACTGTAACTTGGCTGTTGCTGAGTGTTGTGATGGTGGTGACTCAATCTGAAGGATTAAAACCCGGAACCCGGGGATATCAGCTCTGCCGACCCCACGTAAGAAACTCAATTTGTATTGGTCACTTGGAAACAACGTCATATCGCCGAATTGCCGGATCCCGGAGATGTTCATCTCGCAACCCCACGTTTTGGTCCTCAACACCAGATGATTAGAGATATCGCTTCGCGATATAGATGAATTAGTTTTGATACGCCCTAAATAGGAACATTTTCGCGGGAATATAATCCAGTCTTGGTTGTAACGTAAAGGAAACGCTAACATGAGACATAATAGCCAACACCGACCAAATAAATGCATCTGCCGAGACAAAATCTCTGGCCAAACTCAATAATAAAACATCCACCAACCATTACATAGTGCCTGTCCCTTCATAGAACTGCTTCTCCCAATCATCGCCTTCAAACCGCGATAGAAAAGCCCTTTGCTCCTCCAAATGTCTCTCCTTCATCGCTGCAAAATCCTTCCTCATATATGCCATCTTCACACTCTCCTTAATCACCCTTCCCTCTTCTAAAACCTTCTCCAATACCCCCTCAAGTTCGGAGAACTCCTGCTGGATAGACAGCAGCTCTTCACTGGCTTGACGCTTTTTGTTCTGCAGCTCCATGAATTTGTCCCTTTCAGGTTTCCACCTGTCTTCACCCGGAGCTTTGTACTGCTCTGGATCGATGGTGAAGTTCAAGGTCTTCGGAAACCTCAAGAGCCATTGGCATACAGTTCGCTCGTCATCTTTGATCTTTGCGTCCTGTTCTGTGCACGCCTTCTCGCATTCCTCATGTATCCTGGTCAGTGACGCTCGCTTGTCCTGACATATTTCTAGCTCTTTCTTCTTCTTCTCGACGACCTCGTTATGCTCGCTTCGCTCCTTGCGGCGCTCATCGACCTCTTGCTGAAGATCAGCCACCAACGGAAGTCCCAGGTTCAACATGGAAGAGGTAGCCTTTTCCAACTTCCCCTTAACATCAAACGCTACAGGATCAGCTGGACTCAGGCGTCTGCGCTTCATTCCTGGCTCTGGCGTTTCGTTGCCAAAGATGTCCCGTTTTTCACAGGTTGGAGGACCCCACCCATTCGGAGTATTATTATTCGAGGTTCTCGCAGGGGTTCTCATACCCTCAGCTCCGCTGCCCGTAGAACATACAGAGGATCCCCTCCTTGCAGGTGTTCTTCCTGGGGTAGGGTATCGAGGCTGTGTTATATGTAAAGCATCTTTAATCGCCGTTACAGGATCACCGCTCCAGAACTTTTCCTTAGACAGAAAAGAGTGGTGGGTACCGAAGTCCAAGGCCCCCATAAGGGCATATATGCCTGTTGTATTCTTATGTGTTGTTCTCGGGCCGTCTTAGACCGTGTTAAATCTAAGTGGTGATTTGGTTGACAAGACTTACTTCAAAAGTATAATTAAACTTCAGATCCTTTCCATATCGCTTACAAGCCTCGGAACGGAGCTTATCGGCCACCTGAGAACGCATCTGCTGGGTAGGGTCAGGGCAGTAATGTTTGACATTAAGGGTATACCTTCCGCTGTCCATAATGGTCTGAACATACATCACGGACCAATTCTGAGTTATGGGGCGGAACAGAGTAGCCACAAAGTTAGAGCTTGTCAGGTCGAAGAGCTTCCCATCGATATCGCATGACGGCAGTATGCTTATCTGGAGTGACGACCTGTCGCTGAGTAGCTTCAGTAGGTAATCAAAGCTCCCTTGCGTTAGCTCACACTGCTCCTCAATTTGACGTAGGCATTCAAGCGCCTGTTGGTCCTTCTCTGTAGACTCAGGAGTCTTGAGACTCCCAGAGGGTGGCCTCTCAAGACCATTTCTTGTCTTCATCTGCAAGCCCACTGCGGAGAACTAGGCACTGAAACTGTGTAGATCAACAAGAGGCGTATGAAACGGTGATGCGAACAGAGTGTATTGAAGAAATATGTTCAGATAACTTGCTGTGTTTCCCATATCGAATGATGCCATGTCTGAGCAGGCCTATACTGAACATATAAAGACATGCCAATCACAACAAATCCACAAGTACTAAAGACCTTGTCAGTTTCCGAAGGGTAACAGCAAACATCAGCACCCAGCCGTTAAAAGAGGGCTATTCTGATCATGGACCGATGGATGGAGAGGAAGCTAAGGCAGACTGCCGTAGCTACATGGCTGAAGCTGCGAATTGTGGTCTAATCTACATGTGATTGGCTGTCCAACCTGAATGCCCTTGGTGAATGTTGGCTTCAGTATATGCTTCCTGCATGGGGTAGAGGAACGAGCATATTGCAATGCGCTAATGCAACAGTGATGCTTCTGACGCGGAACTGAAGCGATACAGGCCTCCTATATTGGTTACAAACACGGGATTATTTAAAGAGAGACTGGGCTTTGGAAATTTGCTGTTGCCTGTTAGCCGTTTGCTGCTGCAGAACCAGATACCGGGCCCCTTCGTTTGCCAGGATATTCTTGCAATATTTGGATGGCATATCCGTTAGTTTTGCTAGCTCGTAAGGCGTTTGATAACTCATTTGTCGTTTGTCTTCACTGATGGTCTAGTAAACGCAGACCAATTCTCTCTTCACCGGCAGAAATAAGCCGATTGCAATGTAGCGTGCAATCTGGCGTGGCATGTAAGTAGGTATTCATGCCCGAAAGTGCAAAATCTCGAGACGCGGCTTGTGAGACGTCCATGTACGGCTAAGTCGTTACACTAACCAACTTGAGGATGAAAACAACGGTCAAGTTGGCGGGTGAGACACGACCACTCGTCAATTCTAATTAAAAGGTTGAGCGACTGCGACTAGCTTGAACATATACTGAAGGATACGAGGACGTAGCTCTGAGTTAGAAAGACATGAAGTATAAAAGTCTCTGGGATAAGTCAATGGGATTGGGTGATGCGGCAAACGAGCCGACGCAAGGGGGTTGTTGTGTCAAGTCAATCACAAACAACCATGCGGGATGGCTTAGGAATTTGAACCAAGGAGAAAGAGGAGTGACCTGCATGGCCGTGGAATGTCTAATATTATTTTAGATTGTAGAAAGACTAAAAGCTGGGTAAAAGCTTGACATGGCGTCATTTTGCACAAGACTAGCAGACGCATTACGAGGCCGCGATAAGTCTGGATGCTCGCTCTAAGACGATGTGAAGGGATGGATTATCTTTGTTGCTGTTGTACTTAAGATAGAAGCAATCCCGTCATGCAATGACACAGTGACTTCATCTTGCTCTTCACGATCTGAAGAGAGGTACGAGTTATCATGAAGAGTCATATTATCGTAACGACAGTCCTGGGGGCTAGTGGTGTGCTCTCAAGGGCAGACCATGGAGCTATGAAACTGGATACATGGTGTGTTACGTACCTGTCTACCTACCTTGTTCCTGTATCAAATCCTGGTAAATCAACGGGAGCATCTTCTTTACAACCGACTTTTGCGGGAAACAGCTCAGTACCTGTGACACGTAAGTGACCTGAGATAGATAGCTAGGAATTAAACTGACCGTGGAACAGAAACAGAATCCCAGAGCGCGTTGACGTTTGATACGACGCTTCTCACATCCGATGTCACTGAGGTGTCCACAAGCGTGGAGGTTGAACCATCGGAAGCTCAATCGAGCTCAGAAACAGTGTCGTTTGATTCAACGACAGGAACTCTGACCGACCAAATCACCACGGCACCAGAATCTACCATCACCAGCGATGTCTTCATTACCACAACAAGCATAATCGAACCACCAGGCCGCACTGTAATCTTCCTCATATCCGCCCCCAGACCCAACACCCGCAAACGCCAAAACACAGACAAAGGCTTCGTCGGAAACGACAACCCATCAATATGCACCTTTGCGCAAAGCTTCAACCTCGCAGAGGAGCAGCTCTTTATAAATGGCGTGCCATTCTTTTACGACGGTGAAGATTATAAAGAGCTTGTTGCGGGACCTGCGCCCCCGGCGGGTGCTGTTACAAAACTCTTTAGAACAAATGGACGGTCGTTAGAGGTGGATCTGTCTGTACGTGATGCAGGATTCTGCCTGGCGAGTGATGGGACAGTTTATGCGACTTTTACGAGTCGACCGGCTGGATGTGAGGTTGTGATTTTGGAAGTTTATGATGGTAAGTTGAGTTTGTCAAGTGTTGAGGTGAGGTTGGTACTAATTTGGGGTTAGAGAGGCAGTGTCAGAATGGGAGGATTGTTGGTCTTGACACGACTACGAGCGTAATTGAGACTACGACCTCTGAGAGTAACAGCTCTGAAAGTACCATCAGCGTTGAAGCTTCGGCCACGACAGAGACTGTATCCAGCTCGGATGATATCGCTCCGTCAAGCAGCGTAGCCCAGTCTCAGTCTGTCGGGCCAGTTTCGCAAACAACTGAATCCGAGGCCTCTTCCAGTGCAGTCGCGTCTAGCCCAATCAGTCCAACAACCAGCATCGCCACGTCGGAAGTCTCTACACAGTCCCCAGCCTCATCTTCTGTTACTGATGAAACCACCACTGATGAGGTATTCCCAACCACTGCGCCTTCGCTCGTTAGCACAACCACTGAGGTAGAAGAGTCAACATCAACGGAGACTTCTGAGAGTAGCTCTGAGGAGATCACCTCAGCTGCCACGACTGAAGTGGAACAATCCGCTACAGAGACTACTACCGCCGTGGAGGAGACCACCGAGAACTCAACTGTAGCCACAACAGCTGAAGAGACAACGACTGAAGGCCTTACCACCGCGGTGTCAACAACTGAAGAGACAACTGTTGAAGAGACGACCGTCGAAGATGTTACAACTGAGGTGTCAACAATCGAACAGACAGCAACCGAAGAGACAACAGCAGAAGCTACAACGACCGAAGACGTCACAACCGATGTGTCAACAACCGAGGAGACATCTGCTGAAGAGACAACCGCCGAAGAGACAACCACCGAAGACATTACCACCGAGGTGACAACAACCGAAGAGGCAACTACTGAAGAGACGACCACCACCGCAGTACCGACGTAAACGGTTACACATCGCTCAACGAGTTAGTTCACCGCGGAGAACCTCGCAGGCTGAATAGAAGCAAGCTATCTGTACATTGGTATTCGGGCATATAGTTCTTGAAGAGCTCAGGTTACAGTACTTTGTTCAATGCTTCGTCCGGGTCGTTGCCTACTACTGATTATAACAATGCTCTCATGCAGGGGGATGATTGACAGGGGTTAGGGGGTGACCGTTGGATTGTGGGGTTGATTGACAGGGGATGATGACTCTCTTACTGCTGTGCTTTATGAACACTACATCTCTAATCTGCTATGGCCTTTAATTTTGTTACGACTAGACAACATATTGATTCTATATACCTACGCATATTATCTGACTACCATTTCTTAAACCGTCCTCTCGTCTTCAGGTTCCAATGTTGAAGTGATTACTAAGCGACGAGCCGCGTGGTTCATCGCCAAACCCTCCGATTCGCCTAACCCATGATGGGACTCAAACTCCGCTACCAAAAGTCCGCTTATTCCTTATTAATCCACCAACATACGGAGTAGAATCTATGATGTCGACCGATGGCCCGAAATATCCGAAATGATATTATACTTGCTCCATCCTTCTTTCTTTCCTTTCCTTTGTTTCATACCCTCTCCCACCGACTAGCGAGTGTCTCTCCCGAGTATAGCTTCCAGTCGCCAATGAACGCGACAACACCATAATCATGCCGTCAGCACAATCCTCCCAAGATGATACCAACCGACGTCCCGATGCCAGCTACGGCTCCTTTCCGTCTGACACTCCCAAGCCAACACAACCATCCACACGCGCCCTCGCTCCCGATCTCCTCCGCGGCCTCCTCATGCTGCTCATGGCAATGGACCACATGGCCCTCGCCCTAAACACATGGTCCCACGGCACAGGCCGTGAGTCGGAAATGGACGGCGTGCCCATCAAGCGCTGGAATCGCACGCCAGCCTACATCATCCGGACGCTGACGCACCTATGCGCACCGGGGTTCACGATGTTGCTGGGCATAGGGGTGGTGTACCTTGGACGGTCGCGGAAGAAGCTGGGCTGGTCGAGTGGTCGTATTGCGCGGTACTTCTTCATCAGGGCTTTTGTCCTCACGGCTGTTAATGTGATGTTGGGTTGGGTTATTACGGTGGGAAAAGTGTGGTTTATGAATTTTGTGCTGTTTTCGTTGGCGGTGGATTATTTGCTGGCGGGATTGCTGTGGGTTGCTATGGACTTTACGGAGCCGTGGCTTGCGAAGTATATCCCGAGGAAGTCCTCTGATGAGAGTGAAGCGCTGCTCGGAGGAAGTGAGTCTTCGAACTTCGGAGAGAACGTCTCTTGGCACGTACACAATGCGCTGCTTGCGGTGCTGGGTGTAGTGACGATTTGGTGGAACATCTGGCTCTCACCTACACATGGGCACTGCACTGTCAACGACCATTCATCTTCTCTGACAATTCTCTCAGCTGGTCAGCCTGGACCGACAGATAGTCCTGCTATTTCTCACAATCCCTGGTTCGGAATCTGGTTCTGGACTACCTTGACAGACCGAGTTCAGTCGGTGTTTCCGCCCATGGCTTGGGTATCATTCGCGATCCTAGGTCTTTTATACGCACGCATCGATGTTGCGCGAACATGGAACTCTCGTGTCGCAGCGCTCTGCAACACAGCCGCTGGAATATTCTTCCTCATCATCTTTGTCCTCACGCGCGTGTTACACTTTGGAAATCTCTCTGAAGGCTGTCTCCAAACACCCGAGCACATCGCACACCCCGACCAAAACCAATACCTCGTTTCAGTACAGTCCTTCTTCTACATAATGAAGTATCCACCCGACGTCGCATTCTGGGCCTTTACTTTAGCCGGGAACCTATTCCTCCTTGCGATTTTCGGTGGGATACCTACCAGCGTCGCTAAGCGCTTCACAATGCTGTTGGACTTTGGTAGAGCTGCGTTGTTCTTCTACCTTGTGCATTTGTTCTTCGTCTTTATCTTTGGTGGAGTCATGGTTGATTGGTTTGGCCATGAGACTGAGAACCATGGGCAGATGGATCCGGACTCTACGCGCGGTATTGACAATGTTTTTGCATACCTTGCTATTTGGGGGTTGTCCATGTTGTTGCTGTGGCCTCTGGTGAGGTGGTATGGTAGGTTCAAGGCCACCAAGCCAGCTGACTCCATTTGGAGGTTCTTCTAGATCTCTGTATAATTATTGTTGTAAAATATGATAGACTTGTATAAACGAATTCGAGATCAATTGTCATAACTAAAGCGAACAAACTACATTCTCTGGTACATGTCACCAGCCCCGCGGCCTGCCTTGTGAATGCATGATGGTGATGATCGGGCCTGCTTACCAACCAACCCATGGGAAGCCTAGAAGCTGTATCCTAAATAATAAAATACTTGAGTATATTTGGCATGATTGAGTGTAATTGAGTAAAGGTTTAGGGGAGCTTAGAACATGTGTTTTTGACATCTTACTCCAACGTTAAGAGGTTTTGTTTCTCGCTGGGGACCACCTCATCCATGTATGACACTGGATCCTGATGGGGCTGACTGTATCCAACACCCTCACCTCAATCATCATCATCATCTCTTCACTTCAACCTTAATCAACCTAAACTTTATCAAATACAAACACAGTCACAATGACATCTCCCAATCTCTCCTCCCGTATTCCCACGCTCATAACCCTCTCCATCCTCACAGCCTTCGGCTTTGACGCGCTCATTCTCCAACTCGACCGCAACGGCTACACCCCGATGCTAAAATCCATAACCCACGACCCCCTCCCCCGTTTCCTCCCCGACACTAACCGCTTACTCCTCAAACAATACACCGGAATAGCACCAGTTGATGACTTTTTCGCCTTTTCCAATGTCATCTGGGCGAATGTGACTGATGGCTCGAGGCCCGAACTTTCGCTGTTTACGTTTTGCTTTGGGGCGCAGTTGATTGCGTTTTTCGTGGTGTTTTTGATCGAGGCGCAGAGGGTGCTTGCTTGGAGTCCGCTTGTGCTAAAGTAAGTTTGTGTCTTGTGAGACTTGAGGTTTGAGCTGATGAGAGATTTAGTGGTGTATTCTGGGGGTTTGTGGTGCAGAGTCTTGGGTTTGGATTCGTTGCGCCGCTTTACTTTGTCATTCACTTGATCTTCACAGCTGGATCGCCAAGGTCTGAGAGTGTTCATATTCGCGACTACTTATGTCTTCACACCGTCGTTCCGTCCTTTCTCCTCGGATATATCGTGCCGTGTATTTTCATGGCATACCCATTCTCAAACTTCAATGTTCGGCAGTGGGCTAATGCAGTGTGGTCTATTGCTCCAGTCTACATCTTCACCCTTCAAGCTGTGTTTACTGTTGTCCTCAAGAGACTGAGCGTTGGACAAGATGCGCATAAGCCAAAGGTCGTACTAGACAAGACTGCTTTATCGCATGCCTACAGCTTTGCATGGAACACCGCTGTCATAGGCCAGATGACAACCTACGCCGTCCTCATCACAGCGAACCTCCTGCCAGGTCTCTTCCCCGACGGTTTAGCGGCCTCATTGAGCATGAACAGGGTCTTCATTCCCGACGCGGCGCCTCATTCGTACAAACCCATGTCCAGTGCCGCAGCAGCAATTCACAACTTTTTGATCTATGATTTCGCGACGGGGTCCGTGGCGGGGCTTGTGTGGGCGCTGCAGCAGCTATTGGAGGTTAAGCCTGAGTTGAGGGCTGGAGAGGAGAGGACTAACCTCATGAGGGGGGTTGTTACGAGTGTTTTGCTGTCGGGGCCGGGAGGGGCGGTTGTTGCGTTGATGCAGCATCGTGATGAGTCTGTTCTTAGCGCGGAGGGCAAGGCTGAGAAGATCCAGTGAACTGGATAGTTCTGGAATGGGAGTATGTAAAAGTCAAGGGCAAGATTGTGATATGTGAGATAGGATTGCTTTCTATTTATCTAGGCCTTCTCCTCTCTGTTCTCACCAAGAGGGACATCCAAGCCATGGCGTCCCTTGTATCCAGATACCTCAGCTGGTTTCCATCCGCCTTTCTGCAGCAGGGACTCATCCTTGAGACGGTAAACCTCAACTTTGAGGGGTCGACAGCACTTGATCATCTCTTCTTCACTATCCTCTCCAAATCCCCAAAGCGATAAGTCACCACCAGGGCATGTGCCTGCGACAATTAGCAACACTCAACTCACACTTAGAATGCACACTTACTCAAAGCCATGAGCAGATCCTGCTCCGCCAAAAACTCAATGTGATCCCCCTTCTCGGCCGGACAAGGATTCATGAAATATCTCCCCTGCTCATCTAACCCCGTGACTTGAAAGATATTAATAACATCATGGACGTCCCCCTCGTTCAAACCGTATGGCAACACCGCGCGGGTGAGGTTAGAGTGACATTGGAAGTTGTACTGTCCTCCGCTGAGAACAGTGTTGATGTACGGATCACATCGCGTGCCGAGAAGATCATGCACTCGACCTCCATGCTCATCTGTGCCGTACCAGTCAAGACTGTCGGTGATTATGGTGGCCAGGGGTCGCATGTAGGGCAGGTTGGACCACAGACGGTCGTACGTTGAGACGTGTGAGGCATGGAGCTGTTTGGTGCGGGATGCCCAGAAGCGTTCACGCGGGTTATGAGCGTTCCAGATATTCAAGTCACCTATCTACGTAAGTGGAGGTTCACCACATTGTCTTCTCGTCTCACTCTTCGCCCCTCAGCCAACAACTTCAGATAGCCTTACCAACCTGCGGCCCCTCAGGCGTGCTGATCTTGACGATACAACCCGCCGGAGCTCTCCATGCTTTTCCAGATCGAATCGGTAGAGTGAATTCCTCGATGAGTTCACGTGGTGCTTCGCGGATGGAAGTGTACAGGCTCTTATCGACGGTGAGGACTGAGCCGGGAGAGGGGAGATAAGCTGGGACGGGCTTCTTGATGGGTTTTCTGTTTGCTAGACGCTCAGCTCCGTTGGAAGACATGATGGCTTTGAGATGTTTTGCTTGAGCAGGAAGAGAAACTTGGAGATGTGAGGAGGAGAGTGTTAAGTAATAACGATCTCTTGGCTGTTCTAAGTGGAGACTTGGTCGTATCTCGTCCTCTATCGCATCAGGCTGATTGAGTTGCAAGAAGGCGCACGATAGGGTATCTCGAGTTTGGAGATACCTGGATACTAACTAATTGATAGGGCGTACATGACATTCAGTCAAAGATCATTAATAATCTGCGCTTTTGGATAAGGTCAACATTGGACTGCATCAGGTATTGTAGGTTGCTGGTGGATGATGCGATTTCGGAGGTGGATCGGCATCGCGAAGACTTGCCGATATTGATCCTACACGGCAAATAAGCACTTGCCGGATACGTACGTGTATGTTCCAGAATATGACTCCATATTCTTTCAGTGCTCTCTCTATTGATCTACGGACACAGGTAACTTAGTCTTTACAAGTCTTTTGACAGAGTACCTGTGTCTGGCTCTATCACAGAACCAGTGCCGCTGGGCTTGCCCCTCATTACCTCATTAACCCCACCAATCTCCAGACCCCGCCAGAAATTTATCTTGTTACGTTCAAGTTCGAACAATCCAAACTCGAGCATCAAACAATGGCTGGCAACGCCGATGTCAAACACCAGGCACACGCCTGAACGATCCCATGATGGGAATCCGAAACGCGAAATTTGGCAGAGCATGTGTCGCTGCCTGATCGAAGTCCAAGAATGAACGCGCCTAATAAACGCGTCGCAACCGAGCATATTGACCACCGAAGCCCTCCCTTCGCGATGCGCCCGAAGACCACAACGATCACGGGTGCGAGTGCAATGATATAACCACAGCAATAATGCATGCGACATGTCGAAACCTGTGAAAGATGGGCACGGGGAGATCCAACGTGTTGGTGATTTCGACAGCCGCTCTTGTCCCAACTTCGAGAACGCAGACGATCAAGGACGCCGCAAGCCAGGACGCAAGCTGCAGAGCTTCCATAGCTGAGAAATACTGCCCGACATGTTAAGGAGCGCGCAAAACCATTCGGAAGTTCGTATCTACGACAATGCTTCGCAAGCGCGTGTCTTGGCCGTGAGGACCAGTGCAACGGAGTACTCCCACCTAGCGTTGTCGATGACGAGACCTTCCCTCGAAAAAACTGTAAGACTTTCCATCGAGCGACACGAATTAGATCGATACGAGGTTGTCTCACAATCCTTCCCTGCCATAAGCGCGTCGCCGCGAATGGTGCTTCGATGCCAAAACCAAGTCTCGACAAAGACGCACAGCTTCTTTGACCGACACGATACTACGACCAATATACACGTTCTTGTACCGGGAACATCAGTAAATTGAGTGATATCTGTTATTCATACCCAACGGCCCATAGGCGGACGAGATCGAGGAGTGCGATCTCTGCGCCAACCCTAGCTACCGCTGAATCTGCTTCGACTCTAGAATACAGGCGGTGACGACCGGGCAAGACTCCAACGCATCAGTGTCGAGAAGACACCAGATACCCTGACCAGAAGAGTATAGGAAACAGTGTTCCGAAAGGTCGGTACCTGTCTCATATGGCGCACTAACATGATGTCATTGTTGGACGTCTCATACTTGTAACAAGAGACCTTTCTTCGTAAGGCTTTGGTTAAAGGTGACTCGAAATGGCCCTCAACTAAGGTTTTACACAGGCTGGTCATCTCTGAGATGAACATAGGTACACTCGCATGATGTGCCGATGCTGTATCTGGTGATCTTTGGGATTGAACATACACAAGCGAGGTAATAACACAATCTTGTTGATAAAGTTGAGTAAGTTACCGTAGCTTATTTGATCGGACCTCGTCGTGTTGCAGATTGAGGTACGTGTATTGTTATGCCAACAAGTTCAATTCATATCGCTTCGACATGAAAGGGTCGAACTTCTAGACACTATTGTTTGACGACCCAATACTGTTGGCGGATGACCGCCATGTGGCTTTATAGTGTATCAGGTTTATTTAAACAGGAATTGTCACATACTAGTAACCATTGGTCGGGAATGTCCCAGTTGTCGTGATACGTGCTGTAAATCCGTCCACTCGATGTTGGCGTTGACTTAATCGGCGACAAACTCATTCCCTCCCTCAATCATTTGAACTCTTCCCTACTTGTACTCGTACGACAGTAACCCCCAGCCCTAGATATGGACATTACACAATGCAATTTATCGAATTTAAGTTCAGCTCTATTTCCACTATCGTCCAGAGACTAAGACACCACCAATCACCGTCCCATCTTGTCAAGGGAGACATCATCATTCGACCCTTGCCCCACGCCTCGAGGAATGCTTCCAAGACAGGGGCTCATTCCAGAACAAAAATGAACATGATAGGAATTGCATGTCAGCCTACAACTCCCTTGCGTAGGGCACGAGTAGCCTTATAGACCCCAAGGGTCCTCTCCGATCTGTGCTTTGTTTTGTGCAAGTCGTTGGGAATCATGGTTGTCATATCGGGCTCACCCTGGGCCAAGAGACTGGTTTTTCTGGTTCTTTCTATAAATATTCTGCTCTGGTGGTATGTTTACTCTGTGCCGGGGGTTACAGATAATGTTCAGCTTGCGACGACGAGATTGAAGACGAACAATGCGAAAGCGATACCGGTAGATAAGAAAGTGGAAGGGAAGAGTGCGAAGGGTGCGAAGGCGGCAAAGGATGAGAAAAATGGCGTGTCTGTTGATAAGAAGGGAGTTAAGACGTTCCGTTCTTGGAGTAACTTTGACATCGTCAGGCCCAAGAACGATCACACCTATGTGTATCGTCGATTCAAGAGCTCGCCACATAAACCACCACATATCGAATGGAACCCCAATGGAAAGCCACTCGCAAAGGGATACGTCTTCATCACACCGCAGTCCAGCGGCTCGGACAAGGGTCTCGTGCAAGCTGCGTCGTTCATCATGAAGCAGAACGCAGAGATGATATACGCCCATGACGAAGACCCCTACGACTCTGCGGGTTTTCGCGTGCAGACCGTTCACAACGAGCAGTTCCTCACACTCTGGCGCGGCCATCGGAAAATGAGCCATGGATTTGGAGAAGTCATCGTCATGAACAGCGAGTACGAGAAGACGGTTGTTCATCTCGATGCTATCATCACCAACATGTACGGCCAAAAGTTCCTCAGCGGGCTGGACTTTCACGAGCAGGAATTGACCACGCGAGGAACCATTCTCGTCACGGCTTACAACACTACTATGTACAACCTCACGTCAATGGGAGGTTCAGAGCATGGCTTCGTGACTGACTCTCTCTTCTTTGAGATCGACATTGAAACGCAGGAGATTCTCTTCAGCTGGAGCGCCCTCGACCATTTCTGGCCTGAAGACTCCATGCTTCCACTGATCTCATCCTCTGGCTACGGCGGGCCCAAGAACCCATACGACTTCTTCCACCTGAGCTCGATACAAGCCGTCAACCACGATTCATACCTCATAAGCAGTCGGAACTTCTGGTCTGTGTATCTGATCTCACGCTCAAATGGTAGGGTCCTTTGGGAGTTGAGAGGGAATACCAAGGGAGGAGATTTCGGCGCATTACCGCACCACGGACGATTCCGGTGGCAGAACCACGTCCGCGCGCATAATGTCACGTCGAGGGAGATGATCCTCAGTATGTTTGACAACCACAACAGTCCGGAGGATATAGGAAAGACGTATTCGCGGGGTCTGCTGCTCAAGTTGAAGCTGCCACCAAACCCAGAAGAGAAGCCCGAGATTCTGCGTGTCCTCTCGCCAGATCGTGCAAAGATCTCGCCCGAGTATGGGAGTTACCAGTTAGGTCTTAGCAATGGCAATCAGTTCGTGAGCTGGGGCGCAGGCGGTGTCGTCCACGAGTACGGCCCTGACGACGGCCACGATCTCCGGTGGCAAGCCCGCTTCGGGTATGACGAGAGTGTCACCAGCTATCGCGCTTTCAAAGACGTTTGGACAGGCACACCCGCCAAATGGACACCCGCTCTCGTCGTCGAAAAGAGCAAAGACACGGTGATGGGCTTCGTGAGCTGGAACGGCGCAACCGATATAGACTCGTACAACATCTATCTCGCGGAACCAGGCACGGAGCTCAAGGCATTGGGCCAAACTAAGGTTTTGGGCTTTGAGACGGGATTCGATCTCGGTGTTAAGAATAACGAGACGAACTGTATCATGGTTACTGCTGTGAGGAAGGGTCAGGAGATTAGACAGTCGAATGTTGGATGTATTGAGGGCAAGACGTTTGTTTCCACGATTGTGGACTCGATGGGCAAAGCGACGGGAGATTCTGTGGTTGAGAAGACTAGGTTGCAGAAGATTATAGGGTATTTTTCGAGAAGTTGATGAGAATTGTATTTTACTGCCATACAAGCATGTTGTTTTGTTAGTGTTCAATAGCGATTCAGCTCATTTCCACCGTGGCCCAAAATAGATGTTGGTGATGGCGCTACTCTCAATAGCCCAGGTACAAAGCGATAGTTCATCCAATTAGTGGTGATTATTGCAAAAAGAAATAGCGTGAGAGGAAGTCTAGATTTAACAATAAATATAGACTTAATTACTGCCTCTTGTCTCTTTGTTGTGGTTGCATCGTTTAACTTCATCACCATGAGATTCGCTCACCCAACACTGCTCCTGGTGCTGTGCCAGCTTGCTTCATCATCACCATGCAAACCCTCTTCATCGGTCACTTCTAGTGCTCTTAAGACTACGGACAATGAATCCGCATCATCTGCGACCGAAACATCGACGGCGATCTCGGTGGAAACAGGCTCATCCACTGTCTCGTATGACGCGACGTTGACTGCTTCTGAGACCGCATCAACCTTCGACTTGTCAACCTCCACGACTTTGGTGTCAACTTCAAGCGCAGAGCCTACAACTACACTCGACACAACAACAGATTTGTCAACAACCGTGGATGAGACCACGACCACTTTTGAGAGCGAGACGTCTACTACCCTCATCTCGACCACCACCGCCGAGGCTTCAACCACTACAGCAGCAGCCCCCGAAATCCCATCCAACCGCATCATCAACCCCGGTTTCGAGGACGCCTTAGTCTATCCCTGGGAATCCATGTCCGGATCGCTATCCCAGACATCATCTGAAGTCGACACTGGCAGTCAATCCGGTTTCTACAGCGGCAACACCCCCATGAGCGCAATGCAGGGCGTGAGACAGTACATCGAGCCAGCCTGGATCACGCCCGGCAAGAGCTACAAGTTCTCTGCCTGGGTGAAGGTTATAAACACCGTTAACTGTGGTTCCCCCACGTTGGTTTGTGGTCAAGGTGTAGGTCAAGGCACGACTAGTTCGGTCGGGACCACTCAGCAGACTGGGGACTTTGCTTTGACGAGTGTGACGTGTTCTTGGACGCAGGCTCAGTGGGAGGCTAGGCCGAGTGTGCAGATTAGGGGTTATTGTACGGGACTTTCTTTCTTTGTGGACGATACGACTCTGGAGGAGGTTGAGACCCTGGGGTGAGAGTGACAATGCCTTATTGCTGCTGGAACCAAAGGAACGGGGGGCGAGAGAGATTGCAGTATTTATTTCGACTCTTCTAAGTTTAATATACATATAAGGACAGAGCAGTGGTCAACGTAAGTTGCTGCGGAGTAACATAGACTTTATAGATTGTATATACCAGGAATATTCCAACCAGAACATGGACCTAGACGTTGAGTACCGCAGTGACTACCGCCTGAATGGCTCATACTGGCCCGTCTGAAGATTGTATATACTGACAAAACTAGAAGAAGAGCTTAGTGAACTATTGAAGCTCTTATAAGTTCTGTTAGTCCGTGGACGATGATGCGCTAGCGTAGGAGGTCTTCTCTGGTGGTAGTAGTGTAGCGGCGGTGGATACTGGATATGAGATTGAGTTCTGTAAGGGGATTGAGGGTAATAATAGTAAGGTCCGCGATTCCTGAGATTCGCATAAGAGGGAGGATATGGTGGTGGCTGCAGGTATTTCGGAGGGGTCCGGGGCGGCTGATATTGGGGAGGGGGCTTTGAAGGTGTGGCGATGACAGTTTCAACATCTGTCATATCATCTGTAGAAACTGTAGCTAGTTGCCTTGAATGGAATATGTTAAGAAGAAGTGTAGCGAGGAAGATGAATCCTGTGTCGAAGACAAAGAAGTAGATTTCTGTTACTTGAAGAATACCAAGGGGGCCAGTGGCATACTCGGTCACTCGATAGACTGATCGAGCGATTACAAGTCCGCAGGCGATATAAAGAACGATGATCCAGCGTTCCCAAGGGATAGTCAGATTAGTGCTCAGGCGAGATGGATTATCGATAATGCGGCTGTGCACGATGTGCAAGACTGATATGAAGAAGCCAAAGAAGTAGATCTGAAAAGCCAGACCGCCGATAATTATAAGCTGGGCTGTGCTTTGCTGAGCAACTGAAGTAGCATTTATCAAAATGCCAGCACCTATGTCATATGAGTATACGATCGAGACGGAAAATGCAATCTTACCAGTGAACTGTACTGCCAGAGAGACTACATCGCCAAAGATAAAGACTTTGGGTATGACTTTGACTGGAACAAGTGAATAGATATCTGCATCTAGAGCAATGATGATTTTTCTGAGAATCATATAGATACTTGCAGTAATCAAACTCGGACCTAGAAGAAACGCAAAGATCTGGATAGCATAAGGAACGAAAGTCCAGTCTGGCGATTCAGAAGCTGATACAGCACGACAAGCATATCCAACAGCCTCAACTAAAAAAGTCAGCCCTTCCTCATCTTGAACTCAAGGATAAGCTCAACTCACCAGTACAACCCAAGAGGAACGGTATGAAAAACCAAGTCCTACATCGCATCATCTGCAACAAACACACCACCGTCGAAGCAGAAAACAAACCAAGAGCAACAAGGGTAAGACTAAACGAAGGATGATAATGGTACAGCTCGACTGCTGCCATGGTATGAGTAAAGCCTTCAAGGCTTGAATGAGAGTAAGCCCGTGAGTTTAGAGGAAAAACAAAATGACATTGTTTCAAGATGGCGTTGATGTTTTGGTCTCGGAAGGGCGGTTTATGGCTTTATTGCCATGGAAGATGCTATTAATAGCTATGATGTAGTTCATCTGGGGGTGGTGATGAAT
Organism: Fusarium sp. NRRL 52700; assembly: GCA_013396095.1. Taxonomy (NCBI): domain Eukaryota; kingdom Fungi; phylum Ascomycota; class Sordariomycetes; order Hypocreales; family Nectriaceae; genus Fusarium; species Fusarium sp. NRRL 52700. The sequence continues at coordinate 252,869 of JAAQRM010000041.1, forward strand.
GCGGATGAGATGCTGCTTGCGGGGGACTCCACTGGCTGGATGCAGATGATAATGTCTCACCTCGACCACGTTTTCTGGGAGTGAGACAGATGATATAATGGAGATTACTAGAAGCGTTTCATGAAACATAAAGGCCAAGGATGATTAATTTGTGATTGAGTGGTGTGTACCTGAACCGGCGTTTTGTTCCTGGGCTTGCGGGCAGAGCCGAGATTTGTCTTCGATCATCGCGAGATGAGGTCCTTGGGATCTCACGATGGAGCGGGAACTTTGGAGTAGCTGCAGAGCTAACGATTTTGGATCGGGACTTGGCAGTTCTAGTTTATGTACATCACAAGATAGCTCTTGGCATTGTGAAGTCATGTAGATAAGAATGCCGAGACTTGGTTTTACTGAGGCCGGGGAACCGCGTAGGCGGTGAAGAAGGCTGAAGCCAGAAGCATTCCTAGAATACAACATTGGAAATTATATGTCTCGTGTATTCTTATATTGAATGATGATACTTGTGTTCTCATCGTAGTGCACATGATGTGCAGGCACCGACATTTTGAGTTTTGGAACAGACAATTACAGTAATATTGAATGGAAGGTCGACGTAGGGGATAATATGGAAGTTTATTAGATACGACTTAGAAATTTACAACTTATTGGAGCAGAAAGAAATGTAGTATTCATCGATTACAACATGGTATCATGGAGATACCCTGAAGCTGTTTCTCGCTGGATCAAGGCAGCTAGACAATTAGCAGCAACCTTTAACATGGCTCGGAAAAATATAATTCATAAGGATCAAGAAAATCAATGTATTTTTAGTTATTGATAGCTAATTAGAACATGAACTTCAAAAGACAATGAAGTGATCGTGAAGGTTGGAAGTGGTTAGTCAAGTGCATGGGTCGACTGATTAATCCCGGAGCTTATCTGGAGATCTTAAGATCTCGGGTATCTTGGGGGTTCGAAAACATGGCCCTGTTGTACACTTGAAGCGAAAGAATATAATACCAACTATTCGCCAGAACCTGTCGGTATGAATCGCAACTTGAATAGCATCCAAAAGTTGAATCAGAAAGGCATCGTTGTCTCTTGTTGCAAGTCTTTGGGCTTCATCAATCGCATCTTAAACCCGAGTCATAACCGATATGCCTGATCCTTTCCCCAAACAGCAAAGCGTGAAAAAGAGGCTGGCTGGGTGATGCCAGAAACAAGACTAAGCATCCATCCCGTCGAATCAAATCCCAGCACGGGAAAATATCTCAACCTGTCTCTGGCTTTACCGATCCGATCCTCAGGGAGGCTTGTCAACTCCACGATCGAGATATTGCCTTAGTGGCCCCCCTTGTACACAACGCGAAACTCACAACTCCCCATTCAACGTCCTACGCCCAAGACAGACCGGGCTGAATGTACCTGTAGGCCTAAGTGCACGTCCAGGGGACTGTCGTACCCTTGGACGGGGTTAATCAGTTAGGCTAAACGAGAGATACCACCACCGCGGCACTGGCACTGCTACTGGGGACGTTCCTAACGTCATGCCGTACAAGACTCTGCTTCCTGCACCTGATACTTCGGGTGATCCTGGGGGCCAGGAACAAGACACGCGCGTTGCTAGGCGGAAGCGGCCCAACAGGCCTAACGCCTGCGAGAACTGCCGCCTGAAAAAAGCCCGTGTAAGTCACTCCTTGTTTCTCTACCTACCTACCTACCTACCTGCTGTACCCAAGTGTCCCTACCTCATGTCTGACCCACTGCTGATGCTGTTACCCAGTGTGATGGGAAGAGACCAACCTGCTCCAGGTGCGAGAAATGGGGAACGACGTGTGTCTACAGCGTCGACCACCTCGGCAATGTGGAGCGTGAACTCAGAGAGCATCGTGATATTCTCGAGTTCCTGCTTTCGCTCCCCGAAGATGAAGCCCTCGCTGCACACAGGCAGCTCAGAAGTACGAGTAACCTTTCCGACGCATTGTCGTCGCTGCAGGGGAGTATGCATGGGAGGCTTCAGCCCTCCGGCATACGCACTGCGCAGGCCATGTCGCCGCCGACGTCGTCAGGTCTTGAGTTTGAGCTGACGGTTCGGCATGGCATGGCGTATCCCACCTTGTTTCCCCTGGACCTACCGTCTTTGAGCGCCGATCCTAGACTGAGACCTGTCCAGCGCTCGTCTCAAGGGTCTTTGCTCGATGGGTCGTCGCCGTCTGACACTATGTCCCCGGCGACATCATCTAGCAATGAGCAGTCTGTTCCTTCACCGAGCACCCAATTACTTGAACGTCCTCGCATAAAGCAAGAGGAAGACGTCGCTGGCCCTCATCGAGAAAAGTACTGCGATGGGAGGCTACACCAGCTACAGATTGGGTACTGGACTGGTGTCTCCATCGCCGATGAAGTCGCTGCCAGCGCTATCTCACTGTACCTGCAGGGCAATCACTCCATATTTGGGCTCTTCGACCCCGACCTTTTTATACACGACCTCGTTCACTGCCGCCATCAATACTGCTCACCCTTTCTGGTGAATGCCCTGCTGGCCCACGCCTGTGTAAGTTGCCACTCACCACATGGTATCATCTTAGACTGATGCTGATCCACCATAGCAAGCTTACTCTGTGATTGACGAAGCTGTCGGCGCTTTGAGCCAGGACTTTATGAGAGATGCCGGCGTATTATGGCGCGCTGAGCGATCATCCGACTCATTAGTCAACGTCGCAGCCATTCTCATGCTCAGCGTTAGTTGCCATCTCGAGCAGTCCAGTGTTTCGAGCAACGATCTTCTCGACGATGGCCGCGCTATGGCGGAGCGGTTAAAGCTCTTCGGCATACCGCACACACCAGAAAATGCAGCATCATTCGACAGCTTCGACCCCGACACCAAACGTGCAATGGCTCACACCGCATGGGGAGCATACAGCTACCTCACGTATGTACCCTCCCCCCAATTCTGACGTTCCACTAACACCTCAGGCTCAACACATTCTGGGTCCCTACCAAACCCATCGCCTTCCCGCCAATGTTTCCTGTCCCCGGACGGAGCAGCGAGGATACGATAGATGAAAGGTTAGCAGTTCACTGGCCGCCACACTTCATCCCTGACTATGCAGGAAAAACGTTTCAAGCGCTATGTGAGCTCTGGACTATCATGCAGGAAGTCATAGCGGTTTACTTTGCGCATCATGGCGATGCTGCTGCTTCTTCGATGAGGATTCCTTTGGCGTTTGTGGAGGCAAAGTATCAGAAGATATTGACCTTTACGGATTCATTGCCGCCGGAGATGTCGTCGATTGACCCGGGGAATATGCCTGATCATGTTTTGGCGTTCAAGTAAGTCGTGAGTCCGGTAGTTTGAGAAGGGTGACTGACGATATACAGCATTCTACTGCATGTTGCTATCACACACCTATTTCACACATTCATCATGGATCCAAGCAATCAGAACTTGAACCCGGCGTTGTTAAAGTCCCCCAAAGCAGCACTGCGAGCATCAACAAACCAGCTCCAACGCCTCATCCTCATCAGCCGCCTCTATCATCCCCACGCCCACTCTCTCAGCGTTCTAAGCTCGGCAGTCGTGCACGTCAGCAACACCATAATCCGCGATGCCGCCATGCGCAATCATTCCATCCAAGCCTCCAGCCTCGGCAAAAAGCACCGACGTCGCAGTAGCAATGAAGAAGCACACTGGCACTTCTACTTCCTCGTCTGTCTAGCAGCCTGTCAAGACCTCGGCGCTTGTTTCCCCGTCTGTGAGCCTGTCGGAAAGGGGCTTTTGGCTATGGCGATGAGAGATGGGAGCATGACAGCCGCTGAAGCGAATAAGCTCATGCGTGCGTTGGAGGCGCCAAAGCAGGTTGTGCTGCCTAGTAAAGATGAGAGTGGCACGTTTGGCAGTTGGGTTTTGGATTTTGATCTTGAGGCTTCGAAGCCTGGTGATGGACATATTAGGAACTTGGCTGCTCAGTTCGAGGAGTTGAGTATGCATAATGAGTTTACAGAGGGAGGAGATTTTATCGTGGAATAACGGGATATATGGGTAATGCATACGATTGATACCCCGGCCTTTGAGCCAACGAGATAGGAAATATGATAACATAAAAGCAAGGCGAAGACGGGCATTCTGGTTACTTATTCTAAGAATACACATATTGGAGTATCTCATAGGCATCCCTTGAATCTTGTGATGAGCTAGGAAGCATATTGATACTTTCATCCCCTATCCAGGATGAAGAGATTTTGACAACTGTGACAAACTGGCTAGGTGTAGAATCATGATCTAGAATGGCTTCTATATAGTTTCAAATATTTCGTTTACACAAATAACAAAGTACACAAGCTACGGAACTAACAGCATCCACCGCCATGATCATGACTATGCTCATGAGCCTTCTCAGCATCCCTCTCACTCAACCCCTCGGCCTCCTTACTCACACAACTAACATGAAAAGCCGCCAATTTCAGCAGTCCCGGAATCTCCCTCAACAGCCCAATATTCTCCTTAAAATCATCCGTCTCCCGAAACTTCTGGTGCGCCTCAACACTCGGCCATCCAATAAACGCAGCAAGCATACTCCCCGTCTTGCCCTCTTCTCCTTGGATAGGCACATCGTTCTCCACACTCCATCCGTAGCTGATGCCGCGCCAGTCGCGCGATGTCTTTAGTGCCACGCCGGTGAATTCTTCCAGACGGCGGGTGGCTGTGGCGCGGGATGCGACGTCGTAGTCAGAGGGGAAGAATGCTAGGAGGACTTCTGTTACGGGGGAGCAGTCTTTGTCGAGGACGTCTTCTGGGGGGAAGGGGGTTAGGGTGACGTGTTTGTTGATGGATTTTGAAAAGTCCACGATGGGTTTGAGAGATTCAATGATAGGGCCGTGATCACTGAATTCTATTAGCACTACTCAAAAGAAAGCAAGTGTTGACTTACGCGGTCTTGGGATAATTCTCATGATCCTCCAAAGTCTCCCAGTCGAGAAACAGCCATAGTGTAGAAGGATTCTCTACTTCAACACCAGTATAAACTCGTCGAGCACCAGGCTGTTTCAACGCTGTCTCTAGGACATTTTGATAAGTCTTTGCCGCAGCTGATTCATCAAAGACATTGACGCCCTCGTTGAGAGTAACGTATGAGAACTCGGTCACGTTTTGGATTTTAGAAGCCATTTTGGGAAAATCTTTGTGATGGAAGGGTATATGATACGAGTATGATGTTCAAGTATGAGGAGGGGTAAATAAGGTGATGGCATCTGGTGGGGTCAAACACGTGCTACTTCCGTTAACCCGCATGGAACAAAGGAAGCCATCACTCGTTGATATGATCGAGTCAAAGGGTGAATAGATATGAAATAACTTGAATAATTATAGCCCTTGGCTCATTTATCCTTTGAGCCACTGGCTTCACCTCCACCCTGTGCCTTGAACTCATTAATAGCCTTCTCCGTAACCCTCATAGCCTCCAGCCCAACAGGAGCACCAAGATAAATCATCGACTGCAAAACAGCCTCTCGAATCTCAATCTCCGTCAAACCATTCCGCAAAGCTCCCTTTGTATGCAGCGTCAATTCCGGCCATGCCTTCTGCGCCGTCAAAAACGCTAATGCTATAAAACTCGTCAGAAATGCTACTTTGATATAATCGCATCACTTACTCAGAAGACTTCTCTGCTTTCTATCAAGACCAGGCCGAGTCCATACGTTGCCCCAAGCGTATTCTGTTATGAGCTCTTGTGCGGGTTTCCAGTATTCGTTGTCGAGACTTGCGACTGCTTTGGAGACGTATTCTTCGCCGAGAACTTCGCCGCGGACTTTGAGGCCCTTTTTGAAACCTTCGCTGAATTCTTGATTTTGAGACATGGTTTGAGATTGTAGAGTGGATGTAGGATGTTGATGTCGGAGGGTTGAACTGTTCGTTGACGTTATATATAAGCACCTTGAGGGCGGAGGTCCTTCTCCGTGTCCGGGGACTCCGCAACCGGAGCTCCCGTCGAAAGCTGTAGCCGGGAGCTGAAATTCAACGCAGCCACATTTGCTGCGATGAAACGTGACTGCACCAAGTCTCATTCTTGATAGACATAGAATATCATGTTTTGTATGCATGCGTTCAAAACTCAATGTGTCGTGTCTTTCAGTTCATCAAATAGGCTTTGCCCTGGGAATGTCGCTGGCATCCCCCCATTCTCTCATGTCACAGGTCACAAGACGATAAGTTATAAGAATGGAACACCCTTGACTCTCAAGATGAACTTGGTCAATTCTCTGAGTCATTCGCAGCTCTCTTTTCTATATCCTAGCAGTTGCCCCCCTTACACGAAATCCAGATTCTTGAGTACTCAGCAGACGCTTAAGATAGCAAACCATGGTTTCCAGTAAGTATTGATTGAAAGAGCACTGAATTCTAGAAAACAGGACTTTGCTAATCTAGAATAGAGTCTGATGATTCCTTTGTGGCGAAGCTCTGCGACGGAGCGAGCAGCGCAATGCAGCCTTACGACGAGAGAAACCTACCTAGAGTGGTCACTTATCAGCTCCCCGTTCCTTGCGGTGACTGCTCTGTCCACTTGCTCATCAATTGGAAGGGCAAAACAATGAGCGCTTTCATAATGGACGGCGGTCGAGACGCCCAAGAACTAGAAGCTAGTCACGTAGTCCATGCCGGACTATTTTGTACATGAGAAGGATTTCTGGCTCTATTGTGCAACCGACAAAAAGGTTGTAAGTCGGGTCTCTACCGCCTTGGTGAGTTTGGTCTTTCAGATAAGTCAAATACGTACTTACACACAAGGTTTAAGAGAAGTGCGGTATCAGAACCACCTACATGATTGGTGCTGAGGCCATTGGGTGTAACTTCTTTGGTCAAGAGATGAGCAATGGCCCAGTCGGTTTCTGGTGCGTTGGTGGCGATGGCTACAGCTATGGTAACGGTTTCAAGATGCCCCCCGAACCCCAGAATAAGGGGGATTTACTCAAGAACCTCAAGTTGGTATCCGAGAAAAAGAACATCCCGACACCAAACGAGAAATCTCTCATGGCTGTGATCATGTGGCGCGGAAGTGGCAAGAGTGAACGTCGATTCTCCTATTTCTGTACAGGTGACGGGAACTTTTCCCTCGAGAAAGACGTCGTTTGCCCGCAAGTATTTCAGCGTCAACTAGCCAAAGCATTCAAGTTGGACACCACGGCTCATCTGGAGAGTTCTCTCGTGGCGAGGTTCTGGAAGGGCTCGGCCTGCCTCAGCGACTGATCGTGACACCTAGACATCAATATGGGCACCCTTTTAAGCATTTCGCATCACGAATGCTCCGGGATGACTGACATCTGCATAGGTTGGGATGCCTTGTTTCACATTAGCAAGATGTACAAACAAGGAAAAAGGGTCAAGGTTGATAAGCTCTTATACACAACACGTCTACCTTACTAGGTTGACGAGAGCAAGTTTGGAAAATGGCTCACTACAGACCTTAACATTAACCCCGATTCAGAAAAAGTTCGGAACCTACTTGGCACCGGCTCAACTTCTAATGGGAAAAAGAAGCTCTTGACAGGGGGCGAGTCCCAAAAGGCAGTCGACAAGGCACTCGCGAAAGCCCGGGCTCAGAAGGAGAGAACCGACTCAAACAGTTCATGAAATCGATTTATCGGGAAGATCAGGACGAGGATGAAGAAGACGACCCGGATTTTACTTACGAAGACGGCCTCGTAGATCTCCTTACTACCTGGGCTGACAACAATAGCACCGCCTATGAATCTGTTTATGATATCGTCACTGGGGAGCTCAAGAAAGCCACCAAGGGAAAGTATGAAATGAAAGACGAAGGTGTGGAAGAGACTCCTTTCAGGATTGAGGACGAGACCACGGAATACAAGTATGATGTGGTCAAAACCTGTGTTGATATGTGGAACTCGATCTCAGATCAAAAGATCTTAGATGGGGTAGTCCAGTCGAGGTACTACCTTTTGCAGCTCATCTCAGCTAACCAAGATGAGCTTGATGGCGTTATTTCGGCGTATGAGCGGCCGGAAATTCGAGAAACCAAGTCCCTTTTTCATTTGTAAAGCTCAGGATCATATACAAACAACTCAAAAAAATACCTGTCTCGTACAATCAAGATCTGCGACCCCTCAGATTTAATTTCTTCGGGACATCATAACCGTCGCCAAGTAATCACATTCAATATATACAGTAGATAGCCCCCAGTTTAAGCCACTGTTTCTTCACTGATATAACTTTATCTGTTCTCGGGCACAAGGTCGGTTAGTTATATGCTTTAGTATGTACATTTAATTAATTAAGTTATAACTTCAGGTTAATTTAACTTTCACTAACTAACTTATACTAACAGAATTAACCCAATTTCTTTACAGAACCCTGCCATTACCTTATATTTATCTAACTCTATTTATAGATATGCTATCCTTATTAATTTAAGAGTAGCTCCCCTTTTATTATAATAACCCTTTTAGATATATTAAGAAGCCACTTTTTATATATAACTAATAAGCCTATAAAGGTAATAAGAAAGGCTATCTAGTCTAATATAAGGAGGTTACTTTCCCTTAGATCTTTTTCTAGGTCCTTAAGACCTAATAGCTTAAGATAAATCTAGCCTAGATTAATTAGATTAAGATAAATATTTCTATTTATATAATTAATTAACCTAATTAGGCTATACTTAAAGATAGCTATTTATATAAGGTTAAATTAATATCTTAATAAGAAGTTCTTCCTAATAGTAGCTACTATTATATATATCTTTTTTAGTTTAGCTCTATTAGCTATCTCTAAGGCCAGCCTAATAGCTAGATTAAGGTTATAGCTAGTCCTATAGTAGTTATAATTATATAGCTACAGGCTATTTCGTACAGGCATTGTGTCATTAGCTATAATTAATGTCAGCAACTGTAACTAATAGGTCGAGGAACATACTTTATGATGGATACACAGGCGTAGTATATTATAAAAGTCAATTAAAGAGTAGTCTTTTAGGTAGGACAAAGGAAAGGACCTGACACAGCTGCCAAGAGGTAAGTAGTATTTATATTACTTAATTAAGGCAATAATTACACTACTAAGGCAGATAAACCTTTATTAATTTTAACCTTTATAATATAGGCCTACTATAAGGGCCTTATTATTTAAGCCTTTAAATTATAGTTAGTAGCTTAATAGCCTTATATAAGGCTAATAGTAAGAGCAAAAAAAAAAGTTTAAAGGAATTAAATTAACTTTAGTATTTTCCTGCGGCTTGCCTAAAGATTCCTGAAATGGCCAAGCTATTGTTTTCTCATTGTTAATTGCGGTACAATAACTAAGCGAGTGGATTATGATTAAGTCTTTTTAAGGAATTTATTTACTGATATAGTAGTTCTATAGGAATCCGAGGATTTTTGTGCAACAAAATGGCTAAGAATGCCTTGTGAGGCGAAGCAACCCTGATGTTGATCTCGTGATTGGATGCCTCGCATGCAGCAGGGGGGCGACCAACAGCATTTAACAGATCATGGCAGTTGATTCCAGGCAGCCATCAGCATCGCATTGATGTAAAGAAAATGTCTCCCAGCTATTTTAGAACTTCCATTGAGGTTCCATGTCCAGCCACTTCGTAGTTCTTGCTACGCTGAGGACCACACCACTCACTACTTCGTCACTGGCGGCATCAAAGCTGCAGCTAAAAGTTCAACCCCTACACAATCTGCCGATGAATCACTCAGCAGTCCCGTTATCCAATGGTAGACTTTGGAAGAAAGATGGGACTCGAGTTCAAGTCCTGGCGTATAGTTACCGCATCAGATTAGGTTGAGCGCGTATCGAGATACACTTCCTGCTCACAGGGCGACTCCGAGAATTTTACGCAGGCGTGCGGCACATACCTTTAGCTGTTTCAAAAGGCATAAGAGACCATTTCTATCCAGCTAAACATAGAACAATTGATGCAAGGGGTTTCGTGCTGAGTCGACCTGCTAGGCAGAACCACCACCATGAAGGTGTAGGCCTCCTATGACGAGCAGGCCAAGGTGGATGGAATGCGAAAGAATTAAATCGAATGCCTGTTTTAATGACTTGTCCTTATGGTATTAAATGTGTGGGTTGTCTGACAAATAGCTTGTGCCTATTGTTCACTCCAGCAACTATCTGCTTCTCAAGTCGCCGCCACTAGCCATGGATTTGGCTTGCGGCTGTTCCCTTGGCCAATACCTGGCTATGTTTGCTACATCCGGTTCAATCAGTGACTTGGGTGATATACGTCGGAACCTGAGGCAAAAGAGCCGCCAGAAGGGAGCAACTGCCTACCAAGCAAGCCTTGAGCAATTCCGCTCCCAGTTCATGATCAGACTTAGGCTATCGGGTAAGGATCTAATCGATAGAAGTGATGTAGTCCAGCAGAAAGGACTTATTAATATGGCACACGAATATCTCTGTGTTTGCAAGAATGGCTCCCTGTACTGGCGCAGTACGAGCGATGACGGATCTCTTCGGTACCCCAGAGATCAATACGAGTAACTTTTCCCTCTCTTCACTTGGCTTCTCTCTAACTATAGAGTACAGGATATACACCAACATTGTTTGGTTCTTCCTTCGACGCAATCTGAACGATTTAGGGAAGAGGTTACGCTCAAGACGTTCAGAAACCACGACGGCAGCTAACAACGGCCGACGACCGAGGAATCCCAGAAATGTTCTTGGCAGCGAGAGCCCTACGCCATCTCCTCCAGAGCACGAGGGCCCCTACAATACATCGTTGGTACTCTGATTCGCTGACATATGACAAAAATACTAACCGTCTTCAGAGCAGCAGCTAATGAAGATGGTGATTCTTCCTCCTCTTCAGAGAGTCCTCAGTCGAGCCAAACTCCGAGGCACGACGAAGCCATGAATGGTAGACGTCCGATGCACTATGGCAGGACTTACAGTCCTGATGAGTTGGCTGGATATGTAAGTGAGATGACGCCTGACGGGATACTTTACTAACTTCGGATAATTTAGGGTATCGATGAAGCAGGGCATCTAATTCCGGACGCGCAGCCCCGACGTGTAAGTCAAATGCAAGATTTACAGAATAATCTTCGGCATATGGGGCCCAATCCACGACCAAATGTGGGTGATGGCCATGGAGAGCATGGGAGCAATCCATCGGCGCATACTACTTCAGCGGGCACTCAAACGGGGTTTGAAACATATGAATATCGCGACAGAGATCCCAATGCACCGCCCCCCTCATCCATGAACTCAAATAATGCCTCTCAGCAGTCTCAGCAAGCAAACCACAATGAAAACCAGCCCAGATCCATGCGGGTACGGGATTCCATCGAATGTGACCAAAGTTCACCCAGCCTACCATCCGAAGTCCCAAGATCCCCATCACCAGAGCCCAAACCCAACGTTGACCTCATATTCAGCTACGATGTCCTCCCAGGAGCCAATCTACGCCTATCACACGGCGAAGAGATCTTTTTATTCCCCCGAGAGCAAGTGTTCCGACTCTTGAATTGGCAGCATGACTTTGACTGGCTGCTCCTTTCGCTCGATGCCCCAGGGGTGCTTTTTCAAGAACGTATACCCAGGGATGATAACCGGGAGTTTCGAAAAGTAATGGCTAGGTTTGAACAGATAGCTTGTGCTATGAAGCGTGATTATGCTGAGATGGGGCGAAGTGCAGTGATTGAGGTTGCGCTTGTGCCGGAGTGTAAGGGACATTCGCGAACTGTGCTGTTGGACGCTTGGCAGAGGCGCTGGGAGAGATCGCACGGCATTGTGCTATAACCTGAGACTTGACGGACATGGACTGGAGGATATAGACTTTATAGACATAGACCATTGCTTTTTGGAATATAGACCTACGGATAACGAGACGACCAAAGGCGAACGCACTGAGTGGTCGGATGACCTGTAATGTGACACAATTGAGGGACGGCTCCTGCAGCCTGGTAAGAAGGGGCAATTCTCCAATCTAGAAGAGACAACAGTACCCCAAACTCATTGCGATCAAGACTTTCCTGTTGTTCATGGTAGGAAGCCTGAGAAACAATGGCAGCTATTTTGCACTGCTCCGTCATCGCAACCTTTCGTAGCTCTCGAGAGTATTCTGCTCGTGAGAATAAACAGGGGCGATCTCCAATTCGCCATCCTTGCCAGAACAGCTGGAGTAATTCACAGCAATAGTAGACGAAAGTACCGCCAGCGAAAAGCTCACACACTGAGGTGCTTCACGGCACCCAAGGTCGAGAAACAAATGACCACACCGTTCTATTCCGTTCTTTTGCTGTACATTCGTATCTGTCATACAGAGGTATCTCTTCACTATTACACCATGTTATACACTCGACCGATCGTAATCATCGCTTCTATTCCTTCTGCTCAGGCTCTCCCTCAAGAATAACCTTCTTCTCATCAAACAGCTTCGCCAAATCACCATTCTGATGCATCGAAACCAGAATATCCGTTCCACCAATAAACTCCTTGGCAACGTAGAGCTGAGGAATGGTAGGCCAGTCAGAGTACTCCTTGATACCCTCCCGCAGCTCGGGGTCCTCGAGGACGTTGAAGGCGGCGAATTTATCGGGGTTGACACCCTGCAGGCCGAGGATCTGGATGGCGGCGCGCGAAAAGCCGCACTGCGGTGTCTCGGGCGTTCCCTTCATGAAGAGCACGACGGGGGCGGAGGCTACGGCCTTGTCGATTGCGGAGCGGGTTTGGTCGGAGAGCAGACGGGCTTGGAAGGGTGTGAGGGGGGAGATTGGTGTGCGGAAGAGAGGAACTGTTGAGCGGACGGCGACAGGCCGGGCGGCTTGACGGAGGGACTAGAAGAGTTAGAGCTTTGATAGTAGAGGTGGTGGAAAGATATGACGTACTGAAGCTACTGTTCGCGCAAACATTGTGAAGGCTATGAGGGAGAATGTGGTGGTGAGAGAATGGAGATTTAGAGTGTTGGAGATGGCGGAAGTTTTGGATGGGATTAGTGATGTCAAGGATGTTCCGATGCCGATCCCCGGATATCAGTGGCGAAGCGACCAATCAGCGAAGAAGTGATTGCGGCTTATTAAATTGTCATGCTTGCCCATGGTGATGTTAGAATGATAATTATTCTGAGACCGCAATCTGATGCATTTGTTCTTCGCTGTGAATCAAAGATACCCTTTATCAGTAGGCCCCGAGTGTTTTGTGTTCGATTGCTTGTTGCTTTGCCTAGACACCTGCACAAAGCTCAAAGCAGCTTCTGTCACTGTAGAATGCAGCACTGCCAATTACCAACACCTTTACCAAGGCCTACCTGTTGGCCAGAATGTTCTGTAGTAAACACGCTATGACATATCAATTCCATCACCAAATTATCCTACGGCTCTGTCATGCATTTTGTTCCCAGTCTTCCCCCCAACTCACTGAAATGATTTAATCCGGCCGTTTTTCTTTGCGTGCTCGCATCTTTCCCTAAGCCTTAATCTTCTCCTCAATCGCTTCCACAATAGTCTCCCACATAACCATGGCCCCATTTCCAACATCACCACAGGCCAAGTTCTTCGATATCGGTCTCAACACCTCAAACCAACCATTCTCCCCGCCCCATTCTTCCTCCAAAACTCGCAGCTGTCTGGCAGTGATGGGATGATTCCACATACAAGTATTCATCGCGGGAGCGACGAGGATCTTTTTCTTAACGCCATCCACAGTTCCCGTAACATCCCATGCTCGAACCACAGACGTCAAGAGGTTATCACACAAGCCGTTGACAATCTTTGCCATAGTGTTGGCGCTCAACGGTGAAATAACCAGAACATCCGCCCAGCGTCGTAGTTCAATATGTAAAATGGGCGCATTGCGCTTCCAGGGCTGTGCCCACTCATGCGCATCTGTATAAACGGCGTCGACATTGGGAAGACGGGAAACTTGATCAACAGTGGGCTGTTCAAGACTCTGGCCCGAGAGGAATTCTGACGCTGATTGAGTGAGGATGAGACGGATGGAGATGTTGTGTTGTGATTTGAGGCCATTTATAATCTGGACGAGCTTGATTGTCGCGACGGAACCAGAGGCAGCGAGGAGGATGTGGCGCTTGCCATCGCCTCGAGACTGCTCGAGAGCTTCGGTTGAGTTGCGCATGTGGTGGTCGTGATGGGCGTCGTGCCCGCGTTGGATCTTGTGAAGCATTTCTCGAGGGGTAAGAAAATATCAGACCTTAATATAGGGTGTCAAAATAAACTCAGTAAAAGCCAAGGTATCCTAAACTGAGTACCGGTACCCGAAACTTGGTAAAGATATCCTTGACTTATTCTAAGTTAACCTAAACCTTTTTGTCAACTACGATCAAGGTCTTGAGCTTTTTTTCCCTCCCTCAGGTATCGAGATTGAGATTGAGTGAGATGCAGATGCGTTTGTCAGCGGTCTTGGTGAGAGTTGATAGGGTTTGGTGCAATTGGGTGGAGTGATGTTAACTTTATGACCTCAGCTTCAAATGCGAGTGATGGATATAAATTTAATTAGATAAGTAACTGATTGTTTAATTGATAATCAATGGCTGTGGGAATCTTTAGAATTGACAGCAGATGGGAGCTTTATATAATTGACCCCGCCATCAGCCCCGCGTCATATGATGAACTCTGAAGATATCACGAGCCGAACCACAAGTGCTGAAAGCGTCATTGCAGTGCCGATTGAACCTAAGAATGGACTGATAATAAAAATCGTAGGCTAAACTTCCAATAACGCCTTAAATACTATTTTTCTTTATTAATTCTTTATTTCTCTCTTAAATTATATAATTTACTTATTTTAACTTATAATAAAGAAGTAAAAATATAATAAAATAATAAAAAAGTTTAAATTAATAGTACTATTCTTTTAATATTATATATATATGTATTTAATTATAATAAATAGATTTACTTAAGACTAGTTTAGGAAGGTTAGCCTGTATACTGTGAAGGTGTTGTCAGACCTTTATCATATGATTGTACTACAGAAGGGGCATTTTGGGGCACAAGCAAGCACATCAATGTTCAATATGATTCTGAACAAAAATTGAAAGATCAATGCTGGAATTGGAATTGCATGTTTCTGTACACAATGCGGATGTGGTTGGCGAGTGTTGAAGGTGCAGTGTAGGCAGGCGTAGCTGGTTCCTTCCTCGTAAATAGCAACGCCTGCCACTGCTGAATCGAATCACAACCAGCAACGCTCGTGTCCCCCTCTCGCCTCTCCCCTACAAATATTTTCTCTCCCTTAAAGTGCACTTATTTTTTAAAAGCCTTGTTTCAATCATGGCATCCGCATCTCATTATTTCCTAGACTCCACCTCGAGTCTAGAGGAAGATGGTTGGCCTTCGACCCTGCGAGATCGCCTGCGTGACGACGATACTCCAGCGACGAGTTCCTCCGTCGGGCCAATCCACTATCAGAATATCTACCAGCAGGTTCACGCTTCTCTTGGGAAATCCTTGGAAACTTCAAAGCCCGAAAGCAAGGTCGTTCAGGCACCGGAGAGCAATGATCATGCCTCACAGCTTCGAGGTTAGTCCACGATGCAAGGCGATGGGCTTCATTACTGACAAGACGCAGAATCGTATGCTCGCATGGGCATGTCACTCCACAGCTCTGCGATCGAACACCTCGTAAAGGCGCACACGGATGTGCAGGCCAAGACCGCCAGCTTCGCAGAAAAATCCCGCGAGACCTTGTCGCAATCCAAACAGCTGTACGCCAACATCGCCTACCCGCTATCGGCCACACTTTGTCATCACAATGACCATGAAGACCACCCTCGTGCTACTGTCGCCGTTCATCTGAAGAAGCTCCAAGAAGAAATCGCTGCCGCCAGAGAAGAGGTTCTTCGTCTCAGTGTCGAATAGGATGAGTGCTGTGCGACCGAGGAACAGGCTTGGAAGGAACTCAACGAAAAGCTCGTCGAGCAAGGTGGCCAGAACGTTGTCGACGAGGAGCTTTTAAAGGTTGCTGAGGACTTCAAGAAACAGGCGGAGGCTATCGTGGAAGAAAAGTGTCGACTCTTGGACGAGGTTGACAAGGTACGTTGGTGTTCCGCGACCAGTGATTTTATACTGACGCATATGTGCAGGAGTTCAAGGCTGAGATCCAGAACGAAACTTTGAAGATGATGCAGGATCTCTTCGACGATTGATCGATGCGATGTACTAGAAGCAATGTGCGGGTTATTTTGGCGTCAGCAGTCTCATGTCCGATTCGTCATGTACAGTAGCAGAGCTGACTTTCAACTGGTCGTCTATTTCGTATCTCATTAACTATCTGTCTGCACCTGTAATTTCCATCTTTGTCAATGCATGTGCCCATGACCAACCTGGTCTCTTTTGTGTATCAACAAACACCGCTAACGCCGTACCATGAATCAACTTTTGATGCACCTCTCCGAAATGCACTTTTGAATCGGCAGTTTACTGCTTCTTCTCGGGGATGACAACGCCCCAGGGGTGCTCTGTGCGACCGTACATGATGTCACCCAGCCAGCCCTTGATCTTGCTAGTGACCTCGCCGGCCTCACCCTCAGCGCCCATGGGGATGTTGATATCTTGTCCACGGTGGTGGATCTGGGACACGGGGCAGATGAAGTACTAATTTTGTTAGCAGGATTTTTGAGGCGGTATCAATTGGTAAACTTACAGCAGTACCAGCAGCAAAAGACTCAATCAGACGACCCTCAGCATCAGCCTCAATGACCTCAGCGATGGTGTACTTTCGCTCGGTAATCTCATACTCATCTCCCAGACGCTGGCGAGCCAGCTCGAGACAGCTTCGGCGGGTGACACCATCAAGGATAAGCTTATCGTCAAGAGGAGCAGTGATGATCTCCTTCTTGCCATCCTTTCGCTTCCAGACGACAAAGAAGTTACTGGCTCCAGCCTCGGTACACTCACCCTGAGCACCGTACAGCCAGAGAATCTGGTGGAATCCACGGGTTCGTGCATCAGCTGTGGCGAGCAGAGAAGGGCCGTAGTTGGCGCCGACCTTGGCATACCCGAAGCCACCGACCCAGGCGCGCACCATGTCGTCAGGGGAAGTGTGAAGACGCATTCCGCCGGGGGGAGCGTCCATGCGGGGCATGTATGTCACGATGATGTAGAGGAGGGCTTCCTTGGGGGCAGAGACACCGAGCTGAGGAGCAGTGCCGATGATGGTTGGGCGGATGTACAGGAAGCTTCCAGCGCGGTCGGCGGGAAGCCACTTTGTGCCGTCGACGGACAGAAGAGCGATGATGAGCTTCTCTACCTCTGCGGGCTCAAAGACAGGAAGTGAGATACGGCTAGCCGACATACGGAGTCGTGCGGCGTTGCGATCAGGGCGGAAAACACGGAGCTTGCCATCGTAGCCACGGAAGACCTTCAGACCCTCGAAGCACTCGGTAGCGTAGTGCAGGACAGAGGCAGTGGGCATGAGGCTCAGGGGTCCATAGGGCTTGAGCTCTGGTGCAGACCAGCCGGTAGAGACCTTCCATGAGGCGAGGACCATGTGGTCTGTGGCGATGGTCTCGTCGCCGGAGTGGGCGGTTGCTTCATCGGGGACGGAGCGAGGGGACTGTGTGTATGTGTATGTGAGCTTTGAAGCGTCGAGGGGAGCCTGGACCTGGGGAGTGCCGTTGACGGTGGGCTGGGCGAGATCTTTCTTGTGGATAGCTGCGGCTGTGAGGTTGACGTCCTGGGTCTCGACGGCAGAGGGAGCCATGATTGCGAGTGTATCAAGTTGAAGATGGGAGTTGAAGTGAATTGTTGTTTCTGAGCGAAGGTCTTTGTTTTGAATCGATGCAAGAGAGCGAGATCGGGGTTTGTAATGAGAGGTTTCTGTAAAGAAAGCAGACAAAGAAGAGCAGAGATAAAAGTTTATATACGCAAGCACGGAAACGCCAAACTACCTAACAATCTACTCCGTGTATGACTCCCCTCCCCCTCCGCTATCCGGTCTCCACCTTTGTGTCGTTCGGGATAGTCACGAGCTGGGGCAGAAAAACTTCCCGCCGCTCGCGGGCCCGGATAGACCGCCTCTGCCCGCGCGGCTCTCCGGTCGATGGTGTTTTTCCTTTTACTTTTTTTCTGCCATGCTTTTACGATATCGATAGAGACGCAGCGCTAAGCTGGGTTTAGTAGGTGGTGAGGTGTGCTCCACACAGCCTTTTGAAAGTGGTGGAGGGGGAGCCGTCAGTTTGGAAGAGGGTCCACTGATGATGGGCTTCTGGAAGATAACGAAGGCGTGTAATTCAACTGATGTGCTACGCCATTGATGGAGAATTAGGGATTTGGCTTTGAATTGGAATTCTTGATAAAGTGGTGAAGCTGGAGGTTTCTGTTGGAATGGGTACAGAGCATATGACTCGAGTCTTCTGGAAACTTGACGTGCTTATCGAGATCGCTTACACAACTGCATATTTCCACCCAAAAAATACCCGGTCCCATCGGCTCTTCTCAGCGCGGAACGAAACTGTCAGAGACAACGAGTGCTCCACTGCCAGGGCGCGGCTTAAATAAATTGGCTATCAACAAAGATAACAACAACAACAACAACAACCATCCAATCCAATGCACTACAATGTTCTCATATCAGAGGTTTATGCAGTAGATAGTCATGTGCCATGAAATCCCTGCTTGTCAATTCTGACAGATGAAAGAAAAAAACCTTGATGCAGGTTTCTTGGCAGGGCGGAATTGTAATGGCACCGTGGCTAGCCGTCAATTGCCATTGTGACCGCCCTCGGTGCTGTGAGGTCATGTTATGTTTCCCCCTCCAATTGGAAGATAATTATGAGTTTTGTCAAGGTCACATTATGTGTTTCTTATCGATGATCGGTCCTATGGTTCGTGCCGTGGAGATTTTCATGTCATTGTATCGAGATGTTAGTGTGAAAAGGTACGATGACAAGGGTATTATCACAATAGACTTGCAGAAACTCGTCATCTTCAAGGTAGGTATCATGATTACTCTATACTATACGTTCTTTTTTATTCTGCCCGTCTCTTAGGATTCCCTGTTGAAAGGACCTTTGTTCTACCGCCCATTACCGGACCTGTTTTCTTTTTTCTTCCACACCATCAAACCACGCCCTACGCCCTTTCAGCCTCCTTCTTGCGCTGCTCCTCCTCCAGGATCTCCCTCTCGCGCGCCGCCGCCTCAACATTCGCCTTCTCGCCCTTTGCCCGCTGGCGCGCCTCGTACATGTCCCTAGACTTCATGATGCGCTGCACGATCTCGCCTGCGTTGACGTGCGCGAACGTGTGCGCGCCGATCTCGCGGTAGATCCCCATCGCTTTGGGTGCCGTGTACGGATCGTATGTCAGGGGCATGAAGGAGGTCGGGCCGTGGTACACGGCGTCTGGGGTGCCGCGCGGTAGGGTGTCGAGGTAGGTCTTTGTAGGAGAGAAGGGTGCGCCGAAGATGACGGCGTTGATGTACTGTGGTTTAAAGTGGTTAGTGGTTTTCAGGGCTGGGGTAGTATGGGGGGGGGGGGGTTTACCTTGCACTGTAGAACGCAGAGACCGCGCTCAAAGGTGTTCATGATGGGGTAGTTGATTCCCTTCCATTGATTGATGACCTCGTCCTCGTGCACGCCTACTACGACGTACGCCGGGGGATAATCCTCACCCTTGCCAAGACGCTCGTTCACATTTTGCTCGGAATACCACTCCTGTTCACGAGCGACCTTTTCTTCCTCGAGGAGGACTTGGCGCAGGAATTCGATGTGTCCACTGGAGAAGAGATCATAACCCCCATCAACGTACACAACGCGCTGGCCGGGCTTAGGTCCGGGTCCCTCAATAAGCTGGCGGAAACTGCCCCTTTCCTCCTCACCCTCCTCCGCCTTGGCCACCTGCGACGCCTTCCAAAAGAACACCTCGGCGCCGGGTGCTTTGCCCGAAGCATCGGTCGCATACAGCTTCATGCGCTCCAGCATCTGCTGGCCCTCGGCGATGCGCTCCTCTGGTGTGCCGTGGCCTTCTTCGCCGGCGAGTTTCTTCTCGAGCGACTTGATGAAGTGCGTCTTTGTGCAGAGAAGCATGCGGCCGACGAGGTCGGTAGTGGAAATACCAGGTGAGCGCTTAACCACCTTGAATCGCCCGGCTTCCTTGACAAATCGGTAGCAGTCGTTACCGTCGCTGTCCGAGGTGATGTCGTCGCCGTGCACGACGTATTTGCACCCGTAGTGGGAGATGTAGGGGAGATAGGTGACGTAGGGCGCGTTGGCGACTGAACGGGTGACCCAGCGACAAGCGTCAGTAGCAGCGAGTCTGTAAATGTCAGTAAATGTGTCGCGTGATAGGTAGGAATGAGTTGGTGCTACCGTTCAGCGAGGTTCATGACTGTAGGGCCTTTGTTGGCGAGGATCGCCTCGTCTGAGTGAACGCCAGCATAGAGCTCATCGCCTAATTGGCGGGCCTGCACAATAGCGCCAGCGTGGCCTGGTATCGTCAGTATAAACAATCGCGATAAGGTGTAGAGAGTGAAATACCGTGGTGGAAGAAGTCAAAGCAGCCGTCGACCCAGATGCGCCCCTCGAGGAGCTCAGGAGCAGGCTCACCCTCAAGATGAAGCTCCTCGTCAATCGAGGGGTTAGTGGGGTCAGTGGAAGACATGGTGGGCGAGGAAAAGATACAGCAATAGCGATGTGAGTGAGTGATGTTGACAAGTTCAAGTTTAAAAAATGAGAGATGGTAAAGAAGAAGCGGTGATGATGAATGCTTTTTTTTAAGATTAAGGAGCTCTCAGTGAAGATGATGGTTCTACGTAACTTGAGCTGCTGGAAGTTAATGGATGAGCGTTCGTTGGGCTTAACAATTTTATGAGCGATGTGATTGGTCCGTTTGTACGATGCCAATTTAAAAGAGGTCAATAGAGCTTAGGTAACGGTCTATAAATACGAATAAATTAAATGCGTTTGCTTTGACCCATGCTATTACCGTGAAATGCATACGCAAGCAAGAGTAATAATTGAATGAGCGAAGGATTGAATACGAGAGCGTTGTTTGTCCTTTTTAAGGGTCTTGAAGTACCCCTGTCACATGCAATGCAAACAACAGCCACGCTAGCAACACCACGTTTTTGACAACAACACCAAACTTCTCTTCTCATAACTGACTCTCCAAGTTCATGTCAATTGACTCCGTTTCTCTCATCTAGTCCTTAGACTATCTCATTCTGTGACCGAGGACCCAGATCTCATTTCATCTTGTCACGTCAAGAGACTCCACTTTGCTCGGCACGTTCCCGATCCATTGGCTCCGATCTTTGCCTTAATCGTGGACCTGCTCGGGCCAAGATTCCCCGGACGGGAATAGATGCATCTCCAACAGCTTCTTGAGCTTGGGGTAGACGCGCGATGATACCCTGGCCTAAACATGTCAAATCGGTCAAGTGTCCGATGTCATGAGGTATAAAGATGCTCGTTTGTCCTGCTCTCACTTGGACTTCAGCAGAGCATCATGAAGTTCACTACCGTCTCTGCGCTTATGGCCCTTGCGCCTCCTGCTCTTGCGGATTGGCATTTTGCCAAGAACAAGGAGATCAAGTATACTTCTGTTGAGGGGTTCTTTATGCAGGATGATCTGGCCACGGACCCTACTGGCTTTGACTACGTAAGACCTCATCTTATCACACTAGATCAATAGATGCTGACAGACCAGGCTCAATGGAACTTTGGTCTCTTGAACCGCACTTATCCCACTGATCCCAAGAACCCCCGAAAGGGCTACAAGACCCAGTGGGAGCGCTTCGAGCAGTATGTCAAGCACCTGAACCGCAATGCTAGCCGCGACAAGACGCGCTACAAGGTCCTTGTCATGGGCCGTCACGGTGAGGGCTGGCACAACGCTGCTGAGTCCTTTTACGGCACTCCCGCCTGGAACGTAAGGCACTTCACTCAAGATTCTAAATTCGTGAGCTAACATTTGCAGTGCTACTGGGGTCTTCAGTCCGGCAACGGAACAGCTACGTGGGAGGATGCTCTCCTCACACCCGCAGGCGAGGCCCAAGCTCAAAAGGCAAACGCCTACTACAAGACGCGCTTTGAGAACGAGGGCATGCCATTCTTTGAATCGTACTACACCTCTCCTCTCGCCCGCTGTGTCGAGACCGCCGTGGAGACGTTCCAGAGCCTCAAGCTTCCCAAGGACAAACCTTTCGTCCCAATGGTTAAGGAACTTCTCCGCGAGGGTATCAGCATCCGAACATGCGATCACCGTCGCAGCAAGAGCTTCATAAAGACCCTCGCTAAGAAGATCAACTTCGAGAAGGGTTTCTCTGACAAAGATAAGCTTTGGACTGGAAAGGAGGGTGAGACTGATGAACACCAATTGGCGCGAAGCAAGGAAGTTCTCGACGATATCTTCACAAGCGACAATGCTGTTTGGATCAGCATCAGCAGTCACTCTGGTGAGATCACCAAGCTTCTTCAGGCTCTCAACCATCGACCTTTTCGACTTGCGACCGGTCAGATCATTCCTGTTCTTGTCAGAGCTGATGTTGTGTCTGAGGAACCTACGTCTACGTACGCTTCTTGGACTACCGAAGCTACCTGCAATGCCCCTCCTGTGACGAGCATCGGAGGACAGGGCTGCGTATGCTCTACTACGCTTGCATCTGCACCGGCAAAGGCGACATGAGTTGGGAAAAAAAAGAGAAATAGTTGATCATGTAGTGATCGCTAACTAGTACATAGAAAAAGAAGAAGCAGCCGGCTTGACTAGTACAAAGGAAAAATGACAGTACATGCGTCCAACCCGCGGCATTGTTACAATCTTGCCGCTCCCGTTATCCTTCGAATCATGAAACTAAAGTACCCGCGCACCTAGCTCCATCCGATCCTAGCAAGTTCAGAATAGCACCACCTGGTATAGGCGTAGGATTTGCTGCGGATCCAAGTGTGAACTTCCACGTCTGACCTAGTACAGTCTCCTGAGCGAAGAGTGTTCCGTCCGGCGCTGCCATGACGGCACCCCAGACGAGGTTGAGAGTTGTGAGGAGGAGGTTGGGGTAAGATTGGAAGCGCTCCCACTTTTGTGTGGTCAAAGACCAGCGGACGATGTTTGTTCTGAGGAGGCCGCTCTCGATGACGGATGCTTGCACGGCATAGAGATAGTTTCCTCCGCCGGGGACGTATGCCCAGTCACCCACTCCAGAAAGGAGGTCGGTGGCCGACGTGCCGGAATTGAGAAGTTTGCCGAACGTGCTGCTCGTTGGTCTCAGATCAATGCACCACCATTTACCTCCCCCTTCGGATACCCAAAACCTTCCTTGGTCATCTACATCACCCATACTGATGGCATTCGAACCAATCACAAGGTCAAGGACCTCCCATCTACCATCCTTAGCAATACGGATAAGTCCCGATCGTTTACACCCAATCACGCCGCAAAGAAGTGCGTTGACCAAAGGTTGCTGGTAGAAGCCGTAGATGTAGTTGTCAAGCCTATTGAAGCCGATACCGTTGATAGGACCGCCGGGACCAATGCCTGTTCTTATATCTGTGCGTTGGCCCGTGACGAGATTGACGCGTGTGAGGGTGTTGGCGAGAAGGCTTTGGACGGTGTAGCCGAAACCGTCGCAGTCGAATGTTGGACCGAATGCGAGCTGGGGCATCATGCTTGTGCTGGAGGTGCTGCTGGATGAAGTGGCGACTACAGGGATGGCTGCGCTGCTGGATGTGGTGATCACTGGGGGTGCAGCGCTGGTTGAGCTTGTGGTCACTGGTGCTGGAGCTGCGCTTGATGTTGATGATGCAGCGGCGGCACTGGATGAACTTGAAGCAGCAGCAGCAGCATTCGAAGAACTGGCCGCGGCGGCTGCAGCTGAGGAGCTTGATGTTGCCGCAGCCACTGCGCTGGATGAACTTGACGCAACGGCTGCAACAGAAGAAGAGCTCGAAGCCGCTGCAGCAACGGCACTGGTAGAGCTTGAGGCAGCAGCTGCTGCTGCGCTAGAGGAACTGACCGCGGGAGCTGTAATAGAAGTACTTGATGTAGCTACTGCGGCTGCATTGCTTGATGAAGTTGCAGCGGCTGCAGCACTACTGGGGGAACTGGCTGCTGCTGCAACAGAAGAACTCGAAGCCGCCGCCGCTGCTGCACTAGAAGAACTTGTAGCAGCTGCACCGTCGACACTACTCGACGAGCTTATTGCTGCCACCGCGCTACTTGATGTAGTTGAGGGTGAAGCGATAGCAGAAGAAATAGTTGAAGAACCACTCAAAGTCGTCAAGGCAGGGCCCTCCATACTCAAAGGCACAGCTGAGCCAGAAGTCGAAGACATAACCATTGTCTCGACAATAACTGTACCTGGCTCTCCAGCCGCAGTCGGTGGATCATACAATGTTCGTTCAGCTGTAGCTGTGGGAGGAGCAGCTCTGAAGATGGTGACATTGGTACCAGCGACGATTGGCATGGAAGTTGTTGGAATGCCTGCTGGTGCGCCACTGATGGGGGTAGTTGAAACAGCGGGACTAGCTGTTGGTGTCTCGATGAGGACTGTTCCTGGCTCACCTTCTGAAGCAGGGGGAATGTAGATGGTTCTTATGGTCGAGCCTGCTCCGCCGCCGAAGATGGTTGTGTTCTGTGCAACTATCGGTTGTCGCATTGTACTTGTGGCTGGTGTTGATGAAGTCTCCTCTGGAGTAGAGCTTGGAGTTTGGATGAGTACTGTGCCGGGTTCACCAGATGAAGCAGGGGGAATGTAGATTGTCGTAGTTACTGATGCTGGGCCTCCGACGAAACGAGTAACATTCTGGATTGCACTTGGAGATTCAATACTTGTGACAGCCTCGCGGGAAGAAGTTGTTTCTGCTGCGGGGCTAGCTGAAGGAGTTTGGATGACCACTGTACCCGGCTCTCCAGAAGAAGCTGGAGGCAGAGTATACGTCGTAGTAACTGACGCTGGCCCATCGACGTAACGAGTGACATTTGGGATCTCAGCTGGCGGGGAAGACGTAGCACTTTCTTCAGGGCTGGCAGTTGGGGTTTGAACAAAAACGGTACCTGGCTCTCCAGGTGAGGCTGGAGGAACGGTATAGGTTGTGGTGATTGAAGCTGGGCCACCAATGTATCTGGTGACGTTTGGAATCTCAGTTGCTGAAGCGAAAGTTTCGCTTTCGCCAGGACTGGCAGAAGGGGTTTGGATAACCACTGTTCCTGGCTCTCCAGACGAGGCAGGGGGGATTGTGTACGTTGTGGTGATTGAAGCTGGACCGCCGACGTAACGAGTGACATTGGGGATACCAGTTGCTTTCTCATCGCTGGCTGTTTCAGTGATAGATGCTGAAGATGTCCTCTCCTCGGGACTGGCTGTGGGTGTCTCGATAATGACAACTCCAGGCTCACCCGATGCCGTAGGAGGGACGTAGATCGTTGTTGTGACAGAAGCAGGTCCTCCCACGATACGAGTAATGTTCTGGATTGGCGCAGCAGCTTCACTTGCAGAAGCTGATGCCTCCTCTCTAGGACCAGCTGTCGGGGTCTGAATCACCACCGTACCAGGTTCATCAAGGTCGCTTGATGCAGGCGGATAGTAGATCGTTGTAACAACCGTACCAGGACCACCACTGTAGAGAGTGACGTTTTGTCTGCCCACTGGGAAAGCTGTGTTTGCAGCAGTCTCACTGGCCGTTATCTCATCATCGGGTTCTGAAGTTGGTGTCTCAATAATCACAACACCGGGCTCACCAGAGGCAGTTGGTGGGATGTAGATTGTGGTGGTGACTGAAGCAGGACCTCCAACAATACGTGTAATGTTAGCTGGTCCTCCGGCAGAAACGGCACTATTTGTTGCTTCGGGATCTTCCTCAGACCCAGAGGTTGGTGTCTCGATAACAACGGTTCCAAACCCATCGGGGTCATCAGAAGCTGGTGGGAAGTAGACAGTCCTTGTCGATGAACCAGATCCACCGCTGAAGATTGTAGTGTTTGGCCTGCCCTCAGAGGTAGTCAGCGGCGCTGTCGCTGTTGCGACAATACTTCCTGTCGACTCCTCAGCACTAGAACGACCTGTTGGTGTCTCAATGAGTACTGTGCCTGGCTCTCCTGAAACTGTAGCAGGTATGAAGACGGTTCTTGTAGCCGTGCCAGCGACACCAGTGTAAATAGTGACATTTCCAGGTCCACGGGTAGTTTCTGTTGGACTAGAACCATCTGGTGTCTCGATAACAATAGTGCCAGCCTCGCCAGATGTGTCGGGTGGGATATATATGGTCCGGGTAACTGAGACAGGGCCGCCGCTGTAGACAGTGACGTTGGCGAGAGCATTGTTGGGAGTCTCAAAGGCACTAGTGGGCGTCTCGATAATAACAGTATCTGGTTCGCCCGATATGCCTGGAACAGTGATCGTTATTGCGGTTGTAACAGGGCCACCTTGAGTAATGGTGACCTCTGCCTGGAGGCTAGTAGTTTCCGAGGGCGCAGTGGCAGACTCGGTTGGAGTTTCGATGATGACAGTATCTGGTTCTCCTGATAAGCCTGGAACAGTGATTGTTGTCGCGGCTGTAACAGGGCTACCTCGGGTAATAGTGACCTCCTGTCGACGATCATCAGTCTCCGAGGGCTCAATGGCAGACTGGGTCGGAGTTTCGATGATAACGGTATCTGGCCCGCCTGATGCACCGGGTAGGGTGATTGTAAGTGCAGCTGTGACAGGACCCCCGCGAGTAATCGTGACTTCTTCTTGACCACCATCAGTTTCTCTCGGCTCGCTGCCAGACTCAGTTGGAGTTTCAACGACAACAGTATCTGGCTGGCCCGGAGCTCCAGGTATAGTGAGGGTTGTGGCAGCTGTAACTGGACCGCCACGAGTAATTGTAACTTCTCCTCGGGTAGAACCGTCTCCATTAGATGAGCTCGTCGGGATTTCGACCAGCACAGTACCTGGTCCTCCGGACTCGCCAGGGATCGTAAGCGTTGTAGCAGCTGTGACTGGGCCTCCCCGTGTGATAGTAACTTCCCGAACAGAGCCAGTTGTTAAACGCTCACCGTTATCGCCAGAAGAGCTAGTTGGAGTCTCAATCAGTACAGTATCTGGTCCACCAGATTCTCCAGGAATCGTGAGTGTTGTCGCAGCTGTAACTGGACCGCCTCTCGTAATAGTGACTTCACGTACAGAGCCTGTTTCCGAGGATCGTTCAGCAGACTCGATCGGAACTTCGACCAGAACAGTATCTGGCTCACCAGAAGCTCCGGGAATGGTAATCGTTGTTGCTGCTGTGACAGGACCTCCACGCGTGATAGTAACCTCCTGTACAGCCCCAGTAACTGGCGGCTCCGAACCTCTAGTTGCAGATTCAGTGGGTGTCTCAATATAAACCGTGTCTGGTCCTCCAGAAACACCAGAGATTGTGACCGTGGTCGCCAACGTGACCGGACCGCCTCTCGTAATAGTGACTTCTTGAACGGCTCCGGTTACTGGCGTTTCACTAACCCCGCCGGCAGACTCGGTAGGCGTCTCGATATAAACAGTATCTGGCTCCCCCACTCCACCAACAATGGTGACCGTTGTGGCAGCTGTTACAGGACCGCCACGTGTAATAGTAATCTCTTGGGCCGCTCCCGTTCCAATAGACTGGGTAGGTATCTCAATGTAAACAGTATCAGGACCGCCGGATACTCCAGGTACGGTGACTGTAGTAGAGGCTATTACAGGACCACCTCTAGTGATGGTAACCTCTCCAGCAGTCGTAGTTTCTCTGGGGGCCTCACTAGGCGTCTCAATATAGACAGTATCTGGTGAGCCAGATACTCCGGGAATAGTCACTGTTGTGGCAGCAGTAACAGGTCCGCCGCGAGTGATTGTGACCGGATCTCGACCCTCAGTTGCAGATGGCACAATCTCGCCAGAAGATAGAGGTGTTTCGATAATAATGGTATCTGGCTGGCCCGATTCGCCGGGGATTGTAACAGTTGTAGCAGCTGTCACAGGTCCACCTCGAGTAGAAGTAATCTCTTGCAACCTGCCAGTCACTGAAGCCTCACTCGACGTTGTTGGCGTCTCAATGAAAACTGTATCTGGACCACCAGATGCTCCAGGGATAGTAACTGTCGTAGCAGCAGTCACAGGCCCGCCCCGAGTGATGGTAACCTCATCCTGACTATCTTCAGTTGTAGATGGCTCAACCTCGCCAGATGATCGAGGTGTCTCAACGATCACCGTGTCAGGCTGGCCTGACTCGCCAGGAATGGTAATAGTAGTTGCTTCTGTCACAGGCCCACCTCTTGTTGAAGTGATTGCTTGAACGCCACCAGTTACAAGAGGTTCACTTGACCTGGTTGGAGTCTCAACGATGACAGTGTCCGGTTCGCCCGACTCACCAGGGATGGTGATGGTAGTCAGTGCTGTTACAGGTCCTCCCCGAGTTGAAGTAACCTCTCCTGGACGTCCTCCAGTTTCTGTCGTTTCGTCAGCTGAAGACCTCGTGGGTGTTTCAATAATGACGGTGTCTGGCTGTCCTGGCTCGCCAGGAATAGTGATAGTTGTTGCAGCTGTTACTGGTCCTCCCCTTGTTGAGGTTACCTCTACTGGGCTATCGCCAGTTTGTCTTGTTTCATCATCCGAAGTTCTTGTTGGCGTTTCAACTATAACAATATCTGGCTCGCCTGATATACCTGGGATGGTGATCGTCGTTGCGGCCGTGGCTGGTCCGCCACGAGTGGAAGTTATTTCGCCAGCACGGCTTCCAGTCACCGACAGATCAGCAGACCCAATTGGTGTTTCCACAAGCACTGTATCGGGCTCACCAGGTGCTCCAGGGATTGTTACAGTCGTGGCGACTGAAACAGGTCCTCCCCTAGTGATCGTGACATCAGCCGCACGAGTCGGCGTTTCAACAATCACTGTGTCTGGCTGGCCTGGTTGACCAGGAATTGTGATTGTCGTCGCCGCTGTAACTGGTCCGCCACGGGTGGAAGTCACTTCGCCTGGGTAACTAACACTCTCTGATGGCTCAGCATCTCCAGATTCAGTTGGAGTCTCAACCAGAACGGTGTCAGGTTCGCCAGGAGCACCAGGGACAGTGATAGTCGTGGCAACTGAGACAGGTCCCCCTCTAGTAATTGTGACTTCGGGAAGACCGCCAGTGGGGGACTCGATCAGGATAGTATCCAGCTCACCAGATACAGTAGCAGGAACGGTGATGGTCCTCGTGGCTGTTCCAGACCCTCCACCAAAGATGGTTGTGTATCGCTGGCCAGTCGCTGACTCTGAACCCTCTGCCTCTGGACCAGTGGTTGGTGTCTCAACAAGCACGGTATCCGGTTCTCCAGAAACTGTCGCTGATATGTACAATGTTCTTGGTGCAGTTACTGGGCCGCCGCTGAAGATCGTGGTATTGACCCGGCCACCAGCAGTTGGGGTAACTGGGCCTTCAGTAGACTTAGCACCAGTCTCTTCAACATCACCAGGCAGTGTCTCAATGATGATAGTGCCTGACTCTTCTGGGTCATCAGGTGGGAAATAGAATGTTCCGCCAGCTGTTCCCGGAGCTTGGGTGTAGATGGTGACGTTCCCACGACGAGTCGCCGATGTACCTGGGGCTTCTGTAATGGTTCCACTCTCAGGCACTTTACTGTCATCTGTGGCAGACCCCTCGGGCTCTTGAGTGGGAGTCTGGATGATCATAGTGGTAGAACCACCAGATTCACTTGGATTCAGATAGATCGTTGTAACAGCTGTACCTGGTCCGCCACTGTAGACCGTCACGTAAGTTGGACTGCCAATTGGAGTTTCAACAATGAATGTTCCAGGTTCATCTGAAGCTGTACCAGGAACGAACCGAGTAGTGGCGGCAGTGGCAGAGACGCCAGTGTAGACAGTGACATTAGCAGGACCAGAACCCGAGCCTGAAGTGGGAGTCTCGATAAGAATCGTGTCAGGATCACCTGAAGCAGTGCCAGGAATGGTGATTGTTCGAGTAGTTGACGCAGGACCATCTGTGTAGGCAGTCACTGCTCTCACAGCAGGTGTCTCGATGAGGATAGTTCCAGGCTCGCCAGATACTGTGGGTGGAATGTAGATGGTGCGAGTACCAGTAGCAGATACTGCACTGTAGATAGTAGTGTTTCCTGCACCGCCATCCCCATCAACCTGAGAAGTGGGTGTTTCGATGACAATAGTTCCAGGCTCATCGGTCACTGTGGCAGGGATATACCGAGTCTGAGTGACTGTAGCAGGACCACCTGTGATGATGGTAACATTCCCAATGCCTGTAGCTTGTGGCCCAGCTGTTGGTGTCTCAATGACCACAGTGCCGGGCTCTCCTGATGCGGTAGGGGGGATGAAACGAGTGGTTGTTGAAGAAGCAGGTCCGCCGCTATAGATAGTGACGTTCCCTGAGCCTTTGGGGGTGGTGATTGCAGTTGGGCCACTGGCGCCTGTGCCTGTAATGCTGGAATCATCACCACTTGGACCAGACGTGGGCGTCTCCACGATGAGTGTGCCAGCTTCGCCAGAAGCGGTGGGAGGGATGTAGATAGTTCGAGTTGCAGAGCCTGAACCGCCACTGAAGATAGTCACAGTTGTTCCGGCTGTAATCTCCTCCGCATCAGTAACAGACCCAGTCTCAGAACCATCATCGCCATCACCAGTTGTTTCAGCATCTGGCCCGGCTGTGGGGGTTACAATCACAAGAGTTCCAGCCTCGCCAGAAGCTGTCGGTGGGATGTAAGTAGTTCTCGTGACTGCCGCGGGACCTCCACTGAAGATAGTGACTGTAGTCGCCGCCGAGATAGCTTCCTCTTCTGCTTCAGTGGGAGACCCAGTCTCGTTAGACTCTTCAGTTTCCTCGGCAGCACCATCATCTGTCAGACTTGCTCCAGAGCCATCCGTAGGGATCTCGATAATAAGAGTTCCTGCTTCTCCAGAGGCTGCTGGTGGGATATCCACAGTTCCCGTGACTGAACCTGGCCCGCCGCTGAAGATTGTGACAGTAGTCGCAGCTGATATGGCATCGTCATCACCACTTGCAGTAGCTTCGGCTCCATCTGTAGGAGTCTCGATGTACATAGTTCCCGCCTCCCCTGAAGCAGTGGGAGGAACATACACACTTCTCGTGACAGAGCCAGGTCCACCACTAAGAATTGTGACGGTTGTTGCGGCAGAGATGACATCCTCACCGTCTGTGACTGTAGCCTGGGTGCCATCGACAGGTGTCTCAATGAACAAAGTGCCTGGCTCATCAATCCCCGTAGGTGGCACATAAACAGTCCTTGTGACTGAGCCTGGAACGCCAGTATATACAGTAACAGTTCTTGTCGCCGAGATACCAGTGGCAGTGTTTCCGCTCTCATCGCCGGGACCTCCAGTTATAGTATCAGAATCTTCGTCAGAGACTAGTGTCTGGATGACAATTGTTCCAGCCTCACCCGATGCTGTGGGTTGGATATATATAGTTGTTCTTTCTGGGGCAGTGCCTGAGCTGTAGACCGTAACGTTGGGTCTGACACCAGGTTCAAGACCGGTAGTCTGGCTGCTATTATCTCCAGTCTCTTCCGCGTCGGGTTCGGGGACTGGTGTCTCAATGATGATTGTGCCAGCTTCACCAGAGGCGGTGGGAGGAATGTATAGAGTCCTCCTCTCTGATGCAGTACCGGAGCTGTATACCGTGACATTGGCAATACCAGCCGGGGCACCAGCTGTGGGACCACTGCCATCTTCAGCACTTTCAGTGGCATCTGGATCACCTTCAGAGACAGGAGTCTCAATGATGATATACCCATCTCCATCTGAAGCAGTCGGGGGTATATAGATAGTAATTCTGCTAGAAGCAGTACCAGAGCTGTAGACCGTGATGTTCGGCCTAACAACAGCGGTCTCACTACTACCCGCAGTAGGAGTTGGGATAGAAGTCCCAGTTGGCGTCTCAATAACAATCGTGCCAGGCTCATTTGCGAACCTTGGAGGTACATAAATAGTCCTTCGTGCAGGGCTGGACCCCGCTCTGAAGATCGTGACGTTGGTATTACCGCCTATAGCAGAGGTGGTAGCAAGAACATCATCGTCTCCGCGAGCAGTTGCAGCCTCAGATTGAGTCTCTGAAACTGGCGTCTCGATGACCATTGTCCATGGATCATTAGACGCTTGGGGAGGGACGTAGAGTGTTGTTCTGGCTGGGCCACGACCTGCTCTGAAGACGGTTATAGTTGCCAATGCGCCGTCAGGAGCTTCAGTGGTCAGGCTGTTGTCTGATGGGACGCCAGCTGTAGGGTTTCCTCCAGATTCATCGGTGATGGTCTGCCCATCTTCATCGGCGGTGAGGCCAGCTCCGGCTCCTGAACTATCAGAAGTAGCACCAGAGCCAGATATCTTACTTTCCGCGTCGGCGTCCGTCTCAGAAGGCTCAGCACCTGCTTCGTCTGTGGTTCTAGCACCATCACTACCGCCATCACCCGACGATCCACTCTGAGTAGCTCCACTTGATGCTCCAATACCAGTCTCCTCAGGATCTACAGATTCTGTTTCAGACACTTCGCCATTCGCAGATTCAGAAGAATCGGGCTCCGAAGTCTCACTGCCCGTAGGTCTGTCTGTAGCGGTATCTACTGAGCCGGGGTCAAGGCCATCGTCATCAGAAGGTGCAGCTTGCGATCCAGTGGGAACTTCAAATCCAGGCGATGCTCCCGAGGACTCCTCATCAGTTGCTGTAGACAGGATATTAGAGTCAGGAAGGGGACCAGTTGATACCGCAGTCGGCAGTGGCAACTCAGGAGACTCGAACGATGAGCCACTCATTTCGGGTATGCCTTCGACTCCGCCCGTGAGCATCTGACTGCTGGATTCGGTCTCTGGCAATGGATCGGTAGGAACTGGCACTTGAGGCGAGATCAAACTGGTGTCGCCATCTTCAGGTTGAGCAGCAGCGGTAGTATCTCCTGTCTCGTGAGCATCAGATGCGGTCTCAGAGCCAGGATCTCTGGAAGCAACGGAGGTCTCTTCATCAGAGTCGTCGCTCACAGAGCTCTCTCCCGCGCTTCCAGGCGTAGCACCAACTGCAGGTCTTGACAGCTCCCCACTAGATGTAGTCGCGTCATCATCAACATCAATACCAGTGCTTTGTGAGTTTGAATCAGCAGTGGTTGAGCCTTCGATCCCTGCAGCTGGCTGTCCTGTCAATCCAGCACCACTGCTTGTAGCTGACCTGGTTGATGAAGCATCACCAGGTTGTTCCACGCGCTCTGACTCCGGAACGCTCTGGGTCCCAATAAGCGTCTCAAAGTTGACATCCTCGCTTGTTGTAGAGGTGCTTAAGCTCTGGGCTGCGCGCTGCGATGTTGTTGATGCGCCCGGGCTGGAGCCTCGAGCTGCATCAGACGCAGATGAGCCCTCACGCGAGGCAGTCGAAGTACTAGATCTTACTGAGGCTGAAGACGAGCCGGCGCCACCAGACCGAGTAGACTGGGAGCTACTGGAAGCTCGTGATGCCTGAGATGTCGCCTCATCATCTTCAGAAGAGGTACCACCGTCGTTTACTCCTACAGTTGATCCAGGTTCATCCTCTACAAAACCCGACACCGAGCTAGTAGCCATGCTACTTCTCTGCGAAGCCTGTGATGTCTCTCCAGCAGCATTACCAGCGCCAGTCGATATAACAGCAGGTCTCGCAGTGAAACGAGTACCTGACGAAGAAGTTTCTGCTCCAGGCCTTTGCGCACTGGTAGATTGAGATGCACTTGACCTTTGGGCCGAGCGGGTAGATGAGCTCTGGGCAGCGTTTCCAACAGATGAGGTCGCTTCCTCTGCTTCAGAGCCAGGATCATTTGTTATGGCAGGGCCACTATCGACAATGGTAGTCTCTCCATTTGAAGATCGAGAAGCTTGTGCTGAAGTCGAAGCTCCACTGCGCGTAGAACTCAGACCACTACCTCCAGGACGAACGCGCGTGTCGACTGTACCAGTGTATCCCGAGTTTGATGAAGCATCGGCTCTTCCAGTACTCGAAGGACTTCCAGGGGCCTGCGTAGTTTGTGGGGAGACAGACTCAACTCCAGAAGCAGCTCCTCCAGCAGTATCAGCCGCAGATCCTGTAGACCGGCTGTTCGAGGGGCGTCTGAATGTCGTTCTGTCGGTAGCTGCAGTTCCACTTCCGCCTAATCCTTCGACTTCACCGGTGAGACGGCCGCTACTAGTTGATCGCCGAGTCCTCTGAGGTTCGGCAGTGAGAGTCTCGACGACATCAGCGGTGATGGTGAAGACAGTGCTGCTGGATGTGACGACGTAGGTTGAGGGCGATGTCCTAACAACTGGTGCACGAGTGCTTGAGCGCCGAGAAGCACTTGGACTTCGTGACGAAGATGACTGGCCCGAACCAGTATTTTCTCCTCCAGAGTCGGTTCCTCCTGATCCAGAGTCGCCTTCATTATCTCCGCTGGAGCCCTTGCCGCCGTCAGTCGATCCAGTACCACCAGAGCTTCCATTGCCAGAATCTGAGCCGCCCTCTGAGCCACCGCCTTCAGACTCAGTATCTCCCGATGTTGGACCATCATTACCGCCACTAGAGGCGCTCTTTGTGCTTGAAGAGCCAGCAGATTGTGTACCACTGCCTCCAGAGCTACCATCACTGTCGGAACCGCCTTCAGCGCCGCCTTGGGTTCCTCCAGAACCATCGCTTCCGCTAGTATCAGATCCACCAGAGCTTGATGACCCGCCATTTCCAGACCCATTGCCGTCATTTGAGCCGGAAGATCCTCCGTTACCAGATACACCGTCACCATCATTGCCTCCCGATCCAGAGCCGGAGCCCTGAACACCACCTTTTACGGGGTCGTCGTCGTTTCCAGAGGAACTCCCATTGCTTGAGCTGCCTCCTTGTCCAGAGGAGCTGTCACTGCCACTGTTGGAACCACCTCCAGACCCTCCATTGTTGGAGCCCTCTCCACTTCCACTCTGGCCATTTCCTCCGCTCGGCGAGCCTGAGTCACTGCCTGTACCGCCTTGGTCCCCACCACTTGATCCTCCAGTAGCCTGGGCATCATTATCGCCGCCATCGTTGTTACCAGTCTGCGGGTTATTAGGGTCTTCGGGCGTCAGCACAAGGACAGTACCAGGTTTGCCACCCTCGGGAGGAATGGTGAGAGTCTGTCGCGGCCCTGAATCGTCATCGCCGCCTTGACCTGGTTGGCCCTGGACATCGCCGGAACCATCCTCAGACCCTGATCCTCCATTTGACCCGCTTCCTGAGCCACCAAGTATGGGTACGCCACGAGTAATAGTGGTATAAGGTACCGAATCCTGTGGACGAGTTCGGGTAGGTTGAGAAGCTGCACCATCTCCCCCGTCGTTCCAACCCGGTGGTGTTTGTATGAGTATAGTTCCTGGCTTGGTACCAGTTGGCGGAATAGTAGTTCTAATGGGCGCTGTCGGTGTGACGCTTCCTTCGGCGGGTTCGATGATGGTCACGTAGCCGGTCGCATCGGCCGGTTGGAGAGTGATCGTTTGACCAGCGAGTCCCAGCGCACCCAGTGTATTAGGGGTCAGAGGCTCAAGTGACAACGGCCTCAGAGTTCCTGGGACAGGAGTTTGGATGATAACAGTACCAGGGTTTCCATCGCTCGGTGGTACTGTTAGTCTAATTGGGATAGTTCCTCTAAAGGCAGTGCCCGCTGGTTCAACCACAGTGACATAATCGCCATCCTGTGCAGGCTCAATAGTAAGACCCTGGAGACTTCCCGCATCGAGTTCTGATGTCGGGACATTAATAATGACCGATCCACGGTTCGTCCCAGTCGGTGAGATAGTGATTAATTGCAGTGACGCCAATGTTCCAGTCAACGGTCGAAGGACAGTCACATAGCCAGTCAACTCCTTTGGCTCAAGGGTAAGAGGCTGCAACACACCCTGCGTCTCCGGCGTCTCAATAATAATCTGTCCTGGCTGTCCACTTCTCGGCGGAACAACCTGCGTAATAGGCACAGAAATCGGATTCGGCCCCGAATGCGGTCTAATAATGATAACATAAGACCTATCATCCGTCGCGGGGATAACTACATTCTCCGGCGCCGAAGAACCACCAGGTTGTTCAACAATAACAATACCAGGCTCATCGCCCTGCGGTGGGACAGTATATTGCGTTGTTACTGAGCCTCTGTAGGGCTTTGTGATGGTGATATAATCGGGATCGGCAATGACTGGATAGACCGAAACATATGTGTAGCAAACACCTGAGAACTCACTGTTAATACCGAGGATTGACCTGTCATTCTGGACCCCAAACTGGGCACGTGTTAGGCTTGCGAATAGTAAGTGCCTGAGCACCTGATGCAAAGGCCGCATTGTAAGCGGTTTATTAAAAGT
Organism: Fusarium sp. NRRL 52700; assembly: GCA_013396095.1. Lineage (NCBI taxonomy): Eukaryota > Fungi > Ascomycota > Sordariomycetes > Hypocreales > Nectriaceae > Fusarium > Fusarium sp. NRRL 52700. The sequence continues at coordinate 289,110 of JAAQRM010000041.1, forward strand.
AAATGAGAGAAAAGAATGGTATACGCGCAAGGTAAGGTAAATCACCTATGTTGAAGCAACACGCGCGGGCGAGAGCTCCCAGAGGATTATAAAACTGCTACTCAGACCTCCATATCCGCATTCAGACTGTGTATTCGTGTGTAATAATGATACAGAAAACCAGGTGCGTATACAAAGAGCATTGTCAGGCTGAATTTGGGTTGCTGAGGCGGAAGCCTTCATGCCAGGACTGGCACACCCGCAGCGGATCGATGCCGTTTTCCATCCTGCCAAGCACGTTCCTGCAGAGGCATTGTGTAAGATACACATCCGGTTTAGAATCCTGTTGGTTCAGGGTGTTGTGGCTGGAATGCTGTTGTAGAAGACAGAACCAACTTATGTGGAGTGAAAGCGACGCTGCCAGTGAGGGCTTTGGAATTGGGATTTGTGCCTGTGTGCCTGGGCGTGTATGCAAGGTTCCCGTTCTGGACTTGCATCAACGTTGAAGATTATGCAGATGATGTGCAGATCTTATGTAAGTGGCAATGGAATAGACGGATATAGCAAGTTGACTCTGGGCATAATTGTACATCATTGAAGCAGATATAATGTATCATTTATCTCACATAGATCGAGCTATTATTGTGACACCTTCTGGACTCAGTCAGTCAGAGTCGAGACTTGAGATTGATTCAGATGCTGGCAGGTGGACATGATGTCTCAGTCTCACACGACTTGGACACCTGACGTTACACTAACAATACTCCACTACGGAAGCCAGCTCCCTAGTCCACCAGGCTACGATTTTGACAGAAGCTTATCTAACATATCAACTACTAGCCCAAAGCCCTGAACTCACCTCTCACCTTGATAAAGTGTAGCTGAAGTTCGGCGGCCGCCCAGCGAGCATAACTCTATTCACCAGCACACACATTCCAGGCTTGTCTGCGACTTTTCAAGATGGGCTTGCACAAGGATAAGTCAAAGCTCCACCGTCGCGCCGGCGGACGTTTTTGTTTGGCTAGTCGCGGAGAGATTTGGCAGCGTCCGTCTAGTCGATCTGTGGCCGATCTCAATAAGGATCGAGACTGTGGCGTTGGAGATTGTGATAAGTGACCGGAAACAACCAATGGCTGCGCAGGGTTTCATGGGGATGTGTTACACAAGAGTCCATTCTCGGGAGGTATGATCCTTATGTGATGTAATATGAAATCATCTCTTGAGACACGTTATGCTCGCCCTTCTCTTGAGACTACTTATTTACGCGGCCTGCACATTTATTACTGCTTTATAAGAGCGCGCGCGTTTCTGATGCTGGGATCTTGGGTGCTCCGGAAGATATTGTCCTAGGCCAACGTCTTTTCGCGGGAATAATCGAGGGCGGACTAAATGCTCCTCTTCTGCTTCATAATCTAGATCATCTTTTACTCAATCACGAGTCTAGGCCAGGGCTAAGTCTCATCCGTGTTCAACATTCTTGGTGGTCACACCTCGCATCCGAATGGCCCGGACCAGCGTCAGCCTCTTGTCTCAGTCTTGGCAATATGAGCTCCGGTTGGCCTAGACGCTATGCCAAGCGTCGCTGATATGGAAAAATATCAACATCATATTGCATGAGACTGTTGTGACGTCCATTCATTTAATATTGTTGTAAGAGAATTGAGTATTTTATACAAAGGATTGTCGAGGACAATGACATGATCTGGTGCTGAAGCATGGAGGCTTGAGCTCCAAGTACCTGGCTCTTGTTGAAACTCCCCTGTCAGATTCATTGTACGCCGTCCGCTTTCTGATGCCGACCGAAACCTTATTCTTGTCCCTGCAATCCAATCTTGCTTACCACCAATAGGAACTCTTTTGGCTTCAGATCGTGTGGAATACATATCCAGATCTTGCTTAAGCTCAAGCTGCACATACAGGAAAGGAGACAGTTGCTTTTAGCTGAGCACCTTTCTCAGGACGGAGATTACTTGAAGCCAGTATCTACCTGTGATTATCTGGCTTCTATATCAAATGTTGATGAATATAATTTCTTCGTGGCGCGTAGATACAACGTTGAAGGGAACCAACTACTCTCAGATGTCTCAACAGAAAAGACCATGGCCAGTTTAACTGGGCAGCAGACCAGGTACTCAACGCCACCTGAGCCACGTCAAGTAAAAAGATCCGAGTCTAAAGTTTGAGATAAAGTTATGCTACATGTCAGATGAGGCTCATTACGGAAATTTGACTCGGGAATGCGACGAGATTGGCGCTAACCGATTTTGACGGGTATTGAACGGAAACGAATAGCACTTCAGGAGGTGGCTTGAGGCGTTCACCATTGATCTAAAACGCCATTCGCTTTTTCAACCAATCAATTGTATCGACTGATCTGCGGTGAGGTGAGCTTAAATGCTACCAGTGGAAATATGGTCAGGAGATCATTCGGGCCTCGAGCTGCGCGGTGCTGCAGGGTAGGTGCTGTTGGTTCAATATCAATTTGGCAGTCCGATATCTCTCATCGAATTGCTGCTTAGGTGAGCATAATAATATTTGACTTGGCATAGGCAACCAAATAAACTTGGAGATCATGAATATTGAAGATATGTATGATGATGATCTGGGCTTTTGCTATCGAGTCGTGTTCCAGTCGCGTCAGGTCGTGGAACTCATCTCCCTCAACACAGACATCGTTTAAAATATACCTCAAGAGACCCTAAGAAGTCAGGATCACTAAATTTAATCATGATAGCCATGCAGGTATGTTAATACACTGCTCCGACGTCCGACTTACAGCACGAGTCTGTGATGTGATAATTTCAAGACCAAATTGGCACAGCTGAACTCAACCAATCAGAGCCACGCCCGGTTAGCTCAATCGGTAGAGCGTGAGACTCTTACGAGTACGCGATCTCAAGGTTGCGGGTTCGACCCCCGCATCGGGCTGTTCCTATAAAACGATTGCGAGCAATAGCGAGGCATCTCTTTTTTTCTTGGCTTTGTCTCTACCAGATCAGTGGTATTTCATTTTTGCGTCCGAAGTAAGCTATTGTATCACTCAGATATGCTTTCGACACCAGACTTGGAATATGACCTTCCTTTTCCAGCACGACGTGTAAGCCCCCGCTTCATACCATAAGCTGAACAAACATAGTCTCACACAAGGTCATCATCAAACATCCTTCAGAACAGATCATCTCAAGATGGAAAGCCAAAGCTCTTTGAAGTCACTAATCACTCCCGATCTGCTAGTGCAGCTCACGGATGCCTATCTTCCTTATTCCAAAACTGAAGATCTTGACTTTACTATTGCCCAGTCAGACGCCTTCAGCACAAACTTCAAGAAAGTATGCCAAGAAAGCAAAGCACGAGATGCACTTATAGCACTCAGTCACCTCAGCCACAGTGGAATACTCCCAACTCCCATGGAGCTCGACCTCATGTCCTTTCTCCCAGAACCATCCTCCCCTGAATTCCTGCAACAATGCTTCGGACTTCAGTTACTTCTTGACCAAGCATCGAGGATCCTCTTTACTGGAATCGAAGCCCGCTGGCAGGTTGCATACTTTGGACCTCTGGCAAGACGTCTTGCCGGACAGTGGTACGCACTACCTCACCACCTACGTCCGCATTCATGGGGGAGATGGAAAGACGATGTAGGCGTTATTAGCTTCAGCTTCTGGGTTTCAACGCAAGTCATGTGGGCAGCTCCCTTTCTTCACGCCGAAGACCTAGGGAGTCAAGAAATTGGATTGGAGTTATCAAACGATTTACGCCAAGCTGTTGAGGAATACACCCAGACACGAGACCCGCACCGCGAGACAAGGGATAAGACGTTGAAAGATGATCTGCTTTTTATAAGAGAGGTTGTCAAGAGTCCGCCGAAAGACGATGAGGGTTCTATAAGTATGGCGACTTGGACGTACTGGTGGTGCATGATCCTGGATGCTCACTGGCCTATCATTGCGCGATTTGGCCGCTATCCTTACCGCAATGCTGCTTTTGGTAGGTTTAGTACAAAGGAGGAAGAGAAATGGTTGGATGATATTGGTCATTTTTCTGAGGCTTCCCCAGAAGATGCTGAGCACATTCGGGAAGATGTAGAGAAGGGTCGGTGGACTCCACTTGGACAGAGTTGATGTGCGCTGCAATGTTATGAATTGTTTAGGCTAAGCTTTATTTGTCGAGAACTAGCTGCATTTGTTTCACGCCAGTCACTCTTAGATGAGATAAGTGATTTAGCTAAGATAACGCCACACAAAAAGAGCTCTAAGTTACTAAATTTCGTAGGTCGAGCGTGGCTTGAGGTTATATATCGACCTTTTGCCATGTTTGCTTGGCCATCGCGCATTTACTGAGCATTTTCTTATGTCAAACGAGTTGGCAGTGGATTGAATCATGTTCCTATACACCCAACGACGACCAGGATAGAGAAACCCGTCCTAAAGGTTAGATACCTCGGCAGTGCCGAGGCACTTGGTATCTACTCTTTGACCATGCCCAGACTTAAATATAGTCGATCCTGAACAGATAACAAGATAACAAGATAACAAGATGATAAGCTGACAAGCTAATGTTGAGATATTGCGTAGTTGGTTGACATGCTGCCTGATTGTGTTATAAGAGTGTTGTTTTGCCCAGCCGATAGTGATGCCTGCATCGCGCCCCCTAACCCAAACTTAAACATCAGACCACAGCCTCAATCTCCCTCAAATACACAACAAAGATCCTTTGCGGAGTTTCAAAAGATTGCTAATCAAGCTGTGCGTAATCTGTGCGTAACCTATGTATGTGGAGCGATCGAGTCATCAACAACACTCTCAGTCTCGTATTCGTCTTGTAAAGGTGTACCACATCACATCCACGATTGGCAGTTTCGGAAATAAAGTTATCTCTCCGTGACGAAATACATCCCCTGAGCGCGATTAAATCACAGCATCGCTACGTTTATGCAAAAATCCAGTTTATTTCCTCACCCGAAAAACCAATCGGACCCGGGAAAAGTGGAGAAACGGGCCCGAGACGGACTCCGATGGCTTGATGTGGGGGCAGACGCGAATCTTGGAATCTTGAGCTGTGAGATCATAGCCAGAGTGGTATAGAACCAAGCTACTGGGTCTTTAGCTTGAGAAATGAGTTTTCTATGCAGATTCTCGAAATAGATAGAACCTGCTCGTGGAATTAACGCGATGCACTGTCGTATCATGCCTTTCATATCGGTTAGGGGCAACGACGGGCTCTTGGATGGGCCCGGCAGGGAGTGCATCAACAAACGATTGGCCAATTGGAGCGCCAGCCCTGCGACGCTCACTACGCTGCTCCTGGCTTAGGTGCTCCAGTTGTCAAGAGGAGTGGAGCTCAAGATTTACCGAAGACTCTTGATCCCCCAGCTTTTTCACAACGACATGTCGTTGTAACTCTCTTTTCTTAGCGAAAGCTATTTTGCTGTACGATACAACACCACGTATTATATCCGTACATACGAAACTCATTTCGAAATGAGAGCGATAGATTATTAGTTATTCATAGCTATATGCCGACATGAGATGTTTTTCCTTAACGCCATCCTCCAGTTCACTTATACCGTTCCAAAGGTATACCGTCCATGAAGCCATGAACCCCCCACCCAAACGCCATACCCAATCACCTTAATGATACACAGCCTGGTGCCTCTCATCAGGACTCGAAACCGACGTCTTCTCGCTCTCAGGCGGTGGACTCGAATTGCTATCAGCAGGACTACTCGACTCGCTCCCCGTCCCCGTAGCCAGCGCATCGTACATCAGACTCTTCTGCACACAAGTACATCTCTTCAACAGCTCTTCACACCTCTCCAGTCTCGCAAGTAACTCCTTGGTAGGTTTGCGACGAGTACGCTTAGGAGCAGGTGTACTCGGGATACACTCTATTTTCGCCTACCATATTATTAGTCTTTTTCGTATAAGAGTGTGTATCGTGTAGGCTTACCTTGATGCAAAAAGAACATGGGCTTTTTCGGTCACATTTCTTCTTGCGCTGTTGACACAGCACACAGGCTAGAATTCTCGGTGGTCGTTGTTGCTCGGGTGCCATTGTATGCTACTAGCCGTTCGAATCGAAATGCAGAGAATAGATGTGAAGGTATTCCCAAAAATGGTTTGTATCTCGGTCTAGGAACGAGATTCTATCCGAAGCGGACGAACTGGGGTATTTGCTGCATACGCTTGTCTCCCCCAAATCTGGTGCACTCGTAGAAGCGGACTCTTGTCAGGACCCGAGTGGGTATCGGGGTCGGAGAGTCGACGGGATCCGTGTATCTAGGACCCGGATCCACAACACCCTTCGGTACGACGGGTGTGAGAGCACCCCCGTCACAATGGTATTAAGACCCTGCGAGGAACCTACAGTCCCATTACGGTGTCACCATTTTCATTCTATACTAAGTTTTATCTTTGTTATATCCCTTCCTTTATACAAACTTTAATAATTCTCCTAATTCGAACCAGAAAACTGTATGTAACTTCACCCGCTCAGAGTTTACCGGCGTTGACAAGGCACAGATATAAGCTTATACGGGCTAGACTTCCTTCCCCAGTCTCGCTAGTATGGCTGCTTCTCATCTTCCAGGTGAGGCACGCTCAGAGCACAGCAGCCACGACACCATCGTCGACATGGACACCAGCACTCCCAACGAGAAGCCCCCTGCTCCCAAGGACGACAAGACGAGCTCCAGCGACGATGAGGCCGAGCAGGAGCAGAGCGAGGAGATGGAGCGTCGGCACTCCATCGTGCGCGACCTAGCACGCCAGTACACCAACACATCGGCGCACTTCAACGGCAGCCACGCAGATCTCTTCAACGCAGCGGATGCCGACTCGCCCCTCAACCCACACAGCGAGAACTTCAACGCCAGAGCGTGGGCCAAGGCCATGGCCAAGTCGATGGGCGAGCATGGCTCTGGGTTTCGGCAGAGCGGTATCTGCTTCCAGGACATGAACGTCTTTGGATATGGCGCTGAGACAGATTACCAAAAGGACGTTGGTAACGTCTGGCTCAGTCTCCCCGGCATGGCACGCAACATCGTCTCCCCCACCGCAGGCAAGCGCCGCATCGATATCCTTCGTGGTTTCGACGGTGTCGTCAACGCGGGTGAAATGCTCGTTGTGCTCGGCCCCCCCGGTTCAGGATGCTCCACGTTCCTCAAGTCATTGTCCGGCGAGACGAACGGTATCTACATCGACGAGGGCACGTACTTCAACTACAACGGTGTGCCCGCTAAGGAAATGCACAAGCATCACAAGGGAGAAACTATCTACACCGCTGAGGTGGACGTTCACTTCCCCATGCTCTCGGTTGGCGACACACTCACCTTTGCCGCGCGCGCAAGATGTCCCCAGAACTTACCGCCCAACATCAACCACAACCAGTATAGCGACCACATGCGCGATGTCGTCATGGCCATGTACGGCATCAGCCATACTATCAACACACAAGTTGGCGATAACTACATCCGCGGTGTTTCAGGCGGCGAGCGAAAGCGCGTGACCATTGCAGAGGCGACGCTCTCCAACGCCCCCTTCCAATGCTGGGACAACTCAACCCGCGGTTTAGATTCCGCCAACGCCATTGAGTTCTGCAAAACGCTGCGCCTGCAGTCTGAGCTCTTTGGTCAAACGTGCGCTGTTTCGATCTACCAGGCTCCCCAGTCTGCATACGATCTCTTCGACAAGGCGCTCGTTCTCTACGAAGGACGCCAGATCTTCTTCGGCCCCGCTGATGAAGCGAAGCAGTACTTTATCAATCTCGGCTTCGAATGTCCCGATCGTCAAACAACGCCTGACTTCCTCACGTCCATGACCGCACCAGCCGAGCGCGTCATCCGTCCCGGCTTCGAGAACAAAGTGCCCCGCACCCCCGATGAGTTCGCCGCCCGCTGGAAGGAATCCCGCGAGTATCAGATCGTCCGCGCTGAGATCGAGACCTACAAGAGTCTGTACCCGCTCAACGGTTCTAGCGCCGAAGCGTTCCGCGAGAACAAAAAGTCAGCGCAAGCTAAAGGCCAGCGCCTCAAGTCCCCCTACACGCTGTCGTACATGCAGCAGGTCAATCTGTGCCTCTGGCGCGGCTGGAAGCGTCTCAAGGGTTCACCGGGCGTGACGATCTTTGCACTCACAGCAAACACTGCTACTGCGCTTATCGCGTCGTCGCTCTTCTACAACATGAAGCCCACGACGAGCGACTTCTTCAAGCGCGGTGCAGTTCTTTTCCTCGCTGTGCTGATGAACGCTTTCGCTTCTGCCCTTGAGATTCTGACGCAGTACTCCCAACGACCTATTGTTGAGAAACAAGCACGCTATGCCTTTTACCATCCTTCTGCTGAGGCGTTTTCCTCGATCTTGGTTGATATGCCGTATAAGATCAGTAATAGTATTCTGTTCAATGTCACTCTTTATTTCATGACGAATCTCAACAGGGAGGCGGGGGCGTTCTTTTTCTACCTCCTTGTTTCGTTCATCATGGTCCTCGCCATGTCTGGTATTTTCCGATCTATGTACGTCTCCATCCACATAATCCCCGAATAGATCACGACTAACAGGTGTAGTGCGTCACTCTCCCGTACACTCTCACAGGCCATGGTTCCCGCCTCGCTGCTGATCCTCGCCCTCGTCATCTTCGCTGGCTTCGTCATTCCAACGGACTACATGCTCGGCTGGTGTCGATGGATCAACTACCTCGACCCAGTAGCCTACGCCTTCGAGTCCCTCATGGTCAACGAATTCTCCGGCCGCAACTTTACCTGCACAGCCTTCATTCCCAGCAACTCAGTCGCTGGCTATGAAGATGTCAGCGGTCTCAACCGAGCTTGTTCCACTGTCGGCAGCATTCCTGGCGATATCGTCGTCAACGGAGATCGCTACCTCAACCTTCAGTACAAGTACTACCACGCTCACAAGTGGCGCAACGTCGGTATTCTCATCGCCATGACCATCTTCAACCACATAGTCTACATCATCGCTACGGAGTACATTTCCGCCAAGAAGTCAAAGGGTGAAGTCCTCGTCTTCCGTCACGGCCACCTCCCCGCCTCCACCAAGAACAAATCCGATCCCGAAGCCGCTCTTTCTGGCCCTGTTCCCACCGCTGAAAAGTTCGGCGGCGAAGCTGCCAACATTCAAGGCTCTACTAGCGTCTTCCACTGGAACAATGTGTGCTACGACATCAAGATCAAGGGTGAACCACGACGAATTCTCGACAACGTTGACGGATGGGTCAAGCCAGGAACATTGACTGCTCTCATGGGTGTATCCGGTGCCGGAAAGACTACCCTTCTCGACTGTCTCGCCGACCGTATCTCAATGGGTGTCATCACGGGTGAAATGCTCGTCGACGGCAAGATCCGCGATTCCTCGTTCCAGCGAAAGACCGGTTACGTGCAGCAGCAAGATCTCCATCTCGAGACCAGTACCGTTCGTGAAGCCCTTACCTTCTCCGCCCTCCTCCGCCAACCCGCCTCTACCCCCCGCGCCGAGAAGATCGCCTACGTCGACGAAGTCATCAAGCTGCTCGACATGCAAGAGTACGCCGACGCCGTCGTCGGTGTCCTCGGTGAGGGTCTCAACGTAGAACAGCGTAAGCGGCTCACTATCGGCGTTGAGCTCGCAGCCAAGCCTCCCCTGCTCCTCTTCGTCGACGAACCTACTTCTGGTCTTGACTCGCAGACATCCTGGGCCATTCTCGACCTCCTCGAGAAGCTCTCCAAGGCAGGCCAGTCTATCCTGTGTACCATCCACCAACCGTCCGCGATGCTCTTCCAGCGCTTCGACCGTCTTCTCTTCCTAGCCAAGGGCGGCCGCACCATCTACTTTGGCGACATCGGCGAGAACTCTGAGACCCTGACTAACTACTTCGTCAAGAACGGTTCTGATCCTTGTCCCAAGGGCGACAACCCTGCTGAATGGATGCTCGAGGTCATTGGCGCGGCGCCCGGTTCACATACTGAGATCGATTGGCATCAGACTTGGCGACAGAGCCCTGAGTATCAGGAGGTTCAGACTGAGCTTCAACGTCTCAAGGCCGAGGGCAGTGCTCACAATGAACCTCACGATACCAACTCTGAGTCGTACCGGGAATTCGCTGCGCCTTTCTGGGAGCAGCTTCGCATCGCTAGTCTCCGTGTCTTCCAGCAGTACTGGCGCACCCCATCATACATCTACTCCAAGGCTATCCTGTGTATCCAAGTTGGTCTCTTCATCGGTCTCGTCTTCCTTAACGCTCCTCTGTCAATTCAGGGCTTGCAGAACCAGATGTTTGCCATCTTCCAGGTCTTCACAGTCTTTGGTCAATTGGTTCAGATGCAGGCAAGTCTTGAGCACTCCCCCATCCCTGCAACTCTCACTAACATCACTAGATGCCTCACTTCGTCGTCCAACGCTCCCTGTACGAAGTCCGCGAGCGCCCTTCCAAGACCTACAGCTGGAAGGTCTTCATGCTCTCCCAAGTCTTTGCCGAGATTCCCTGGAACAGTCTCATGTCTGTCTTTCTGTTCGTCTGCCTCTACTACCCTGTCGGCTTCCAGAAGAACGCCGAAGCAGCTGGACAGACGGCTGAGAGAGGCGCTCTCATGTGGCTTCTCATCTGGCAGTTCCTCGTCTTCACGTGTACCTTTGCACACATGTGCATCGCCATCACCGACACTGCTGAGGCAGGTGGCAACCTTGCCAACGTCGTCTTCATGATGTGCCTGTTCTTCTGTGGTATCTTGGCCTCGCCCCATAACATGCCCGGCTTCTGGATCTGGATGTACAGAGTATCGCCGTTTACGTATCTTGCCTCGGCGATCTTATCGACTGGTATGGCCAACACCAGAGTCACATGTGCTGCCAACGAGTACACAAAGTTGCAGCCTCTCAACGGCACAACCTGTGGAGAATATCTCCAGAAGTTCGCCGACAAGGCTGGCGGCTACGTGCTCAACCCTGACGCCACCTCTGACTGCAACTTCTGCCCCATCAGCGACACCAACACGTTCCTCAAGTCTCTCACCGCAACCTACGATGACCGATGGAGAAACTTTGGTATCGGAATGGTGTACATTATTTTCAACATTGGCGCAGCTCTGTTCCTGTACTGGCTTGTTCGCATGCCCAAGAACAAGAATAAGAAGAAGCAGGAGTAGAGTAGATACACAACCGAGCTTCGGCTCTTTTTTATTTTTATTTTTGGTACAAGGATTTGTTTTAGAGAAGTACTATAGACTGGTTTGGGTTTTTTACTTTTAGAATAGCAATCATCGAGTGTCGATTAGACTTGTAGGAAGCTCAATAGCACATCGTCGTCAATACATTACGCTCTCTACCCGCCAGTCGAGTGTCTCAGTGATTGTCATATAAATCGGTCACCTTGAATACCCATAATGCTTGTGGTCTCTTCTCTGAGTCATGAGTACCAGCCTCTGTCAAAATGGACCCTCTGTCCCGTTATTTCCTTAGTTCCCGGCATTTCCTACGTTGCCGATATTACCGACATAGCCATCAGAACCCACTGTTTGAGGATGAGAAATGTGTCATTTCTGAGCCAAACCGCGGCAAGTAACGCCGATCACGCCTGAATGAGTTGCGTGTGTCACTTGTAGGGCTGAGGGGTTTGCAGTTTGTACGAGAATTGGCTGCTAACGTTGGAATTGACATAAATTTTGAGACACCTGCAGACGCTGTGCCATCATTGAACTGGCACGAGATCAATTGTTTTTGGCGCTATCATGGCCCAATTAAACCCGATTCATGCGACTGATGGATCTCGAATACTTCTCTATCTTTTACGTACAAAAACGGTATCGCGTTAACTAGAATCCTTCCTGAGCCTCGGCCCAATGGAAGAGACTGATGACGCAATTTGCTTCACGATATTAACATTGGAACAACAGAAGAATTCGTATGAACTCACGCCCTTATAATAACAAGCAAAGCCCTAATTAATAAACAAATATCCACATCACGTCTTACAAACGCCCCCATTCACAGTAGTTTGTCCATCCCCCATCCAATCATCTTCCCCACAACCATCCGGCCGAGTGGCCCGTTGCCGGGAAGATCTGCTGCATCGGAGCATGAACCCCGCGGGCCGCAAACATTCCCACCCAGCATCACTAATACATATGAACTCCATCACATCCTCGCCATGACCAATTCAGTTTTCTCAAGGCAAAAATGACCGTCGATACTTCAGATAGCGTCTGTCCCACGCTCCGCGATGAGCCCCTCAGTGATGAAAAAACCCAAGACGACGCTGCTTCATCACCAAGTCAAGTCGATGAAGAGATTCAAGCCTGCACAACAGATGACCCAGGCGAACCTCCAGATGGTGGATTGCAAGCATGGCTTCAGGTCGTAACAGGCCATCTCGTCGCTTTCAACTCGTGGGGCTACCTCATCAGCTTCGGCATCTTCCAGCCCTACTATGAAGCTCAATTCTCCCTCCCGCCCTCAACAATCTCTTGGATCGGCAGCTTAGAAGTCTGTCTCATTTTCTTCATCGGTACATTCTCCGGCAGAGCTTTCGACGCAGGGTATTACCGTACTGCCCTCGCAGTAGGCCTCTTCCTCCAAATACTAGCCATCTTCATGACCAGCATCGCATCATCGTACTGGCAAGTCCTTCTCGCCCAAGGAATCTGCCAAGGATTAGGGAACGGCATTATTTTCGCTCCGACTATAGCAAACATGTCGACGTATTTTACTAGCAAGAAGACTATTGCTATATCGGCTGGTGCTTGTGGTGCTGGCACAGGAGGAATTGTGTTTCCGCTGATTGCGCAGCAACTTCTCCCCAAGATCGGGTTTCGGTGGACGGTGAGAGTTATGGGATTAGTAGTTGCTGTGTCGTCGATGATTATAATGATCATTGCGAAAACGAGACTCAAAGCGAGAAAGGCTGGGCCGCTGGTTGAATGGGCTGCCTTCAAAGAGCCAGCATATGTCCTCTTTGCGGCGGCAATGTTCTTTACCTTGTGGCCAACATGGATCTCCTACAACTATGTGAGTCTTGTATCAATTGACCTTCGTGACAAATACTGATGATGTCAGGCTCGCCAATACACAACCGACAAACTCTCCGGTTCAGCATCAGACTCATTCCTAATCCTCATCGTCATCAACGCCGTCGGTATTCCAGGCCGCATGATATCCGCCTTTCTCGCCGACCGTCTCTTCGGCGCCATCCCCGTCTTCATACCCACAATATTCTCCGCCTCGCTATGTCTCTATCTCTGGTCGCAAGTATCCTCCCTAACCGGCATGTTCGTCTGGGTCAGCATCTTTGGCTACTTCGGCGCCGCGATACAGAGTCTCTTCCCTTCATGCTGTGCGAGTCTGACACCAGATTTGAGCAAAGCCGGAACAAGAATTGGAATGATATTCTCGATTATTAGCTTTGCGGCGTTGACAGGGTCGCCTTTGGCTGGCAAGTTGATGCAAGCTACGGGCGGGAGCTATTTGGCGGCGCAGATTTGGGGAGGGTCGAGTATGATCCTAGGAATGGGGTTGCTGTATGCGGCGAAAAGAGCTGAGGCGACTCAGCAATGAATAATCTAGGGACCCAGGAAGAGAGTGGCCAGGAGTTGGCTCCCAATTTTGATTAGATCTGTCTCTCTTCTTACCTGTCATGTCATTGTCACTCGTAGCCAAATGCAGTAATTGTGTCCGCTCAATGGTTGTCAACTGGCGTATTCTGTGAGATAGAACAACTTTATTAGACAATTATCAGCTGATTAATGATCGAGCTGGATGATAGACATGATTGCATGTATCTGTGTATTCAGTTTCCGCATGATGAAGCTCAGCATTTGTCACCCAACAATGCAAGGCAGACCTCACCAAAGCAGTTCGTTCCATTCATCTCAGGTAACATCACCAATGCCCAAGCCATCAACTATTTGTCTACCCGCAACTGATAAGCGGTGTTCCTCGTACCAGCTTATCAAACCCATCAATTAATTGTGTCGGAGTCTGCGTTACCGCCTTGAACTCTGTCCAACCCATGGCTTCCACCCACGCGGTCGCAAATGCTTCGCGCCTCGTATTTGCGTCTTTCCAAATGTTTCGAACCTTCTCCCTCTTTTGTGTAATCGTTTCTCCTGCCGCTTCTTTCCCTTCCCAGGACCCATCTTGAACTGCGCAGGGTGGAACTGGCGCAGATGTGGCTCCAGTCTCGAGTATGATGGGAAAGATGACGTTGCTTATCTTGAAAGGCTTAATCACATCTTTTGAGAGATGAGGTTTTGGTGTACGGACACTCAACCCATATGCAGAGGAGATTGTCGATGCTGAGCCGTCGAGGAGAGCGGACTTATCGGCATTGGAAACACTGGGATCTTTGGTCGCGTCATCTGTGGTTCAGCACGATTGATTAGCAAACGCCTAACTAGATAACCGCGTTTTCTTCACTAACACGATGACCACAACGCCGCAGGAAGGTTTCCGGATATTAAATCTGGTCGATATTGATCGTCACTGCTTATGCCTGTGATAGTGATTATGAGATCGGCCTTCAGTCCATTGCTACTCTCTGTCAATTGCATGGGTTTCGCATAGACTTTGTTAGCAGCTCCGACAGCGGTGCCATTCAAGTAAGCCTGTGTGGTTGCCATATTTGATCGGACGTCAAATGCAAATGTCCCGGCTCTCACAGTCCAGACACCCGTGGTGTCGTCCTTGGAGGATAACCCTGATCCGCACGATATCTTCACCTCCTCCTTGGCACCTTGCCCATTTTGCTGAAGCATACCGCGGAAAGTACCAAGACTGGCCTTGCCAGGGGCATTCTGTCCATTACTGTCCCCGAATGTCACCGTCACGTTCTTAATGGGGACCTTGATAGTAAAGGTCCCGTATACTGGAGGACCGCACATGTACAAGCTGGCCGTGATATCGAATCCGAAACTCACCCAGATGAAAAGTACATAGTCGCTCCACGAGACGCTGATATCGATCAAAACCTCCAAGACATAATGGAAAGGGTCGAAGTTCATGAGAAAGTCGATCAGGGCTGAGAACGATGCGTGAAGGCCACAAGCATCACATGTTGCGAGCATTGAAGCACCTCCCATACACGTCTTTGGCGTGATGGCAAAGTATGCACCAGCTTTGGCGAATACTTGATCCGAAACTTGCCATGAAATACCAATTTGTGGGATCTCCCGAGGATAGTATGCTGGTGGCGTGAACTTGGGATGGTACCCTCCCAGGGCGAAAACCCAGTCCCCAGCATAAGGCGAGGGACCAAACCAAGTGGCTGCGGCAAATCCTCCAGTGAGATGACACGAGGAGTCGATCACATATGAGTTGGGTGAGAGGCACCCAGAGACTAGCATAGATCCATTGACCAGATCAAATACCGCGGTAATGCCAAGCTCGACGGAAGCGAAGAGCTTCGTGGCACCGCTTTTAGGCATCTGCGCTTTGCAATCGGCAAAGACTCCAATATGGGAGAGAACCCCGTTTTGGATCTTGAAGACGGCTGCGATCTTCGCATCGAGCATATTGAATGCAGATCCTCTGACCCCAGCGCCCACCCAAAACGAGTCTGCAACGGGTGTGAACCATGTTGTTTCTGCAAGTTGAGTAAATATCTGCAGAGGATCAAGCGGCGCTGGTGGTTGGCCCATTGCGATGAGCGGAAACAAAGATACCGAAGAAGGATCTGGAAATCTGATGTCGGAGTTGTATCCAAAACCCGCAGTCACGTCAGATATCTCGATCCCATTGATGTTCAGCAACGGCCCGCCCAAAGCTAATATGACGAAGGCTGTCTTAACCTCCTCGCTCCCCATCTTGATGGTCCCGTATGCGCCAACCGCTTGGAAGATATACGGCTTAAACGCCGCCATCACGCCGCCCATGTAAAAGTCATCGCGTTTGATCAATGCGCCGGCAAGATCGAGCGGGGGAGAGTCGATTGCTAACCCGAACCCGGAGAGTGAGGGAACGAAGGTGAACGTGTCTTTGGAGAGATCAGAGAGCTTGAGCCCGAGTCCAAAATCCATCATCTTCATCTCAATGGGCCCAACCTCGAGTGTTGCATTAAGCACGACGACTATGTTTCCACTTTCGAACTTCAGCCCAATGTTAGAGATGGTTAAGGGGCCGAGCCGCTTCTGGAACTTCACTGTCGATGTATTTGAAGTTGTGTCGACCTTCCTCTCGGGAGGCAATACCGCGGGGTCAAACCAGCCATTACCATTATCTTGGGCATCCGGCGCCGTCTTTTTGGTCGTCTGCTTCCCAAAGGTGTGATTCAGAAGG
This sequence comes from Fusarium sp. NRRL 52700, assembly GCA_013396095.1. Taxonomy (NCBI): domain Eukaryota; kingdom Fungi; phylum Ascomycota; class Sordariomycetes; order Hypocreales; family Nectriaceae; genus Fusarium; species Fusarium sp. NRRL 52700. The sequence continues at coordinate 305,348 of JAAQRM010000041.1, forward strand.
ACCTCTCCATTCGACATGATGCCTGTGTGGAAACCTGCCTGAAAGGCTTCCTCATCTTTATCGTTCGTAGTACTGTAAGTTGCCATCGCTGTCGCGAGTGATGGATCCAAGGCTGCTAGATCGCTCCTTTTTATGTCACTGTCCGTCCACAGAATGTACAGGCTGTCGAAAGGGCTCTTGAACTGCTTAAGCACGGGTATGTTCGGCATGGGTATCTCAAACTGGTTGAGTGAGATCAACAGAAACCGCTTCAATACACCATTTTCTTCTGTGGAAGTATATTGGCAGTATGTGAAAACGAACCGGTCGATCTGCAATTTGGCCCGGAGATTCATGTTCTTCTTGGTGCCTTGCGCTTCTGGACTGACTTGAATGGCCAGTCCGGATGAAGTGCCCCTTCTCACGAGAACAAGACTGCCGACCTGTTCTATTATGCTCTTTAATAACTCATCATCAGGACTCAAAGTACCCAGAAGGCGTTCGATGGTGATATCCTGGCTAACAGTCTCCTCGAAACCCAGTTTCATAGTCCACTGACCGTCCAAAGGGTAATTATACTCGAACAGCAAGTGAGGAGGCCGCGACTCATCCCTCCCCAGACCAATCTCGACATCTCCCTTGATTTGCAGCTCTGTGGCCTGCTGCGCGATGGTAACCGAGGCACTCTTTTGCATCTTGTACCTGATAGACAAACTACGCACCATAATCGAACCCATTACCTTGACCAGGGCCGTTTGCTGCGACGAGTCGAAGAACTGCCAGACATGAGCGAGACTGAGGTCCGCCACATTGGCTTCTATATCCCAGCCATTGTTAGAATCGTAAGAGAAGATACCAGTCAAAAGACTCGGTCCCAGCGTGGAGTCCAAATCTATGAGATTGTCTGGAGGAGAGATCTGAACAGCCAGCTGAAGACTCAGATATTTACCTCGAGGGCCCCACGTGCCGTTTATTGACATTTGGCCCAGTGAGATGGTAGGTAGCCGGTCACCTGGAAGAGTGCAGTTCTCCAGCGTTCCCCAGATAGCAACAGTTTTGTCCTCATATCCGAAGCCAAGAGCGGTCACATCTGTTGGAATGCCAGCTGGAGGCTGTGATACTTCAAGCCCAGGTATGAGCTTGAGAAGGGAGATCGACGAAGCAGCCTTGGGTTGTGGTCCATAATCGTCGCAGACCTCATAGGCAGGAAGAAGCTGATACGGTAACCCTTTCACGAGAGGGCTGAGGTTCGGCGTCCACAGACTAGCTCGAAAGCGTAGCTTGCGAGGAGGGTCAGCTTGGTATGCTATGCATATGTTTGCAGACACAAGGGAGTCGTTATCGCCTTTGGCATGAAAGATGGCCTCGAAATCCAGCGCCAGGCTCTTGGGTGCGAAGGACGTAGCATTCGCGTCGTATGGCAACACGGCCCGTCGGAAGGCGATGTCGGAGAAGAAATCGCCAGGTATATTCGCACGGATAACTGAAGTCTCAGGAAGTCCGATGACATTTCCCAGTTTAATTGACAATTTGTCAATGGTCAAGAGGTTTGGTCCACAACGGAGTGTTATTGCCGGGTCACCGTCATCTCGAAGAACATCGATTTCAATGTCAAGGGAGTCGGCATTACTTGAGAGTGTGAGCTTGGAGTGAAGCCAGATTCTCGCGAATCCCTGAACAGAAACTTCAGTTTTCTCTTCGTCTCCCTGAGTCGTCGCCCTTGAACTGTACCACTTGAACGTCATGCCCAAGTCGGCGAGGGAGACGGAGCTGCCAATTTTACCAAGAATCTTGTTGAGGGATTCTTTGAAGCCATCACTTCCTTCACCCAATCCAAACTCCAATCTGATGGTCGTTAGATCTCCTAGAAATGGTGTATACCATATGGCAGATCCTCGCTGTACAACCTCGTGTGTCTGCTTGAGGTGCCAAGTGGATTTCAAGACCAGGCTTGCCAAGGATGACTGAGAAGATCCAAGAAGGGTTGAGTCCCATCCTGTGTAATCACCTAGTGTCTTCATGATGTTGGAGCCGGTACCTTCCCACGGTGTTGTGTCCGGTGACAGTCCAAACCCAATCATCCCTGTGCCTGGGAATGTACCAAGTCTCGAGTCGGTGTCAGGTTTGTGGTCCAGTACTACCGCCTCATCCAAGTTCAGAGTCGAAAACGTCACCCCGTTGCGCAGAGACAATTGAAAACTGCTCGGAATGCTCATGGCGGTCCCAGCATTCTTGGTAAGGTCCTCATCGAAAACGCCAAAGATCGATTCTACACCCGCCCAGCTCCGCATCCAAGAGAGCCAAGCATCGTCAGTGGTATGAACCGCGAGGTAAGAAGTCCTGTGTGTACTCTGAAGATCGGGTGTGTCAAACCCGATAATACCATGAGGGAGTGTTGCCACGAATGAATCCCATGCGTGCCCGACTGGCAGTGGAGCCAAGAATTCCGGGATATAAGGCGGATTGCTTTCGAGGAAGCTACTACAACACAGAGCCCAAGTTATCTTGTAAGGTACGTGGCCCGGATCTATCTTTGGGTTCTCAAAGAGGATTTCTTCTTCATCCTTGTCGTTGCCGCCAGCAGCACTTACCAGAGTTATCAATGAACCTGGAGGGATTTGCGGTGTTTTCTTGACTTTCTTATACTCTACAAACGGATTTGCCGCTTGTTTATCTTGACTAGTCGGCGTGGAGTCGGCTCCGGCTATAGCGTTATGTCTCCGCTTATTCGTCTCTTGTTGTGGAATGACGTCTATTTTGAGTTTTTCGGACTGTTTCAAATAGTAGACCCTATTCTTTTCTTCGAGACGTTTCGATAATGGATCGGCTTGCAGAACGCCAATGAACCAGACCTGGTCTCCTTGACAATTCGCAGCGCCTGTACTGGTGGATGAGCAACCGGGCCCAGTGTTAGGCCTGATCCTGCAAATCTGGCTCAAGCGCTTCGAGAGCTCCATGGCGATGAAGTTGAACGCCTTTGGTCGCGAGACTGTATTGTTCGTCGTATTGGACTTAGCCCAGATTTGTATGATTTGCCATGTATTCTTTCGAGTACCGAAATACTTAGCAATCGCCTCCTGGTACTTGAGGATCTTGGCTGCTTTGCCAGTCTGGCCTGATGGAAGCTGTAAGAAGGGCTGTGTTGAAAAGCGATGGAACATTGCATAGTCGTTGTTGTCGTCGATCCTCATCCAGTGAGGATACTGCGTAAGCCAAAGAGAGCTTGAGACATCTGTCAAGCGACTGCCCTGAGCGAGACTATCAAAGTACCCAATGAGGTACAGAAGAGTCTCAGGACTTGGATGACCATTTCTTTCGCCTGCTGAGATAATTACATTAGTTGGCTTATACTGAACCAACATATCAAGGGGCGTAGAGGATTTTGCGCCGTGATGGCTGAGTTTGATGTTTGGGATCGTCACATCCTTTCCGATCCAATCTACAATCCGAGACTCGTTCTGATAGTTCAGGTCCCCTGCAAAGTAATGTGATACTTTCCCCCCAGGCCAGACGATGATATTCGCGATCGATCGCATATTTGTGACAGTGATTGGCGAGTCTATCACTGATATTTTATGATTCGAAATTGTGGATTTATTGCACGCCACGCAGAACATGGCTGGTTTCTTATACCCATTCCCTTTTGTAGAGTATAGCCCCTTAGCTCCTCCACCAGGTAAGTTGTCCTTCCTGGGTACGAAGTCCTCAAAGAAGTCGGCCCCGATTAGAGTCTCTCCGTGGTAGAACTTGGCACATTTTTTGGAATGGCCCAGTGTGATCGTGAGAGGGTCTCCCTGTTCCACTGTGAACTTGCATTTTTTTGGGAACTTGTCGTCCGGAGCGTATATTGTCGTCAGGCCTTTACTCTTGGACTTGAGAAACGGGATACTGCCGTATTGTCTCTGATTTGCCTCCATGAGATTTTGAATGCCCTCCCAGTGATCCGCGTCCCAGTGTGTAACGACGATGGCGTCGAGCGGGAGCATCGTGGCCACAGGCGTGTTTGTGTATAGCGAGGGCAGCTCCTCGAGAAGTTTCTGCATACGATTACAACCATCATTATTGCCGTCGCCTCCGTCTACCAGAACTACTCGGTCATATTCGTACGTGGGTGGTTCAGTCGGCTTGGTGAAGCTTGCTTTCGCGCGAATGTGGATGGCAGAGTCTCCGGCTCCCACGTTGATATGGAATGAGTGAACAACCCATTCTTCGTCCATTATGATACAAGAGATCCAGCCATACAAGGCTGTCTCCCTACCAAATGATGCTTCAAGAAACAGATTCCCTCGTGGTAAGACCTGAAGTGAAACGCATGCCGACTTAGGGCATGGACGTTCGGCTCGCTTTGCGAAGTGAAAGACTTTCCTGGGCTAGCACACTACCTACATCATACAAGTAGCTGGTGGGCGTCCATATATCAACTGCACTGCCTGCCTGTTCACCGAGACCTCCCACTCTTCTACTGTTTGCGGTGGTGGAGTGGCCGGGGCACTTCAATAGCCGGGTCGGCGAATTATCAAGCGAAAGCAAAGCTTATCTTTATTTGGACAGCAGCATAAAACGAACCCTTTATCTGCAGTTAATGTCCATATTAAGAACGCCACACCCCGCAACCGAGAGCGAATGACAGCTAAACACGATATAAAGTTAATAGATATCGTATGCTATTCCTTTCAGCTTATGCAATAGGGTGGAGATAGCATTGGGGGGGGCCATCATGGCCTCGCTCTTTCCATCCAATAAAGATCAGTCATTCCAAAGAGGGGGGTTACAGAGAAAAGAGGATAGATGACAGCTGAGGTAGCCAAGATCTAGATCGCTGCAATGTATAGACAGTGGGCTACCAGAACGGAGTACGTCTGATTCGCTCAAAGCACGAGTAATTCTCGGAATCAAGTGACGTGCGAACCTAGGTGCTACTCTGGCTGAAATATATAAAATATTGGTGCATTTCTTTTGTATCGTAAGTCTGGTAGTATGAGATATCTCAAGCCCACTGTCTAACTTACGAAAGTGTGTGCCCTCTCCTATCTCAGTCTTGAAAACAGGCAAGATGGGCAATATTCCCACTATTCATATAAATATCCCCTCGTGCTACCTCAAACCAGCGGGCTCGGTCGAGCCACAGCTTCCCGACGGGACCTTTTCCTACGATGCCCAAGAAGACTACTGGAAACCCTTGTCCAACGACCCCAGACGTCAAGAATTCCGAATTCAGGGCAAGAATGAGTTTGTATTTATCGCTGGGGCGCAGTACACGTACAAGCCGAATACTTCGCTGCATATAAAGTGCAAGAAGGCAACATTCTTGCCTCACCCAACGGACCCCAGCCAGAAAAGTGTCGTGGTTCGCATGCCTGGCGCAGACGCGGAGCAGAACTTGCTCGCGAAGGCAGAGGATGGGAAGAGCGGGACCGGGGCTAAATATCGGCTTGAGTGGCCCGAAGAAGTGGCGTGGCCCGACGAAGTAGCCGCCTGGAAGGAGTTCATAAACGTGATCACGTCGGCCGACGCCGCCACCTGGGGAGGTAACGGGATGGACGGCGCGACCGGCTCACAGGGTGCGGACGCAGGGAATCTGACCATCGAGGCGGACTCATACGACATGAGTGCGCTCCCTGATGACAGGGTGTTCTTCGTAGCCGACTGCACGGGAGGCAGAGGGCAGCAGGGTGGTGACGGTGGTGACGGAGGCAGTGGCGGTGACAGTGTCGTCGCTGCCGGAACTAGTTTCAGCGAAATTCAAGCGTGGGGTGCCAGTTATATGTATGGAGCCAAAGGCGGCGATGGGGGACGGCAGGGTGCAGGAGGCTACGGAGGCAGCGGAGGACTGTTCACTATCAATCTGCCAAAGGAATTAGCCGGCGGCAGCAAACTCACAGCCAGATTTGGTGTTCAGTCGAACGTGGGCACACCTGGGGCTGCTGGGGCAGCCGGAAAACCAGGACCTGGTGGTGGTTACGGAGAGTGGCGGATGTTCAAATATGCTTTCAACGGATGGTCGCTGTCCAAATTCCCAATGAACAACATCTCCAAGGAGAACATTATGGCGGAGCTGAGATCGAAACTTGAGTTGGACTTGTCGTCTGATGATGTAAAGCGATGGGCAACGTGGTTTATCACCGACACAGAAACATATGCAGTCAATGGCGACATACCCAAACCCCTGGATGAAGAGGAGATACAGTATCAAAGGGCGCATGCTGGGCAACATGAACCCGAGACGAGTCCAAATATCGTCTTTTATACAGGTAAATGAGTAATATATTCATTATTTCAGGCTGCCTATATTATAATATGATCACTATAGGTCTTTAGTCTCGACAAGCTTCACCTGCGCTGTTGATGTGATCGGGATTGGGCTGTCTCTGTAGTACTCGCTCATCTTGATAGTGAAAACCGCATTCAATGTCTGAGGTAAAACGTTCAAAGACACTTGTCGCAAAACAAACGTCAATTCTCTGTTGAACATGGTCAGACAGCTTTTCGGAGATGTGGTGATGTTTCCCTTGCTTCGTGCTGTCAAGTTCACAATCACTTCGGCCGCCTCGCTATTTGCGACGACCGGACAACTTATCCCTGGAATGTACCGAATGTTGTTTGCCATGTATGCCCCTGGTCCTGTGTAGCCAAGGAGGAAAGAATTGACAGAACCGTTTGTTTCAGATGGGATGTGAATCGCCATCCGGCGGAGTGCATATGGCGTGTCTACAGCTTGTTGCCGCCTCTGAATGCCAAAGACGAGGTTCAATGGTCCTTTGGCGTCATGCGGAACCCTGGTCTCAGCCCCGGACGGATCATTGAAGAGTTTGTAGCCTAAAGCATAAACTTGTAGGACATACTGAGGCTCAGAGGGCAAGGGTGACGCAGGTGTTTGAGTGCCACTGTCTGAGCCCAATTCTTCCCTATCATCAGGTACCGTTCTTGAGATTACCGACCAGTAGGGAGGTCGGGGACTTGGATAGATCGACCCTTGAGTATTTTCGGATCGTCTTGGTGTGGCATCGTGGAGAAGCCTCTGTAAATTGTCTCTTGTGTCCTTTTCTCGCTTCTTATATTGTGACCCCAAACCATGCAGATCTTGAACCGCGAGCATAGTGATTTTAAAGTCACCCACAAGATGATCCGGATCGAGGGGTGGGAGTGTCAAGCTCAATTTCGCCAACGTATAGGACAAATGAAGAGCAAGGAGCGCAGACGAGGGTGCCGTTTCCGAAAACGTGGCACCTGGACGATTTGTGAGGAAGTCGTAGACATCCTTAGCAAGGTTCTCTGCCAATACGATACCGTATTGACTGTTTAGAATTGTCTCCGATGGTTTCGGAACACGTGTGTCGAATGGCTTCATGGGCACATTGTCGGGACTGGCGGACTTGGTGGTAATGTTCCTATAAGCCATCTCGATCTTCCCATCCTCAATCTTTCCGTTGTAGGCCAAGAAGCACTGTTCATGAGGAGGTTGACATATCTCAATCCCTTGCGGGAACTCGACATTGTTTAATGCCCGGTCGAACAACACCAACAAGATATCAGGAGCCAATTTCACTCTTCTCAAGATTGTGGCTCGAGAGTCTTTTGTCTTTCGAGGCGCTTGGATCCCCAGATCTTCGAAGTCTGCGACAAGTGGTGATCGAAGGAGGAAGCCTGAGATTGGAACCTGCGGCTGATATCCTGATTTTGTATTCTTAGTTGCGAAGAACGTTTGGAGCTGAAGTTTGATGGCTGCTCTGACCGAGTCTTGGTCGCCTTCCACGTGGTTCCCAATGCTCAGTGCGCCGTCTAGATAGGCGTTCAGCCAAGTTGGGTCAACGTAGAAGAACCGAATCGAGTTCGGTGGCAGACTTGATGGTTCCATGAACAAGTGATACCAAGGTACATTGGCTAAAAACAATGCATCATAGACCCACGCGACAACGGCAGCCCAGTCCGAGGACGAGGGATTATTCTGCCCATCGTAAAGCTCAGCAGAAAGGCCTTGGCCCAGCTTGTTTATCTCTGTATTTACAGCATTCGCAAATTCGGCTCTCATCTTTTCACCCCAGATGCTTAAGCCATCGTCCCTTTCAGGTGAAACGCTACTGGACCATTTAAGCTTGTTATCCTTCTTGGCATCGGACAACTTCAATAGTGAGTCTGTTGCAGAGATTAAGCGTTTCAAGGCTGCTGGCGCACCATCTTGACTTCCCATGACTTCTGCCTTCGCAGCCAACAATGCTCGCTTGTAGACGGTAGTTCGAAGCCGAACGAATGAGCTCAGGAACTTCTCGTCAGCAAGAGCATTTGCTTTACCCAAGTTCCAAGCGGAGGCATACGAATTATCAACCAGGCCAATTTCTGTATCTAGGATCTGCAGCTGGGTTGAGAATAGATGGATCGGCTTATTGAGGGCAGTGTTAGCAGAAGGAATGGTTGGAATGAGCACGCCACGCTGGAGGGCAATTGTTTCTTCTCCAGAGATGGTCCGATATCGAGTCAATGAATAGCCATCTCTGATGCGTTTGCCCACACGCTGCCTGTCCGCCTCTTGGGCGCTCAGTAGCCCGGCATATTTGTCCTCGCTTGGCCGTAGCCATTCAAGCCCACTTGTAGGTGTGCCGATTGCTTTCAGGGCATTCGCAAACTCGGCCTCATCGTCTTGGAGAGTATAACTAAACGTCCAGCTGAAGAGTGAACAAATGGTCACCAGCTCAGTGTCGGACGATGGTTTGAAGCTCGGGTCAATACCCTCGAGAGATACAAGATGCGCGACGGCACCCAGAGATGAAGAATCTTGATTCTGTGAAGAGCCAGTGCGATTCGCAATGACCACGCTGAAGCAGTCATCTGTCACAGACGCTGCCGCAGCTTTTAGAGCTTCACTACCAACCTTCCTAACATGAGCCAGGTACCCGTAGGAAGTCAAGTCGGTATCTCCGGTCGGACTGCCATCGCTCTTGTAAGATTGGCAAAGTGCCTGGAACAGGTGCCTGTTGACGCATATGAAGTCTGCCAGCGAATCCTCTTCGTCCGGCGAGGCCTCGTCATGTTTATATGGGGTACATATATCCGATGTTCCTGCTCGGATCACGTCCGACACTTTGAGACGAGTAGCTCGTGTACTAGAAAGGGCCTTCCCAGCAAAGATACCAGTACCCGGCGAGACAAGCTCGTCAGGTCGAAATACCCATAATGCCAACCATGGAATGCGCGCCCTCTCTGAACCGTCTTTCGGGGGTGTAGAGGCTCCCATTTGCCGTTCCCAGGGAAGATGCGGATCCTTGAACACTATATGAGGGAGCATGTTGAGGGACACTGTCCCCCCAGATGGAGGGTAGAAAGAGTGAACATCTGATGGGGGCAGGTTAAATCTTGGAGCGACTACTTTGAAAGTCTGACTGTTCGACAGAGTGAACGTATTGCCTTCTGGATCGACGACATCCTGCGTTGCAGTTATGGTCCTCTGTCCTGCAGTGAGTGATGGACCGTAAACCGAATAAAATCTCTGCTCGTCTGGTGCCAAAGCTTCTTCATCGTTGAATGCTTCAGCTGTAAGTGGGTTCTGGCGATGATGCTCGTGGAGCTTTACGAGATATCTCGGATCTGATGTCTGCAAGTCTGGCCCCATTCTCTCAAGTCTATAGCTTCACGATCTGACAAATAAACAGTTCTTTCGTTTCTTTGAAGTAAGAAGCGTGACAGAACAGGGGAGATTTGGAGACCACTGGGGAGACCAGGAAACGTGTGAGTTGTCGCAGCACTCCTTGCTTCTGGTCCACCCTTCTACAGCTATAGCGGAGCAAAGCCCCCACCAACCAGTTCAAGATGATCTCCAGGCGGATCAGGATATCAGTGGGGGCGGGGGAGCTGAAAACCCAAGATTGTTCTAGCCCGGACGCCACAAGAGGGGTGCTGTATAACCACACCCTCAGGTAAATAAAGACTTATCTGACTTATTTAGTGCCCGGTTTAGGCTCCGTTCTCCCCAATGGCCTCTGTGTTTGGGATATGATATGGGGCCATTCTCTTTCTCTAGCTTCCCTCCTCAATAATTATATGATCTGTAGCAAAAGGCATGTACTTAAATTCCACACAAACGAGCTGAGGAACATGCCTTTGTCGCTAGTAGATAATTCACTCATATCTTTTGTCCTTCTCATTCGTTTCTGAGCGCAAAAGATATCCCTCCAGACTTTTGAGGTCGAAAAGAGGGCTTACCAACAAACGAGAATGGCGCCCTCGCCTGATGGATCCGCTACAGCTGCCCCTCGTGATGCAACACTCCTGATTCCCATGAAGATAGATCTTTTGGGATTGGGAAACCAGGAGGCATACTCAAAACAATGCCCCAATGTCACTCTCCTGCCAACAAACTTGTTCGATTATTCCAGACTTCGGTTGCGAAAGCAAACTGTCCAGGCAGACCTACAGGACCATGCAGACTTTGACAGTGCCAGAGTCACAACGGCCAACCCACGGCTCTATGATCCTACCACTTCGCAACCACGCCCTCACGTTTCCGGCATCAGTATATCGTGGACATTGCCGCAGCTGTATCGATGGGAATCAGCATCGGAAAAACAGGATGAGTTTTCTGCAGCTGCTACTCCGCCAAACCGCTGGATGGTCGCGAGAGTGACTCGTAACGCAGCCACCAATGCTGGCTGGGTCATTGAGAGCGACGTCTGCCGGCATATTGACGACATGGACCCCTCGGTCGACCTGATGACTGACGTATCTCAGTATATCCGTGCGCCTGAGAAATTGACAGACGAACGTATTATTGACCTTCAAGGGGAGTATTTCCTCGGCGAGCAGAGGGACTTAGAAGGCTGGGCCGAAAGAAGCGATTCTTCCACCATTGTTCGCGTCAAGCCACTCAAGGCCAACAGTGCAGGCAATATCTTGTTCGCAGACTACCAGCCTCACAACCCCAATGTGTTCAGTTTCCACGATCCCTTGGACGATATACCCGCCGGTACGGAGATCGGATACTCGGTGATAGGATGGCACGCAGACATAAACGAAGATCCATGGATGGGTAAGCCGCCTGACATTACCAATGGACAACTTCTCGCGCAACTGAACATGGTGCTGGACAAGACCAAGATGGACCAAGCCGATGTGACGAAGTGGACAACATCTCAGAGTCCTTCTCGGCATATCTGTCATGGAAGCACGTATACTTTGTTGAAATGGGACCCTGATCCAAAGTCCATCGATGTGCGAGATCCCTCTATCTCCGCAGAGGCTGGGGCAGTCATCATGAAATCGGATGGCAGCTTAGCGATCGGTACCGACCCATTTGACGCACTTGGTGCTTTTATGCAGGCTGGTAATGCGGGCCAGTCGCATCAGGATCTCCAGAAACTGCAAAATATCGCGGTGTCGGGTACTCACGATGCAGATCTAGATAAGCAGACTGCAGCCGAGGAGTTCTTAAGAGTCCTACGAGAATTCAAGCAAGTCGAGGGTGGAAGTCAGTGGAAAGTGGCACCATCCAGCGACAAGGAAGACGGCAAAGTCGATCAAGCCGACCAGGGCGGCTTTCCCACGCCGCAATTGACTGACGAGGACAAGACAGCATTGCAGGAAATAAACGCTGTCCAATGGGCTTGTGATCACATGCGGTTCAATACTGACCATCGGCGCTGGAAGCTCTTCTGCGAATGGTGGCGCTGTGTCACAGACGAGGTCTTTGCCAATCATGCAGACTTGGTGATGGAAATCAAGAGTCTCGACGACAGGCTCATCCACACCAAAAGTCACCTCGAGAATCTTATACGCAATTTTTCGCTGGACAAGAAAACGAAGGTGTCCAACTTCGAGTTAACAAAAGTTCCCTCCGATTCCTTTGTCCAGCGAAAAGACCCGACTGTGGCGCTCCTCGGCTGCAAATCCCCGTGGCCTGATGGGTTCTCTAACTATCAGCCTGTGAGATTGTTATCTCAGTGTATCAAGGCCTTTGAAGCAAAGAATTTCGGAGATGATGCATATCAGGCTGCGATGGACATGACCGATAATATAGTTTCCATCCCCACTGCCGCCGCACTCGCTCATGGAGAACACGTCGGCTATATGTGCGCCAGTGTAGGCGATTCGTTGCTAGGACTCAAAGCCAACGAGGTCGTCCCGCCATACTGCAACGCTGTCTTCAACACCGAGGCTGTCTTGGACAGTCCCCTCGTCCCGCTGTATGTTGAATGGGAGGCAGAGTACTTCCACATCCCGTATAACCTCTGGGAACCTCAACACACCCGACGTACTGCTGCTCAAGTGTACCCAGAGCTGACACAGTCCTTGACGCCGACCAAGGATTCCTCTAGCAACAAGTCTCGTTACCCGCGTCGTGCAATGGGTGGAAGAGCTCTATTGCACCCGAGCCCGGGCGGGTCAGTAGCAAACATACTGCGGAATTCGGTTGGGAGATTGCCAGAGAGCATGGTGGAGAGCGTTCTTGCGGCCGACAAAAGAGATCAATTGTATGCCAACATGGAGGCCATCCCTTCCCTAGCCTGTCGACTCGATGGGTTCCATGACCAGCTTGTCACTCTGATTAGCGGGACAGCTCATGTACGCCCAACGCTTCCGGACGGGACTGCAATGCCTGAAGCGGTGGCTGCGGGCAAAGCTGCTGTATTTACCGCCGACACTCTAGGAATGATTCTCAATCACTGCGATCCACTACCTTACGGAGATGGCGTTGATCCAGAGGCAGTGTTCATTCCCGTAACTCACGGACAAGTCAAGTTCAACAAGTTCAATGTGATCGACAAGTTCGGCAGAGGAGTGGAAGTTGTTGACGGAGACGGCCTCATGCCATCTATCTCATCGATGTACCAGCCGTCATCTCGCATGGTCGACGGCAAGGAGACGCCCAATGTCGTGGTTTCTGCCGGAGATAATTGCGAATACTTCCAGATCCCGCCATGCATCAATCAGCCAGCAAGACTGTTCAACGCGTATCTGAGGCCGGGGAAAACAGGCCAAAGCACCTGGAGGCCTTGCGGCGAGTGGGAAGATCCGGTTTGTGGGTACATCATGTACAACAGCGCCGATCTTTCGTTGCAGGTGTTCACATCTGCTGGGGACTTACGTGCAGAGATTCTGACTTCCGAGGGCAACACCGCCGCAAGAGTCGCTCACGTAAACGAACCTCCCATGAGCCAGGGCCTTTCCGGGCCTCCTCTGACGGATACTGATCAGTGGAAGATGAATATCTTGGATGACTTCATCAAAAGTTTGAAGACGGAACCCTATGCTCTGCGTATGATCGAGATCCTAGGCGACGCTTCCAGCTGTATGGCGCCTCCTGCAGAATCGTATTCCAGTGTCATGAACGCCGCCTTTGGTCGTCCTTTTGCATTGGCTATCGCCGGATGGTCGATTGAACTGAGCCACGAGGAGCTGCAGCCCCAAACAAGCCTTCGGAACCTTGCTGGAAAGTCCTACTCCAAGCTTTCTGACTACGACCTGCCTCTCCATCTCGGACTAAAAGAATACTCCGACGATGGTTTGGCCGCGTATATGCCTTTGCGGTCAGACGTCCCGATACAACCAGACTTTGGCAACATCTTTACGTTCTGGCCCAGCGGCGTGGCTGAGACCGACCTGAACGAAGACTTTGCATGCAACCCAATACATCCATCTACACTGCCCAGCCTGAAAGCCCGTCATGTCGACTTGTTCCAAAGTGGCGATCTCCTAGAAGTAAATGACATGATCAAAAGACGACAGGAACAAATCCTTCCCTTCTGTCTCCTTGTCGATGTTTTCCACCCCGTAAAAGCCCAGACGGGCGTCCTCCCCCCATCAAGCCTAGCACTTCCAGACTGGGCCGTGCAACAAGCGCTGCGAAAGATCAGGCTGTGCTACCGCGCGGGACCGTTCCTATTCCGAGAAGATCCTCTCAAATCACTGAGCCCGACGGGAGCAGAAGAGACTCCAGCACTGCCAGCTGCAGGTGGCGGGGTTCACGTCCCGGTCGTGCCGTACGGGAAGTGGTCATGGTTGCAGCCTTATATTGTGGACGGTAACATGAAGTACTGCAGCATAGATGTCGATAAGGCCGAGGCAAAGGGTGATGTTCTCGAAGTGCGCAAGTATCCATTCACAATGGCCGATGGTATTATGGTGTCGACGGAGCCGTTGCTCCATAAAATCTAGGCGCTCGAGCAAGATATGAGACATGGCGGAGGCTTGCTTGTTGCTCTATCTAGTTCAGTTAATGTCCAGTTTCATGACAATGTGTCTGCTAGGTCGTATGTTTTCATTCATATACCGCACGTGTTCAGATGCCACTTACCATTTTAAACAGATATTTCTCGATGCTTGGTCAAAGCCAATTCGTACTAAGCTGCGACCATGCATGCGAGCCGCCGGCTTCTGTTGAGAACTTGGTCGTTGTCCATACGCTTCTTGCTCCTGACGAACATATACTCGAGCTTGTGACCACCAATGCCAATGAGGGAAAACACGAAGTACATTTAGAGATTATCGATGCGGCATAGTGAAGCAATTTTATGTAGCGTTGGTGATCCAGGCGAAATGAGCTGAGGTCAGAGAAAAGCAATAAGTCATAATACCATTGAGTTTATTGTTCATTACTGACATAAATTGAACCATATTCATGCGGTGTTGTGTTGCAATCCGCACAATTGTATGGCCGCTCTGTTGGGTCCCGACATCCAATGAATGCCTCCAAAATTTCACCACCACCAAATTCCTAAAACCAACATCACCACCCTCCTCAGCATGTCCGCAACACCATGGATATGCCGAACCTGCACAAGAGCATTAACACGCTCTCACATGCGCCAATTCGTGCGCTTCACTACCAATAGTCCGATCTCCCCCCTCATTTACTCTCCCCAAAGTGCCCCAGGCTAACCATCACAGATGCCTCACCACTGCTCGCACCCGCTCTCCTCCAGCGCGCTCAATCTCTCACAACTGAACACGACGACCTCCAGAAAACCCTCAACAACTCTTTCGATTCTACCATAGCCAAACGCGTCGGCGAATTATCCCGTGTGGCCGAAGCCCTGAAAGCATGGCAGACCACCCAAGCCTCCGTCGCCGAATTGACCTCCATGCTCAACGACCCCGACCAAGACGCCGATCTCGCTGCCATTGCCCGCGATGAACTCTCCTCCGAAACAGGCAAACTCGAATCCCTCGCCCGCAGACTCTCCGCCAGCTTAACGCCCCGCCATCCCTTTGCAGATTTCCCATGTATGCTGGAATTCCGCCCTGGGCCAGGTGGTCTTGAAGGACGGTACTTTATGGATACTTTGTTCAAGATGTACAAAGCGCTGTGCATGCGCCGCGGTTACCGCCACACAGTAGTAAAGTACGAATTCGCCGATACCGCAGGAGACTCGTCCTCTTCCGCCGGCGAAAACCCTCTCCAAGAAGCTATTCTCGAAGTCCACGACCAAGGCGCCTTCGACATCTTCCGAAGCGAAGCAGGCATGCACCGCGTCCAACGCATCCCCAGCACCGAGACCAAAGGCCGCGTGCACACCAGCGCCGTCGCAGTCTGGGTCCTCCCCTCGTTCCCCGAGAACGGCGCTGCGAATATCGACTTTGACGACCCAGAGAGCGATTTCTACGTCAATCCGCAAGAGGTCAAGATTGAGACGATGCGGGCGAGAGGTGCGGGGGGACAACACGTTAACAAGACTGAGTCTGCTATTCGGATGACGCATTTGCCTACTGGTACTACTGTGTCGATGCAGGATCATCGGTCGCAGCAACGTAATCGTGAAGAGGCGTGGAAACTGCTTCGTTCGCGAATTGCTGATCAGCGACGAGAAGCTCGTGAAGAAGAAGCGTCAAATCTGAGAAACAGCGTTCTGTCGAAGACGCAGATCACACGAGGTGATAAGATCCGAACGTACAACTACAACCAAGACCGATGTACGGACCATCGCGCAGGCGTTGACGTGCACGATCTACCGAATGTCCTCGAGGGCGGCGAAAAGCTAGATCGAATCATGGATGGCGCAAAAGATTGGCTTGTGAACAAAGACATTGAACTCCTCATGGCCGAAGAAGAAGCCAAAGAGAAGCTCAATGGCAAGAAATAGACATGTACAACACTGTAGCATAGACATTGTATTATCATGTACAGAACCCGCTGTAGGGAACCCAAAACTGCTGAATAGATGACGATATCCGACGCTTCATATCTTCGTGCCATTGTACGTATCAAGAACGGAACCAAACTCCAGCATGCATCCGATGAGAATACCGCAGTCCCAGCCAACTCCATGCATCAAAGTCCATTTCACATTAATCCTCCAAGGACAACCTTTCCGATACTAGCCACCTCCGTCTTGACATGACTTCTACTCTGCTCTTCGAAATCTCGTACTATGCCTTGCACGATTATCTTGCGCACGCGCGAATCCGCTTTCGTAAAGAGTTCGGCGACAGGTGCAGAACACTCTCTAGGTGAAGGTACCAACGCCAGAAATCTCGTGTAGCAATCGATCAGCACATCGCACAGCGTCGCAAACGTCTCAAAGTAATCGGGATCAAACGGTAACGAAGGCGTGAGCAGAAAAGTATACTCCTCGCCGGGGAGGAGATCTGTTTCAGCAGCTGCAAAGTTCATCACTGCTGGTGCGGGACCACTGGCTGCGGGGAGGGAAGCCATTTCGTCGACCATGGGGTGCATGTCAGCTGCTGATGTTGAGCGACGAGATTTACCGCCTGGACGACGGAACATGCTTGGCAGACGCGCGCGGGTGAGCGATGAAGCGGTTGATGATTCGCCGTGGAGTTGTTGGAAGGAGTCGAACTCGGAGAGGAGGGAATTGAGACTTCGGAGGAATTCGATCGATGTGGAGGAGTACAGGTCGATGATTGTCGGGAGGGAGAGGCCGAGGAGGAGATGGTTCGTTGCTTTGCGGCCAAGTTTTCGAGCGTCGAGGGAGGGCATGCGAGTGAGGTCTGTCTTTTCAAAGAGATATGTCTTGAACCAATAAATCCGTCCTTCATGTCTATACCACTGTTAGTTCCCACCCAGATTACTTCGCTCAAGGTCCAACATACGCTTTCCGCAGATACTCCAGCGTTGCGATACGCTTATTCGCAAGCTCCGTAACATGGTGATGCATTATACCCGCCTCATTCTGCTGCCACATACCCGACGTCCCAACCGCCCCATTCGGCATTATCCCAATCGGCGTATTCGGCACAATCCCCCCATGAAGGGTCGTCGACCCCGTCGCACTGCGAGTCAACATCTGCACTTCCACCGGCTGCGCCGTCTCCACACCGTCTGGTCTCGGGGCTACCTTTGCAGCAGCAGAGAGAGCGTAGTCTGGCAGCGCAGGAGGCGCCGCAGCATCCGTGACAAAGGCGTTGGGCCCGTTACCAAACGAACTCCCGCGTCTGCTCGACAGGGACGCCTTCCGCGAGAAGGACGCTTTGCGGTCTTTGGGGAGGATGCTTGTGTTTAGAGGATCGACGGAGTGGCCGTCGCGCGTAGTTGGGCGAGAAGCAGCGTTGGAGGAGAAGATGGAGGTTGAGAAGATGGGCGTGCCCGTGTTGTTTGGTGTTTTGGGAGGCATGTTTTTGTGAGGATCTGGCCCGGGGGGCGTAAGGTTGCGTGTGTGGTTGTTTTCTCTAGCCGTGCGTTAAAGGAGAGCGAGGGGTGTGTGACGATCGGCAGTCGAAGCTGGCGTTTTCGTCGAGAGCCGCACGCGGATGGCAGCGTCGCAATGAATCCACGTGGAGGGGTTTGAGATTAGGTGTCAGATGTTTCGCTTGACGATACGCCTATGGCGCTCAGCGCCGCTTTTCGTCGCTTCGATTATCGTTCTCGTGAATCTCAATGTCGGATCGTCGTGCTCATCGGTTCCTGTGACGAAATTCTAGAAAATGGTGGTGAATGGGTGTATCGCTGGAAGGTGAACCCCTGGCGCCGAATGTGGATTGGGCGGGAATTGCTTTTGGAATGGAAGGAAAATAGAAGATCCAGGGCCTGGCGCGCGCATGGGTAAGGTGAGGCGAGGTGAGGTCAGGGTCCAAATTGAAGATCCACTTAAACCACCTCCAGCGAACACCGGAATAAACCGCGCTTCTTGGCAAGATGCGCATAGAGGATCGGTTTCGTGATTTTGATTGGGAGAAATAAGGGCCGATTGAAGATGATGTTTTGTTTAGCGGTCGCAGGCTCAAACATGTCACAGCGAAAATGGGTACAATGTTGAAGTTGGCTAGCACCTATGCGCGTAAAGGCCTTGAACTTGAGCCTTGACAGAAAGATACTCGGATAGGCGTATGATACCGCAATACGTTCAGAAGACTATATAGTGAGGAGTTCTTCATTTTCACTGTTTCCGTCGATTTTAGAGCATGCAAGTCAATCACAAGATGGCAGACAAACCATTATGTGAATGAGTGCCTTACCCTGTAGGAGCAAGATCGCCTTCATCACGATGGAGGAGTTCTGGAAACAATACCATGTCAGACTTGTCCAGACGAGAGTGGCTCACGTCTTCTTAGCTACCAACATTTGGCGTCATGTAATTACACATCCAGTCTTGCATGCTCTTGCTGGGCCAACCCGCCTCTCTTCATCCCTTATTTCTCCTAAGGCTTAACGGCTTGAATTGAGCCAAGGCTGTATAGTTTGGTCGACGGTTAGAGAAAGTTTCTAGTATGAACTTTATGCAATATAAGATTAACTGCTTAGGTACTTTCTCTATAAATAATCAGTAGACCTAATACTGAAAATGTCTACGGTCAGCCAGGCTCTGCACAAAGTACAAGTTTCAAGGCCTCGATTTAAGCTCAGCCCAGCACGCTAACACCGTGACGTCTTTGTGAAACACCAAGACCCCTCACTCACTCACCTCAAAGCACCATCGCAACCATCTTCAATAAGAGCAACAACGCATGCATATTAGATATCCATTCAAAAATGACAACAATTCACATCTTACGCCATGGTCAAGCTCTACACAAGTAATCAACCCTCCATCCCATCCCATCTCTCATCTCACTAACAACCCAGCGTCGAGAGAGGCTATCCCCACCGCGATCCTCCCCTAACAGACCTAGGCGCCCGTCAAGCCCGCGCCATCCAACAAACCATAAAAGTCCAACCAGACCTAATAGTCGTATCGCCTATGACACGAACCATACAGACAATGTACATCGTCTTCCGCTATCTCCTCCACAGCACAAAAACCCCAGTCCAAGTATGGCCCGACCTCCGCGAAGCCCACGACGCAACCTGCAACAAGGGGATTTCACGGAAAGAATTAGCAGACAAGTTTCCAAACCTTGACTTTTCAGCTTGTCCGGAGAAGTGGGACTTTCCGCCGCATAGCCCGGATGATGCGACGGTGCGAGCCGAAAGAGTTCGGCGGTGGTTGAAGGATGTTGCTAGGGCTGGGGGCTATAAGAATATCATGCTCGTCACGCATCGAGGCATTGCTGCGTTTCTTGTGCAGGGCGATAGATTCAGTGTTTGCGGTAAGAGTATCAGTACAAAGTGAGATCCTAGCTGATGATGTAGAACACCGATCATATCGCTTCGCCACGAGTGAGGAAGGCGATAAAGCAAGACATGGAGTTAACGTAGATACAGGCCTTGAGCAAGATTTTGGCCCCACGGTGCTGATACCAGCCGAGCAGCCGAAAACTCGCCAAGAGCAGCAGTCAAGCTGACGGGTACTATCAATAGATGCAGAGCCTCTGGTCTGAAAACATCATCTCTCTGCTTGGACGATCATGAGGGTTGGGAGAATACAACCTTGGACTCCAGTGCTGACCCCGTCTCACTAAGCAAAAACAATGATCAACCGGAAATATTGCTAGAAGAGTCCATTGGTGGCCACGTCAACATAAGCGGAATACCACCCTTCCATTCGCAATCACCGAGCCCACTTTCAATCCCATCAATTTGGGGTCCATGACAAATTGAAGTAAGCCTGAACAAACCCACAAATCTCCCATCGTTTCGAAACAAAAATCTAATTGGCTAAACAAGTACCAGCACCGGAACTATCCAGCAAACTATCGATAGTTTAACTAAAATAAAGAGGCGCTACAGCCAAGCCTCATGAGTATATTTACAGATACCAACTCTCATCTCTACATCAGTGGCGGAGTAAACCAATGAGATAGGGATGGATGCATGCTTACAGCTATTTACGTTATCCCGTAAGCCAAGCCACTGCAGGGCTGGCCAGTAAAAACATGTCCGCCCGCTGATTGCTTCCAACGCGCTGTGGAGATGGGATGAGAAAAATGTCAGCACTAGTAGGGCTGAGCTCGGCATCACGGCAGTTTATATAATCTCCTAATCCCAGATTCAAAGGCCAAATAAAAAAAAATAAAAGCCATCAATATTTATTCTCTTCCTTCTTTTATTTCTCGGAGAATTTTATTCACTGAGAAATCATGGCTTTCGTACGACCGTTGCTGTACGTCGCCCTCGGGCTTCTCATGGTGGTTTCCATCATCGAACTCTCCTTCATCTCAAGCATGGTCGGTTGGCTACACGGCAACGCCAGCGGAACCTTTTCTTTCGAGTACCGCGGCACAAGAGATGACCTCAAAGGCGAGCCTGCAAACCTGATCGTTGATCAGGGCCATACCAGCAACGGCGCAGCGGGCACAGCATTCGTCCTCATCGGCTGCGGAGGAATCCTCGCTTTGATTCTTCGCAACAGACAAAACCCTGGAAAATTCAGTCGATTCTTCTATAACACATGGCTGGTCTTCAACGTCCTTAGTTTACTGCTTATCCTCACGGCTCTTATCTACACCTTTGTTGTCACGAATAATCATAACGGACAACGTATTAATCCTGGTGTTGCGGCTGGTCTTGACGATGATGAGAAATATCCCCTTCAGTCGTGGACACCGCAGAATTGGTTTTCAGCGTTTTTGAAACTCGACCTCACCAACTCGAATGAGAGGAACGACATTGAACATCACCTGCGTCTCATGCGAGGCTGGCAGTATAACCTTATTCCATTCTTCATCATCCACCTTGCTGAGACTGGCCTCGCGCTCTGGGACGCCATGCTTCGACGAAAAGAACCCGTGCCAGCCTATGCACCACCCAAGCACACTGTCTAAGTTAATTGCATATACGAAAAGGATCGGCATCCTTGCAAGGATGGAACATTATTTTTATTGGGTACATAAAGGAAGAAAAATGGCATCTTACCGCGGCATAAAATGTATAGAGGGAAATCTTTAATGATATAATAAATGACATGAATAATTCACTCACCTGCTTCATTCGTGATAGAGGTCATTGACTCAACTGCGATTACTAATCCTACACGAAGTACACGAAGGGCGTGCAAATGAGTCACTAGGGCGTCCAACGGGGCCTTATCTCAACACCATAAAAGCTATCTCCAACCTCACGATCCTCACTACTATCGAATCATTCACAAACCAGATCAAAATGACTTTCTCACTCTTCATCGGCAACAAACGCTACTCCTCGTGGTCAATGCGACCCTGGGTTCTCCTCAAAGCCCTCGAGATCCCCTTCGACGAGAAACTGAACCTCTTCAAACCTGGTCAGCGTCAACCCGACTTCCTCGCTTTTTCACCAACCGGAAAAGTCCCCTGTCTTCATGATGGAGAAACATCAATTGTTGTTTGGGACTCACTAGCTATCTGCGAGTACATCGCTGAGAAGTACCCCGCTGCTTGGCCAAAAGACGCAGCAGCACGCGCTTTTGCTCGTAGCGCCGCTGCGGAAATGCACTCTGGTTTCGATGCCATTCGCGATGAGTGTTCTATGAACGTTGGGTTGAGAATTGAGCTTGGAACACCGAGTGAAGCGCTGCAGAGGGATATTAACCGCTTTAATGAGCTTTTTAAAGAGGGGTTGGACAAGTTTGGTGGACCGTGGTTGGCGGGTGATAAGTTTACGATCGTGGATGCTATGTATGCTCCTATTGCTTCAAGGGTCAAGACCTATGGTATTGAGCTGGATGGTGCGGCGAAGGAGTATGCTGATCGGTTGTTTGAGCATGAGGCTGTGCAGGCGTGGGTTCAGGATGGTATCAAGGAGACGAGCAGAGAGCCTTATCACGAGGAGGATTGTGTGAGAGGTCGAAAGATTCTGGAGGACTTGACCAAGAAGTAAGGACCTGATTATATCATGGAAAAGTTCTATTAGCTAGGAGAAAGGCTATTTAATAAACAAAACCAAGGGCGTTTTAGGAATATGATTGACTCGATGAGTTGCGCGATGTTTAGTTTTTCCCAGAGGATCCAGGAAGTTCTTGCGAAGTTTAGATATGCCATCTTGGTAAGAAGGCGAAACTTCTTAAAAGATGGGAGACATGATAGTGCCATCCTCAACCTTCTTGTAGCAGTCTACAACATAGCTATTTGTGACGTGTGCCTTCTTGAGAGACCACTATTGTTTCCGAAGATATGTTAATTATCGATAAATATCATAATAACAGTCACGGGTATCGCTTACTCCTCGTGAGTTATGTATACTAATAATGTACGACGAGACCGTGGAATACCTCTCTTACCAGTCTGATAAGGAGGGGCAAATTTAGTAAAAGGTGTCAGAAAGGAGTCCAGGCTGTCTATTCAGTTAAAAACAACCCTGCCATACGACTGACCACGCGCGAGAAATCCGCACCACCACGTCATCAGACACATCTATGGTATGGAGCCTAGACTCTCATATCTCATGTAATCACAATCAGGACGTGGTTTTGCCTCTTTCAGCTGCAGACAATGGGCTCGTCGGTTAGACCATATAACAAATATGACTTTGGTTACTGGCACTAAGCTATAGTCCTGATAAAGAGTGTAGCCAGTCAAGCTTTGTGATGAGTTCCTGTGGCTGCAAGCGATCATCCTATCAATTGATCCACAATGTTGCCTCAAGCATATAACCCTCTAGGGAGAGGCGAATCAGAAAACACCCCTCGATGGGTGTAACGCCATCGAATTTTGGTGTAGTTGGGATCGTTTAAGCTTTCTCTCGAGACCCCGTTGCAGGAAGGCATGTGTAACACGCTGTTTGACAGAGTGCGGGTTAACAAGTGGGAAAGATAGCAGCTGAAAATATGGTAGGTCATTAAGGCTAGGGCTTTCATTACCTGCCATCATTCGATAAGTACTGCCGCGGAATGTAGGGAAGCGTCCGGTAGTAAAAATTTGGCTAGCCGAGAAGTAAAAAATCAAGTTAAGCTGTCTCGCTTACAATCTGCAGTGCAGCCTTTTCATCAAGTCAGGCCATCATTGCATAGCTTTAAGCTCGGCTGGGAATAGTAGAGTTTAGGGGCTGGTTCAGTTTACATTTCGGGCAGTAACACACTAGCTGAATGTAATAAAGTCAAAACATTAATCACTACTTACTGCCTTTCCAGACCAGGTAGTCATGACTTTATTCTAGTTTTTAATATCTTATAACCTTTATTAATTCTATATCTATGTAGTCCAGTAAGGTAATTTAAAATTTAATAGTATAGTAAGTCTAATAATATTTAAACCAAGGGAAGTTATCTATTACATAAAGGAAAGCTATATAGCTCTATTGTTAAAAGCCAAGTTTAGTGCCTTTAAGGAAGAAAAAGTATATAAATTTAAATCTTATAGAATAAGCAGACGTTTCTTTATTAGCTAAGATACAACATGAATCACATAACTCATGTACATTAGTCACATAACTCATATACATCAGTCACATAGCTCATGAGTGCATAAGTCAGACAGATCATAAATAGGAAAGATAATAGACTAAGCCATATAGGTATGGTTACAGGCTGTTAAGCTAAATCCACACACAGATGTAGATTCAGTGGCACGGTATGGCATGATGGCTAATAAGCTGAGAAACTATTGGCTCGGGTTGAGATTTACATTGAACTTTACACAGCAAGTGGGCCACTCATTATGAGTTAGAACTAAGGATCCTATAGAGATCTTCAGCTAGCCATAATCACATCTCATACTTAAGGTCCCTGTGAAGTAAACCATTCTCACTTGCTCTAGACCGGTCTTTGTGGATAAATTCGCCACAAACTTGCTATTCGTGCTTCGTGCTGCAACAGTGTAAGGCGCTTCTCATATTGCCGAGATAGTCACCATGCTACTCACTTCTATTGACGTGATGAACTGACTCTCAGCCATCTTAGTTTAGCTTCTTGTAGACGGTGTTGATTTGTTGTATTCGTAGCAGGATGGCAGGTTCCATGAAGAAGCTTTACTTTCTCAAATCTTCCATAGCACCCACTCACCAGCCTCGAACCGTCTGTGCAGTCTGACCACCAGGGTCTTGTTGGCACCATGTCCCCATAAGCCTGGCCCTTTCAAGGTGCTCGCGTAAGACCCGAATTTCGCTTCCGATCTGTGACTCGCTGACCTACTATAGATGCTCCAATTCCTGCAGCCATCGACCTTCCTCATCCCTATGATGTGAGATCCCGCAGTGGGAAATAGTTAACGTCTCCATTTCAGTGACGGAAATGAAAGCGCAATAAACACGCATGAATTTGCAATCAAATGATGTAGAGATAAAGGACTTGTTACGGAGACGTACGTCCGGCAAAAGCTTGTGACGAGCTGGAATGTCTGCTTTGATCGGCATGCTGTCAATGATACCCACCTGCACGTGAAACTTTCCTTGCATATGTATCCGAATCACAAACGTTAAAATTAGTTTCAGTTTGTTCGTCAACTATTAGTGTTGGATCAGAAGTCACACATGATGCCTCCTCCGTTTGATGGTCTCGTTGAGAACATGGGTTTCGCTACTGATACACCATACTCGCGAGCATGCATACATCATACCACAGTGTGTCTTTGGGTATTTATTTCAGTCCTCCGCCTTTCTTCCCTTCTGTCAAATCCAAGCCGGCTCCCTACTCTTTTGACACGACTCTTTTTTGGTACTCAACTTGAGAGACTAAGCCAAGATCCTCAATGGCAGAAATGACAATGCCGTACGTGGGCTCGAGAGCGCTACCCTACCACTATTTTTCATCAACTAATAAACGCCACAGTTCATTTGAAACCGAGATTCCTCTACTGCGAGGTTCGTTGTGGTCAGAATGTCTATGCTCGCTCACATGCTAAACTCATAAAGGACCAAATGGCACGTACAAATGGCCAATTTATGATGATGAGGAAGTCCGCCTAACAGAAATGTTGGGTACCGATTTCAAGAAATTTGATATTGGAGGAACCTTGGTTATGCAACCCCCTCTCCATTGCGAGCAATGTGGCAAAAGATCCGGGTTCGACGATTTTGTACATGAAGCCTTGACAGATGGCATACACAGCACTGACTTTATCCTCCGCATCCTTCATGGTCTGGGGTCAGAGAACGTCAGAGCGAGTCCGCCACATCGTCTTCGATGCATGAACTGCAACATCTACTTCCGACACCCTCCGGAGTCTAAGCTTGCCAACAGGGCCATTTCCTTCAGCTGGTCTCCCGTCTGCACTCGTGTCAACAACACAGACCCCAACACAGTGAAAGGCGAAGTCGCACTCTTCGGCTGGTCTGTAGGGATGGGCTGGGCATATGGCGTCAGAGAAAGGGACCAGGACACCATACACCTCATGGATGAGAAAGCTAACGCTATGAAAGCTGACGAAACTGGAGTACCGCGGCCAACCTTCATTGAACGTGACCCTCGAAAGGTCATGGAGAATGGTGTAGAAGACCCTGATCCTCATCAACCTCAGAAAGAAGTTCTTAACATTATTAGTCATGCCAAGTTGGTAGATGATATTGAGAAGTTAGCTAAGAAAGTTTAGTTCAGACACTTGAATCCATTTACGATGCTTATCTTATGGGTAATTATAACTAATAATAGTTGGCTCAAAGGCGGTCATTTCGACCATTCTCGATGTAGATACTTTCACAAAGCCTTCCACCATATTCATCAAGCCATGACGCTCCTTCCTCCGTCATTCGTGATGCGATCTCGAACTCTCACTTTCATTACGCCCCTGCCCAGGAACACGGCCTGCCAGCCAACTTTTGCATCACCAGTGCCCGAGGGATAAGCTGTTCGTACAGTATCTACTACTGCACTAGGCGAGAACAGGAGCGCTTCTCCCGTTCGCAACTGGACGACATTCGAGAACAGCCTCAATGGTGACATAGCGGGATAAACTACGACGTTTGCATCTTTGGTTTGACCCGTCTCTCCCTGTTGCTGCTGCTGTCCCTCACAACCATCTTTTTCATTAAGTTCAGAAAGATCAAGTCCGCCAGCGAGGTGACGTTTGAGAACCTGGAGCCAGTCGGGGGACGTGAAGCGGTGGACAATAGTCATGCTGCACAGGTCCAGGAGGCGGGTGGATACTGTAGGCTCTTGAGTCGAAACGATAACCCGCACGCCGAGATGGCGTTGCAAGCGGATAGTAGATAGTAATGACTCCGTAAACGCTTGGCTCTCCACATTATCTGTCATATACTTATGTGACTCATCAAGTGCCACTACCTTACCGAGGCTGGTTTCCTGTTCTAAGAACAGACCAAGACAGACATTAAAGAGGGAGCACGCCATCTCAGGGGTTACACAAGGGCAGGATAGATCGACAACTGTTAACTGTCCACTCTGGATTTGTATCAGCATTTTCTCAAGACAGGGTTTATCTCGATGAACACACCACTGGAGTCCAGTCGCTAGGCCCTCCCCCAAATGCTCCAGCTTTGTTCTTCTTCTTCTTGCTACCCTGGGTGGCAACCCCACTGACACGCGATTCTTCTTTGGCCATAAAGCTCTCTAAGGTCTCAAGTCGCTGCTGAAGGGGGATAGACTGACTCTCCGTTAGATTCTCCGCCTCAAGAGCTCTTTTGAACCCATGATAGTCGAACGTTCCGCCTAGTTTCTGTTGCTGGATTCTCGATTCCCGTAGCACCCGTGCTACGACATGAAGATACAGAGGCATTCGACCGTTCTGCCCCGAGTTGACTGCCATAAGATCAAGCATTCGCTTCGTATTGAGATCGGCTTGACCGAGGCGAAGCTCTTGGACCGAGACATTTGGCATTGTGCTGTAGATTCGCTTGGAGGACATAAGCAGTCTGCACATCCAAGACCTTGATAGAGAAATTCAGATACCTTGAGGTTCGTCACATTGGTCGGGGGACAAAAAACCCGAACCTTGATACCGGGATGAGACGACAGGTGCGCGGCTTCACATGGTAGGCCTCCTGCATCCGATATGAAGGTATCGTAATGAAATACAAGACCAGTCAATGGCCGGGGCAATAGGTTTGCCTCGGACTGCACAAGACAGTTTTCTAGCAGCGTGGCAAGCGTATGGCTTTTGCCAGAACCCTGACTTCCGCATATGAAAGTACTGCTTGGAGCAGCGACGTTGTAGAACACTCGAGGGTCGTCAGCAGAGGTTTGATCCTTTGAAAGGTCGCGTCCTAATAATCCATATTGATCAGGAATATCAACTCTGCCTGAAGATTCTCTTTTGAGGTCAACCTGATGCTTTCCAACATGTCCCGTGAACATAGGGGCAAGGGAAACATCATCAAGACCATCAGATACCTCATTCAAGCTGAGCAGTCCCATGTGTGCCTCGAATGCCTTGTCATTGAATTTACAGGCATTGAGTTTCTTGGACTTTGGAGCCATGGTTGCCTCACTATATGGAGCAAAAGAAAAAGGTTGGCGTGTTGATAAGCGTGTGAGCTAGATGTGATGTAGGTTCTGAGTTCGTTCCTGGAGGTTGAAATGAGGTCTCTGTAGGGTCTTCTCTCCTCACCCGTAGCTGAGTATGTCGTCGTCATTTGTCACATAACTTTCTCCTTACTCCCCTGATGTGATTGGTTAGTTAGGACTGAAGTAGGATAAGGTTTGTCATGAGGCAATTCTTATTTGCCGTAGATAAGTCTAGGCTGTTGAGCTAGAGCGCGGGAGGCCGACCACCCAGCCGCTGTTCACTTCCTCCATCTTGTTAGAAACGTATCGCAACAAGCGACAACGCCCTGATGGTTAAGCTTTACTTTTGCATCAAGCCCAAGACGAAAGTGTTGAGGGGTCTACTTTATGACGGCCCAATCGCTACGAAATGTTGGTGTTACGTGATTCCTCGCCATCCAGTAGCTTGAGGAACCAGCTCTTCAGCTACTTTCCTTAGAAACATAAGGTGCCGAATCCATAGCACAGTCTATCTTATCGCAGGATAATGTCAAGTTGTCCATTATTTAATCTATTGGGCTTTTAAGTTTAAGAACGCTGTCTCCCGAAACTCAAACTCAGCGTCCGTCTCTTCACCTCCTCGACAGCATGTCAAAGAGCAACTCAATACCCATTCCGTACGAACCGAGTAATGTACAAGCTATATAGAGAGGAAGGCGGCCATGCTAGGTCATCAATACCATCCTGGACAAGTCAGATCCAGCGTTGCTTGTCAGCACTCTGCTTTGCATGTCTCATGAAAGTCTTTCGGCCCATGGCCTCTGGTTATTCTTCTATACCTTATGTGTTGGTTCAACAGGTTACAATCTGAAAGCCCGAACAGCCTATGACCGAGAATTTTGGCCGAACGAAGCCAAGTCTCGACCCATCGCGGCCTGTCTCTGTGTGAATACTGATCGTCGGTTTCATACCGGCTTATGCTACGTTCAAAGTCGGGTTTAAGAGTACAGTGGCTGCAAGCGATGTTTTAATTGGTCGTCTGTTTGTTCAGGCAGCCCCACGCAGCACACCAACGCTGGTTGCCTTGATCAACAGCCTAGACCTCATCAAAGCGTTGTTCCCAACTTATTTTCTCCCCTTCCTCCTAACGTTTTTCTGTTCTTCGCAGTAATTCATTAGCACCGTACTACTATTTTTCCGAGACACTTTCGCGACCATAATCATGTACGAGTTCGTAGGTGATGATAGTGTTGGTGATGCAGCATCCGTCGCCTCTGATGAGTCCTGTCGGTTTGAGACGGTCCAGATCAGCGACACTGAAGAGCCTGAGTTCTATCGCAAAGGTGGTTTCCATCCAATTCATATCGGTGATCACCTTGATCGGGGGCGGTACCGGATTGTCCATAAGCTTGGTCATGGCGGCTTTTCCGTCGTATGGCTAGCTTACGACTCTTTGGAGTCTACCTGGGTAGCCCTCAAGATCGTGGCAGCTTCAGACTCCTTTGTGATGAAAGAGAAGGCAGTCATGTGCCACAGTATCATTTCTAAAATGGATGACGAAAGATTTGTCACTTATAAGCGCTTCTTTCACATCGAGGGACCCAATGGCCGCCACCTATGTCTAGTCCTACCACCTTGTGGTCCTTCTTGCAACACCATGTCCCAATACCTGCAGAGTAGGATTCATCCCTGGTTGGCGCGTCGTGTAGCTTCCCAAGCTACAAAAGCTATTGCGGATCTTCATTCTCAAAGACTTTGTCACGGAGGTAAGCAGCATATTTCTTTCTACCTTCCCTTTGCTTATTTTCTCTAGACCTTACCCCCAGCAATATCGTGTTTCGCATCCACAACCTTGATCATCTTGATGATCAAGGTATATACCATCTTTTTGGCGAGCCTCAACGCGATAGCTTGAGAACAATTTCTGGGGAACCTACTGGCGCAGAAGCGCCACGGTATATCGTTGGCAATCTTGACTTCACATCAGCAGAGGACCTCATACTTGATGACATCTGTGTGATCGATTGTGATCAAGCATTTTTGTCCTCTTCTCCCTCCAGTAAAACACTTGGGACACCTCCAGGCTTTCTGGCGCCAGAGGTGGCAGTTGGAAAACCAGCCAGCCCGGCGAGTGATGTTTGGGCTTTGGGCTGCTCTATCCTACAGATCAGGTCAGGTTCTTCTCCTTTCTCAATTCCCAACGTCGACAGCCCAGCAAACTTGCTTGGATGGGTTAGTGAGTACATTGGCTGTATGCCAACATCATGGGGTGAGCCTCTATTTGATGATGATGGCCTCCCAACAACGGATACAACCAATGGCGAGCCTTTAGGCGAAATGCTCAAAAACACGAGGTCTTTGAAGCAGTGGATCAGCGAGGTCTGGGATCAACCAGAGAATGTCGAGGAGCTTCAGTCAACATCACCTACGCCAGAAAGAGCGAGGCAAAAGAACAAGCCATATCTAGAATGTTACAGCAACAAATTTTGGAAACCGGCCGCCATCAGAATTGACAATGTCTACCTTGGAGCATACTCCGACAAAGTTGACAAGATCATTGAGTCATTGCCAAAAATCCCGACGCAGGAAGTTGACTTGCTATATGATTTGATATCCAAGATTTTTGTTTACGAGCCTGCACAGCGAGTGTCTGCAAGAGATATCTTAGCTCATCCATGGTTTCACATGGACGATACGATATGAAGATTTGCTAACAACCAATTAAGGGAAGCGGTGAGATAATGGCTACAGGAGTCAATAGACAAAATACGAATTATGGATTTAGGGTGATGCTTCGTGCCATAAGGAGTGTAGAGCGCCCGGTAGTTATTCCCGGAGTGTCGCGGTCTAGAAGCCGGCTCTGAGCCGGCGGGTAAGCTTCCGGTCACGTCTGGGGTTGCCACGCCGGGATATTTAAGATCTTATTCATGCAATCGTCATCAAAATAAGGTGACTATTGACCGATATACGGATTCTCTCCGTTTTCGGTGTGGCTCATGAGCAAAAATTCTTGACATGATCCTCAAGGATGGAAATGTTGCTCTCGCAATGTTCAATCAAAGCTCCTCCGGCTTCGCTATTGGTGGGGTGATAGTAAGACGATGGGAACGGAGTGAGCGAATTGCCCGTGCGATTGAGCGAAATTAGGAAATACTTTAGAACATATACAAACAATTGAATGCATAAAGTATTCGTCCTCTTACACATATTCGGTCAAGAGTCAATGGTAGCATTCGTGGAATGTTGACTGTCGTGTCACACGATACGGTCACGTGCTTTTACCAAGATCCTGAGTCATCAGAATCACCCCGCCAAAATCTTTGACCCCTCCAAAATCTTGGGCTTCAAATTGGGGCAACGAGACCTACTTCTACCAGATACTTCCCACTCTGCTCTTGCATATACGAAGACGATATCGAAAGTGAGACCTGTAGACGCATACGAACGAGACGAAGCTACAGCACACGATTGTTACAGCGAATACTCTACCCGACAAACCTTCCCTCCTCCAACCCCGCCATCATGAGCTTCGACGCTGAGAGCGCGGCTCCAGTGCTCGCCACAGCCGACTTCAAGACTCTCGGTCCTCTGGCCGCCGATCTTGACAAGTACCTTACTCTCCGAACCTACCTTGGAGGTTACACTCTGAGCGAGGCCGACGAGAAGGTCTGGACTGCTCTCCGCACCAACAAGGTCGCCATTGGCCTCGTCCGAAAGGGCGCCTACGCCAACATCACCCGCTGGTTCAAGTTCATCGAGGATGCTCACCCCGAGCTGAAGGAGAAGCTCAACTCCGGCAAGGAGAAGCGCGTCGGTGGTGCCAACTACAACATCGGCCTCCAGAACACCGAGAACGGTGTCGTCACCCGTTTCCCTCCCGAGCCCAGGTATGTTCTTCACCGAAATACGCATCGCGTGACTTTTCTGACCTTTTGCAAGCGGTTACCTTCACATTGGCCACGCAAAGGCCGCTCTCCTCAACGATTACTTCGCCAAGACTGCCCCCGATGGCAATGGCAAGCTCCTCGTCCGATTCGATGACACAAACCCCTCCAAGGAGAAGCAGGAGTTTGAGGACTCTATTCTCCACGATCTCGAGTTGATGGACATTAAGTACGTCTCTGTCACTCACACTAGCGACTACTTCAAGGAGCTCTACGAGATTGCCGAGCAGATGATCCTCGACGGTAACGCATACGCCGATGACACAGACCCCGAGGTCCAGAAGGATGACCGCAAGAACCGTCTTGCCAGCAAGCGACGTGATCGTCCTGCTGAGGAGAGTTTGGCTATGTTCAGAGAGATGAAGAACGGTACCGACTTGGGCCGAAAACACTGCATTCGCGCTCGCATCGCCTTCGACTCGAGCAACGGCTCCATGCGAGACCCCGTCATCTATCGATTCCCCAACTGGAAGGGCGCCGAGCCCGCTCCTCACCACCGAACCGGCTGGGACTGGAACATCTATCCTACCTACGATTTCGCATGCCCCGTCGTCGACAGTCTCGAAGGTGTCACCCACGCGCTCCGAACGACCGAGTATGCCGACCGCAACGAGCAATACCACTGGTTCATCGACAACCTCAAGCTCCGCAAGGTCAACCTCTGGGAGTTTGCCCGTATCAACTTTATCCGAACATTCCTTTCCAAGCGAAAGCTCACCAAGGTTGTCGACACCGGCCGTGTCAGCGGCTGGGATGATCCTCGCCTGCCTACCGTCCGCGGTATCCTCCGTCGCGGTCTGACCGTTCCCGCTCTACGTGAGTTCATGTTGAAGCAGGGACCTAGCCGAAATATCGTCACCATGGACTGGACGACCATCTGGGCTATCAACAAGCGAATGCTCGACCCCGTTGTGCCCCGATACATGGCCATTGAGGAGAAGGACGCCGTTACTGTCACGGTGACTGGCGGTCCTGAGAAGTCATACAAGGAGGATAGACCCAAGCACGTCAAGAACCCCGACGTGGGTACCAAGCAGGTTACATTCGGACCCAAGCTCCTCCTCGACCAAGCCGACGTTGCTGAGTTCGCCGACAATGAGGAGATCACCCTCATGAGCTGGGGTAACGCCATCGTCCGTGGTCTCGACAAGTCCGCCTCGCCCATCAAGGAGCTCAACCTCGAGCTGCACCTCGCCGGCGACTTCAAGACCACCAGCAAGAAGGTCCACTGGCTAGCGGCGGATCCGGAGAACCTAGTCAAGGCTGAGCTCTGGGACTTTGGCTACCTCATCACCAAGGACACGCTGGAGAAGGATGACAACCTGGACGACTACCTGGCTGAGACCACCGCGTGGAAGGTCGATGCGTTGGTCGACGCTAGTATCGCGGGACTCAAGGAGAACGACTTTATCCAGCTGGAGCGCAAGGGGTACTACCGTGTGGACAAGGCTCTTGGGCAAGGACCCGACGGCCGAGCTGTTCTGTTCAAGGTTCCCACGGGTGGACAGAAGGGTTAGACTAGTGAAGGTACCTTAAACAAAAGGATGCGGGGTTATGAAGTCTTGTGTGATTTGACGACGGACATGTAGTTATGAAAAGACAAAGTACCGTGGTAGAAATGAGAAAATAGAGGAAAAGACCTGGATCATCATGAACTCCCTTGTACAGCGTTGCATGTCACGCCGTTCCTTTCACGATGATGATTCGCTCTGTTCTGGTGCTTGTGTCCATACATTGTCAGACAGAGTACAACTCCTGGCCTTGCACAAGTCAAAAGGTCTTGTTCGTGTGTCAACCGCCGTGGCAGTGTCCTGTACTATGCCTGCTCGCATCTTCTCGGTAGCTCCCCCTTCTTTCGCGACAGCATCACATACCACCCGCTACTTCATACAACACAAACAAGTTACCCCGCGATATGTGATATCAGCCAATGTCTCAGACAGCATGCAGTATTCACATGCAGGCCTCTCTATATCTTTCCTATTCGAATCTGTAATGTGATCATCTGCGGGTGAGTGCATTATATGACGGCAGTTCCTGCGCTTCTGAGCCTTTCGGGCAGGTATCTTTGGATTGTGGCGGGCTGAGCGATGTATGTCTTGGTCAACCTGGGCTGTTCATTGGTGCTATGGGTTCTGTGTCACGTCGGCTGTTGTTGATCCGTAAGAGACTCGGCATATTCTTTCAGCTCCCATTTTGATTATCTCATGTACCTTATACGAAGTATGTGTATAAAACATGTATATAAAGTCAGTCAAAGACATCAAACCTCTTCACTTCTACAGAATAAAACAACTGCACTGTCTTCATCGTTCTTCATGGCTACACTCCCTCTCACAGCCCATCGCCCTATCGGCAAATGGCTCCCCGAACAACGCTCGGCGATCCAAGACTGGATCGCCTCCAAGCTCAAGCAAGCCAAGAAGAGAAACCTTGCTTCTCTTGATCCCAACCCCCAGATCGACGCTTTTCAGAACCTCGTCAACAACGACCCCGACCTCGAGGCTCTTGCAAATGACATGTTTACCCAGTCTTCCAAGCACTATGATCCCACTGGTGAACCAGCCCTCAAGACCTTTGATGAGTTCATCGCTGTCGTCCGTCTCATTATTCAATCTGCCCCGCCGTTCTTTGATAAGCAGGATCCTCCTACTGCCATGGGCATGATTGGGTTTCCTATCAATGCTGTGCTTGATTGGCCTATGGGAACTGTCGCTGGGTATGAGTTCTGGCTCCTCCCTGAGGTCAATGCCTCGTTCAAGGGTATTCTTGACTCTTGGGGTACGTTCTTGGAATCTTCTGGCTCTCAGTCCGGTCTGGAGGGTTGGCTGTCCAAAGATGCTCTGCATATGCTTGCCACTGTAGCCAACACTGGTAACGTCGGCGGCCCAACATTTGATGAGATCTTCATCTGCGACCCAAATGCGGAATACTACGGCTACAAGTCCTGGGACGACTTCTTCACACGCGAGTTCAGAGATGGCATGCGTCCCATCGCAGCTCCAGACGACGCTCCCCCAACGCCAGAGTACCCTGATCCAACCCTTGTCATCACCAACGCATGCGAATCCGCACCCCTCCAAGTCGCCGAGCGCGTCAAGCTGCACGACCAATTCTGGCTCAAGTCACAGCCCTACTCCCTCGACCGAATGCTCAACTCCAACCCCAACACAAGCAAACTCGTCGACGGAACAGTCTACCAAGCCTTCCTCAGCGCAAAGAGCTATCATCGCTGGCACGCGCCCTTGAGCGGCACAGTCACCGACATTGAGCTCGTTCCCGGGTCGTACTACAGCGAGAACTACTTTGAGGGCCTGGCAGGTAATCCGGATGATCCTGATCCCGCGGCGCCGAATTACTCGCAGCCTTATATCAGTGCTGTGGCTGCGCGGGGTATTATCTGGATTGAGGCTGATAATCCCAAGATTGGTCTCATGGCTATTGTGTTTATTGGCATGGCTGAGGTGTCGGGCTGTGAGTTTATTGTTCGGAAGGGGGATCATATCACGAAGGGGGAGCAGATTGGCATGTTTCACTTTGGTGGGAGTTCGCACTGCATGATCTTCCAGCCTGGTGTTGAGCTCTTGTGGGAGCGTCAGCCTCCGTATGATATGGATACAGAGAAAAACAGCCGCGTCAACAGTGTTCTTGCAGTTGTTGGTAACTAAAGGTATCTGGTTTTAGTTCTAGTGTTAGCTTGTCACGGAATGGGATTATGGTGGGTGTGGACTTGGTTGAAGTTACAAAGGTGAGCCTTGTTGAGGCGATGTCGATCATTAACTGGGATTGGTGGGAGGCTTTGGCAGACACAGCATGGTCAGGGATCACTTGGGAAGGAATTTGAATGAGGCCACGAGATTTCTAAGCTAGGATAGAAATACAAGACTGTACTGTATGGTACTTTTCTGAACCTTGACTTGATTCAGACTAAGGTCTTGATCATGAGTATCCTTCCTTCAAGGCGACCGCACAATCTTTCGCAGCAATACAATACCATGACCGGAATCTCAAAGAATAGAATCTTCAGCAGGTTGATCACTGCGTCTGCTATAAACAAAGCGTTAGCCCATTTCTCACGGTTTGATGGATTCTGAAGTGACTTACTTCCGTCGAGGCGATGACTCGCTTACGTCAAAATGCAAATGCATGGCAGTCCTTGGACCACCCCAAGTTCTGTGTTCCTCATCAAATTGTGACTGGCGCGCTGCTCAGCGGCTGTTCATGTCGTTGGTGAGAATCTCGTTCCACTTGCGATACCCAAAATGATTCAAGTGAACATTGTCCTCACTCATGATGCCCTCCTGATCATCTCCAAAAGGCAGGAAAACACATCCATGCTCTTCAGCAATAGCCTTGAGCTTGTTGTTCGCATCATCAATCACACCAAGCTCCAGACCACGCTGGATGAACAACGCAGTGATGACGATAGTCACGTCAGGAAACTCGCTGCGCAACTGCTTCACCACAGCGCCATACGCATCAGCATCACCCTTTCGAAGACCCTGCTGCTTGAGGTTGTTGGATCCCATGTGAATGTACATAGTCTTGAGGTTGGGCTGGTGCTGCTTCAGAAGGCGCACGAGACCTTGATCCATACGGTACTGGACATTCAAGATCTTGTCGCCGCCAACACCGAGGTTCAGAATGCGCGAGTCCTTGTTGATGCTCAGCATTTTGCCCGTGGTCTTGAAGCGCTCTACGCCACTGGCGCCGAGGAGGGCGGTGGTGTACTGGCCCGGGTTGTTCTTGATCTGGGGAGCGTGGGTGTTGTGGTGGGTCTGGTGAGAGCGAAGCTTGAACATGTCGTCTTCGGTGGCCGCGGTGACGAATTTACCGGTGGTTTTGAAGCGCTCGAAGAGGCTGTCGCCGAGAATAGCGACGGTGTATTCACCCGGGCTAGCCTTGATCTCGGGGACGTGAGTGTTGTGATGGGTCTCGTGAGATCGTTGCTTGAACATCTTGGTCGATTTAGCGATGATCGCGATGAGATGGAAATTCGTGGGGAAAAGAAGAGGTGACGAACGAAGAAATAGACGTATGGGCGAACACCTTTTATGCTCCTGTCAGAAAACCTGAGTCAGCGAAATTTCATCAAATGAGGCTCTTTCAACGCGCGAACGTCAACGCTGCCGAAGGAGTCATTCGGTAGAAAGTCAACTTACAATACAAACGTCAAAAGGGCCCTTGTCTCGGGAATAACGTCTGTGGATGCGCGTGCAGGGTTGAGACTGGCTAGAGTGGTTAGAGTTGGGAAGAAAAGAAAGCTAAAGTGAGTCTAGCAGGGTTGAAATGCAGGGGATGGCTGCCTAAAGTCCAATGCCCATTCACCTGTTGCCCCGCCCCGCACTGCCACTGTCACAAGCAGGCACTGAGTTATGCACATTGTTTGTGCACTGGCATAAAGCGTTTGCTACCCCGTGACGCGATGCAGGCGAATTTGCCAGTGCAATCAAGTGCAATCATCTCTTACTTCAATAATAGGAAATCATCTTTCGCAATCGTTTTGCTGTTTATTGAATGACAATTGCCGAATGCAATAACTATTGTTTATTGTTTGACCAACATTGTTAGTCTTCCCAAGCAAGCGAATTTGAACAATTGGCTACTACAACCTTGTAGTTTTTGTGTTTGTGACAAAGAGGTCATATCTGGATTTCTGATTCATCAAACATCTTTCAAAACCATCAACAACATTATTCGTTTTCTGACCTGTTTCTGCTATCGGAAATGCTTGCTTAGCAATTGGCTTCACACTGTAGACGCAAGTTCATCTCAGCAAACACGGTTTCATGGGCTTCCTGATGTTTTGAGCTAGATACAACACAAGAGAACAATTTGCTCTATTTCAGAGCTCCTTTGCTATGCGGTAGCATGCCACAAAATCAGAACGCGATTCAAGTTTATCAGTCTGTTTGTTTGTGTTGCAAATACAACCAGGGAACATGTATCCAAATCGAGGTCATATGGCAGGATACTATTATCTCAGCCCTCTTGCCACCACAGTCAGATTTACATCATGAAACATCTGCAGATCAATCTCAACATAAGGACGTACCTGCACAGAAAATCATGACACCTGTCAAGCCTCCTCGGTGGAAAACCGAGGTATGCATGCCACGCGTGTTTTGCACCCGCCAAGACGGACATACATATCTTGATACGGGAAACGGATCTCAAAACAACCTTCTTGGTTTTAGATAACCCCTTCCTTGGTTTACGTGCGTGCTGGTGGTATTCTCCAAATGATCTGCAAGACACTAGAATTTTCTGTTTGTCAGTGAAAGCCCTTCTCCTCACGGCAGATGGCACGGGTAGTTAACTAAACGCGGCGGTAGAATTAAGCATGATTCAATATCATGCAAAAGCGACGTGGCAACCTACAACTTGGGCTATGCATAGTGTAGCTCAAATCTCAGCTGAGGGGGTTAAATGACAACCGTAATTAACTCTAATCCATAATTCACCCATGACATCTGAATACCATCTGGATTCCCCAGACTTTTGCTTTCCTTCCCCGCGATGGTTCGACACGCCAAGCAAATCCCCACGATCTCCGGTCTACCGGACGCTGGGAAAGGCGAAAGACACACAAAGCCCTCATTCTCAATGACGGAACAGGGAAATACCATGACGAGTACCCAAGATAATCATCACTCCACAGGGAAAGAAAAAAAACTCGTTCGACTTGAGTGCGCTTGGCATACTTGGCAGTCTTGGCTGGCGCGTCGCAACGGCCGCATTCTCCAACTCGTCTCCATCTTCTCGTACATGGGGTTCCCCGTGGGGTCGGTGAGAAGTTCCGCTGTTGTAGAGATTCAGATGTAGAAAAGATAAAAAGTCGAATGTTGTGATCTCATGTGCCCCATCTGTGCTTTTTACCCCAGACTTGGCTGGATGACACCTGAATGACTATCAAGAGAGGACAGGAGATAGAACCGACATGGCTTCTACCCCGACGAGTCGACAAATTGCCTTTATGCTTATTGGCCATCTTTATTTTAAGCATGAGTAAGTTGGGGCACAGAAAGGCGGAGTAGAAGAGACAAGTTGGGGGTCAGCATAGTCTCTCATCTCGCCTAAAACTGCACTTCTCTCTCTTCTCACCCCAACTTTGCATTCGGAGAGCCAAGAAATAGCCAAGATAAAAAAAACACCCATCTGCACCAGCTCGCCATCGATGTGGTAATTCTTCCGCTCGTCCGCCACGTGTCGGCTATGTCAAGTCCTGTAGCCTCAAATGATAGCCGCCCCTTGAAAACCACCGACTACGCCTTCAGCTCCATAGGCTGATCTGGCGATATTTTGAGCTGTAAACCCCAGAAAAAAACTCATTACCAACGCGCAGAGCCGTTGTCACAGCCTTGGCAACAGCACAATCTGGGGTATCTGCTCAGTAGAGATGCAAATATGGGCCGAGATTGTGAAGCAGATACGACGAGCCTTGGCTGTAACTCATGTGGATATTGTCCGAGGCCGCCACACGAATGGGAGTGATTGGGTAAGGCGTTACAGCTGCCAAGACAAGCCTCGCGTGGCAATGGTTGAGCTTGCATATCCTTGGCGTTGGATAACAGAATCTGCGATATGGAGAAGATACCTTGGGATTTGTGGAGAGGTCCATATCTTTGCCCACGGGGTAAAAAAATCTTGGCTTGTGTATAAAAATGGTCCGTAGTCCACCGTTATTTCTCCCCCGTCGATCATCCAGCATCGTCTTCTCAGGGTTGAAACTGCTCCCCTTTCTTTTCTTCAACATCAGCCAAGATGACAGCCCATGACAATGTCTCTCAAGAGCCTACGCGTCCGAACTCGTCTTCTGGATCTGACATGAAGGCTGAAGCGAGGGGTATTGAGGAGGCGCGTGGTGAGAACTATGAGTATGTCGATAAGCAGACCGAGAGGGCTATCCTCAGAAAGCTTGACTATCGAATAATTCCGATGGTTATGTGGGTTTACCTGATGAATATGATGGATCGAGGTATGCCAGTCTAATCTGCTCACAAACAAGATGTCTAACAGGTTGCAGTCAACATCGGTAACGCTCGTCTATTCCGCATGGAAGAAGACTTGGGTCTGACAGGCAATGAGTTCCAACTCTCTGTCTCCGTACTCTTCGTCACCTACTGTGTAAGCTCCCTCCAAAATCCCCCATTCTTTATGAAACTAACGCACTTCAGCTCTTCGAATCCCCCTCCAACCTCATCATTAAGAAGCTCAAGCCCGCCTACTACCTCGCCGGCCTCACCATCGCATGGGGCATCGTCGCCACCTGCAGCGCATGGGTGAACAACCTCGGCGCCCTCGTCGCATGCCGTCTTCTTCTCGGTCTCTGCGAAGCTGGTTTCTTCCCCGGTGTCGTGCTCTACCTCTCTATGTACTACGGCCGCAAGAGTCTCGCTCTTCGCATCGCGTACTTCTTCTCCACTGCTGCCATCTCTGGCGTCGCTGGTGGTCTTGTTGCGTACGGTATTAGCTTTATGGATGGTGCCGCGTGGCGGTGGATCATTCTCATCAATGGTGCACCTACCATCGTCACCGGCGTTGTTATCCCATTCGTTCTGCCTAATAGCCCTGAGACTGCCAAGTTTCTTACCGAGGAGGATAAGATCAACTTGCAAAAGATCCATGATGAGCAGGTCGGTCGGGCTAGGAATAACCGAGAGCTTCTGAAGGAGGATGTTCTTGATGGTGTCAAGGACTGGACCACCTGGGCCTACTGCTTCGCTCTCTTCCCTACCTTGGCTATGCTCTACTCATTCGTCGTCTTCCTGCCTACCATTGTCAAGGCTATGGGCACCTGGTCATCAGCTGAGGTCCAAGCCATGACTGTTCCCGTCTACGCTATCGGAGCTATTACGTATCTCATCGGCGCCCGTCTCAGTGACATGACCCAAAAGCGAGGCTTCTTCGTCATGGGAGGTATCGGATCCGCTATCATCGGCTATGGTATGCTCATCGCCGGCAAAGGCGCCGCCGTTTCATACGCAGGCTGCTGCTTCGTCTCGATCGGCATCTTTCTCTCCTCGGGTATTTCCTTCGCCTGGGTTCCCGCCAACAACCCGCGGTACGGAAAGCGAGCTTTCTCAACTGGTATGCATCTGACCATCGGTAACGCTTCTGGCGTCGCATCACCATTCCTGTTCTCTAGCCAGTATGCGCCTCACTATCGCCCTGGCTACGGCGCCAGCATGGGAATGCTTGTTGTGTCACTGATTCTGAACATCATCCTCCATCTTCACTTCAAGAGACAGAACAAGCTTCGTGACGAGGGTAAGCAGGATTACTTGCTTGAGGGTAAGACTGAGGAGGAGATTGAGTCTATGGGTGAGAGAAGCCCGAGGTTCCGCTTTACTGTTTGAGTTTTGCGATTGTGGTTGAGTTCACTGAAATTTATGATGGGTATGGGTATGGATGGGTTTAGAGCGAGCTACAGTTTTTTTTACAATGAATATTAGGATGATTGATTTGGCTTACCCTTTTGAAGTTGCGTGTTGAACTACTGGCTCTATCATGTCCAGCGACGAACCTATAGAGTCCGCATAAAATGAGCGTTGAACATGAATGCTTGACCAGTCCCTTTCCCCATACATTGATTGCCCCGATGGCGATGCGCAGATCTCGCTTCCAGCTTATTCTCTGCCAGCCAACATGTTGACAAATCCGGCCAGTCCGTTACAACAATTAAGAGCCACGCCCGGTTAGCTCAATCGGTAGAGCGTGAGACTCTTACGAGTACGCGATCTCAAGGTTGCGGGTTCGACCCCCGCATCGGGCTGTTCCTATATTCGATTGCGAGCGTCAGCGAGGCTATCATTTTTTTGACGCTGTGACTTGTGAGCTGATGTGCTATCTGTCACTTGTAAGCATTCTGTTTAGCTGATCATTTTTTATTTGCATTGACAGTGTGTTGCTGGTTCAGCGTTCAGGGCCGTGGACCTTTCGCCAATTGATTGTAGACGGGCGCCAGTACCTATGTTAGTAGGTTAGGCACCGTAAGCTGCATTATGCATAGGTAGGGCTACTACAGGAAGTTCTCTGCAGTAAGCTAAAGCATGGGCGACAGAAAGTGCTATTACTGTAGGTGATTGTCCGGATATAAGAATAATATCATCATAAAGAAGGTTGTGCCCAATCCTCACAGCCGTTGTCATCTCTTGGTGCCCCAAGGCGCATCCCCGCCACCGAGCAATGGTCCCAGATATCCAACACCACATTCTGGCCGTAGCAAGGTTCCTACAATAACATAAGCAAATATGAGCTCGCTTATCTTTCGCACCTTGATGCTACTCAATCCCACTCTAGACTCCGAAGAAGAGGTACAACTTGGATCCTCAGTTGTCGAAATCCAGATTGACCGTACTACTGGGTCAGAAGAGGATATAATTCGCGTTCATAGCCAGGAGGAACCCCAGAAGGGCACCAAGTCCACTGATCGTCTTTTCAGATATTTGAAATCGCTTCATAACATCAAGTCATCGCCTGAACCAATAGCTGAGTCTGCTGCTACTGGATTCCGAGCAGCCACGCTCCAGTGGAGAAGCGCCAATCCGAAACCCTGGTACATACTAGAAGGATATGATTTCTTCGACTCTACAAACTCTAAACAAGGCCTTACGTCACGCGTTGCCCGAAATATAAGAAAAGAATTGGCCGAACTTACCGGGCGCTCAAGACCACTCTGGACTCGGGCCGTGAGGGGGCTCCGACTGGAGGGTGGAAACGACGGACCGTTGACAGGTATACAATGCCCTTCATTCTAGTCCGTCACTATAAGCTAGCTGACGTTTGAAAGCAACAATTGTGTGCGAGACGCATACCACCGATGCAGTTGCTCGCGAGATCAAGAAAACTCCGTCTCCCCCCTTGGGATCAACAGAACGATTCGTGACAGAACTCCGACAACTTGGGGCATCGTATCGCCCACTGAGGAAGGGACGCAATGTTGAGCAGATATATATGCTTCAAGTACATCATGCCAACCTTAACCTATTTTCGGATTTCTTACAGCGATTCGAGACGGATTATGCCGCCCCTCGCATGTTTATGTTCGACCCTCGGCAAGCCGAACTGTGGCACTGGAATCTGAAAGCCATTATGACGGACTCACAGCTCTGTAGACAGTTCACAAGCCTTGGTGCCGAGCTAAAAGCCACCACTGAGTCGCTGCTCGACGTCGTCTTAGCCCTAGAGGACGACAAAAGCCTCGCAGTTCTGGCTGCTGAGATCCGGGGCTGTAGCAAGGACATCACAACACGCCTTAGCAGAGTGTCAGGTGACCTAGATCACCATCTCCAGCTACTCAGCATGTCCAGGGACATGAATCAGTCCGGTAATGTCCAGATGCTAACGCTTCTAGCCACGATTTTCCTTCCCCTATCCCTCTCAGCTGGCGTACTCAGCATGCAGTCACGCTTCAAGGACTTGGGTGATCTACTGTATGATTTCTTCGGTGTCATGGTTCTCCTTGTGGCTGTCGTCGCGCTCTTGCTCGTGGCTATGTTTGTAATCTCATCAGCAAAGGAGCTGGAGAGCAGACTCTGGAGGTACCCTTGGTATAAGGTGTACCTGCGTCCCACTCTCTTAGTCGCGATGACAGCCATCGCGTTGATATTCGGGACACTTGTTCTGACATCTTTCGTGGTGGGTATGTTCAAGGACGTGGTGCTTGGGGCAAAGATTCTGGGCTATGGGATCATTGCGGCGATCGGCGCACCAGTGGTCATCACAGCTGCAGTACTTCTGGTGCGCTGGATCGCTGGTCTAATGGGCCGAGCCGTCGACAAGGTGCCTCGGTTGGGAGTCGGAAGACAGAAGGAGAAGCAAAACGACCCCGAGGGGGATTTAGGCCGTGAGTCGAAAGGAAAGGAAGCAGCTGCAAATAGCTGTCAGGACCCAGGCGCCAAGCGTCGAGCTGAACCTCTTGGCTCTGATGTCCTGGATACTAGCTGTACGCCGTCTACTGCGCATGCTGTAGAGCAAAACGTCGAAGCTGTCACGTCGGATGAAGTTGTGAGTTGATATACTGCCTGTCACTTGTTGGAATTATTTGTATCTGACCATATTTGCACTAAACTTGCAAAATATATACAAAATGACTTATGGATAAAAGACTTAGTGGATAGGTCTCATTTTGGAGTTTATGGTCTTGAGGTTACAGTATTGCTACAGGTGTTCAATACAGCCAGGTAACGGACAGCAGACTGTTTTGTCCTAAAAACACTCGTTTTGCTGGTTGGGCCATCTTCGTCAACCTCGGATGCCTTATGTTGGCTTCATAATGTTTCACCAACACGGCCTTCGGCAGGATGATTCAAAATATCGTCAACGCGGCTAAAGAGTTCTCCCGATTTGGTTGCATCAATGCTGGCTCCGAGATTAACGTCTACAACCCGGTCACCTGTGTCTGACGTCTCATCAATGATGTTTCTAAAGTCCGATTAGCTGTTTTCCATAAAGCTTTGGGCCATCTGGGTTATTTTGATGGGCCTGCCCGAGTTGGTTCGAGTCGAGACGTGTCTGTTCTCAGTGTCGCGAGTGACTGCCAGGGGTCG
Source organism: Fusarium sp. NRRL 52700 (assembly GCA_013396095.1). Classification (NCBI taxonomy): domain Eukaryota; kingdom Fungi; phylum Ascomycota; class Sordariomycetes; order Hypocreales; family Nectriaceae; genus Fusarium; species Fusarium sp. NRRL 52700. The sequence goes on from JAAQRM010000041.1 coordinate 349,430, forward strand.
AATCATTGGATGCACTTCCCGGCATAAGGACTTGTGATCTGGATTTATAGTGTTGAATAGAGAAATTGGACGAGGAGGAGTTCTCGAGGAACACTCGGTCACCACATATTATCATTAATGATACGTTTACCCTACTCAGCAGTCATAAATAAGCTAATTATTCTCTGCTCTTAACTCATGTTTACTTTTTAATCCATATTAAGAGGAAAAGTCAAGCGGCACAGTTGTTGGTTATAACCTTGTAAATGAAATGACCCAAGGTTCTGCACTGCAATGCATTTCTTTTCTCTTTCCTCTCTGATAGGCCAATCACAATCTGAGTCTCACCACCCCATTGCCCAAGATCGCAACGACCAACAGCATATCTCAAACAACGCTATTGGGGGTTGGTTAACCGCCCAGGACCAGAGGCCAATGAGCCGTAGACACAACGCCCAAGTCCTACATCCTCAGCCAATTTTCAACCCTCCCCCCACTGACGTTACACTTGGCGCCTCTTAAGCCAAGTCATTAAGCTGGTGTGGCCGCAGGCCGCATCACTAGGCAGCTTCACAGCCTGCGCCGAGCTCCATTTGATCTTTTTCAGCGGCAAACTCTCTGTACATACCAACGTCGTCTGCACTTTGCCATGCTTTGGCCATGATGTTGATTCATCATTGTGTCGCATCGAAGTTATCTCGTCGATACTATCATATGGCACAACAAGGTCAGTGCTACTGTCGCGCTTCTGGAACAAGTACCTCCCGTGGTTATGTATCATCCTCACAAAACCAGACAATGTCCTCATCTAGAGGGCCGGATAATGATGCTACCAAACAGGGCAGAGGTGGAGTCAAGGATAACAACGACCCTGCCTATCGCAAATGGCATTTTCAACCACCCAGTTGTTATCCTCTCAAGGGAGATTTATCATGGGAGGGTGGCAGTCTTTGTTGTCAGTTTGAGAATTTTCTTTGCTACAGCATGCCTTGACGCACATCATTGCTAACAAATACCGCCAGGTGACGAGCTTTGACGGCACACCAATCGAGAATCGTCACCCGGATCCGGTCCGACGACAATCCTACCTCCCCATACGTCCGGCCAGACACCCAGACACCCGCTGCGATCTCATTACTGCTCACGGAAAGATGATGAAAAAACAATCCTACGTTAACATCAAGGATATTCACGAAATTCCATTTGTAGCCCTCCGCTCTTTTTGGCGCGACGATGATCTCCACTTGGAGACATCATCCTACCAGATCCTTACCTCAGAATTATGGAAGCAAAGTCTTGGGAAACTGGCTGTCAGCCTGAAAGGTCATAGAATATTCGAGAGTGTAGCCCAGCCGACTGACAGCGAAGTTCTCGTTCCCGCCCGTGTCCGCCATATTGATCAAGGGCTCACTCGAGGCCTTGGTCATGGTACGAGTTTCAGGACATCTAGTTCCCCTCTCTCAACAACTTATGGAACATTCATCCAAAGCTCGGCGGCGTCAATCCCCGGGTCGTATCCATCGGCGCTTACCACTGCGAACACTACGAGGGAGTACATCTATCCAAGCAGGGTATATCGATTCCAGCAATCCGTGCCAGGGAGGCACGTCAATGCTCTATCACAGCAAAGTCGTTTTATAAAAGAGCAGCGGCATGATGATGAAGTCAATTTGGGGAAAAGTGGCCCAAATTGGCTCGAATTCATAGCCATCATATGTTTTGTAGCAGCTGCTTGGTATTGGCTTGCCAACTAGAGTGTGGATTGACTTCTAGACAGGTCTTAGGCTTGAGAGGTAAGGCACCTGTTTGGCAACCTGCTTTTTGATAGGTTATGGTACTAGAAGGCTAGTTTGCGGAATTAATGAACCCATTGAGGCAGCTTGAATCTAGATGAATAGGAGCTTTGATGTTGCTAGTATAAGATGGCAAGATCTATCATGGCGGTTACTTGGGTCAATTTGATGTTGTTATCCATCCTTTAAATAAAGAAACTCGACAAGGTCTATGAAACACACATGAAGAAGGATTGCAGCTGCCCTACCACCATACACCCCATCATACGACTGAAGCCAGATGCAAGAATTGCTATGAATGATATTCCTCAGCAAATCCAACATGGGAAAACCCACGGTTCGGGGTATTAAAGGGGATTTTGTTGGTAGACAGTCCTTTGACTCCTTCAGTGATTTTCGCAACGGGGTCATCAATCTGGACTTTCTTGACAGCTTCCATGAGCTGCTGAAAACGACGCAATTCCGCCATTCTCTGAGACTGGGAATCGTACTTGATGCTGTGGAACCGAAGTTCTTCATCTTGATCTGAAATCAGCACTGGGTCATCCCATAATGCGATACACATACCTGTGAAAATAGACTGGAAAGCATTTATAATCACCTCATCATCAGAGGGTCCGCTTCGCAAACAAAGTAACGTGATAGCGAAAGGAACAATAAATTTATCTCCTACGCATGATTGGGCCAGGAAAATGGTGTGTCGTATTCTTTGTTTATCGACAGAATTGTTTTGGAGAATGCTCCCTCGAAGGTTGTTCGTGGCTTTCGCCCAAGAACTCCAATTCTGTGGTTGGTCCAGCGCAGGACAAATGCTCGTAAAAAGGCCGCCATCAACAAGCTGCTGTATTGATATCTGAACGCAATTTCCTTCGATATCCAGTCGTCCCTGACTGAGGTATTCGCCGAAGTAAAACTGGCCTTTTCTCTGGCTATGTAGCCCTCCGAGACCCAGTTTATCATCTACCCATTTCAAGGCATCAAGATCGCGAAGGAATACTTGTTTTGGAAAGTCACGGGTATCAATCATTATTATCTTGATATCTGAGAGGTTTGGTCTAGGCCCACCGTTCTTCTCAGGGTCTGTCTGGTGACGATAAAAACCATATTGAAGAAGGAAAAGGAGGGAGCTGGACCAGGACATGAGATTGCAAGGACTTCGGCCATGATAGCAGCATTTCCAGTTCAGATGAGCTTCCAACCTAGCAGCGGCCTGTAAAGATGAAAGCTGTAAGAGGTCTGTGCCACAGGGGGAGCCCCAACTGTGTGTTGTGCTTAAGTAATTGGGAGAGGCTGGAGACTCGACACAGTCAGAGCTTCTGTAGCCGTTTGAACCAGGAAAATGGAGACGGAAAAGGTAAGTTGGGGTCTTGTCAAATGAGAACAGGTTCTCTTGATTGGCTTGAGGTTGGAAGACTTGATGCATGTTGCAAGGTCTAGCAAGTGAGAAGTGCGAAGCAATTTAAAGTAGTGAACCAGAGCTAAAGAATTCGGCTGTGGCAAGAACTATGCTTGCTGTAGAGGTTCCACGAAGCGTGAGACTACTAGGACTTTATATACACCCGGGCCTCGAAACCAGGCTGATGTCGCGGTGATCTTGGCATCAGGACCAACAAGGCGACGTTTTCAAGTGGAAAAATGTCAAAAGTAGCTTATATGATGTCAGATAGCATGATACTGATAGGTTTCGCAGATATGTGATCATTAAGATAGAGAGATAATTATGCTATTGGTCAACATACGAATAATGCTGAAGTACTGGTGAGAAATGGCTAGGCAGTGAGAAATACTGTAGACTCTTCGACTACCAAGCAGGAGGCCTGCAACTATGCCTTATCGCCGATTCAAGGTCGAATGGTGGCTGTGTCTCGAAATATGCCTGTCCATCTGCATGGCCAATCAGGATCGTTGGCCATAGGCTGCATAAGACCTCTAGGTGGGCTGTGAATTGAGATCTCTGTTTTAACGATATACAATTAATCCCTGTTTATGTAATAGAACACATCATGCATGATTGACATAACGAGGCTAGGACCAACAGTTTTAAAAATGAGGCTGAGCTAATAGAACACAACACGCAACACCTGAAGGCAAATCAATAATCGACTTACTGGGTGAAAATGTCTTTTGGATATGGCGTGGGCGATGTTATCGCCATCCTTGGTCTTTTTGAGCGCATTGCCATCGAGCTGCGCAACTATAAGGGTGCCCCGATGCATTTTCAACGGCTCTATGTCGAACTCGATCTTATGCAGAGCACCCTAAAGCACGTCTTGACTTTGAAACCGGAATCCCCTACAGAGCATCGGACGTTGGAGACAGTCAGAGCTATTATCATGCATTGCAAGCAGCCCCTGCAGTCCATGGCTGAGAAGATGCGAGCAAAAGAAAGTAGTTTGGGCCACTTCAAAACTACCAGAAGTCTAAGCAGTATCGGAACCCGGCTCCATTGGTCCATGATAGCGCAAGGCGATGTGGAGGAATTGAGGAAAACTCTTATGTCTCAGATGGCTGCTATCAACATCCTCCTGAGCGTCCAGCAGATGTAAGTTTTACTTCACTTACCGATAAGTTTTAAGGAGACTAATAGAAGCAAGGAATCGTATCGAGCACATCGCATTGCAGTCTCGTAATATTGGGACCAGCCAGTCATTGATGGTTGAGAAACATGCAAATGTCATAGCAGGACACGCATCGAACATTCTGGCCATAACATCGAGAACACAGAGTGCAGTCGACACACTGGCAGTTAATGCAGGTATTAATGCTGAAGCACAGTCCAACCAAGCCAATGTGATCAATAAGAATTTGAATGCGATTGAGAAGACGATGTCTGGCCTCACGCACAAAACTGAGAACACTACAGGAATGGTTCGTCGCCAAGCAGCTTTCTTAAGTCGCCACGTCAAAATTCTATTTCGTCTTCTGCAAAACCTGAAAGACCTTTTCAAGCTGTACGTACCCCTTCAAAAATTCAAATCTATCAACTAACTAACGGATTCCCAGCCTTACCAGATGCTCAAAAGAAATGCTTCAAGCCATTAGCAGAAACACGTAAGTGTTCTTGATATAAACCTCATTGAGCCTATTGACAAAATTACAGGTGCATGCTTCTCGATATCACCGCGCAACTAAAACACATCATACGAGCTATTGAGGCGATACCACTCCATCTCACTCTTGATATCGTTCGACTAGATGATGCACATGGAGAAAGCTGGGCCTTGCCGCTACAGGCTTGTACAACTTGGGAGGTAAGCAGCAGATATCTCGGAGTCTCATTGGAGAGAAAGGCAGTTAACAGCGACGCAGGCCTTTAACGACATGCTTCGGTTCGTAGTCTATGCCAACAACAGACCTGGAGCAGATTATATTACTCAAAACCTATTCGACGTGTCGAACGCTAAGACTGGAAAACATGTCGATCAGAATACTTGGGCAATGTCTGTAAAACCTGGCTTTCACGTCGAGCAAGCCATGGTTGTCAACAGCGCCCACTCACTTGACAGCTGCACGGATTCAGACTGCCCCGGGACACTTACCGAACAAGTCTTACAGCATGGGGACCGGAAAGTCTGGTGAGTTTATGGCAAGTATTTCCTGTTTCAGAAACCTTATTAACAACTATATCAACAGCACTCTATGTGGTCGATGGGCTGCGACAACCTTCACATCAACACCGCTGATAAAGCTATACAACGATGTCGAGTCTCCTTACAATCCTTATAATTTTGTGAGAATGCCCAGGAGAACGAAGGCGGAATTAGGCCCTCGAATACCCTCCATAATTTCGAAAGAAAAAACACAAAACTTTCGTAGGGTCAGATACCTCCAATCGATGGAGCCCATACAGGATATGAACGATGCTCATCGTCTATTGAGTGAAACTCCGACTCACCCCATGGCAAACGCTTTCATTGGACTTCAAATCCTTCAATTAGCAGAAGAAGGATTTGCAGATAATTTAGTTCAAAATGCAAGAGAACACCTAGAAATCGCCGTTAAGTCAGGTGAGAAAGATCTACCACTCCTCAGCTTCACTTAAATCATGACTCTAAGCCCCCTCAGATAGTTCCATTGCCGAAAATTGGTACCTCCTGGGCCGAGCATGTATTAAGCTGCAGGACTATAAGAGAGCTTATGAATGCCTTCAAAGTGCCATAGGTATCGAGCCCAATTGCCCTTCTTTCTGGATAACGACTTCTATAATTTACTTCCGTATAAATCAGTACCGAGATTCACTAGACTGTTTAAGCCGCGCTGTCAGGCTTAATTTTCGTCTCGTCGAGCCTTGGTATAACATCGGGGTCTTGGTAAGTTTCCTTATCTTTCTTCAATCGAGACTTCTTTAACCAAGCATGCAGTATGACTTCTGCAACAACCAACACGATGATGCTGTAGACGCATTTATCAGGTGCCTGGAACTGGCTCCGGGGTTGCTGAATGTTCAGGCCCGAGTTGACGCTCAGAAAGCCTATATAGAAAACGATGACCTCAAGCTTTTAAATGATAGCTTGATCGAAGACATGATGGAAACGCCATTAATCTACCAGTACTCCAAGGTCTATCCCGTACCTGCCTCGGCGGATCACATTATTCTGGATCCTGTCCGGCAGGATTCTTTGGAAGACAATAACGCAGATGAAGAGAGTCTAAGCGATGATGATTACACTGATTTGGAGGAATCGGGCAATGTAATATAATTGTAGCCAACTCCTCGCAGACAATGGCTTAGGAGCGAAGGACTATATCTCATGGTCTAGTGTTTATATATCCAGTAGTTGTGAGTAAGAGAAATTGTTATAACAGGTGATATTCATTAGGGAAGTTGTTAAATTATAAATTAATCAGTAACTAAATCTGTTTATATAGATATAAGTTATAAACAAATAACACTTTCTTGATGTTCTTTAATAGTTACTCTATATATAGGTATGTATAACTAAACCACCTCATAGTGACATTCCCTCAACAAGCCATTCCGCCACTAGTCGCACATGGGCACATCGACATTACCAAAAGCAATACCGTTGTTGCAAGTAGCACTGCAAGGGTTATCCTCCGCCGGATCATCGAGAACCTCCCCATCAAACTCCTCCCCGTTGATGCTCAACTTAGCACCGCAGTCATTGGAGTCCGCGTCATCACCAATAGGCTCTCCAGCATTGAAGATGGTAGCGGTGCTGCCGCAGATGTCGAACTGCGGGGCACGGTTGGCAATAGAGCACCAGTTCTCATTGAGAGTGTCTGTCAGACTGGCTGACCGGCTTTCGTCACATGGGGATCCTGCAGCGAAGGCGACGTAGTAGATGTCAGGGGGAGCATCGCCGAGACCAGCTACAGCAAAGACGCCGAGGCAGACATTGCCTGCTGCGGAAAGGGCAGGATGGGCAAGGAGGATCAAGGCAGAACATAGCTGATAATATTAGTCCCTCATTCTCTGTCTTATAGTTGATTCTAGGATTTACAGAGATCATCTTGGCTGTTGGAAGTGAAAGATGGCTCAGAAGGTCTTGTTTGTTTGACTTTGGTATGAGTCAGTTGTAATGTTTGTTGATGAGACAAGATTAGTTGGAGGTTGACACATATTTATAGTTATTCGGATATAAATTCGCTAGTTATTTGACACTGGAGGAGTAGTATCTCCAACCCACCTCCATCTCGATTGGGCTTGGAAGACAAAAGTGTCACGGTGAATCCTTCACAGTTGTCATGACACATACTTTGCTAGGAACTCAACTGACCACGCGGGGAACCCAAAGGATCAATCTTCTATATTAAGCGCACAGTAACTAAGTACAAGGTTAGATCTGCATAGCTTATACAATAGGCGAGATCTACACGGAGCTGAGTACCCGCATTCGAGTTCGAGATCCTTGGCATCCTCACGGCCCGTTTCCCAATCAGGGCCTTGAGTCCCTATTGTCTGTGAGCCGAGTTTCGTTGCAGCGTCTGATCTCGATATTCTGTTGCAGGTTCGGAGAATTGCTTCGTTTCCTGACTTGCTTAACACAGACTTTGATGCCAAGTGAGGATAAGGTGCCGACTGCCTGTCAGCAATCCTCTACTGTAACATGAGCAAGGGTTTCATAGGATGCAATGCATGTGGCTGATGCAAAGTGATTGATGTCATACGGTTTATTGCGTGCAGAGACTTGCGGCTCACATGCCATGGGTTCTTGCTTGCATATAGCCTTCTGTAAGGTAAGCAGTTGGTCCAAAAGTCAGCCCAGTGATCTCCATGTAAGCTGAGTTGAGTGACTTCTTTATGACTTATGGTACTCTTTCTTGTTCAAAGCTGGAGCGATCTAGTCAGAGTATAATGCTCAGGGCTCTCTGAACTGCGTACTGACCACTCGTGGTTTTGCTTGCAACCTAGTGAGAGTCCGAGAGCTAGTCCCCGGGCTATTCGCCTTGGAAAAAGCCTAATTCTCAGGCCGATTGCTTGGTACGGCGGCATTTCAACAAAAGAACCCAGTACACAATGACAGAGTTTGAAATCCTTCATCACACTTAGATTCTTTCCCGTCTTGTTTTGCGGACTATTGCGGTTAAGCTTTTCCAGCCACGGAACACAGGTTGGTTCCTATACAGCCCAAAGCCAGCACTAACTGAATTCACAGAGCATGGGGGTTCTAGGCCCATTAATCCACAAAGACATCTTTAAGCATGAAGTTCCCGTCCCTCCTTCTGCCCTTCCCATAGGACCATATACGGATAGCGAGGGATCAACAGGAAATAGCGCGACTCTGCTTCTCGGACATCTCTCCGTCGATCTACCGAACCTCGGATCCTGCCGTATCAGCTCGGTCAGAGACGTCTCTGATTCGGTAGATATCTGTACCATTCCGAGATTCCCATTAAAGGATCATGGGGTAATGGACATGCGAGTCGCTATGTATTTCTAGGAGAGCGGGCTGCTTCACAACGCTGTACATGGTCCACATGGAAGTCAGCATCACAGATCTCTATAACATGCTGGAATGGACTTCGGAAGCTATCTGTAGATTTCACCAGAACTGCCAGGACTACTTGAACTTAAGCTTCTCCAGTGTCGGGGCACGAGTAACAGATGTATTAGATATAAAATTAAGCTACCATAGAATCTTCTCTGCATATAGCGTTATGGGACTGTAGGAGGTGTTAAGGCCGGTAAATATCAGACTTTCTTCCGATGTTTGATCAGTCGACCCAATCAGTTTCCAACCTTTGATACAAACTTATCCAGAATTTCATTCACCTCATCTGGCTTCTCTAGCTGTATCCAATGTCCACCAGCAACTTTCTCAACTGTAAGATCGGGCACGAAAGGGCGCATCTGCTCTGGGATGTTCATTGCGGTAGTTATGATGTTTGTGGACGCGATTAAGAGGGTTGGGTGCGTGAGGGTATGAGCAGCCGCTGCAATTTCTGATTTAGTGTTAGTAAGATGTGGAAGCGGAGGTGTCAGAGAGTAATCTTTTAGTACTTGGAAACGCGTAGATATTGCTAATGGAGGGGGAATTACATACTTCGCTCATCTTCTTCGTTAATGTTACGCAGGCCAGCCCTGTACCAGTTTATCGCAGGTCCATAGCCACCCCTCTCCTTGGAGAAGGCGTGTTCATAATGTTTATGATCCTAGTCCATTTACATTAGTCATCACGTAGCATTATGCATCACAAGTCGAACTTGTACCTCCGATGTCAAATAGGCTGGCAACTCGGTAGTCTTCCCCTTTGTCAACCAAGAGCGTAAACCGCCCAGAGCGCCCTTATGTCTCTTGGCGATCTCTTCGTCGGCACTAAAGTATAAGGATTCTACCGATTCGGACTGCGGTGTCAATAGTTCAGCAAGTCAAACTCTGCCCGGTTTAGAAAGAACTTACATGTTCATCTAAGAGCTTAGGAGCATCCTCATCATTAAACAAAAGGAAGTACCCCAGGATCGAAAACCCAAGTTTTGCTTCCACCGATTTATTGATGTGCTGTACCGTCGCGGTAGTGAGGCTACGGCCAGGCGCCATGTATCCGTGATCAATGAAAGCATAGGCCGAAAAGCGCTCGGGATGGTAGTTTGCTAACCGTGACAAAAGAAAACACCCCCTGCAGGATAACAAGTTAGCATCGTGAGTTCTGTCCACTCTGAGCGACTTGGATGTGATGGCAAGAAAAGCGAACGAGTTTAACATACCAATCGTGCGCCACGCCCACTATCATTTCGACCCCCTCTGAGATCAAGATTTCAACAACATCCTTTGCCATATCCTCACCCTTGTACATCTCTAACTCAGTCGGTCTTGACGTCTCCCCGAAGCCAAGCAAGTCTGGTGCTATGACACCATAGCCTTTTGCCTCGAAGAAGGAAATCTGGTGACGCCAGTGATACGAGGTAGAGGGAAACCCGTGTAGGAAGAGAAGATATTGAGTGTTTGGGAGCTGGGGCGGAATATGAACGTAAGAGTAGGTGAAACCGCGGGTTGTAGTGTAGGATGAGTGAGAGAAGGCCATAGTTGATTGTAGTCTTTGAGCAGGATGTAAATTGTTGTACGATGAGTGTATAATGGTGATGTAGGGGAAACTGCCTGGTATACGGTCTAGGAGGTAAAGAAATAAGAATTCTGTAGCATTAAGAATTAGATACCTTACTGCCTCTATATTTATATCCCAACCCTGTGTTGCAAAAGACCGAGAAGTTCGGCTTTCTCAGACACCAAAATCCAACTGACTGTAGACAGATGGTTCTATCTTCGAAGCCCATGGTTGCTAGCGCTGGCGTAGCAGGGACGGAGACGGGAGTATGACACTTTTTACCCATTGAGGTTAGTATCACGATTTCCCTTTCTGACTTGGGGTTTCGTTTATCGAATCACAAAGCAAAAGTTACGCTTCGAAGACTGCGATTGGTTGTAATACTCCACACTCAGCGGCAGAATGTCAGACCGAAGCTGGTAAAGAATTGTAGGGAATAATTGCTCACCAGTGTGCATCTTGGTGTATTTTACTGCATCGAGGACCCTTGAGCACAGTTCGGCTTGAACCAAGATATTATCAGTTATGACCTCAGTAAGAATTATCTATTTACTACTGCTGTTGTTTGAGCGAAGTGCTGTAGAGACATGAGTTGAGTGGTGACCTGATGCATCGCACGAGCAAGGAGATGATACCTAGTAGATGAACTGCTAACCTCGCCATTCAATCCATCTTGACTAGAAATGGCAAGTGGCATATCTTGCCTCGTGGTCAGGCTCTCAAGCATAGAGCATCCCGCCTCAATATGCATTCCCACTCTACTATCGATATCCAGAAGAAATTCAATGTAGCTGAAGAGGACAGTCGCCAAGACGGCAATCTCTACACTATGGGGAGATGCATCAAGCCGAGCTTGCAAGTCCCGGATAGCCATGCTATAATGCCGTAGTGAAAAGACGATCGCGGGGGAGCTTTGCCATAGGTTAGGATGGTAACGGCTACTAGCCAACGCCCCGATTGCTAGGGCCCCATGATGAAGTGTTGGTTCTGCGAGAGTGCCTTGGAGGATAATCTTTTTCCACTCGGCGACCTCAAAAAATAAAGAGAATTCACCAGCGCACACGACCTGGAAGTACTCCATGTGCTGATACTCGCCAGCCAGTAAAGGCTTGGCAGAAGGGTATCGCAGACTACATATGAGAGGTGTGGCCGTGTGGCGCAGGAGAGCTGATGAGGCGAAGTCGCATTTCCATCCCGCTTTGATACAAGGTGAGCAGGCTGGTCTGGCCTCGTCGCACTTCTTGTGCCTGCTTCTAGTGCCAGATTAGCAGGTTGATTTTATGGGGTTAGGGGGGGCTTCTTTACTTGCATGTCAGACATCCCGTGGTGACTTTCTTAGTGCCTCGGGCTCCATGACGTACTTTCCGTATCATTTTTGTTTCGCTTTGATCGTCGCTTCGACTATGACGATGAGTTGTTTCTGAATATCTGCTGAGGTGAAGTTTTGGGACGTGAGACTAGCGAGTGAGAATGGACGAAATGACGCATAAGCCATGTGCTAAGAGTCATTTTTATCCAATCACAGCCGCTAGATCGTATGTTGGTGTATGCTGATTTCTGCATTCTATGGAAAGCAATGAGATTATCCGGATATAGCCAGCTGAGTTTACTGCATACAGATCGATCAGGGATATATTGCCATCTTGGTCCTGTCACGTCGCAAAGAAGACCGATCCGCTTGAGCGGTTGCGATTCGGCAGTAGGCGAGATAAATAGACATCACGCTATAGATATACTAACACGCGTGGGAACATTATCATATAAAGGAACAGCAATTATAGGATTATAGGAGCCCGCCGATTAGGGATGAGTGCCAATATACCAGACTTGTCACTCTCTAAACCAAGATCTTGCAAAGTTCTCTCCTGGCATCCTCCTCAGGCCACTGCACCAGCTTCCTTTCCTTCTCCTGGGCGATTTTGAACTCAACAAAGGGCTCCAGAGCGTCTTGTTGCTTCCGGGTCAGACTGGATAATCTCGCCCGATGATCACCATCATCGTTATCCCCAAAGAACTGAGGATCCAAATATCTCCAAAAGATAAAGTCAAAGGCCCAGCTATTTCTAGCTATATACCTAATCATCCACGCTTTACTTTCCCAGCTCTTCTGCATCTGCTCTGAAAGGGAGAAAGTATGATTTTCAGAGACTTTTAGCTTTCTCAGACCATTCTCGATATTTTCCTGTGACTGAAGCTTACGCTCCTCATCCTGCAGGACAGAAATAAAGATTCTGAAGCGTGGCTCGTACGCTTCCATCCACTGCTCATATCCGCCTGGCCAGTACTCTGGGTACTTTAAGAGAAGCCACCAGGGAGGATCAAAGGAGAATTCCTCTGGGGCTGCATAAGCAAACTCCCAGTCGATAACGCCGACAACCTTGAGGTCCTTATTGATCAAGACGTTGGAAGGCCGTAGATCCTCGGAAAAGAGCCGGAAGTTGTTGCCGCCATTTTTTCTTGATCTGGCTTCCAGTCGTCCTTCTGAGGCGAGGTTCCGAAATAACTGGCGAGCAACGTACTTATCGCGAGCATCATCATCATCTTCAATTGCATTGTTTTGTTGAAACGCCAGCTGTATTAGATTCATTTCGGCCATGGCTGAATACCACTCAGTTGATGTGGCAAAAGTCTGATCTTTGGCAGGTAGGAGACTCGGCGGTGAGCCGGTGAGATCAAGGATGGAGTTCATGTTCTGCATGAGTGGCCTTCCAGAGACAGATATATGCCCTTCTTTATCTTCAATCAGAGAACCGATTCTTGGGAAGGAAAGGGATGAAAGTTGGAGAAGGATGTTTGCCATTTGGCGGTACAGAAACTCAAGCTTCTCGCTGCTGATGTTGGGGTCGAGAGAATGTGAATCCGTTGGATCTAGCGTTGGATCATTGAGGGCGTGAGACAGAGTAGTGTCATGCTCGATATACTCCATTATCATGAATGGTCCGAGTCCCAACGGGTTCTCTTCTGCCGTTCCCCAGTGGAATATTTTGGGTACTGGGATGGTGGTATTGGCGGCGACATATCTCATTGTTGCCACTTCATAACGAACCTTTTCGTCTGGAAACTTGGTTGCTTATCGTATGTTAGCACTGTCTTGCTTTGTCTCTCTGGTAAACATATTTACCTGGGCTGGGAATTCTGATAGCGGCAGAGGTACCATCCGCGTACTCTAAGCGATAGAAGACATTATAGCCTCCCTTGATGGGTCTGTGTAGCTCCACGGCCTTGCCGGGGCGATGCTTGAGGATAAAGTTTGCGATATCACGATATATAGTGGCTTTGTTCAAAGACCACTCCCATTCCTCGAGCTCTGTGTCGTTTCTCTCCCACGCAAGATCGTCCATGTCCATGCGGACATATCTCAGCTTAGGTGGCATTCAGGCACAATTACGTAGGGAACGCAAATTTTTTATGTATTGAGATGGCCCCCGGGGGTGGTGTGTCTTGCGGGACAAGAAAGACAAGAAGTGAAGTTGCAGCCTGATGCATACCCGAGGGTTTCTGAACCAATCAAAACATAATGGTGAATCAACATGATGTCGAGACTGTCGTTCTCTCAGTTCTAAGTATAGTCAGCCGAACAGCGTTTGAAGTCACCGACTCTACTATCAAGCTGTTTCATTAATCGCTCCGTATTTCGGCTTGGCGACGTTCGTGTGCTTACTGCTTGACAGCCAGTATAAGACTCACTACTCCGTATACGCCTTGAGATTGTCACCATAATCGCAATACATGTACAACAAGGACACGGCTACGACGTATCATCCTTGCTAACAATAAATCGCCACTTCTCGCTATTCCATAAAGTAACATCCATAACCCATCCAAGCTTAGAAATCGCTCCATCAGCAGATCTCGGATATCCGAACCTCTCCAAAAATTACCCAAAACGGAAAAACGGATCTCGTCAGATAATCCAACATCGCTAGTTTCAAGTTTCACAGCCTATGACAGCTAAGCATTTACGAAATGCTGACGGGATCTACAAAATTATCGAAAGGCGCACGCTTGACATGCCAAGGTAAATGAATAGCTCCACTGATCTGGACATAGAGGGCGCGAGGGTAACATTGGTTGATGGAGATATATACGAATACAAAAATGGAGACATTAGAGTATATAGATATTTAAGACGGCGGCGGTGACGTTAAGAATTGAGAGCACAAACAGAAATTTCGCATTACTTCAACATGGGTTCTCTTTATCACAACGACGAGCTTGAAGCAGTATGCTCAGCTCTCCAATCCATAACCCAACGATTAGCATCAACAACTCAAGATGTCAAAAACGACCCCATCATCAAAGTCGCACAACCTTCAGACGTTCCCTACCTCCAAAAGATAGGAACACCCGGCCAAGCGCACTCAATCGACCAAGTCCTCCAAGAAGCCTTCACCGCATTCGACCACCGCATGCGCGTGAACCATCCTCGCTTCATGGGCTTCATCCCTTCGCCTACATCGCCCATCGCTTGGCTAGGCGACATAGTAGCCAGTGCATTCAACGCCCTCGGTGCTTCGAAGCTCCAAGCCTCGGGCCCTGTTGTTATTGAAAAGACGTTGATCGAGTGGCTGGCGGGGAGGGTTGGGTTTCCCGCGCGTGCAGGGGGGATCTGTGTCTCGGGTGGTTCAATGGCGAATTTGATGGGGATAGTGCTTGCGAGAGATCGCTTTGTACCACATGGTCAAACGGGAAAGGCAGTTGCGTATCTCTCAGACCAGACGCATTACTCTGTTGCGAAAGCTATGAGAATGCTTGGGTTTGATAAGGAGCAGATCCGACGGTTGCCTGCGGATGAGGACTTTAGGCTTGACCCGGCTCTTTTGGCAAAGACAATTCAGGATGATCGCAAAGTAGGCCTTGTACCATTTTTGGTGGTTGGGACTTGTGGGACAACAAACACGGGTGCTATTGATCCCCTACCCGAAATCGCAGAGATTTGTAAAAGGGAACAGATCTGGCTACACGTCGACGGCGCCTATGGCGCTTCAGCAACTCTATCCGCGACACGCCATGAGACAGTCGACGGCCTCAAGTACGCCGACAGCATGTCATGGGACGCGCACAAATGGCTCTTCCAAACCTACAGCTGCGGTCTTCTCTTGGTAAAAGACAAAGCGAACCTGGTTCGAAGCTTTGCGAACGAAGGAGATTATCTGCGTGACGGTGTAGCAATTGAAGACGAGGATATCCCCAACTTTTGGAACTATAGTATGGAGCTCACCAGACCAGCGAGTCGCGCTATGAAGCTGTGGTTTACATTGCGGGTCATTGGTGTAGAGAGGATCGGGGAGATGATTGATCACGGATTTGATCTTGCTGAGCGGGCGGAGGAGGAGTTGAGAAAACTAGCTGACTGGGAGATTGTCAGCGCTGCGAGCTTGGGCGTTGTAACATTTCGTTATGCGCCTGCGGGTTTTACGGAAGATGAACTTGAGATTATCAACACTGGTATTTCAAAGAGTCTCATCTCGAGTAACAAAGCTGGCATCTTGACGACCAAGGTTCGAGGAAAAGTAGCACTGAGAATTTGTGCATTGAGTCCACAGTTGGCGCTGGACGACATGTCAGACATAATCCAAGAAGCCAATCTCCTTGCCACTAAGAGCATGAAGGCCAGCAATGGAGTAAAAAACTAGATTTCTTTTTTATCAGATTAACAATCATGATCAACATTAGATTCCAAAGAATGGCAGCGATATCGCAACCGATAAGATGTACGCAAGTATGATTGATAAGGTTTGTGTGTGGTGAGTGTAGGGTGAGCTCGGTTTTCCGAACCGAGCTACTCCGAAGCCGGGCCGGGTATCAACGGAAGCGTTGATTGGCGCTGCGAGTTTGGAATCAAAAAGCATCGACTCCGCAGGCGCCGCCGCAGTCGCCGCACGTGTTTTTCTTCTGGAACGCGTTATTCGGCATTCACACCGTCTAGAGATAAGTCAGTCCACATTTGCGTCACCGCCATCAAAAGATGCCAAAAGTTCTGGACACTAATTACATAAATTTACTTTACTTGCTCAGCCGTGAACCGGTACCTATGCCTGCTGTGTCTATTATCACGGTACAGTATCAGCTAATATGGCGCTAAAATTTGATGATTTCCACCTTGTTCCATGACTGGGACCTGCCCCTGATAACGAACGAGGGCTCCACACTGATTGCTTTTTCCTGAGACATTCATTGAAGCTTTCTAGCTTTTAATTTAAACCTTTTCCCCTCCCCTTCTTTTCGTCCTTCTAGATTTCCTCAATTGATTGATATCACCAACAATACACCTTCACAATGTCTACTGCTTTTGTTCAGCGCCCTGCTCCCGACTTCTCGGCCACCACCCTCTTCCCTGGAGGTGAGTTCAGAGACATCAAGCTCTCTGACTTCAAGGGACAATGGTACGATTTCACGCTGACCCCCCCTGAGAACCTGGATGGACGGACATACTGATTGAGACTTGGTAGGGTCGTTCTTCTCTTCTATCCCATGGACTTCACCTTTGTCTGCCCAACCGAGATCATCCAGTACAACAACGCCCTCGACCGCTTCCGCGAGATCAACACCACCGTCCTCGGCGTCTCCACCGACTCCCACTTCACTCACCTCGCGTGGGTTGAGAAGCCCCGCAAGCAGGGCGGTCTGGGCCCCGACCTGGAGCTCCCCCTCGTCGCCGACAAGTCCACCAAGATCTCGCGCAGCTACGGCGTGCTCATTGAGGACGAGGGCATCGCGCTCCGCGGCCTCTTCATCATCGACCCCAAGGGCGTGCTCCGCCAGATCACCGTCAACGACCTCCCCGTCGGCCGCGACGTCGAGGAGACGATCCGCCTCGTCAAGGCCTTCCAGTTCACCGACGAGTACGGCGAGGTGTGCCCTGCCGGATGGCAGGAGGGCGGAAAGACCATGAAGGCTGATCCTAAGGGAAGCCTGGAGTACTTTGAGGAGCAGGGAGAGAATGGTGAGTCCCGGAAGCGACCCAGGACTGAATAAGACTCTTGTTATTATCAGACCTGGACACCATTCGTGGACAGTGCAAAAGAACACTTGTTTGACTAAGATTTGTAATGTTACAGGAGCTAAGGCATAGATGTTAGATTCCAATGAGACTCGAATTCCCATCAACACCCGCCAGTAAAGAGAAGAGAAGAGAAAAGACCGCGCTGCTACCGGTAGCATATGACGAACGATCCAACGCGAAAATAACGAAACGATCCTTATGTTAATGGAGGGCGATGCACTTGATGTCGATTGGGTGTGGCTGGTCGTCTTTGACGAGATACGATTAGAAAGTAGACTTAGACTTAGACTATAGACATTCCTTGAACAATGCTTTATATCGATGGACAATTCTCAGCGATTTGGCCGTGATTTAATGTATTGAATGGCATTTACAATTGCACCGTAGTGGAATCTTCTTCCCACTGTGAGTGCCTCAAACACGTTGCATTCAACAAACTCAAATTCATCACCATGGTTACCGTATTTCCGTCGCAATATCCGGACCTACTTCACAGTGACATAAAATAGCTTCAATGCGGAACTAAACGACAAATGCTGGCTCACAAAGATTTTCTTGGGGTTAGGTAACCACGAGCTTCATCTGAGGTTTAAACATGATGGCTAGTAAGCATTTCCAATGATCAATGGGAAAGGTGATTGATCGCGTTTCTTGAACTAATTCCAGCGTTGCTATGAAAACCAGCTAACCGTCAGGTAAAGAAAGGAATAATATTCATGGAATTGATATGGCATACCTAGTAAACAGATCCTACTCAAGAAAATTAGTATCTAGGAAGCTCAGAACCTATCCTTTGACTGTATTTAAAAAGCATACTCCTGATCTCAGCTAAAGAATAAATAGTTTCATGTCCGCCTAGGGTAAGTCTTTCTTCCCATCCCTAGTCAGATCCACGGGTATCTACCTTCCATCAATGGTTCCCACGCCCATACACGCAAAGGAGGCCCAAACTCATACTGAATACGGTCATAGTAAGCCATCGTATTGTCCCGCCAGATGTTTTGCGGTCCCGGCTGAGGTCTAAAATCCAGCCCTTGCTGAATCTCCTCTCTGCACATGGATCGTGTATGTAAGATATGTCCACCTCCGCAGGAAACCCATTTCTCTCTGTCCTGCAGATCAACTTCAAAATTACGTTCTAGTGGATCGAGGTTCGTTATGTGATGGTGCTCCGTGCTGAGGGAGCTGAGGTGAAGGCTTTCTAATGCTGGCATGCTTCCCATGCATGAAAAGACAGGCGACCATGATCCACCGATGAGGAGTATGCCGTCAAGAGAAAGCTTTGTGATAGTCGGGTGGTTTGTTAAGAAGAGGATAAGGTCGTCTGGCCGCAGAGGAAGACCGCGCAGAGAAAGCTCCCTCACACAACCGAGTCTAATGTTCTGGCTAATATGAGCGAAAGCTCTAGTGTATTCTGGAAGAATGAGATTATCCAAATGATGAAGATGAAGGTCCAAGGATGTGAGATTGGGCATATATCCAAGAATCGTTGCTGCGCCAGTGAAATCCTCCGCGTCGAACTCAAGATGTTGACCGAGCCTGTACGGAGAGCTTGCTGCAAAAGCATGACGAAAAAGACACTCTCCCTCGGCAGACGGTGTCTCAATGATCCAATGCGTTGAGAAGCTGAGTCCGAAAGATTTGATGTCTTTGCAAGCATCACCAAAGCCACCCGAGTCCAGCGTTCTCAAATGATCTTCAACGTGTCGCAGCTGCACACTGCATAGCGGCGTGTCGGGGAAGATCTGGAGTTTTTCAAGCTGGGTCCTGCTGCGGGATATGGCTGAGGTGACGATGCAGAATGTTTGAGATGCTGCTGTCCAGATTGAAGGCCAGCTTGAGTTCTGGTCTACCGATCGATACCATTTGTAATGCTCAGCTGGTCGACAGATCTTGGTATGGCCTGCGATGATACAAGCGTCTAGACTGATAGCCCGAAGATTGGCAGAATTTTCCAAGATGTTAGACAGCAAGTGAGTGACATGGCTGACGTCCATGTTTGTATCTTGTTGGATTCTTGTCTGTATCCAATCAAGATCTTGCTGCGCCTCTTGAACTTCTTCATCTGTGCAATCCACGCTTCTCACGCGGAGATCTTCGACGCGTTGGCGATAATTCTCTGTATCACGCCATAATTCGCCCCTGTCGAATCCAGACCATTTCTTTCTTGTTTGCACAGTAGCTTCAGCTGGCTGGGTATCATAGAGTGTTGCAACAACAGTGAGCTCTCGGAGGAAGGGTCCCAGCTGTGGATGAGCAACTCTATCTCGGAGAGAGTGCAAGCTATTCAGAGATAGATCGGTCTTGGCGGATCTGAAGAAACGAGAGTGGATGGTGTTGGTGGCTAGCTGGCGCGAAGTCAGACGCAAGTTTGTGAAGGTCACAAGGTCGAGATGATGGAGGATTATGTCGAGTGGAATTCCAGATAGGTGACTCAATCGATCCGAAGGCGTCGGCGCTAAGGACTCTAGACTATTCATACTGATAACGCGTCGTGGTTGTTTACGAGGTATTATGTGCAAGATGGAGTACAGAGGATTCGCGCATCGGAGACCAGAACTTTGCAAAACTCTGGTGAAGGATAATAGTTACGAAGGATTACGGACCACTCATCACTGCAAGAGTAAGCATGCTACGAATACTGAAGCTAAAATGCATGTCTTTCTCAGCCGCACTTCATTGCCAAGCATAACCTCGGACCTGGCCAGATAAGATAAGACAAATGAGATAAGATAACCACTGAAGCTGTCACAACCTCGCAAGAACTACAGTCTACGAACAGTTTACCAGGAAAAAAGAAAATATTCTTCGCAAGGAACTCCCAAGACTATTTATCTTACGTTAATTGACGAACTTCCTGCCGCAGGATCCGTGATACAGGACTTGGCGGGGTTTTGTTTCAGGATAGTCAAGATGAGACCTTGACAGCTAACCCAAAACGCTGGTGAAGGCGCCAACTCATCCCAAGTTTGTCCAACATCAGTCACTTCTCTCCAATCTCGCAGCCAAAATCAGCCAAAATCTAGTAACAAGGCTGAAACCGAGAAACGGGGTCTCGAAGGCCGGGACCAAGGCCTTCCGCTGCAGGGAAACATGGGCCAGGAGGTCGCCAAGCCCGCTATGCCACGGTTTCAAACAGGGGGTAGGTTATCTGACTTAACGTTATGCCTCTTAAGCTTATGATCTAACTCTATTGCTTGCGCTTTGATATCGACAGGGGAGTGGAGCTGAATCAATGCCGAGACAAGTGCACATCGCCAAGATGCCTCCTCCAAACACCGACTCCCTGCGGCGTGACAACTTTCCGAGCTGGGAACGAGGCACGAGAAGAACAAAAATCATGACATTTTGGAGCGGATTCAACAGAGGCCGAAGGGTAGCCACGTCTCATGTTCCTGGATGAAATGCGACGCCAAAACATCATGGCCAAGACGAAGAAAAACCTCGTCTTTTCCCGCGCTTTTAGCCTTTTCATCCCTCTCCCTCTCTCTTTACACATTCTTTCTTTTCGCTCTATTTCCGCCTGGAGCGTGTTTTGTGATCGTCCTTACCATTCGATTCTATTTTGTCGTTTGTTTCTTTTCTTAATTTATTAAACCTGTCGTTCATTTTACCACGCGATCTGGTATCGCCGAGTCGAAACTTTCCTTTCTAATTGCTTATCCCTAATCGAGAGGCTGGCCTGCCATGCACTTTTCAACAATCATTTCTGCTTCCGCCTTTGCTGGTCTGGCGACTGCTTCTCCGTCCTTCTTTCGAAGAAATCCTCCTGCCGAGGAGGTTGCGCCTGTGGCGTGCGAGCCGGTCACAGTTCATGAGACGGTCCATGAGACGGTGCATGTGACGATACCTGGGGAGGTTGTTCATGAGACGGTGCACGAGACTGTTCATGTGACTGAGGTTGTGCACCAGACTGAGACGGTGCATGCGACTGTGACGGAGATTCAGCATGTTCCTGTTGAGAAACCAGTCACAGTTATCGAGACTTCGATCGTGCATCAAGAAGTTGAGAAGCCAGTTACAGTCATCGAGACGGTCCACCAAACGATCGAGCAACCTGTCACTGTGGTTGAGACTTCTATTGTTCATCAGACAGTTGAGCAGCCTGTTACAGTCATTCACACCCAGCCCGTCGAAGTCGAGGTCGAAAAGCCAGTTACAGTTATTGAAACTGTCCACCAAACGATTGAACAACCAGTCACCGTTGTCGAGACATCTGTCGTACACCAGACCATCGAGCAGCCCGTTACAGTCATCCATACCCAACCAGTCGAAGTCGAGAAGCCAGTCACAGTGGTTGAGACCTCAATTGTTCATCAGACCATTGAGCAGCCCGTTACCGTTGTGCATACTGTGCCAGTTGAGGTTGAGAAACCTGTAACAGTCATTGAGACTTCTGTCGTGCACCAGACAGTTGAGCAACCCGTGACCGTCATCCATACACAGCCCGTGGAGGTTGAGAAGCTCGTCACAGTGATTCACACCCAGCCAGTTGAGGTTCCCGTTCAAGTACCAGTCACAGTCATTCACACTCAACCTGTCGAGGTACCCGTTGAGAAGCCTGTGACTGTGATCCATACATCTGTGGTTGAAAACATAGTCGTTCATACTTCAGTGGTTGAAGTCGAGAAGCCTGTTAACGTCGAGGTACCCGTCACAGTGGTGCACACTCAAGTCGTTGAGAAGCCCGTTGAACAGATCCACACTGTTGAAGTTGAGAAACCAGTCGAGGTTATCCACACTGTCGAGGTCGAGAAGCCAGTTCATGTCACTGTCATCCAGACAATCACTGAGCACATCTCTCAACCTACCGCTCATCCCGTCGAAGCTCCCCAAGAGCATCCAGTCGTAGTTATTGAACAACCGAAGCATGAAGCACCGCCGCACGAGACAGTTATCGTGGCGCCTGAATACACCCCAGCAGAAGAAGTAGCGCCGCCTCACGAGACTGTTGTAGCTGAGCATCCCGCCGCGCCTCCAGCTCACGAAACACCAGTCGTCGTCGAACAACCTGCTGCACCAGTCGCGACAATGGGTCACGAAGCGCCCGCCGCCGAACACCCAGCTGCGCCAATAGCAACGATGGCGCACGAGGTCCCTGCAGCTGAACACCCCGCTGCACCCCAGCCCGCAGAACCCCATGAAGGCGCGGGCGAAATGCCCATCGATGAAGCCGAAGCCCTTCAGCACCCCGACATCCCCATTCTTCTACCCTCTGGTGGAGTGTCGGCTAAGAATGCTACAGTGGCACCTACATATCCTGGACGTCGTGCCATTGTTCGTAGATGGTAGTTTGGTTAGGATTGCTGTACGAGTAAAAAACACTCATGATACCTTAGAATGGAAGGGGATGGGAAGGATAGCGCAGGCACAATAATAATGATATGGACATGGTTGGCCTGGGATAAGTCTTGGATAGGATAAATGACTACAAATTGACATAAAATCTCCAAGCTTCCATGTTTCCGTGACGAGATTTTAACCTGACTAACCTTGGTGCCGTTGGATATCCTTATACTTGCAGCTTGCTGGACCAAGTTCTGTCTACTAATTTAGGCTCTTGGCTACAAGTCTCAACTGTAAATAACACATCTGGATAACAACTTAGACATTATACCATAATGACTAACCAGTACTTGCTTGGCGTTGGCCTTCAAACTTATTATACAGGTGTCTGGCCATATCCCCTGCATTTATTAACTTGGAGATTGTTATTTACCGCTATCCACCGTGTTGTTTTATTTACTCTAATCTGTCCCTTAAAGGATACTATTACGTGCCCGGAATTCTAAGATAGAGACTAGGTTGAATATACAACAGGCCCTATAAGAACAAGAAATTGCTATTGGTTGATTATTGTCTGAACCATACTTATAGCTCAGTTGTGTGAATTAAGAAATTCAATCCTATATTCTCAGGTCCATTACCCGATTCGAGTGCAAATACCAAAGTCCCTAATCATTCTTCCTACCATTACCATACCTCCAATAGCAAGAACGCCCAAAAGAAATAGAACAGTCAGCCCTGAAATAACAAAAGACCATACTTTTGATCGGTTAAGTTTAGGAGCCACTAAGAGACTAAAAGCCAGAAGTCTTGTGTTCTGGAAACTCATTAGAGGTCCATAGACCAGTCCTACAACAAGCCACGACATGGTGAAGCCTCTCTCTGCCTTTGTGCTATTTCCATTCTGGAAGCCAGAAATTGATCCAACAACAGCAAGTGGAGCGAGACCAAGATATAACCAAAGGATTAAAAACTTCAAGTTTGAAACCGCCCAGAATAGATCCTGTATAAGTGCATTTTGAAGTTTGGCCAAAGGAGCCATCGAGAGGTCATCCTGTATAAGTGAATTATCAAGTCCGGATATAAAATGACGAAGCCAATGTAAGCCAATGATGGACTCTGTGGGTTCAGCGGTGTCGAATTTGACATCAACAACTCCAGCAAAAGATGCTATATGTCGGCGCTGTACCTCTTCTAGGAGGCTTGTCCTGATCAAGAACATGCAAGGATAGCGACGATTAAACCCATGTATTCCGTGCCGTGACCTAATCTAGTGCAATCATATTTCTTCAAACACTATGCATAATTGAGCTCCAGGCAGACTCATCCTTTGCCTGTATAACAGTCTATCAGGGTATCGCTAAACAGCCTAAGGACGATGGTGTTTTTGTCCCCGGTTCCAATATCTAGGCCTTACACGACGTTGCAGTTCCCTTTCGCTGCTGGAATGACTACAAATTGACATAAAATCTCCAAGCTTGAATGTTTCCCTGGCATTGCGCTGATCTAGTGCAATCGCACTCCTTGAGCTCCGTGTATTATGTAGTTGACTGCTGCCTGTAAGATCAAGTATAATCCCTCACCCTACGGCCGCTCTTTCTAGTCTAATTTATCTTTTGGAACCCTTGCAAAGTTTATACAAGCCTGATTACATAAAGCCTAAGTCGGGTTCTGTTGGTCAAGGCATTTGCGAATAATTGGCTGCCCAACTCATTGTTTAATTGGTCTGTTGGTTGTGTCAATGAATTCCTCCCTCTGGTCACATGGCTAGTCAGGTGTTCATGATTTCCGGGAGTATTTATTTAAGCCATTCTGATACCTTGCATGACTTGATTCTTTGTTTTTTACACATCGCTTAGAGCACTTTTCCACCAGTTGATACAAATGGATAGCGAAGCGCATCCGCCGGTGGACGGGCAAAGCCTCGCTATTGCGAAGCGTCCAGCCTCAATTGAACCAGAAGCTGCATCCGATGCCAAAAGACTCAAAAGATCCCATCGCAAATCGGACAAATCAGACGCAGGACTCTGGGATACAACTTACAGAATACCCTTCCCTGACAAAGTGAGTGCGCTGGTCAAATTAAAAATGTTATCGGCCTAACCCTTCTAAAGCCAGCCGTGCTGGAAGAGCGAAATGGTGAAATAGAGTATCGAGTGGTTAATAACGATGGCTCAAGAGAGAGCATGATTCTTCTTACAGGACTCAAGTGTTTGTTTCAAAAACAACTACCGAAAATGCCAAAGGACTACATCGCACGCCTCGTCTATGACCGTACCCACCTATCCATCGCCATTGTTAAGAAGCCCCTTGAGGTCATCGGCGGTATATCATTTCGAGAATTTCGGGTACGGAAATTTGCCGAGATCGTCTTTTGCGCTGTATCATCAGATCAACAGGTTAAAGGCTATGGGGCCCATCTCATGGCCCATTTAAAGGACTACGTCAAGGCAACGTCCCCAGTAATGCACTTCCTAACCTATGCTGATAACTATGCCACTGGGTATTTCCAGAAGCAGGGCTTCACAAAGGATATATCACTTGAGAAATCTATTTGGATGGGCTATATTAAAGACTATGAAGGAGGAACACTCATGCAGTGTTCCATGGTACCCCGGATACGCTATTTGGAGATCGGACGTATGCTTCTTAAGCAAAAAGAGACTGTGCTGGCCAAGATTCGACCTTTGAGTAAAAGCCACATCGTTCATCAACCTCCTCAGCAGTGGGCCGATGGCATCATCACTCCTATCGATCCGCTTACGATCCCTCATATCCGGGCAACCGGTTGGTCCCCGGACATGGACGAACTATCAAGGCAGCCGCGCCACGGGCCTCATTTCAATGAGATGAGGCGGTTCTTATATCAAGTTCAAAACCACAAACAAGCATGGCCTTTTCTGAACCCGGTAAACAAGGACGATGTTCCCGATTACTACAACGTCATTTCATCTCCAATGGACTTGTCGACGATGCTGGAAAGATTGGAGCACGATCACTATGCGGCACCAAAGGATCTTGTCAACGATCTCAAGCTGATTTTCAGCAATTGCCGGAAATATAATGATACGACGACTGTGTATTCCAAGTGTGCGGTAAAGTTGGAAAAGTACATGTGGGGCCTTGTCAAAGATATCCCCGAGTGGTATAACTTGCTAGAGGAGGATGAAGAGTGACTTGTGAAGAGGGCAACGGTAATAAGGTCTATTCACCAATATCAATATCCGGAGATGTCAAAGGACTACATTGATCGCGTCAACGATCCGAACCATCGATTTATCGCTATCGTCCGCACGCCCCATTAGACTATCGGCGGGGTAACCTTTCGACAGCTTGGAAACTGGAAGGTCGCCGAGGTGGCCTTTTGCGCTGTGGTATCCGAGGAGCAGGTAAAAGGATACGGTGCCGCCCTCATGGACCATTTGAAAGACTGTATCAATGCTGCTTCCCACGTAACTCATTTCTTGACGTATACAGATAACTATTATAACGGATTCTACGTTAAGCAAGGATTTACACGCGCGGCTCTTGACCAATCTGTTTGGAAGGAGTGTAGGAAAGGGTATGAATGTGTGACCTTGATGCAATGTTCTGTCGATGGAGGCACAGTCGCTCGTCAGCATAAACGGTAAGCAGTTAATAGAGAACAAGGCAGATGGAAGATTTGACGATTTGATACAAGTAGATGGCAATAGTTGATAGGTTGGGATGTCTCTCAATAAGCATTAGCTGGTTCTTGATCTCATCATCCCCGCCACAGCGACTAAGTCTCATCCTTTTTAAGCTATTTCGCAGTCGCAATTAGTAGTTATGGACAAACTGAGTCTATTTAGCAGAGACTACTATGCCACTGCTGTTGCAAGATAATCTCATGTTGAACCGTGTCGTTCGAGGTTTCCACTAACAACCAAACACTCTCGTCAGCCTGGTGCCCCCCAGCCTTTCTCCAACAGGCCTTAGTATCATCTCTGACATTGAATGGCCAACTACAGTGGGCAAAGATTTTAAAGCTCTCATGCCCAACAAGACAGCTAACCATACAAGCTGCAGAGTCGGCTTTATTGAAGACACATAGAGCCCTGAGCTTTGGCATGGCAGATACCGCCTCGCCAATCCAGCCGAAAAGATGATTTGAGGTGTTGGGGACTTGGTCAAGTAATGCCTGGTTAGTTCGTACGCAGATATTTTGAACATTCCGTAAATAATTCTGCATGCGGAATAATATGGCAACGTCCACAATGAGGTCCATGTAAATGTTAGTGAGAAATGGACATGCTCGTATCAGACATCGGCCGAGGCCTGGGAGGTTCTCAGAAGGCCCAGGGCTGTTCAGCGGTTTCGACATGGGCTGTTGCTGAATCCTGACCTTGGTCATAGCCCGGGAGAAAGCAGATATAAGCGTCTGCAGATGGCGATGAAACTTATGCTCAGTTTCCCAACGCGCATGAGGTCTGACCTCCCATCGAAATTCCCTGAGACGCGGAAGTAAGCTTACAATGTGAGCAATAGAATTTGGATCGAAATGGCGAACACTTCGGCGAAGAATCGATAGGCTTGATATGACGCGGACCTCAGGACCCAGCCTCCCTCCGGACGGAACGTCTAGCTTTAGCCAGATGTGAAAGTCAAGCTCTCCATCGTGTAGCACTTTATCTCCGTGATAGGGAGGCGCATGAAAGACCCGAAGATCACTTGAGAGACTGCTATAAAAGTCCCCATTTCCAGTGTCGCTGGGAGGATTGCGTGCTTGGTATTCTTCCGCAGTCTTCTGCCAGTGACTTTTGGCATCGGCAATGATCTCCAGTTCGATACCATCGTGATAACACTCCTCTATTCTCCACTGAAAAAGCTCCATGAAAAGACCTCGCAAAATCATCGTGAAAGCACGGTTGTTTTCCTCTTCTTGAAGTCTCAGCCATGGGTTATTGAAGTACAGCGTAGGGGAATACTGTGCGAGAGCTTGGATTTGCTGATGTATGTTTTGGAACTCGTTGTCTCGTTCAAGGAACGGATGTTGAATGTGTTTGTGAACTGGCAGATCGAGTTTCACGCCAATATATTGGAGATACTTCCGTCGTCGAGGATTAGCCATGAACGTGGTTATGAAAGGCATGATATCAGAGGATGAAATTTCCAGGCGTTTGAATGTGAATATTTCGAACCAATCTTGCCATTCTCGGGACACGCAGGCGTATCGCGCGATGGAGCCTTTTTCATGAATGGTGGGATTGGCGACGAAGTCGAGTATGTCCAGTCGAGTTTCTACGTAGAGGCTATACCAGCCCATTTTGTTCCTCGGTGGAGAGTGTAATATAGGCTTTTGCAATACTCGCTGTCTCAAACTTGCATTGATAGTCGCGCGAGGCATTGCTGTAGCGAAGAAAATATCCGAATGAAGACTTTCAGCTTAGAGGACAGTGAGGGAAAAAGCTGATATTTACAGTATCGCTCATCTTTATGATTTCAAATTAGGGCATGTGCGCGTTGAAGAATTTCTTGGATTCATTTCCATGTTTGGTGGGTATACTTGAACTGTAATAGCGATATAGTTTTGTCTCTGAGTGGTTGAAAGGAGTCGGCTCGAAATGATGGCCAATAGGGATTCTGGTGCAACATGGTTTCTATCAGGTCTTTGGACAATATGATACGCCTTGAACTGTATGGCCCGTGTTGAGAGAGTTCCAGCGTCGTCATGAGAAGTTCTTTCACGCCAAGACGTGCCAATCACCAAACCTCTTGTTCCAGTCACAAAGTTCAAAAAAACACATCAGAACTGTCTAGAAGTCCCACTGCGGGGAATAAGAACTGAGTTATTTAAGTGGATTACAAGCTCAGAGCTACAGATGTCAGCTCCAAATAACAAGTCAAGCTCATAATCCAGGCGTTGTATTATGATGCTTAAGTAAGCTTCGGGAGCAGGATGCAGATGCCATGTTAAAGCCCACATAATAAGCCTCTTGAGTGTCACCGCACATTACTAAGCTTTGGAAGGTCTGACAATATCACTATTTCTGGTAGAGCCTTTGGGCGCAATAGAAACCGGGCTAAGTGGCTGTACATACTCGGCACGGTCTGGACGTCTGTGGCATCCTCGCAGATGAATGGATGGAGACTAGACCATAAAGTGTAAAAGAGAAGCAATACTACAAAGGACCGACGGAAACTTGAGAAAAAAGGACAATTGTGGTAAGTTAGCACGGCTCGAGAATTTAAGAATATTCAAGTTCCAGCTCAATCATGAGCGACACGCCTATGAGGACCGCTCATCGGCAGCTTGTCTCTCCAAAATATAATACCTCGGAGGTTTTGGAAATATCATGATTACTTACCAGTCCCTACTCCGGGAATAACTGGAAGCTGGACATCTGCGCATAAAGCCTCGGACGAACGTTCCAAAGGACCGTTTCCGTGATCTGGTAAATAGCGCAACACGAGCGCATAGACCCCTGTGATAAGAGACCATTAGCAGCGACAAAAGTTCATGAGTTATACCTAGTAGCAATAAATGGGTTGTTGCATATCATTGCCCTGTTTGTAGCGGACATTTAGATCGAAGCAGTTGCACGGCATCTTTATGCCGAATTTAGCGCCGATCGCGACTGATAACAGAATAGCATGGATGGGTATTCATGCATTCAACTGTCGTGTCAAGATGAGAGATCAACAGGGTCTGCTCATCTTCAAAACCTAAGTTAAATGTCTAATTCTTCTCTTGGCCTCTTTATATGATCTGTGCATGCGTGAAAGTTCTAGATATAACGTAATGGTTTCCTGTGTATAATTATCGGGGGATTGACCCCTGTCAGTTAATACGGCACATCACGCCAACTCCCGCAGTCCAGCTGTAAGGGATGCCGCTTAACATCCGGGCTCGGCGCACTTACCAGATCAAGCTTGATTAGAATCAGGTCCTAGACTCGACTCGTCTCCAATCATCTCACACGAAGCCGCGGATCTGCCTACATTCGGAAGCCAGGCTCTATCAGTGATAGCGGTGTTATAAAAGGTCCCTTTCAGATAGGCAAGTGGTATAAAGCCCGATAGACATGACTGCCGGGGCTAATGGTGAAATGTCCAGAAAAGGGAGGAGGTTTTGCAGAAATGCAGCTATAGAGATGTGATGGAATATTCCGCACTCACGATACACAGTAGTAGTTGTGGACTTTGCTACTGATTATACGGAAGTGCGGCATCGAGGATATCTGAGGTTATGGACCTACGCTTTGAGGAATAGTCTCGTTGAATTGATGGATAGATAGTAGAGCATGTAGGAAATACTATAGATGAGAAATCTATATAAGTCGAAGAGAATGCCAAGAGAATGAGAGTATCCAGAAGCATCAGAAGCATCAGAAACAATCAAGCTCATCTCATCTCTTCAAGTCCAACACTACCAACTCATCCTTCATCATGAAGTTCACTCTCTTCCTCGCTGCCGCCAGCCTTGCCCTCGCTGCTCCTGGCACCAAGCTCACTCCCCGTGACACTTCTCCCCTCGTCCCTCGCTCTGCCCGCCGCGCCAAGTACAGCTCTCACCCCAACCAGCGCATCACTTCTCTCTCTGAGGCTCGCACCAAGAACGACCAGTACTCTGGTAACTGGGCTGGCGCCGTCAAGATCGGCAGCGGATACAACATGGTACAGGGCACCATCACCGTCCCTGAGGTCAGCGGTGCCGACGGCGCTGCTGCTTCTGCCTGGGTTGGTATCGACGGCGATACCTGCCAGACTGCCATTCTTCAGACTGGTATTTCCTTCTATGCCGATGGAACTTTCGATGCTTGGTATGAGTGGATTCCCGACTATGCCTACAGCTTCAACAACTTTGACGTCTCTGTCGGCGATGAGATCCGCATGACTGTTGATGCTTCCTCCAAGACCAAGGGTGTCGCTACCCTTGAGAACTTGAGCACCAACCAGAAGGTCACTCACAGCTTCACCAACACTCCCTCTACTCTCTGCGAGACCAACGCTGAGTGGATTGTTGAGGCCTTCCAGGAGGGTGGTAGCCAGGTTGACCTCGCCGACTTTGGCACTGTCACTTTCACCGATGCTGTTTGCTCTGGAACCAAGGGTACTTCTGGTCCTTCTGGTGCTCAGATCATTGATATCTCTCCTGACCAGGGCCAGACTGTCCAGGCTGTTGGTTCTATCACCAGCAACTCTGTCACTGTCCAGTATGTTGGTAACTAGAGAGCTGAGGAGGACTCTAGCTTGAAGTTTTGATTGGAAATGACTTGGACGAGTTGCATGAGATAGGACGTGGAGGATTTGGTACATATATGGAAATCTTGATGATCTGGAGAGTTCGGTACATATTATGGAAGTCATGAAGATGAAGAGGTTGGAACGAGTTACTACTTCAAAGTATATATAAATTCAACATTGTACATGGCGGAACATAGCACGGCCTGTTCATCTTGCATCGAAGTGAGGTCACTTCGTGAACTATATAAGTATATCATGGCACCTAGCCAGCAGAGCATAGTCCTTATTTACTTGAAACGTCTAGGAACCCAAGTACTGGTGATCACTAATTCGAGCGACACAGAATCAGTAGACATGTATTATAACAGTAAATATAGTTTGTATGTAAAGAATATAAGTTTATAAATGACTATTGAAATATATGAAGGTATTTGAAACTTAATTCTTTATTACTAGAAGGAAAAGAAATTCCTATATAAAGCTATGACTACGAAAATGCCACTTCCAAGCAGAAGACCTGACTTCCAACTACTTGCCCACGGCCTCCAATAGGAGTTGGCAGGATTTTTCTCTCCGGGTATCACTACCGGCTCAGAGATGTATGCCACGCTCCCTGTGGTCTCCAGCTTATTATCCAAAGCCGTGTCCACAAGAGAGTTGTTTGCGACACTAAGCTCATTGGCTTCTTGTAACACTAAAAATGTCAGTCAGTTATAGTACCATGAAAAAGAACCAAAACATACCGTTGAGAGAAACCGAATTACCGCTCGGATAGCGGTCAAGGACAGCCCTCGCCACAGAAGCTGCTGTCGCTGATGCGAAGTCTTCCCATGCCGTGTTGCTGTGACTATCCGCATAACCTGAAATTCCTTTAATTATTAAGGTGGGAATCCCATCCCATATACCAGCCCCTTCCGTATCGAAAGCATCGAGATTATATTTCGCAGCCAATTCATCTCGATAGTTGCCACTTGTAACCGGTATATTTACTGAACCGTACCGTCCGAGGAATATCTCTGGTGTGAACTTCGCACCTTGGGGAAGATCGTCTTGATGACAGCGAGGAATCAACTTGGAGAAGTCACATCCAGTCTCAATGCATGAGGATCTGTAAGTTGCTTCACAGAAGTCCCAGGGGTTATCTTCACACAAAGTGCATGGCTCTTTGTGTTCATGATGATAATCTGGGGGAAATAGCCTGTCCTCTTTCTTTCCTGGATATTGGTAGTTGGCTTTCCGCCCTGCTTTCATTGCAGCCACTTGCAAACCCTTCAGGTGGCTTTTTGCAGCTGTTTTTAGACGGTTTCTCATGAATTCCATTTCGTAATTTGCCAGCAAGATTCGTAATTCCTTATTTGCTCTTTGTACCATGTTCTCGGCTGCATCGTTCAGGACAAACCCACTCGGGCAATGGGCACCGAAGTCATGCTGGGTCACGTCCTTACCAATCACTACATCACCAAGGTATGCATCAATGTTGTCAATGCGCGGCATACCTCCGCATGTTCCGACGAGTAGTGCAAGTTTGAGATTGTGGTAGCTCAATGTCAGGTACGCCGATCCTCTTGCCGCGGCAGTGGTTCCCCGACTAGGTAGAGTCACAAGAACGACATTGTGTCGTCCAATTCGTCCAGTGATGTATGTGTTCCTGTCTGTCTCTAATCGCTCATAGGGGGCACTAATCTCGTCCCAGACCTCGTCAAAGAGTAGCGTGACAGCATCAGCCTCACAAGGCAGAGCGCAAACAATTGCTACTCTAAACTCATCGCGGTCCTTGGGAGGCTGTGTTGAAGCCATCCTGTTTGTGGTGGTATGATATGACTTGACTTGACAGGAGAAAAAGCCTCACAGGGATGTTATGAGGGGTTGGCTACAGCATGATATTGGTTCATCATATGCACTGCTGAGATGTCCATCTGCTTACATCTTTACTATTGAACTGGAAGGATTTTCTTTTGCGACGTGAAATGAGTTGCCAGGCTTAAAATAGACTGGACCCATGACGGACGCGGGACAAGGCCTGACGTAACTGGACAGCCTAAGCGCCGTCCCATATGCACGGCCCGTCCCGCAGTTCTCAGCGTCTATCAACGTCCAATGTCAGGACTGCACGTAATAGAAGGCTTGGTCGGCTGAAAGGGGATAAAAAGAATGTACACAATGATTTTCACGCGAAAAGCTAATAACTAAAGCTATAACTATGGCTTATTAATTCACAACTCCCTAAGTAGACACAGATCTAATGGCTGGTATCACAGTTTCATTCATATTCAGGTAACCCGTCATTGAATATCATTTAGAGAGGTCATTTGTATTGGAAAATAAGCCAGAAAAATAGTATAACGCTTCGAATGAGTGGTGTTGGTATTAGCTACCAGTGCGTAACCTAGGGTGCACCGCCCTATGGTAAAGCTCCAATAGATATCCAAGGGAAGCAACAAGGTAAAAGAAAAACATAGGAGAAAACAGTAGAAACATGAGAGGTCAAAAGGCGAATCCTAGTGACAGATGCAGCGGCGACGACCCAAAAACGGCCGGCGTCCATGTCCATGCACAGAACAGTTGTCGTCAAAAGACCTTGCAGCGGTTGAAGTCCGAGACGCAAGATTAGTCTCAAGCTGCTCGATCTTGACAGTCATGGCCTTCATCTTGTTAAGAATCTCGATGTCGCTCTCTCCAGCGGACATCTTTCTGCCATGTCCACTGTAGGCTGAACTGGAAAGTGTTAGATCGACTGTCTTGTAATTCTGACGTGATACATACCCGGCTGTGGTGTAGGAAGTGGTACTGCCCTTCCAGCTTGAGGGGCTGGAGTGGGGAGACTCAGAAATCTCGTCTTCATCAATGTCTTCATTGAAAGAGCATCGTCGCGAGGAGCAGTTGTACCAAGCACTTGGTACAGGCCCATTGCCCTCGTTTCGTCGACTGTGATGACCGCATCGACATCGAGGGTTGGTAGGGGAGATACCCAGCATGTCATCCCAGGTGATGAACCGACGTTTGTGGCCTGCCTGACAGTAGTAGTAAGGGCGGCCAGCAGTAGCGCCAGGCTTAGCAGAATCGACTCTGCTACGCTTAGGCTCGTTGGGGCATAGAGGGCACTTTGGGGGCTGGGTAAGAGGGAACTGGACGGTCATGGAGTGTTGAGAAGGGTAGTAGGCTTCCATTGTATACGAAATGTTGCTCAAATGGTTGAATGATGATAGTTTGTAATGTAGAGTTGATTGTGAGTGATATCCAGGACAGAGTGATAGTGCCTTTAAATTCTTTTTACGAATGCTTCTCGACACGTAGCGACGCGTGTATTGATACGTAGGCCTCATCCGCAATGCTGTTCTGGACCATCGATGGCAAACTCGTCTGTGGTCACCTTGGCAGGTCGCGAGGCTGATTTCGGTAATGATATGATGAAGAAGAGCATGGGTCGCAAAAGTTGCAACTAGCAGATGTGCATGCGTTATTCCTTGCCATTGTACCAAGTTCTGAAAACATCTTCAAGAGCCAAGTATTCTTGACTTGCTTCCTGAGCACCAATCTAGCTTTTCCTTCTCTTTGCCTACTGTGGCTTCAACTTGTTCAATGTCAAGTCTACCTTTCCGGTCTTGTCTTCCTTTCCCTACTCCTCTCTGCCCGTCCTCGCACCCACGCCAAGCGTCTCAGGTCTGCCGAAGGTAGTCACGCCGCGCTGCCGATCCTCAAGCATCAAGAGAAACACTCATTTCTGATTTGAAGGCCTCGTCGCCTCAACTGAGAATGGGATCAGACTGCAGCAACCGGCATCTGCATCACCCACTAAGACGTCCGTCATAACCGCCAAACGAAACTCAACTGACATATTTTCGTTTTCGTTTTCAAATTCTGATTCTCAGCTTTAGGTGCGGCTGAATATCGTCTTGCGTATGTGTTACTGGTAAAGGCTTCGGCGGCAAATGGTTGGCTCTGAGCCGCCGGTCGAAGTTCAGCTAATGATGTTGACCAATTGACAGCATCTTCATGACTCTGTTGGCCCCGACCGTTGAGTCGAGCGTTAATAGTCAGTGATGAGCTTAAAATACATGACGGATTGCATTTTCTTGAAAAAGACCAATGCTTCTCATTGGGTGCCAAGTATGTGGCTTAAACTTGCATATGAGACCCCAAATTGTGATGACATTAATGGCTTCTTTACACTGAAAGCCCGAAGAGTGATTTCTCCTGTATCACCAAAGCTTACTACGTGTTGCTATAATCAACCTTTGTATCATACATCTCCTCCTTCCGCCTCGCCTATGTCTTCATAATATGTTGTTGGGGCTGGTCATCACGAACAACCCAGCCAGAACTATGACAAGGCCTCCTATCGCTTGCTACCATAAGTAACTCACTGTTTTACAACCTTATGTAGCAATATGTGACTTTGTTTGATTATAGCAATTGTAGCTTTCTGCTGAGCGATAGCTACAGTGCCAGCCACTGGATCACGGCTAGAGGTCGGAGACTTTTCACAACGCAATGAATTATCTTCAATACTCCGACCCTCCGAGATTTGACAACTACCTCAGTATAATCTGATTGCAGATGGTGATGCTCTAGGCTGTTGCAGGTGATCTTGACCCTATAAAACACCACAACACGAACGCAGTGAACTATATGACAAGGGCCTTCTCATGAACCAACTGTTGGTGTAGCAGATACTTACTACTATTTAAAATTTCATCACGATGCCCGACCACCCGCGATAGTACCAAAGTAAAAAGAATATTAAGTGAGCACAAGAGTAACAGTGAGAAATTGCAGTGATTGATAATATATTATACATGAATAAACTCTTAACTTTCCCTCGTCCAACATCTATCGGAATATCCGCCGCACCTCATAACATCTTCATCATAATCATTCTCTGAACTATCACAAATATCCAGAGATCATCATAGATAACAGCATTACCCTGCACCCCCGCCAGTTCCGGAGATGCACAACCCGCAGTTTCTAACAACCATTCTTTCTTTCGATATGATCTGACCTGCGGCATCCGCGGCCCGCAAAATGACGAGAACCACGACGCGATATTGGCCGCAAGCGCCAAAACCTCAACATTAAATGCGGCCGCCAAAGCGTCATCTCAACATTAAATAGGCATATGCGGCGTGGCATGCGCGACTAGTTGACTTGAAGTGTTTCAATCCTGAGGGAAACTTTGCAGATAGACCCCGGACTGAGTACCGGGATCAGCGTAAAGACTTGGCTGGGATATGACTTATTGCGGCGAGTTTTGGGAGTTGTAATGCTGTGACTGGCCCGCGTAATTGGCCCTGACGATGCTGGGGCGGTGAAAGTCGGTCAGCCCAAGGTGAGCATAAATCGTTCCATCATCTCTGCCCTTCTTTTCTTAGGTGAGAGATGACCGGAGACCGCCGGGACGGTACCTAGAGATTAAGTTCTAAATAGAGCAGTGGGGGCTCCTGCGGCTCTGGCCCCCATTCCGGCGCATCGGTGGGTAACTTCGGTCCCTACAAGGGCCTGAACTATCCTGCAAGTCAGACCACTGAGCAAAACTAAGAAAGTGGATGAAGGCCTGGTAAATAACAGTGTGATAGGACCGGATACCCAATGCCATACCGGTGTAGTCTTAGTACCCACTGCCGAGAAGTCAATAGCCCTGAAAGAGCAGGATTTTCCATTCTCAATGTGCTCTGATGGCGGAGAGACTGACCGAGATCGCCGGGCCTAACAGTGAGTCTTTTTCTTTGCTAGGGCTGGGTTTGTTGACGACATCAATCCGATACTCTATGATCTCATGCTGATAGAAATCTATAACTCTCCTGATTTGGCAGGGTCTAGACGGACTTGAGTCTGCGATAAGCTTGCATGGTGTTTATCAATTCTGAATAAAAAGCTCAACCTACCTCAATCTTCTATCAAATCCAAGACCAATTCTTCCATTATATACTACAGCACCTTTACGTAACATCAATTCATCATGAACAACCCTCTCGTGGTTAGCATCTCCAACCTGGCAGCCTACACGCCCCAAGAAACAATCGAGCTTGTTTCCCGCTCTGGCGTCAAAAGAGGCAACATGCGTCCCGACAAGGTCTTCCTCTCCGCTGTCTCCGCGGGATGTCTTCTTGGCTTTGGCTGCGGCGTCTCGCTGTGTGCCATGACGGCCCCCTGGTACACTGAGAACGCACCCGGTCTGGTCAAGCTCTTTGGCGCTGGCGTTTTCCCCCTTGGTCTAGTGCTTGTTGTGCTTACGGGCGCGGATTTGTTTACGGCAACTACAATGGTAAGCTAGCCTGACGCTTTGAGGGAGTGTTGTGGTTGATGAGGTTTTAGTTCACTTTGACTGCTGTGCTTCAAGGCAGGCTTGCTATTCGGAAGATGCTGTTGCATTGGGCCCTTTGCTTTTTCGGCAATCTTGCAGGATCGCTATTTATCATGTCTATCATTATGGGATGTAAGTCATGAAACCTACTATATGCTAAAGTCGCAATTAACATTCTTAGATGGCGGTGTCTTTGATGCATCACCTTACAAAGAAGTCGTCATGTCTTTCGCCAGCAAGAAGCAAGTATCGCCGCAAGTTCACCAAATCTTCCTCAAAGCCATCGGGTGCAATTGGCTCGTATGCCTCGCTGTCTTCCTCGGCATCCAAGCCAAGGATCTTGCTTCCAAGGTCATCGGCATGTGGTGGCCCATATTCGCCTTCGTGGTTCTCGGCCTCGAACACGTTGTCGCCAACATGTTTTACATGTCCCTCGCCATATGGCTCAAGACACCTGACCTTACTGTCGGGCTGTACATCTGGAAGGGCATGATACCAGCTACGATTGGAAACATTATTGGCGGTGGCATGTTTGTCGGCGTGTACTACTGGTACATGTACTTGTTTGACGAGGATCCTGTCAAGGTTGATGGTGTTGAGTACCAGGGTCCTCATGTGGAGTCTCACATGCACATGCACCTCCTTGCCAACAGAAATAGAGGCACTGTAAGTGATGAGGAAAGCAGGGTTGAGTCAGCGCCTGTCTCAGTACCGGCTAGCGTTCTCGCGAAGTAGGACATTTGAGGGTGGAATGATAGATGAAATTGCTATAATTGATTAGACCGTGAGTACCGCTACTTAATTAGACATAAACTTGAGTCATTGAACAAGTGCCTTTGCTCTATACATCCCTCCAAATGATTGAACTTGATGGTGATTCCCAAGTCTTGTCCTGCATGGGTCATGAAGCTCTAGGCACGGGAGGCGGGCTCACTACCCACGGGAATCGCGTCAGTCCATCGTACATTATTCCCAGAGCCCATTAGCTGAACCTTGTAAGTAAGTGACACGCCTGGTGACCCTTCGCCATATTGCTTCGCCCAACAATGTGGCATGGCACGTCTCGGTGAGTGGTAGAGTCATGCTGGCGTGCACTTCAGCCAGCGCCTCGACTCAATAACGGCCCGAAGAAAACAGCAGCCCTTGAAGTATTCTACGGGGTAGAATCGAATGGTTTTGCATCAGATGAGAACGAGCTGTCATGTCATGTCGTAGGTGATATTGTCAGGGGCAGAGTTTTGCATCTCCGCGGAGAGACCATATTTCCCCACAGCAGCCCAGACATCTCCACGGAGTCACCCCACCTGGCCGATTCCAATGGTTTGGAATGATTGCCCATTATGCCGCCTTTTATAGAATCTAACAAGATACAGAAACGTTATTAAAATTGACTGATGATGAGCATTTCAAGCAAGATGGGACTAATTCTTCTATTGTTGCTTACTGTTTGTAAACTAAATTCGAGGAAATCATCTAATAATTCACTGCCAAAGCAAAACATAGATGAAATTTACTCGTCAAGTCTACCCTAAGGGCTGTGCGGCCATCATCCAGAAGTTGAACTGTGCCACAAGAGGGCTTATTCTGTTCGATAGTATTGATCCTATATGTCACCATAAGAATCCCCCTGCTTAATTTGTGAACTCCCTCTACCAATGGTCTCTCCATAGTTGTGACCAATTCTCCCAATAGGGGCGTGTCCGGCGAAGTTATTGGCAATTCGGTCTCCCTGCTCTAGCTTGACGGTGTCGCTTACATCCGTCTTGACCCACGTATGACCAGACCCTCTAGCAGCAATAGCACTGGCAACAGCCTGCTGCAGCACGGTATCATTATTGGCATCGGATGCATCTCTCAGTAGCTCCAGCGTCTCTGATTCTCCGTCATGTTGGATCTCCTCAATCTCCATCTGGACTATTTGGCGCTGATAATCGATGATTGGCTTACATAGCCTCTCCAAATTACCCAGACTCTCGCCGATGTCATCGAGAAGGCGATCAAATAGTTTCTTTTCATAGACTGCCCACTTTGTTTTCTTGATCCATGATATGTCCTTGGTTCTCTGTTCATAGATTCTTTGAGCACTCGCCATCAAGGCACGTGTTTGGCCATCCATATCGTTCTCGTGGAAGACTTCGAGGTCCGCGGGTGATGAAGCATGTTTGTCCCGATACTTCTTTGACTTTCTCTGTATCTCTTCAGAGTCTTCCAGAATTGACTGCAGAAGTCTCCCAGCAAGGTCTTTAATCTCATCGTCGACCTCGATACATCGACACGTCCCCGTTTGGGGGTCAACGAGAATTCCAGCCGAGACACCCCATCGAGTTAATTGGAGCTTCAGTACGTCGAATCGAGCTTGTGACTTGGGAAAGTCTTTACCAAAACGGCGGCCAATTTCGACATATTCAAAGCATTGTACGATAGATGTAAATGTCCCTGCGACAGCGGCAGCAAGTGAAACACCACTCAATACAAATCCGGTAGTTTGGGCGGCCATTGAAAGAAGTATAGTGGTTAAAAGAATAGATTTGCAAAAGTGAGAATGATGAGTGCTATGTGTCTTAATGCGATGATGCTGGTCGAGCGGTTCAGGTGTTATAAGAACAGGCTCTGAGTCGAAGAGAACTCCCAACAGACCAGAGTGTGATGTATAATGTTGTCAACTTATTAGGCAGCAACACCGAAACAGGGAAAATATCCAAAGACCAAGCACTACCAGGCACCTGCAGTTAGGCTTAGCTCGTTATCTGATTGGATCATGTCTTGAAAATTGACCATTCAGGAACCTCAAATCTCAGCCTGAATGCCAAGAAGATGCTTCATGCGGCCATAACACAGCCATCTCGATCATAATTGGGCTACAGACACCTTGTTAATTTTAACTTGCCGCCATCTGGCTGATGGCCACGTAAGCAGAGATGTAGGACTTTGGAAAATGACGCCCCAATCTGTCTGGGCACCACATTTCCTCTCCTTGTCGTCTTCATAACTTTGTTGATGCCTCATCATGGACATGCCGGGGCTTCCAACTGGGCATGGAAACCGCTACGATAAAACCATTAATGATGGGGGCACCTTGCAGCAAGGCAACATTTATGCAAACCAGATCAATCAATGTGAGTGTATATAGAAACGCGTTCTCGTTACCAATTCTAACAATGAGTTTACAGATTTAGGGGGGCGAGATCGTGATCGATGTTTAAACGAACTATTATCCACCAACCCACAAAAGGACAAAGCAAAAATTGAGCAGGATCAAAGTGGTCTGTTCAAGGAAGTTTCCTATTGGTTTCTTAATTCTCCATCTTTCAATCAATGGAAAGATGAGATGGATGGAGGCGTGCTTTGGGTCATGGGCGATCCTTATACAGGAAAGACGATGATGCTCTGTAGTATCATTGATGAGTTGCTTTCTTCGACGAAACTGTCAAATAAAGACTCAGATACTCTTCTGACATTTGCTTTCTTTCAGACTCCTGAGGTTAACAGCACTGAACCGTGCACCACGGCCATAGCTGTTTTCTGGCGCCTCATCTGCCTCCTGGTAGTTCAGCAACCACAGCTCATCTCACATGTGCGCGCAAAATACACTGAGATCGGCTCCAAGCTCTATACCGACTCTTCACATTTCGGCGACACTGCTGGAGTCTTGACAAACATGTTGAAAGATGTCGAAGCCCAGAGAGTTTATTTGGTGATCGACGCTCTAGATCAATGCGAGATAGACCTAGACAAGCTGCTACAGTTCATCACCAAGTGTGAAGCTTTTTCCGTCAAGTGGCTTCTCAGCAGTGGCAAAAGTTCAGCCATCGGAATGGTTCTACGACGTCATCAATTCCTGGTTACGGAAGATCTCATGTCTGCGTCAAATGTCTTGCATACTTCACGGGCAGTTTCTGCTTACATTAATCATGTCGTTCCCGAGCTTCACTGCGTATTTGAGGATCATGATTTGGAGGCTTCCATAAGGCAAAGGCTGGAGAAAGGTGCAACTGGCTCATTTCTATGGGTTTCACATATTGTCCAAGAGCTCCGCCAGGTCGACACTAGCTGGGGAGTGGAGTCAGTATTCACCCAGACACCCAAAAGCCTCAAGGGATTCTATTTGAAGGTCCTAACACAAATTCTATGTACTAAAGGAAACACTCCGGATCACTGTGGTCGTGTGCTTGCTACAATTCGCACAGCAAACAAGCCACTTTATTTGAGCGAGCTTGGCTTGCTTTCTAGGCTCCCAAGAACCATGTCTGGAGATATGAAGTCGATTACCAAAGCTGTGCACTTGTGTGGCTCTTTTCTAAAGATCCAGGATGAAGGGACAGTCATTTTTATCCACCCATCGGCGCGAGAATTTGTAGCTGGCATCAGCTCGTACGAAACGAGTCTGCACCCTGAATCCCCTTTCTGGTCAACAGTAAAGTCCGGTCACCTGCACCTGTTGACAGCTTGCCTTGACGTGATGTCAGAGAATTTGCGGCGCGATATGTATGACTTGAAGCAGCCGGATGTTTCTATCCACAGCATCAAAAGACCCTCACCCGATCCTTTGGCAGCTCTTCGCTATTCGATTGTCCACTGGGCCGATCATCTACAGCCCGCTGCCCTGGAGGATGTCACCACTTGTGGTCGAGCTGTAGCATATCACTACCATATCCATGGATTTTTGAAGACAAATATACTGTTCTGGATTGAGGCTTTGAGCCTCTGCGGTCAGATACCAAGTGGCATGAGCACACTGACCAAAGCCCAGCAGTACCTTTCGGTTAGTTACTTTCTTACTGTTTCTTCTCCATAACGAAGCTAAAAGCGACTGAGCAACTATCCTATGAGGTCTACCACGTAAGCTATCCGATGTGGGTCCATCTGCATGCTAATCCTCGGTAGAAAGAAGACTTAAGCGAGGGGGTACAACAGAGAATCAGGTTTCACGATGAAAATCGCTGCCAGTTTTCCTGGTCACCGAAAGCACACCATCTTATTAGTATCGAGGATAAAAAGCTCCCTTCGCCTCTCGATAGATACAGCAAGCTGATCCATGATGGTTACCGCTTAGTGTCTGACTTGAGACATTGCATCCAAGAGTATCCTCTGCAAGTGTACTACGCTGCCCTTGTATTTGGATCTTTAGAAAGCTTATCCTTCAAGTCTCTTTTCCAACACAGACCTTCCTGGGTTAACTCTACTCCAGGAGAAACGTCCTGGAATGTTGTACGATGCTGCGTTGAAGTCCAAATTGGGCCTATCATATCCCTGTCCTTCTCTCCCTCGGGTGACAAGCTAGCTGTGATTGGAAAATGCGTCCAAGTTCGGAACTCGCAAACCACAGAGCTACAGCAGACTCTTAAGATATTTGCGAGCTCACCTTTAGCCTGCAGATTCATAGGCAATGAGCAGAGGCTCCTCATGATATTGCGTGACAGCACAACGCAAGTATGGTGTATAGAGACTGGTAAGATGCTCCAAGCGATAAAGCCAGGCACTGTGACTATGGCTACAGAGTCTGTGGCTTTCTCAGCAGATGGCCAGTATATCGCATATGGAGGACAAAACGGTACTATCTTGCTACAGAAGATCGTACTGGGGACTCATGAGCCTCGGCTACGAATTGAGCAGTCCCTCGGTTTGCAAGGCCATACAGGCGCGGTGATATCAATGTCCTTCGCTCACGATGGTAAGAGCCTGGTCTCGACGGCCGAGGACCATTCCATTAGAATATGGGATATCCGAACCGGCAGTTCTGAACTTCCGTCCGTTATGAATAAGAGTTCAGTCCTACTAAAGACGTCTTGGCCTCGAGTGGTCGCTTATTCTCCATCCAGCGCTGCAATAGTTGCAGGCTATAGCGATGGTAGGGTTCTGCTGTGGAAATCGCTCGCTAGTGACCATCATCGATCTTTGACGGGGCATACGGACTCTATCGTCTCAATTGCATTTTCGCAAAACGGCTCAAAGATCGCAATAGCTTCCAAGGATAGGACTGTAAGAGTCTGGGATGCCGAATTATGCATGCTGCAGCAAACTCTTCTCTCGCACTTCGATGACTCTTTTCAATCGGTCACATTCTCGCCTGATGATACTCAGATTGTGTCAGGATCGCCTGGCAATATCATTTGTTTCTGGGATGCGGTTCTCGCGACAGAGTCAAAGACTCTGACATCGAGTTATGTTGCAGCGAAGAACATAGGCAGAGAATTCGGTCAATATGAGTCCCCCTTAATCATCGCCGATAACAAGGAGTTTGGTCTCGGTGTCTGTCGAGGTCATAGAGTGCAGCTGTGGGCTGAAGAATTGGATAAAACTTCCTACACATTGGAGCTTGCTCGCCGCTCCGTGGTCTGCTCTACTGCTTTCTCAGTTGCGCGACAGACTATCGCAATTGGATCCCATGATGGAACAGTGAGCCTCTGGGACATCAAAACGGGTCAAGAGCGTGGCTCCATCCCCTCACATGTGGGCGGAATGCACCATTCTCTAGGCAACGCAGTACACAGCGTGACTTTTTCTAGCGATGGTAAAATGCTCGCGTCAGGTTCCGGAACTGGGAGCGCTAGAGAGCCAGGTTGCGATGACTCTGTTCGCGTGTGGGACCTCGAAGCCTGGAGAGAAGTTGCAGTGTTTCGAGGCCATAACGGCCCTATTCTCGCTCTGGCCTTTTCCAGCGATTATCAGCAGCTTGTGGTAGTGAGACGAAACATGGCTCCCAATTCGTCCAGCTACGGTATCTATCAGTACGAAGTTGTGCTTTGTGACATGTCTGGAAATCAGAGATTGCTTTTGAAAGCTGGAAGGCCTGAGATCACCGTGTACGCACTCACATTGTCACCCGATGCCTCATTACTGGCTGTCGCGTCAGTGACTGGATATGTAGATATCTGGGATCTCTATGGCAAGGGCATAGGCCACCAGAGATTCCGAATCTCAGAGTCAAGCGTCAAGTGTCGGCTCAGT
The DNA here is from genome assembly GCA_013396095.1 of Fusarium sp. NRRL 52700. NCBI lineage: Eukaryota > Fungi > Ascomycota > Sordariomycetes > Hypocreales > Nectriaceae > Fusarium > Fusarium sp. NRRL 52700. Next base: position 393,461 of record JAAQRM010000041.1, read on the forward strand.
GCACCGAAACACCCGCTTATATGCTTCTCACCTGACTCCCGTAAGTTGGCCGTTGGGTCACATTCTGACTGGCGGCGGAATAAAGTCTGGCTGTGGGACCTTGAAGCTAGGGCACTTTGCCAAGTCCTTGAAGGCCACAAAGACTATTTATTGGCAATTGAGATTTCTGCAGATGGAAAGCGTCTGATGTCTGCGTCCCAAGATGGCACGATATTTGTCTGGGCGATTGATGGGCCTCCGATGTGGGAGGCGGAGGTGAGTTCGCAGCTTTGTCTCCATAGTAGATTCGAGGCAGGTTATACATTGCGGGCGAGTTATCCTCTAAATACTTCGAATTCGTGGGGAGTTAGTGAGGACGGACAGTGGATTGCGTGGAAAGGACAGAACGTCTTCTGGCTACCTCCGGCTTATCGCGCCATGAATATCACATTGACAGAAGATGAAATTGTCTTTAAATCTCAAGCAGGAGAGCAAACTAAACTCACATTCTCAGGACAAGTTTATATGTAACTAGTTACAGTTATGAAATATAACTCTACAAAAGGTTCTATAAACTGTTTATATATTTAACTGATTATGATATCACTTGTTAATTAAGAATTAAATATATGAATATTAAAATCTAAATTTATAAATCTAAAGCTCAGGATCTTGAGTGATCAGCAAGTTTATAGGCGTTATGGAATAGCTACGACGATTCAGGCCTGAAGAACAAACATTCACCAATATCCCAAAACTTTCACACTGCTTTTTGTTATAGATAGACTATTAAATGCCTCAATGAAAACTTATGCCAGTTGATTCAATGCTGCATATGCACACGCTGACCTTTAATGCTGAATTATTCCTGCAGATTTTCCGCTCGATTCTTCATGAATGCCAGGCAAGTCTTTTTGTCGGCATTGCATCTGCTATTGTAAGTCATCATGCCATATTTTTTTGACTAAAACTAATAATTAAAACCCTCCTCGTGGAGCTCAGGGTAAGCTGATAGAAGCTTCAACCGCCTAGTTTAAGCCTAGCGGCTGTGTTATCATGGCCCAATCAAAGACGTTGACCTGTGCCACATGAGGGCTGATCCTTGGGGATCGTCAGGTGGCAGAACGAGCGAGTTCATTGACTGAAGACAAAACAATCTTACTTCGCCACCTTGAATAATCTACCTATCTTGGAGGCATTATGCGACTGATCAATACTACAACTCTCGAGGTCGAGGAATTCTTTGACGTTTCTATTCCTGAATATGCTATCTTATCGCATACCTGGGGCGATGGTGAGGTCTCACTCCAAGATTGGGCCGATCGCAAGAACCGCCGATTCAAGCCAGGATTTCAGAAAATCATCTGGGCCTGTACTCAAGCTTCTAAGGACCAGCTAAGTCATGTCTGGGTGGACACCAACTGCATCGATAAGAGCAGCTCGGCAGAATTATCCGAGGCTATCAATTCCATGTTCAGATGGTATCGTCGATCCGCTGTCTGCTACGTATACTTGGAAGATGTCCCTGCCATGACCTTAGATGAATGCACCAAGCCGGATAGCGCGTTCAGAAGTGCGAGGTGGTTCACAAGAGGGTGGACTCTCCAAGAGCTCATCGCGCCGCCCAATGTCAGTTTCTTCTCTAGCAACTGGACTCTGATAGCCACAAAGTCCGAGCTGGCACCTTGCATCACCGAGATCACAGGCATTCCTTGGTCATGTCTACTCAAGGGGAGGCTGTCCAAAGCACATCCACTACGGAGATACAGCGTTGCACAGAGAATGGCTTGGGCTTCAAGTCGCTCAACGACACGTATTGAGGACCAGGCCTATTCTCTCCTCGGATTATTCGATATCTCCATGCCGCTGGTATACGGTGAGGGCTTTGAAGCCTTCACCAGACTACTTGGAGAAATCATCCACAAATACGCAGACCATAGCTTCTTTGCATCCCGACTACAATATGTCGATTTTCTCCCCCGCTCACCTTGGGAGTTTTCCGACTCTCAGTCCGTGGTTGTTAGTAGCTCGCCGCAGCTGCAGAGGCATTACACACCAGTTGATCATTCCTATTCATTCCATCTGACCAACACCGGACTGCAGATCACTCTGCCCATTGTGCCTACTTTGGTTCCTCATTTCGTGTTTGGCGTGCTTGATTGTTGGGACATTGAAACTACGAGTACCACGACAACGCGTCATGTATCACGGATATGGATACCACTCCTTAGAAAGGGAACTGGTGAATCGCAGCGGTATCTACGATTGATTTGGCCTCAAACCTTTTTCCCAGTGAAGATGGCTCGGAAGGACAGTATAATGTTCCATGAAGAAGAAGAACTTCTCTCCGGAGACGGCGAGCCTTTATCAGCCGATTCAGAACAACCTTCCGACCACGTAGATACAGTATCGACAGCTATGCAAAGAAGTATCCTGGTAAAGAAGCCATATGCGACTATCCTATCAGTCCCTACATGGCAGCCTCGTGAAGCAGGAAGTCCGTTTCTACTCTGCTTTCCCCGAGGAACAGCGGACTACCGTCTGTACGGCATCTTCCCCAGCGACCATGAGCCTGATACTGCGTGGGCATCGGAGACACCGCCTTTACTGCCGCTGATAATGCCTCGACGGATTCATAGAAGTAGCCACCATGGTAGCGAGCTGATTGGAAAAAGCAAGACGGAAATTTACGCAGCAGTGGTCGTGTTTAAGAAGAAGGGTTCAAAACCTCCCAGATTCGTCGCCATCTTTTTGACCAATATTGCACAACAGGACAAAGGAAGGATGATCTTCGAGCCCAGAAGTAAAGTGATTCCGAACTGGTCCCCGACGGAAGATGCAGATTTGGAAGCCGTTGACTTCTCTACGTTTCCTGATGTTGAGTTTGATGGCAACGTATTGGTTACGGTGCAGAAGATAGCAAGCAATCCTAGGATTACGGCTAAAGGCCGCGAACATCGGTTTGTTGGACTCACGCAGATCATATTTGATAGAGAACAGATGTTGGAAGAATTATGCTTACAGCCAGATAGGGAAGAGAAAAAATCGAGGGGGATCTTGCAGCATTATGGTCGAGATTCGTCAGACGAAGAGGCTTACGATTGAATAAGTGGTTTGTCTTTACATAGCAAGCCATGCCTTATATACAGTAGAAGTATTTGATGAATGTAATAAGTGACCCCATCCGACACTAAGATATCCAACAGATTTGCTGGTAGTCTCCAGTCAAGGGGCAGACCGTGACAGTCTTGCAGACTGGGTTGGGGTAGCCTGGGAAGTAACCAGGGCAGAACTCGGCAGTGAATCGGGCGTCCATGTACTCCGACCAAGTGGCAGCAGGAAAGCACTGCAAAAGATATTATTAGCAGTTGTCCTAGTAGTACAGACAAAATGTCATATCAAGCCCCGGATGCGGGTCTGGTTGAAAGAAGCCAAACAAAACGCGGCTGTTGCGCTCCAACCTGTGGTTAACTTGGGTGAAGGTGACTTACATAATCCTGGCCATCGACGTTGACGTTGCTGCCAGCAATATATGGGCAATAGCCACCGATTTGGGTCTCACCAGCGTCGTTAGCGCAAGCACAAGCCTTGACCTGTTTTCCAGCCTTGGCTGCAGGAGCGGCAAAGACAGCCGGAAGGGCGAGAAGGATAGTGAGGACGGTCTTCATTTCGACTGATGATGTATAACAAATGATAGTGCAAGAACTTCTTCTATGTATAAATGGTAACCAGTGAGGGATGGCTTTACAAGCGGCAAAATCACCATTTTATACTGTCATGAATGATGTCTTGGCAGGTTTAGATGTTGCAATTGAAAGACTCATCGTAAGCATTACAAAATCTTGTCCCTACTGAATTGGACGTTGATCCGAGAATGCATTGTAATAGTAGATTGGACATTGCATGATACCGTGATGAGTTCCTTGCATAAGAACCTCTTGGGGTTGCACTACATTTCATATCTAGCAAGAATAGTCCGCGACATATGAAGTCCGGAAACGGACTCTACATGCATTGCCTAATAGGTACAACGAAGTAGGTAGGTCATTGCCATCGGCCCGTCCTTGGAACCAACCGCACCAATTGTCACTCACGGAGCACTCCTTACATGGTTGCCGGATATAAGAGGGTGCGGGGTTATGCATAATGACCCTGGGCGGCCTCGGGCAAATACTACGCTGGGTTGAAACACAAACTGGCTGGAAAGAGTAGGTAGGATTCATGAGTGCCTAAAATGGAATGTTTCTTTATGCGGGAACGTGGATGGCTGATTTGTTATAAAGCGTCTGATTGTTATCAGGGCACACTGAGTACGTGAACCGATTGGAAGGTGGGAAAATATCGCTTATGGATGACTTGGTCAAATGTCTGTAACATGCTGCCTTGACGCCTTGACGCTTTGACACCTAGACCAACTCCTTCATCTCAGCCCTTGGTTGTTGCTTCGAGTCACTCTCAAAAGCCTTTCAAGCTTCGGCCCTTGAGCTCGGGAATAAAGAAGTATGCCAGAACGACCATGGCTACACAAAAGCTTCCATAGATAAAGCTGGCCTTAGCACCAAGTGCTGCATAAGGTTTGCTCAGAAGGTAAGGGAGTGTGAAGGATGTTGCGAAAGTGGTCAAGACGGAAATGACGGAGGCGAGAAGATTCGTCTTCTCTTTGATATGACTTGATGCGGCTTCAGAAAGGACTATGTACGATACTGGTGCACATCATAGTGCATATACAGAAGAGAAAAGAATAAAACACGCAACCTGAAAAGGGTTAGTGAGATAAGCTGTTTTAAAAGAAGAAGAACTTATAAGAGTGTTCTGTTGTGTCTCTGTAGAGTTCTTGATAATCCCGACAGCGCCTACAATGAACAGAAACACAGCCATGCAAGCGCCGCCGATTAAAAGTAAGACCCTTCTACCGACCAGGTCGACAGTGAACTAGGTGATGAACAGACAAGCAAGACCAGCGACAGAGCTGAGGACGGAAAAGACAAAACTTGTCGGGCCAAATCCCTGCGACAGGTAGAAGATGACAGTATTGCGAGGCAAAAGCCTGGCCTGTAATCTGCTGTCCAAACATGGCGAGTGTGGCTACCATAGTACAGCGTCTGTTCTTAACATCAAAGATTTCAGACCATTTACCCTTGTGATCATTGGAGCGGGCATGTTGAATAGCTTGGATCTCGAATTTGATCTTGTCTTCGGACTTGTCCTTTGGGATTCTGCGAAGAGATTCGGTAGCTTCCTCCACCCGATTTTTAGACAAGAGCCTACTATCGTTAGTTCTGCACGTAATCGTCCATGGGGAAATGCAAACCAGCGAGGGTTTTCAGGAACCCAAAATCATAGAGCTAGCAACATGGTTGGCGCGAATACAGCGTTGGTCTTCATTGAGCTAGTGCCCCAGGTGACGAGCGACGCTACAAGAGTGCCAAGGAGAATCATGAGCTGGAGTGAAGAGGCAATTATAAGACCCATGATCGCATTCTTTCTGCCTCATCGTTCGGAAATGACACCTCAGATTACGGTACTGCCATAGTCCTCGACTAAAGAGCCCTTATCAAGTGCATGGTTGAACGAATGTTTGTGAAGAAAGTCGAGACACCGGAGAGTGGCCACTCTGTTAAAATACACGCTTGTCAATGTCTTGAGCATCGGGGTGTCCCATGGAAGAGACCTATCCTGTAACCTGGTCTGAGGCAGTGCAGGAATCGCTGCAGTGAATAGACACCATTACCGGGGACTTGATTGCAGTGGAGATACTGAGGATTGGGGTTCAAAAGCTGTACCCGGGGAGATGTCTGTGATCTCTGTCCTGGACCCATCATTTCCAGGACTCTTTTCTGACGCATTTGATTGGGAAATTCCGCTGAGCTTTTGTTTCTGCGGATAGCGACAAGCAAGGCTTCGCTGTAGACATCTCGAGCAGGACGGCCGAGCCTTATCGGAGCAGTCTTTCGCTCTTCAACAAGCTTCACACGAGCCGATTTTTCGTTTCTCAATACACGAGGCATGATACATCGTCTCCAGCGTATCAGCTTCCAACCTCCCCTGGCACCCAGAAAGTCCTCTATACCCGGGACAATCAATATTCAGGGTCTCGCAATCACGACAACCGGGAACGGCCCCATCACATTTCACCTAGAAGTGTGCATCATAAGGTTACATATCGCAAGTGGGTGCTGCGGACGAACCTTGCGAGAGCGACAGGCCAGAGAAGAGACCACTGATTGGCGCACTACGATTGAAGTCAGTTCAAGCGTCTCCGGCTGTCGCTTTTGGAGCTCTGTAAAGTTTTCAATGGGAGCACGTACCCGCAGCAGACGTCGTCTGTGCCATGGCGGATATCAACGAGTGACGATACCAAGAAATTTTAACAATGATCGGCTTTATCAACTTGATAAGTTAGAATATGAGAGATTAGTAGAAATTATTCGAGTTCAAGACACTACCTTCAGGCTGCCTAGTCAGCCTTTTTGCGCAGACGAGTTTCCATCCCAGGTCACCATAATTCAGGGCAATGGCTCGCCCCAGGCCCGAAGATGCACCCGTTACAATTGCGAACTTGGCGTATATGTTGGGAAGATACAAATTGATGGGATCACAAACACATCCATGACAGCCAACAAGTGGGATGGAATCAGAGATCGAAGACAGGGCGTGAATAGCCACCGCTCAGATCAGTACGGCCAAATTTAAGAGAATGCACAACATAGTCAGTGGTGGTGTGTTACACACAGTCAAACTCGCTATAGCAATTTATTGTCACGAGTAAAACATACTTTGATTGCACCTCGAATAGATTATCAAATATACAGTCGTATATAAACATGAAGATTGCAATATTCGGTAACTGTGTAGACTCAGAGCAACCACTGGTAATTCTCAAACGACCAGGTAGACGTCCCATCCTCTTCAATTGTCTCCAAGCAGCCAAAAACTGGCTGAAACATGCCAAGATATCCCTCGATAGGATCATCATGAGACCACCCGACAGCATAAAGCATGGATGTAGGCGGAGACTTCCCATCCTCACTGGTATAAGTGAACTCCTTGTATTCAACTCCATACCTCGGCTGAAAGTCATTCCCGAATACCGTCGAGTGTCCATACCTCAAATTTCCTTGGGCATCTATAGTCGCAGGAGCATAGGTGAATCCAATATACTCGATTCGATCTCTGTCTTTGTAGTCAGTTGAGACTTTTGTTGTCACTCCAACAATGACATCCTTTCCGAGCTTAAGGGTGTGAACAGATCCGCCACGGGATGATCCTAACTTAATTTCCCCGTTTTCATAAACGAGCGAAAGCCTGACTACCTCTTTGGTACCATAGTAGTCTGCAGCAGTACACCATTCAATCGTACAAAGTCTCCCCAGGCCGCCAGAAATGGCTTGTGGGTTTGTAAACTTTGTATCTGCCGTAATACCCTTCCATTCACCTCCAGGATATTCCAGATGATGATAAGTTTGGGTGTCGCGTTCATGTCCAGGGATGAATCGTCCCCAGAGGCGTGTAGGTTCAAGAATCTTGTCGATTTCTGCACTGTATTTGGACTCAACTTCAAAGTCGAGTTGCGTGCGACAGTTCTTGAATTGTTCTCCCAACGAATACACCGAACCCGTAACGGTGACCTCCGTATGACTATGTGGATCCTCCATCGTGACCTCAACAAAATTCATGTCTCCCATCTTGATGTCCTTTTTTCGCCTCTCAATGCAGTCCTTCTTTGCTTTTTGGACAAGAGCTTGAAGTCGGCGAACCTCCTCTTCGAGTGTTTCTTTGTACGACGGCTATGAATTGAAGGACCTATCGATTTTATCGCAATGTTTCCACTGAGTATATAGTGCAGATAGGTAGAGAGTCCCAAAGGGAACAAGGTATGGGAGGTTATACCATGGCGATTTATTCTCCAAGATTAATGGCTCGTTTTCCGTCAAAATATCGACTACTCTGTGGAAGCCGCGAGTCTGGACGTCCGCTGGCTCATGTGCAAAACCTTTCAGAACCTTGCAGATGTCTTTGAGTCTCAAGCGGTTGTCTTCGGCGGTCTGCTCACCAATCTTTTCATCAACAAGGCGCTCCACATTGTCTTTGGTGCCTTCCCATATACTGTCATCACCACCAGGCCAAAACAGGCCTATCAAGCCTGAGAGCATGCCACCGACCACAGGCACCTCACCGACACCTATAGTGATAACTACCTTCAGGACCTTGGTGACATTATCAACTTCGACGTCCTCATTGGGCAAGTACTTCTCAGGGTTGTCGATTGAAGCAGCCTTCAGAACGTCATGGGTTGTTATCACCTTGACTGCTCTGGTGAGATCATCAGAGATCATCTTGGACGGGATGTTGGAGGGAGTGATAAAAGCGAGATAAAGAAGAAACTGATATATTGAAGATCTGGCACATAAAAAGACCTTGAATTGGCCATGTGTGATGTATTTAACTACCCCAGGTGGTAGGTCTGCTCATAGATTTAGTCCCTTATGATTGGTCTCTGATTAAGATGTTAAAGTTCGTTCCAGACCATCGGTGGCTTGTTTAAACTACCTTAGCGCCAACACAGGAAACAGCATCTTGGTTCTAAATAGCCGAGAGCGAGATTCACGCCAGCCACTCGAAGCTAGAAATTTGCAACTATTGACAAGGCACATGCGCCACTGCCAATCTCAACTATAAATGGCCTATTCCAAGTCACATGGACCTTTAGTTTTAAAACAAGGAATGCAGAGAACGCTGGCGGGAGCGGTAAGCGAGATAAGAGATCACTGATTGGCGAACTATAATTCAGGTCATCTCAGGCGTTGTCTCCTAAGGCCGGGTATCACTTCCGGAGCTCTGTGAGGTTTTCTAACCAAAGCTGTCTTGGTCTCTTCCCTTTGCAATACCCTAGGGCTTACAGCAAGATTTATTGGTCATCGTGCAAGCTTATGGTTAAAAGATCCAATGGGAAGAAAACCATTGTGTTATTATTCATTACCTGTGTTCGCAGCCTAAAGCTTAACCGTATAGGCCGCCTTCATCTCCTAGCCAACCAGAGCGAGGTAAGGACCTGTAGCACATGTCCTCTATGCCATGGCGGGTTCTCATTAATCACCAGCGTTAATAACTTTGAATAACAATCTGTAAAAAGCCAACAAGCTAAGATATAAGAAATTGAGAGAAAGTATTTAATTTTCAGGCGCCCAAACTGGGGTCCATGCCGATAACCTTTTGTTAAGCCGGCCGCCAAATAACCCGCGTTATATATGGTGACGGAAATAACATTAGTACTTACTAGTGACATATTAATCTAGATTTATAGGGAACGGCTCCAAGGGCCGCCTCTAAGTACTATATAGTGTGTTGTGATCTGACCTACCCATCAGGATTGGATTCAACTTTTCACAGATTCTTATTTCCTAATTGAGGTACCTATGGGTTATATTAACCCAAAGAGCGATCTGAGAGATGAAGGACTCTGGGGAGACTTACGAGCTAGTTCTGCTTCTTTATTTAACACACACTTCGCATTTTAATACAAGAGACCTTGAATCCGTTCTGTTAAATTGGTCAAGGGGAGGCTAATTCATGGAGGCTCGCTTTAGATAAGGAAATCGCGTTAAGATAAGCACGGGCCAGGTTGATCCGGGCCGATGGCATCTCGTTCACCATTTCGTTAAACGAGCATTGTGCGCCGTTAGCGCGTACCGGTCCGCGGGGTTTAGACTAGGGTAGGCTGACGGCGGGCCACATCCCGAAGCTCAAAGAGCCTCTATTATTAAAAAAAAAAAAAAAAAAAGTTCTGAATCCAGCTCTAATAATCAAATCAAAATATAGTTTCGCTCGCTTTACTCCTTGTTCTTCACCTGCGTGACAAGCTGTGATAACTGTAGACTCACAGCTTCTGGTACCTCGACGATAGAGAAGTAAGACGTTCCGCGGAGCCGGGAGAAACTGAACCAATCAGGGTGTTTCCGAGCAAATTCCTGATGCTGTGCAATGTACTCCTCTTCTCTGGGAAGACTGAAGACATGTCGAACTAGAGGAGGGTCTTCAATGGCCCCAAGCCGCTCCATCGGTGAGCCCCAGCGCTCATAATTCTTTTGTACCAGCCAGCAGAAATAAGCCCAATTCTCAAATCCGTCGGTGTCTATGTCATTTTTGCAATGATCTAGAACGTTCTTGTTGGTTGTGCCGTTGAGCCATTTCCTGATAAGGGGCGCCTGACCCTGGTGCCAAGTCTCCTTGTTCTGTATCGTCTGCAAGTCCTTGATGAATTCTGCAGGAGGCCGAGTGAGAATGAAATCGGTCAGCAGCACAGCCGGGACTCTTTGCTTCCCCAGTCGCGTAGCCATCTCCATAGCGCACCAACCTCCCTGGAAGTGAGAAATGGGTATGAACGTCTGAACCTGCAGAGAGTCTAGGAGTGCGATTGTATCATTTGCTTGGTCGTCCACGTTCCATTTGCCCGTTGATTCGCTGCTGGCACCGCGGTCCCTCCATAAAATTCTGATGACGCGGTACTTGCCCACCAAGAAGGGGAGAATGTATTGGTAGCCACGGTAGTCCTGACCCAAGCCTGGCAAACAGACTATTGTTGGGTCAGATGTGACCATGCCTCGGTCCTCGAAGGATAGTTCCACGCCATTTATTGTTCGTGTACAAAGCATCGGATGATTGGGGGTTTAAACAGCAAGAAGTAGATAAGAAGTTGTAAATGTGTTGGTGTTAAGATCGCCGCTACAAGTGTATGCCGAATTCCAGAAGCTGACGTATTACGGCATAACCAATAGGGCTCCAATTAATGTTTCGGTTAATGAAACTCTAAGCTACTGCCAACCCAGCACGACGTTACCAACTCCCCCTACCCGATGCACTTCGCTCAAAATCTCCCTTTTCAACATATCGCCTGCATCGCAGGCCCGGCTAAGGTCTCAGCCGTTGCGGGTAAATTCCGACAAATGTGGGCTCTTCCCGCGGGAATGGTAAAGGCTCTGACATCCCGTGGAGATAATTGGTCGAGGTTCCACGGTCTGTTGAGTTTTGGCGGTATGTAATGGCTTTGTCATTCTCCACTATTGTGTCAGCTAAAGTAGTCGGAATCTAATTACATCCATAAAACGGCCTTTTGACGGCCTTTTAGGCGACACCGACATTCAATTCAGCCTCATATCATATATCTAGCGGAGGGAACCTCGATGCGTAAGAATCTTTTGACTTCGCTGAACAGGATCTCGTGGTTGTCTGTCAACACATCGACTGGGCATGTTCGAGTCCATACCCATGTCAGAAATAGCACCCCGTATTGCATGGAATAGGGCCGAGAAAGGTTCTGGGGGTTTGGCAGATAAGACGAAACATTTCTGGACCTGCTTTGCTGAAGGAGGGAAGACGGTATTCGATAATTATAACATGAGTATAAATAAGAGAGTTGGATATGTTCTATTCTGGGGCGATAATCAATAATCTACCATTCTCCTGGCCTTGCTAAAGAGCCTTATCTATGGATAAGACTCTTAAAGTATAAATGTGTTCAAAATTACTCAAGTACCCTAGAAGCTCTAAAAGTCAATTTCTCACCCAACCTTCATGCAGTACCAAAATGTCGTCTGCCTTTCCATGCGCTGCGACATCTAGCGCAGTTTGACCTTGCAAATCTTCAGCCCTAGGATCCAATTCTTTACCCATCAAGAACTGAAACCTAGCCGCCCTTCCGAGTGACCGTTCTTGGCCAGCAATAACATGAAGCAAGGACTCTCCCTTGACATTGATAACCGACCAATCCACTCCCATGTCATCAAAGAGCGCCCAAATCTTTGGTTCTGTCTCCTCCATAATCTGCTCTTCAAGTTCTCTGTTGATCTTCCATCTATCACCGCCCCATTTCTTAGACAGGACATGTCTTTCTTCATCTAACTTCGCCCAGGTGAGATCGACCTTGAACCTGCTCCCACGGAAGTAACCAAATACAGGCGTTTCCCCGGATTTGTTCCGTGCGTTAATGTCCGCTCCTTTAGAGAGCAATAAGTCGATTGTATGCTTGACGAAGCCCTGCCAGACCGCATCGCCGTAGTAGTCTGCGACGAGAAGGAACGGCCTCCTGGAGAGTGTGTGAAGCGGTGTATCACCATTGGCATCTTGGACGGTAACGTCGACTCCCGCGGAGATCAAAAGGTTGACCTCGTCTCTCGGGTTATCTGGCTTTTGACAATCTATCGCATAATGAAGTGGTGTTCTACCATTCTCGTCGAACTGATATTGGAGATCTGGTGCCATGGAGATGATATGCTGTACAAGGTCGATGCTGGAATCCTCAGCAGATACAAGATGCAGGATGTTTCTACCAGAATTGTCCTTGCAACGAAGACCGGCACCTCTGTCGATAAGTATCCTTGCAGCTTCTGAATCTCCTACCTCCAAAGCAGTATGAATCAGCGGGGTGCCTTCACCATCTTGAAGATTGACGTTGAGTAGTGGGTGCCGAAGAATCAAGTCGAGGCACCCATTCCGCTTTCTGTATGTGGTGTTAGGGTTTGAACCTCTTCTTTCCAATACTCGATGAGCGATTGCAGTGCGTAGGTAGCAAGAATTCGGATCGGCACCGTGCCTGAGTAGTAGCTCTACGATGTCGCTGCAAGCTGGTAGGCTTGTCATTGCAAGATCGAGAGGATACAGTTCATGGCATGAACTGGGATCTTTCCTTCCCGGCTTCAAATGCCCTGCATTTACTGAGCGCCAGTCTGGTGTTTGTTTTCCGACTCTCCTGGCGTTTGGATCGGCACCGGAGGATAACATTGACTCTACTCTGTCGACATCTCTGGCCAGGATTGCATTGGTGAGACACGATTGGTCAACGATAACGATATCGACTATCGTCTTGTCTGATGCGTCTAAGAGCATTTTCTGGTGCTTTTGGGTGATGCGACAATCGATTAAGAGTCAATTGAGGGATGATGACATATTTCAACCTTCCTACGTCTGGTCTAATCCAGTTCACACCTACCAAATTGGGTCATGGTCAATCTGACTACCGTGGTCGGACCATCTCATCAACTAGGCAGAAGCTCAGCAGAGAGATTATTTACATGTGAATATTGATAAAAGCGGTTGTGTCATTTGAAACCTATGTATATGATCACGATAATTGGCTGAGTGAGTGTCTGAACGATAATCTGCTGATTTCTGGTGTTTAGGCCATTTTTATATCAGTTTCTTTGAGTTCCTATTAATATTGTCGAAAGTCCAAGTACTCTAATATCTCATCAGCACTCTGCTCCGGGCTAATATCCTTCGTGTAGATAATGCGTTTCGCGAGTGTCTTGTTGCTTGGATGACTCAAGAACTGTCGGTTGTAGCTCAACTCATGACCCCTCCGTTCCTCCATGATCCTCAGCGCCTCATCCACATCTTCACACGGAAGAATAAGGAAGACCCCTTTATAAGGAGAAATAAGTTCCGCGACATGATCGAGTTCCTCCTTATTCTCAAAAATAGAATGGCCCGCTCCAAAGTCGAGTATCTTGCTATAAAACCTATCTCCTGGCTTCAACGCGTTTTGCAAGATGTCTACGACAGCTCTGTATTCAAAATACTTCCAGTACTTCAGCAGAGCCTCGACCCCCTCTTGCTCGTATAGTTTGTTGGCATGGGCATCATCGTAGTTGAAAGGTGCATAAAGCTCTTTGCGGTGTCGATCGAGGCTGTATAATTCTCTGTTGAGTTTCTCTGAAAGGGCTTTTCCAATGGTTGTTTTCCCGGCGCCTTCGGGGCCGATTAGAATAATTGTTGGGCAAGGTTCGTCTGGCATGGCTTCTTTTCAATCGGCTATCGAAGGATAAGTGTTGTGCTACTTTGGCAAGCCAACAATCATTAATCTCTTGCTTCCTTTTGTAGATGGAAAATCTTTTGAGTCCATCGTGAAGGATCGCGGGTAAGACGGCTATGGCAAATGACTCACACTGAGTCCAACTGGGATGTGCGATAAGATGCCGGTTTCCGAAGTCGCGCATCTCAAAAGAATAATCATTAAAACAATTTGAGAACTGCCGAAATGTTTAGATCCCTGTCCAAAGAGCTCTTCAATAATCAGATAGTCATGACTCACTGATTCCACTTTCGCTTCGATGTTCCATCGCCCGATCGTTTCATTGCTTCGAGTCTCACTCCAGCGACTGCGATCGCAGTCGAAGATATCGGTGCTCCAGCCCATGCTGATATCGGAATGTAGCCCCTAGAACTTTTCGGCAATCCTTCACCTCGGACGAGTGCAGCCGGAACAGGTGTAACTACAAGAGTGGCGAATCCCTGCAACATATACATGATATCTGCGATCCGTGGCAGCTCTTGAATGCCAAACAACTCCATGAGTGCTGATGGAAATAAATTGACAAATGCGCTGGCCAGGAGTCCGCATAAGACAGTGAAGCTGACAAAAAGATCACGGGCGACTGTTTCGTTGCTGTCCCCGTTTAGAGTGCTTGGAATCCAGAGTCCCACACAAATGAGGGAGTGAGTAACGTGGTCAAGAAGAACGAATTGAGTATGCCTAATCTGTCTGCGATGAAATCAACGGCCATCTTGTTAATGGCGTTACAGGCATTGCTGACTGCAGTTAGATTTGCGCCTTCTCCTTCAGTAGATCCCAGTGTCTTGGCATAGGTAACAGTAAAGAACACCGGGATGTTATAAGCAGCACTCTGAAATAGCGTACTGGCAGCTTGAATGAAACATACCCTTTGACGGATCGTCTTCTTGCTGGGAATGGGAATTTTAAATAGGGCGGTGATGGGAGAAAGAGCTGAGTTTTGTGCCGAGAGATGTTTTGCCATTGACGTTTCCCATTCGAGGATAAATCCCGAGATGCAGATGAGTACTGTAGCCAGACATACAGTTAAACGCAGCGTGTTTCGGAAACCCAAGTTGTTAATACAGGCCGAAAGTGCAGGCGTCCAAACCAAACTGCCTATACCTGTGCGCAGATATAATACCCATGGCCAGGCATCTCTGTTTGTCGAACCAAGTTGGGGGCAACTGTCATGGAAGACTCAGCTAAGACAATTACCCATTAATTAAATTGCAATCGGGGGTTCAAGATAGACTTCGTCTTATATGTACACATCAACTCAAGTCATGGTTGTAACAAAGCTGTTCTCTTGTTGCATCCTTTCATACAAGGTAGGCAGGTAAATCAGATTCGATCCTCGTATATGCCGGTAGCGTTTCGCCCAGGTTCTCAAAAGCATTATCGAACGTATTATCTTGGCACTCTGTGAGGATGACTGGTCGACGGATTCTTATCCTCCGAGAACTGTTCGAGGCTGCAGTATTATCCGCCTTGTCAGATGGCATCGTTACTGCTGACAACGGAACATCCAAGACAAAGTTGTGCGAAATCTTGAGAGCGCTGTTGGATGCTTCTTCACACACGCACGACTTGTTGCGCTTTGCAATCATCGTCGCAATCGGTCCATACTCGAAACTTAATGTCGAAGTCGTCTCCAGGTCACTCTGGGACGGCCTCCATTCGTTACGAGGTCGTCCCTTTGCTATAATATGAGAGACGCTTTGCCTCTGAATGGTGGGCTCGCTCTCCGCGTGTCGAGCACAAATACCCCGTGGGGCTTCGACGTGCTCTTCAATCCTCCACTCTACTCCGATTGCTTCCCATGCGTAGATCTCACTTTGTCCGTGCCTGGGTTTTGAGAGAGAGAAATCCACATTGACTTTCTTGTCCAGCCTGATAACTTGCTCTAACGACAAACGCGCGTTCAACGGGGTTTCTGAGATTCTCAGAGAACTCTCACGAAGAACGTCGGGTCTGTACAGTGAACGCTTCACTTCGATATTTTGGTTCCATTTGATTGGTTCCCCAGTTGCGAGAATGAGTTCTGCGGATAATTCGTACGTGATGTCCAAAAGAGGTGTCGTAACCGAAGGAGGCGTGTCGTTATCAAGCCGCGTGGTGAACATGAAGGGGTATTTTCCATCGGCTGGCATAAGTCTTGTATCGATGAAAGTCCATCTTTGGAGCTGAACATAGTGGTGAGCACAGTCAGTGCAGTTGGGACGAAGAGGTTTCTTGTAGTGGTGGTGGAGGCGTAACGTCACAGAGAAGCTCTTGACGTCTAGATCCTTTCTCGTGTCGAGTATGACCTCCCCTATGAGTGGTGTACCGGCGGAAAGCTCGCTGCTTTCGAGAATCAAGGGCATGGGCGTCTGAAGCTTCCATTGTATGCTGACATTCGATCGGTTGGGGCCCAGCTTGCGTAAGCCTTTCGACGGGAGCAGCTTTGAGACATAATCGAGTGAAACCATTTTGAAGTCAACTTTTATAGTTAGACTCTGCAAAACCGATGGGCGGCAGATCTTATGAAATAGATGTTCGAGTAAGTGATTTTAATCTTTGTATGATTCTGATCTTTCAACTACTTATTGCAAAGAGTTGAACAATGTCTCTTTGCGGCCTGATGGAACTGTATAGTAAGTATGGGGCGAAGCATGCTTATTTAAGTTTTGATCGGCATACCCTGCGCAGAAGATGGCAGTCCTGGTCACGGATCTCTGATGCCTGATAGTCCGACTTGGTAGGAACAATTTTCAGAACGGAGAGTCACCAGTAAACCTTCAAGTGGTGTCGGCTTGAAAACCTATGACGTAGGTAGTCTTTGGTTATTTTCGAAAACCCTCGTTATATTGACCGCACTCCGCTTTTTGTAGGTATTATTCTGCGATCGATAAAAGTAGCAAAGTTGCCTCCCACAACTCGGGATAATTTATGAAGAGATACATGAAAAGAACGCGCGGCCCGCTGGCTTGGAAACGAGTTCCTTGAGTAGGGGATCACGCTGATGAGGGGCTGAATACCGGTCGGAACCCTTGCCCCCATGATTGCACTGCCCACCCTAGCCTAGATAGGTAAGTAAACCAGTCTAGCCTCAAAGATAGCGGCTATACGGATAGTGGGTCAAATGAGAACAAGTCTCGCAAGAAATTGACAACATTTGAGCTGCTTCCCTATAAACTTGACAATGATTCGCATAAACTATCATGAGCAAGTCGAATTATTCGTTTTCTTGTGCTTTATCAATTCATTTTCATAACAGAGTATCTACACTATGCCGTGTTTAACAGGACTAAGAAGAAGTTATATACTTCTGTGATAAGGTTGACGGGTTAAAAGAGGCTTCCCATGCGTTATAAAAGATCATATCACAATTTCCAGAGCTGTGTCTAATCTTTCCCACCTACCAGCGTCTCTCTTTTCTTTCAATATTCTTATGCATCACAGCGAAACTCTCGGTCAACTCGGCTGCGGCCGACATGGACTCGTGGCTCCCCCACTTCATCCCGCCTCGATACTCGACGTATTGGGGAATACACCCGTAGTCAAACTCCAGTATGTTATCCTAGAGGGCTATGCAAATGTTTATGTGAAGCTTAGGTGTTTCAGTACTACAGACTCTTACAAAGATCGTATGGCGAAATTGATGATCGAGGAAGCTGAACGTTCCGGACGATTAACGCCTCACATGACGGTTGTTGAGGCTACGGGCGGCAGCACAGGCTCATCACTGGCATTCATTTGTGCCATCAAAGGCTACACATTCGTGGCGCTCTCCTCCAATGCCTATGTCAACGAGAAGCTGCTTACCATGGCCGCGTTGGGAGCAACGGTTGATATAACTCACAGCCCTGCCGGCAAAGCCACTGCTGATCTGATGACGGCTATGAAAAGCAAAGCTGTGGATCTCAGCAAAGCAGATAACTATTTCAATTTTTCCCCCCCTTGCCGTCAGCCTTGTACGAGGCTATCAAGCTACTAACTGTGATTCAAAGGCTTAAACAATGAGGCCCCTATAGTAGGCCCGTTAACTATTTCTATACGGACCAGTTCAGCAACGCTGACGCGCTTGTCGGGCATAGAGAGATCGGCCATGAGCTGATCGCACACTTTCCGGGCGGAATTCATGGATTTTGTGGATTATTTGGCACGTGGGGTATGGTCATGGGCGTTTCCAGTGTCCTGAAACCCGTCATACCAGATATTAGAGTCGTTCTCGCGGAGCCAGAGGGTTCGACCCTGCTGGCCAAAGGACAAAAAGGCGCCCACGACGTGGGCAGTATCTCACCAGGCTTCATATCTCAACATGTTGATAAAGCATTATACGATGGTACGCAGACTAAAGGAATAAGAAGGGCGAGAGATGTGTAGCAGACTTGCGAAATTTGAAGGACTTTTCGTTGGGACATCATCTAGCCTGAATATTGCAGCTGCGATTCACATCGCTAAGAAACTTGGCACAGGAAAAAAGGTTGTTACGATTGCTTGTGACACAGGGCTGAAATATCTCACTGGATCACTGTTCTCAGAATGAGCGATTAGCTAAGCAGCCTATCTAAGATCGACGCAAAGAAATGCAGATTGATCAGTCTGATGGAAAAACGTTAAATCTTCCTACATATCCCAAAATATTGAAGTTATAACCAGGGCTGGGAGCCAATACACTATCTTGTTCTCATGGATCATGCAAACCAAGGAACTGACAGATCTAAAGCCGGGAAAGACCTCCAACCGACTTGCTCATCCCCAGCTCGAAGGTCCTGTTGCTTCCAAATAGTCTTAACAATGCTACGCGCCACATGTATATCCCCAATATTTCGCACCGAATATATCTTATAAAGAACCTGAAGGATTTGTAACCGCTACTCTTCCAAAGTTACTTCGCAAGCTACAATGAAACAGGGTCAGGGACTCGATGCCACCATGAGTCCTGCCATGATTGAAGGTGCCTGCTGCACGTATGCTTCTTTACGATCTTCGTCTCCATTTGCCGGCACTACACGCTGCAAGTAGAGTAGAGCGGCTAACCGATACAGTTCCGCCTTGGCCAGAGTTTCCGTATTGTATTAGGTAGCTGGTATACTGCCTGGAATGATTTGGTAAGAGTGTTATTTTGAGTTGCTAGACCCCACAGCTGATGCTCACATCACGCGCCTCACAAGTGGTAGTTCCACCTAGCCGGTTTGGCCGCCATAGGGCGTTGTGCATGGAGATAATCTCCTCTGGGACCGGTGTTGGACGCCTTATATGGTCTCCAGTTCTCACAGCTTGTATTGGCGAGCTAGGCTATCAAAATACTCTACGGCTTACAGGATGTATATGTAGAGTTCTTATTTGTGTATCAGGCTGCACTTTATCCTGGGAGCCGCAGATGGCTGCTTCACTACAGGCTGCCGATGCACGACCTAGTTGGGTTACTGAACTTTTTAAAATTCCTCTACCCCCACGACATCTTGTATCGACGCGCAAATTCCTCGCGCAAAGTATCAATGCCTTCTTCCAAGGTGCGGCGTATTATACTCCGATATATTACATCGCAGCCTACTCCAAAACGCTTGGATACAACGAGACAGACGGAGCCAACTTCACAGATCTCAGCAATGCGTGCAATGCTATTGGAAAGGTTGGGGTCGGATTTATTGCCGATAGAATCGGGCGTCTAGACTCATTCTCCTGACGACGCTTCTCAGTCATACGTCTACCGCTGGTCTCTGGGTTTCGAGTACAGTTATGGGGTCGTCAGATATAGAGACTGTCAGAGCACTCTTCATTTTACTGTTATGTATGGCTTATTTGCCAGTGCGTGCATTGGGGTCTTCTCGCTTGCGTTGACAGAGTTATTTGGTATCTCCGAAATGCCCCACATCACTGGCGTTATGTGCATGTTCCAGGGCTGATGGGAACGCCCTTGGCAGGTCTCCTGGTGGTGACAGGGGTACGCGCCCAGGTTCCTATTTATACATGGCCGTGCTTGTGGGATCATTCATGTTCATCTCGACAATATCTGTGCAATGGGCAAGGATAGAATTGATGGTTGAGCTCGCAGGTGTACATGGGGCCTGTAAGATATTTGTGTGCTACACTGCTGGACGTGTGCAAGATCTTGATAATTTATGTGAACACCTCATATGTATCGCAAAGTCGCCCCGAGACATCTGATGGCAGAGCGGCTTGGGTTAGGCATGATGTAAGATAAGTTCCAGCGCAGTACAGTAAAAACGGCTCTTTGAGAAATAGATAGGGCAAATAGGCGGGCTCCAGAAATAGAACCGCTGATATATGAAGATAAGCTCCACATCGGCTCTGGACTCCGTAGCGTGCCGACAAGGAAGCCGGTCCAAGGGTTTGCCTGAGATGGTCCGACCTCGCATTGAACTGCTTACATCCTCACGCTTGAAAAAGACAATTAAGTCGAATTTGAAGATCTCTCTATACGAACGTGAATAAATCTCAACATGTCATCAAAACCGTTCCCCCCTCCTAACGGGATGACCTCCTTCTGGCGCTCTTCTCCAGGATCCCTTGACAATCACCGATCAACGACAGAATTACCCTCAAAATGCGACATCCTTATCATCGGAGCCGGATTCTCTGGCGCTTCGCTCGTGACACATATGCTCTCGCAGCCTGAGTCAAAGGACAAGTCAATCGTTGTCTTGGAAGCCCGTCAACTATGCTCTGGCGCGACAGGGCGAAACGGTTCGTTTCGGTCCTTACGACACTGTTTCACAACGCTAATTCTGTATAGGAGGGCACCTTAAGCCTGATGTCTACAACTTGTGCTCAAACATGGCTTCAAAGCACGGCATCGACGCCGGAGCAGAAATTGCCGAGTTCGAGCTCGCCAACTTCGAAGCTGTCAAGAATTATGTCCTTGATAATAATGTGGACTGCGATTTGATGGTCACTCAGGCTGTCGATGTACAGCTATCGGAAGAGCACAACACGTTGCTTAAGGGTGGATATGATAAGCTCGTCGACGCTGGTGTGACCGCTACAAAGAAAGCATTTTATATTGATGGCAAGTATGCTG
Source organism: Fusarium sp. NRRL 52700 (assembly GCA_013396095.1). Taxonomy (NCBI): domain Eukaryota; kingdom Fungi; phylum Ascomycota; class Sordariomycetes; order Hypocreales; family Nectriaceae; genus Fusarium; species Fusarium sp. NRRL 52700. Next base: position 414,295 of record JAAQRM010000041.1, read on the forward strand.
AAACAGTGAGAAATTTCCTTTTCCCTGCTTTACGTACCAAAACCTAACATGGGAGCCAGGTCTCGGGTTTGAAGGGCGCAAAGGGAGCCTTCAAGTATACCACTGGTCATCTCTGGCCCTACAAGCTGGTCCATCACATGTTCGCCGAAGCTCTGAAGCACCAGAACGTGAACCTGCAAACCAACACTCCCGCGACAGCTATTCCTGCTTCCCCTGACGCGGACGGGAGCTGGAGTCTCACCACCAATCGCGGCGTCATCAGAGCTCGAAAGGTGATCGTGGGAACAAATGCCTACACCGCTGCGCTTCTTCCAGAGTATCACGAAAAGATCATCCCGTACCGCGCCATCTGTAGCCGCATCGTTGCTCCAAACCCGCCGCTTCTGGCAGACTCTTATGCTATTCGATTCAATCCTACCGACTTTGACTATCTCATCCCCCGACCGGACGGCAGCATTATTGTTGGGGGCGCTAGATCGGCTTATTTCAGATATACTGAGGATTGGTACGGTAGTGTCGATGACTCAAAGGTCATCGAAAGAGCCAAGGATTACTTTGAAGGATACATGCAGCGACACTTTCGTGGCTGGGAAAACAGCGGTGCACGTACGGATCAAGTCTGGACTGGAAGTTAGTGTCCCTCTCCCATCTCCATCTCTTTTTATCGCCTGCTAACCATCTTCTACGTGCAGTCATGGGGTACTCGGCAGACGAAGTTCCTCACATCGGCCATGTGCCCGGGCGCAAAAACATGTTTATAATGGGCGGTTTTACGGGTCATGGAATGCCGCAGGTGTTTCTGGTTGCCAAAGGAATCAGTCGCATGGTCTTGGAGGATCTACCCTTCTCCGAGACCGGAATCCCGAGACTGTTTGAAGAGTCGGAAGCGAGGCTAAAGAGTGATGGGAACTTCTTGAAGGACATGATTGCTGCGCAGCCAAGCTTGGCTAAGATTTAGTCGATGGAAGTGTGTATAGGTGGAGACATCAAAATAGGCGCTAAGTCGGTCTCAGTTCCGTATCTGTCGTCTCCATTGACCTACCCAGTTGGGCTTAGCTGCTCCAGTGCCTAAACTGCTTACTCCGAAATTCAGGGCGCAAGACATTGTCACCTATCTCATATGGCGCTGCCGCAGGTGCAAGCACATATTCCGTAGTCTGCTCCATCTCGGATCCTGCTCCTTCACTGACTCGCCTCGGCTCTGTAGGTGCTAAACGGGATGTCAATGTTAGCCCTTGGGTACCAACACTCAGCAAGCAGTACTGCCATTTCATGATTGGAGAATAAGGGCTAGTAGTGCCCCCAAAATGTATCCTCGCATCTAGCAGCTTGTCTTATCGTAATAGCCCTAAGGTAGACGGTGAAAACGGTATGACATCGGCCTCGATATTCGACAATGGACTCTTTGGACGTACGCAGTCCAGTCATGTGTCAACCACCAAAGCTTAAAATCCCCTAGACTGCCCGCCAATGATAGTTTAGACGAAAACCATATTCTCTGTATTACACCAAGTATGCATCTTTTATTCCCGTAGCCATTTAGTTAGTGTACCACAGACAAAATTGCTCTTCGTCCCTTATCAAACCATCAGTTACCGGCATTTGTCTTGGCATTAAGATAGCTGGGTTATACATCTACAATCCATCATTTATAAGCTTATCTCGTCAACGTCGCCTTTAGTTTCCCTTCCTCAACAAGCTTAAAGGCAAATACCCCGCACTAGGGCTGCACCAACAAGGATCTCTTGTGCGCACGAGTCATCCTTCAGTCTTGGCATGTATGGAACTGAGCGAATTTATGCTTATCATTATAACCAAGAGGCTAAACAATAGGCGAGTCTGATCTAAGGCAACATGTTGGGCGATCGGGAACCAGTTTTGATTGCCAGTCTTGGAGATTTAAGGCCACTTGGCGCCCCGATAGATCACCCTGCCTTGCATCCTCACTCATATTCTTGCAACACCACATCGATACCAAAATGGATGTCAAGGGTGAAGAAAAGACCGCCCTTGAGCGAAGTACAACCAAAGACGTAGCAGATGGTGAAATTATCAAGCCTGGTGATGCACTGGCTGATGATGAGGAGCTCACCATTGCCCTGGCAAACTATATCCCTGATACAGCCGAGGAGAGACGTCTTGTTCGCAAGATCGACTTTACTCTTCTGCCTTGTTTGTGGTGGATGTATGTTCTTGCGTACCTGGATCGCGGAAACATCGTAAGTCTGCTGGCGAACGGGGTCAGAAGAATAGCGACTGACGTGTGCAGGCGAATGCAAATGCAGCTGGCATGAGTGAAAGTCTCAACATGAAGGACAACGGTATGCTGCTCAGCTTCCAATTGTTATATCTGCTGACACCAAGACGCTAGACTACTCGCTCCTTGTGTATTTGTTCTTCGTGGGCTACTTCCTCTGCGAAGTCCCCTCCAACATGATCATGAACAAATGCCGCCCGTCAATCTATCTTCCAACCATCGTTTGGGTCTGGGGCTGCGTCGTGATCGCCCTCTCACAAGCCAAGAACTACAAGGGCTTTCTTGCTGGACGCTTCTTCCTCGGCTGTATCGAAGCTGGTCTCTTCCCGGGTGCCATCTACCTTTTGACATGTTGGTACACTAGAAAGGAAATCGGTGAGCGTCATTTTGCGTCCATGATCCTTACAGTTTATTGACTCCAGTAGGCAAGCGGTTCTGTATCTTTTACACATCTGGTTGTATTGCTCCAGCTCTAGGGGGCATCATGGCGGGAGCCATCGTCAAAGGTCTCGAAGGAGTCAGAGGCATCCCCGGCTGGCGCTGGCTATTCATCGTCGAGGGTGCCCTCACCGTCTTCTGTGGTTTCGGGTTATACTTCCTTCTTCCAGACTATCCGCGCAACGCCCGGTATTTCTCTCCCGACCAACGCCGCCTCGCGCAGATTCGCATCCTCGTCGATCGGCAGGTCAGTGTCGGCAGCACGACCCGTCGGATGACCTCATGGCAGGCTTTCAAAGCGGTTGTCACGGATGGAAAGACGTGGTTCTTTCTCATTGCCTACAGCATCATCATCCTGGGCATGTCCATCTCATACTTTGTTCCGACCATTCTCAAGACCATGGGCTATACCAACGTCACTGCCCAGTGGATGACTGTCCCCATCTGGATCACCGGCGCCGTGTGTCAGCTGGCTCTATCTTGGACTTCAGACAAACTCCAAGACAGGAGATGGCACAGCTGCGGTCTTTACGGACTTGCGGCTGTCGCATGCATAATCTCGGCCTTTGTCCATTCCGCCGTTGCCAAATATGTCATGATGTGTCTCCTTGTTGCCGGCCTCTACACGGGACTCCCTCTCATGCTCAATTGGACAAGCGAGTCGATACCCTTCCCCGACCAGAAGCGCTCTATTGCCATTGCCTTTGTCAACTCGTTTGGCCATCTGGCCATTATCTATGGAAGCTATCTGTGGCCCAGCACCAATGCTCCTCAGCACCTGGTCGGTTTTGCTACTCTTACTGCTACCTGCGGCTTTGGCTGTGTTATCGCCATTGTTGCGCCATGGTACTTCAAGCTACTACCCAAGGTGCCTGTCACTAAGGCCGAACGAGAGCTAGTAGCTCTTCAAGAACAGGACCAGCAACGACAGGAGTCATGATCATCTCAACGATGATCACATGGGGGAGAATGCTAGCATCAAGTTGCAGAGACCTAGCTTGGCGACCAGTTATTCCATGAATAAATAAGTTCAACTGTAGTTTCTCATAACCAAGAATATGTAATTGAATACTGTTGGCTATAAAATAAGAAAAAAAGAAACGAGACACTCCACTCCACCTAGTAATGAAGGATTTGAGCCAATCAGCGTGTAACACGTCCAGCTGCGAATCTAGTGATTACATTTCTTCAGCCACACGATTAATGATTAGATTCGCCAAGATTATACCCGTTGGTGCGAGCCGGGGGGGAGACCAACTAAGCCAGCTTAGTTAGGCACAAAACCCTAAGACGCGCACAAAACCCTAAGATATCGGCCTAATGAGATTTTAGGTACCAAAATTGGCTTTTTCGATAGCTTGATATTCATATAATATCATAAATAGCTAAAAATAATAAAAAGGCCTTATTTGAAGCTTCTTATAATACTAAATTAACTATTAACTATAGCTAAAGGGGGGATACTGCTGTATTATATCTAATTAGGCCTAATTTAAGAAACAATTTTCCTACTAAATTAGGTAGTATTCTGTTCCTCTTGCCTTATAACTATAGCCTCTATAGCCTCCCTTCCTCTCTATATAAGGTCTTAAAGGGACTTATAATACTATATTTAGTATTATAAAAGGCAAGGTATTAAAGGGAATAAGGGTAATAGTAACTAGGGAAATAACTTATAGTTAGGCAGGCAAGGTAGTAATAAGGGCATCATAACTTCACTATTAGAGCTAAAATTACTAGGATATAGTATTTTATTAGGCCTTATAAGGTAAAAAGTAATAGAATTATTACTATAAGGGAAGAGGGAAAAATCTACTACCTTAAGAGGCTTTATTATAAAGGCTATATTATAAATAGACTTATAAAGGTCAGGAAGGTAAGGTATATTTATTATAAATCTATTAGTAGATTTATTAAGGGCTTTAGTTATAGCAGACTGCTATATACCTATAGATAAATAGTTATTTTTCTTCCTTATAACTTCTAATTACTTCTTAAACTATAGCTTTTTTATAATACCTTTAACTATAACTTCTTTATTTTCTTATTACTTTTATTTTAATACCTTAAGCTTTCTAATAATCTAAGATTATTATTACTATATTTTAGATTAAATACTTTTCTTCTAACTTTTAGTAATATCCTTATCTTATTACTTATAAAGCTTATCTAAAAAAATAGTATTAATATAATTAGAAGCTCCTTAGGTATATTTTCCTTACTTTCTCTTATAATATCTTTTCTTAATATATATATAGTAATTATTATTATTTTTTCTAATATAGTTCTTAAGTAAAATAGCCTTAGTAATGGTTTTCTAAATATATGTAAGTCCCTAATATATTAGGGAGCTAAGGATATTATAATATTAGTCTCTAAGGTATTATATAGTTATAATAGTAGTTATAAACCTTATTTCTAATAGTAGAAGTAAAAGAAAAGCAGGATTAATAGTCTTCTTTATCTTTAGCTACTTCCTAAGGAGATATTTAACTATTAGTTAGTCTATAGGTAGGAAAATCTCTAACTTTTTAAAGCCTAAGATAATATAAGCTTATATAAAGTCTTTATTAAAGATCTCCTGAAAAATTAATATTAGTATATAAAAAAAAAGGATTTAAAAAGAAGGCTAAGCTATAAGCCTTATACCTAAAAAGCTCTTATAAAGTTATAGCAGTTAAAAGTTAGATTTCCCTTCCTTAATACTTTATAAAGCTTTTTCTAATATATATTCTTTAGATATTAAAATATACCTATATTTATAGGCTAAAGGATATATATTAAATATAGTAATAAGAAAGTAATAAGGATATTAAATTTTATATAATATTCTTAAAAGGCAAAGAAGCTATACCTAGTAAAGCTATTAATTATAAGTAGCCTCTATATAGGACCTTTCCTTTAGATAATTTTAATATTTAGAGAAAGGTTAAATTCTCTAAAGGTATTCTAAGATTATTATAAGTACTTATTATAGCTAAAATATTACTTAAAATTAAGGCTATAGTATTAAATAGTAACTAACTTTTCCTAGGAATATCTATTAAAGTACTTTACTTACTATAGTATAATCTTAGTATTAGAAAAGGCTATATCTAATTATATAAATTATATCTAAGAATTACTCTTAATATAAGCCTACTTTAGTATTAGAAGGCTTTTAAAGATTAGCTATAGAGGAGTTATATTATAACGGTTGGTTTCCAACTATAGATAAACTAAGCTGTGCTAGGTTTATTGCTAGCAGATTGTATAGGGCATATAACTAAGCTTATTAAAGTGTTATATCTTTTAATAGTAGATTTAATGTATATTAGGCTTAATTAATATAAAGAAGTTTTATTAATAGCTAGTAAACTAGAATCTATAAAAGTATAAATAAATATATTCTATATACTAAAGGTAATAGTATAGGAATAATATAATATAAGATTATTATTAGTCCTAGGATAATATAGTCCTAGAGTACTATTAGTCCTATATTTATTAGTCCTATTCTAGTTAGTTATTAAAATAGAGATTATTATAGGGTATATATAATATAACTACTAGAATTATAATATAATCTCTTCTTTCTAGTAGTCTTGCCCCTAAGGCCTATTATCTTAACTAATATTAATTTTCTTTTAGTAAGGTCTAACTTAAACCTTTTATTATTACATCTTATAATATCTAACTATATATCTAAATAGTTATCTTATAAGGATTATAAAATCTAAATACTTATACTTTTTATTAAGTTTACTAATAAAGAAGCTAATATACCTTATACTTATTGTTTTTAGTTAAGTAAGAAATATCTAATATTTACTAATTCTGCTTATTATAGTAAGTATATTTAAGCTAAGAAATCTTATAATAGTACTTATATTATATCTTCCTATAAGTTATTATATATTATTCACTTTAGTCTTCTTATTAATCTTAATAGTTATAAATTTAATAAAATAAAAAAAGAAATTAGAAAATAATAAAGATAAAGTAAGTAAGGATCTTCTTAAGCTCTATAAGGAAATAGTAGTATTATAATCTTATTTAGCTTTAGCTACTAGTTATTTATTAAGGATTTATAAAATCTATAACTATATAAAAGAAAAGCATTTTAAGGCTACTTATTATAGTCTTTAGGAAGTAGATTAGTAAGATATAATCTTATCTAGTTTAGATATATATAAAGATATATTAGTCTAAGATCTTTAAGTAGATTATATTCCTAATAATATTAATTAGTTTACTTTAAGTTTAGGTAATAATTTTCTTAATATTTCTCCTTTATTTGATATTAATAAAAATTCTTTAGGAGTTATTAGGTATTAATAAGGTATTTTAGAGGTTCCTATATATTTTTATTTTCTAGGTAATCTTTCTATTTTACTAGGTATTCTCTTTAGCTATTAACCTTATAGGTATCTCTAATAGCCTCTGCTTTATAGACTTTAGGTCCTAAGATCTCTTATAATTTATTACCTATTTTAACTTATATTATATTTACTACTAATTCAAGTAATAAAATATAAAAGACTAAATAGAGCCTAACTTTTAGTAATAGGTCTAGTTTATAATTATTTTCTAAAATTTTCTATAATACTTTATAGAATCTAATAAATTTATACTCCAGTTTATAAGTTAGTCGATCTATCTTAATATTTTTTGTGGCTAGATAGACCATATCTCCCTCTAAAAAGGTTAGTCCTTTTAACTATTTTAGGTTATAGTAGTTCTTTATATATTTTCTAATAAATTTAAGTTTTATTTTTATTTCCTTATATAGATTTTTTAGGTTATTACCTTTAAGTATAGCGGCTAGATTGACTGATTTTTCTTATTATATATTATAATATATATCTAGTATAAATCTAAAATTAGTATAAGCTAGTATAAGTTTTATGCTTTTATTATATATAGTATTATAGGCAAGTTAGGCTATTAGTAGTTTCTTAACCTAATTATTCTATTTATAATTAATATAATACTATAAATACTACTTAAGTATTTAATTTATTTGTTTGGTTTATTTATTAACTTATAGTCAGAATACTATTATAAGTTAGTAGTTTAGTCTAAGTTATACTATAAGTAATTACTAAAATATTACTATAAATATAGGTCTTCTATCTAAAAGTATTTCTATAGGTAACCTATATATACTAATAATATATTAATAAAAGATATAGGAAAATTCCTCTATATCTATTACTTTTCTATAAGGTAGGTAGTAAGAAAATTTAGTAAATCTATTAACTATAACTATAATACTATTATAAAAGATTCCAGTTAAGGGTTCTTCTAATAAAGGTAATTTAGTTATAAAGTTTATTATAATTAAATCCTAAGGTTATTATATTACTAGAAGTAATTATAGTTATTTATAAGGTTTATATCTTTATACCTTTATTTATAGATATAGGTTATATTATTAAATAACCTTTTTTATTATTCTTTTTATACCTTCTATTTTATATTTTTCTTATACTCTTTTTAGTATTTTTATAATACCTAGATAGCCATATAGGGGATATTTATATATATCTTATATTAGTTATTTTCTAAACTTATTTAGTACCTATTAAAGTTATTATATTCTTTTTTCTTTATAATTAAATCTTATTTTCTATAAATTATATAGTTCAGTATTAGAGTTTATTTATTATTAAAATTTATTACTTTTCCATATTCTATAGATAGTCTTAATAGAGTTATATTTCTTATAGCTTTTTACTATTCTTATAATTATTTTAGCTAGTTAAGTAAACTAATATTCCCCTTTAGGGTTAGTCTCTAGGAGTTATTTTTTAATTTTAATAGTTCCTATATTAAAATTAGGTTATTAGTTAATAATATTTATATATCTATTATTAGTTCCCTTATAGTATACTATAGTAAAGTTAAATTTATATAGATATTTAGTATAATATAGTTATTAGTAGTTTAGTTTTTATATTATTATAAAGTAAGTTATATTCTTATAATTAGTAAATACTTTAACTTAGTATTTATTGCCTTTAAGGTAGTATTAGAATTTCTTAAAATAGTTAATAATAGCTAAGAATTCTTTATTATAAATAGAATAGTTAAGTTTTATTTTATATATTTTATAGAAATAAAATATAATTAGATATAATATCTTATTATTATATTACTATTCTATTTATTTTCCTAAGGTAAAGTCAGAAGTATTAATTTTGAGTTTAACTTATTAGTTAGGGTTAAACATAGCTAGGACAGGTTTACTAGTAATAGCTTCCTTAAGTTATTTAAAAGCTTATTATATTTCCTTTATTTATTTAAATTACTTATTCTTTTTAGTAATCTTAATAAGTAGGATAGTAATCTTACTAAAATTCTTAATAAATTATTAGTAGTAGTTAGTAAATCCTAAGAAGGATTATATTTCTTTTACTAATATTGGGTTTTTCTATTCAGTAACTATAATAATTTTTTATTTATCTATCCTTATTTTATTATATAAGATTTTATATCCTAGGTAGGTTACCTTTAACTAATAGAAATAGCTTTTAGTAGGTTTAATAAGTATATTAATATTTTATAGTACTTTTAGAACCTTATAAATATATTCTATATGCTTTTCTTTTATATTAAAGAAAATAAGAATATTATCCAGGTAATAAACTATAAAGATATTAAGGTACTCTTAAAGTATATTTATAATTATATATTAGAATACAATACTATAGGTATATTAATTAATCTCTAAAAGGTATAACTAAATATTCAAATAGTCTATATTTTATTTAAAAGGCTATTTTCTATTTATTACCTTTTTTAATTTAAATAAGGTTATAAGTAGATTTAAAATTAAAGGCTATAAACTATTTTTTACTAAATAGACAATCCTTAAGTTTAGTAATAAGCAGTAATAAGGTTTTATCTTTTTCTATAATCTTATTAAGTTATTAATAATCTACTATAAGTCTTAGTTTATTTAAGTTAGGTTTTAGTATAAACATAACTATATATCCTGCTAAGGATTTTAAAGGTCTAATATATCCTTTTTATAGTATATTATTTATCTATTTTCTAAGTATTTCTAGCTTATCTTAAGATAAATTATAAATAGGGAAGAATTTTAGGTTCTTTCTATCTTTTAGTATAATTTTAATATTATAGTCTAATATAGTTAATAAGCATACAGGTCATCTAAGTATATAGGTTAAAAATCCCTTACCTTATAACATTTCTATTTAATCAGATTAATTATTAATAACCTAATATATTAATAACCTAATATATTATAACCTTTAAATAAAGCTAGAATCCTTCTTACCCTTTAGGCTCTTTAAAATAACCTAAAACTAAGCCTATAATAGTTTATAACTAATTATAAAGTACCCTTCAAGACCTTATATTACTATTACTATAGTATTTAATTATAAAGTAATTAAATCCTAAAGTTATAAAAACTAACTAATCTAGAGAAATAGATAATAGTTTAATTCCTCCTTAACCTAGATTTATAAGGATTTCCCTTATAATTATATTTCATAGAAAAAATAGCTAATTTACTATTAACTAACTATAATATATTACTTATTAGTAAGTACTAGGCTTATAACTTTATAAAGTAATAACTAGAGCTAAAGATATATTTATTTTAAAGATATAACTATTAGAAAGCTAAATATAAAGATCTAACTATTATTTATAGCTAGTTTAGGCTTATATAAAATATAATTATAAAGTATAGTATTTAGTTAGATAATATCTAGAACTTTAATAAGACTAGCTTTATAATAGGCCTTATAATAGCCAGAATAGTAATTATAGGCTTAGAAAGGCAGGAAAAATTAAAATTAATATAGCCTAGAAATCAAAAATAGATTATAGTAATTATAGTAATTAATATAAAAGGTTAATTAATCCTGCTATTTATTATTAGTTTAGGCTAGTATTATCTTACTAATTAGTACTAAGAAAGTAACCTCCTAGCTAACTAGGTTATTATAATAAGCTAAAATAAGTAGATAAATAATAAGCTAGATTTTAAATAACTAAAGTATTTTAATTAGTTTATAGTTAAATAATTAAATACTTAGTATTACCTTTTAATCCTTAATAGTTATAAAAGTTATTACTCTGTTAAGTTTAAGAAATATTACTAGGATTATAAGATTATTATACTTTATATATCTATATATATATTCTATTTACTCTAGTCTCTTAATATTAGGTACTTTATAGTACTAAAAAAGGCTTATAATTAAGAAATAGAGTATCTAATTAGATACTTTATAATCTATATTTCTAAGATTAAGTTTTTCCTAGCCTTTTATATTACTTTTTAGGCTATTTTTATAGAAAGTAATATCTAGGAGGGTTTTAGAGAAGCTAGGCTTGCTTTTCTTAACCTAGAAACTATAATCTTAAAGCTTAATATATAGCTATAGACCCTAATATCTCCTAGGAAGGCTACTTAACTATTAATACTATAGGCTTTAAAGACCCTAAAGATAGTTATTAAGATCTAATCTTAGTCTAAATACCTTAGTAATTAAATTAGATATTATTATAGTAGCTTTCTAGAGTTAATATTAAAAGCCTTAAAGTTTCTTATAAAAAAAATAATAGTTATAATATATAAGAATATATTATTAAAAGCTAAGGTTTAAAATCTTTAAGATATAAATAAAATACTAAGCTAATACTAAAAGGTAAAGAGAACTAGACTATAGAAAAGAAAGGTAATAACTATATAGGATATATTATAAGTAATTAATTAGATAAATATTAATATATAAGTAGTAACTAAATTATTAAGAAATAGTAATTAAGGAAGGTTACTTAGACTAGGTATTTAATACTATAGTATATGTAATAAGGATAGGTATAATATAAGAACTTATTAGGTAGTTTTTAAGTTATCTAGAGAGAAGTTTAGTAAATAAAGGCTAGTATTTTTAAACTATAGCTTAAGCTTTTAAGCTATAGGTTTAAAATATCAGGGAAAGTAGAAAGTAACCTATATACTTAGATAACCTGTATACTTATTAACCACGTTATATATTAAGGTAACTTTATATCTAGTTCCTCTTAAAATAATTTCTTATAGATATAATACTCTAGTAATATATTCTTAAGTTATTTATTAGATTCTTTTATAATAATCTATTTTATCTATTTAATATCTTAGTCTAGCTATTTAAACTGTCTTTTAAGAGTTACTATTATTTATTTAATATATTTTCTTTTGTCTTTTTTATACTTATATTATATTTCTTTTAAAATAGATAATACTTTATTATACTTATTTTTACTATTCTTATTAGTTAAAATTTAAAATCTTATATTATATTTTAAATTATTTAACTTATTATCTAAAGGGTTAATTTTATAGTTAACCTAGCCAGTTTTTTAGTTAAAGGCAGGGTTATAGTAATATAACTATAAGTAACCTAAGACTAAATTATAATCTTATATATAGATAATATTAAAGTTAATTCCCTGGTTTTATCTATTTATAAATATTTTAAGGTAATTAATCTCTTAGGTAACTTATCCTTATTTATATTTAAAGAATTCTTTTTCTTTACTTTTTACTATATAAAGTTCCTTTTTATCTCTTTATAATAATCTTAAATTATTAACTATACTAAGGGAAATAATATTTATAATTACTCTATTATTTATAAGTACTTTTAGCTATTTGCCCTTAACTTAGACTTTTAATTCTAAGTAGATTTATTAGCTTTCTTTTATTACTATTCTTAGAGCTTTTCTAGGTAATTTAGCCTTTAATTTCTTACCTATCTATTACTCTATTATAAATAGTATATACCTTTTTCCTATAAGTAATCTATACTATATTTATCCTAATTATTATTAGTAAGTACTAGAATAGTATTAGATATAGTATATTACTAGGTAAGGTTAATATAAATAGCTATTATATTTATATTACTTAGTATTATATAGTATAGTCTAAATAAGAGCTATTAATATATAATAGTTAGTTTCTAACTATAAATAAACTAAACTATACTAGGTTTATTACTAGCAGATTATATAAGGTATATAACTAAGCTTATTTAAGTATTATATTTCTTAATAGTAGATTTAATATATATTAGGCTTAATTAATATAAAGAAGTTTTATTAATAGCTAGTAAACTAGAATCTATAAAAGTATAAATAAATATATTCTATATACTAAAGATAATAATATAGGAGTAATATAATATAAGGTTATTATTAGTCCTAGGATAATATAGTCCTGGAGTACTATTAGTCCTATATTTATTAGTCCTATTCTAGTTAGTTATTAAGGTAAAGATTATTATAGGGTACACGTGACATAACCGCTGGGATCATAACATATATTACCTGTAGTATTACCTATACTAATAACTATATAGCTTTCTTGATTATTAGGAAAGAAAACCTCTATAATTGCCTTCTTTTATATATATATAATAAGGTATTTTATATATTCTTATAAAATTCTTACTCTAACTCTAGCTTAGTTAATATTCTAATACTTAGAGGTACTAATTTTATAGTTAGTAATAACTTTAGAAAGTTACTAAAATTACTACTTAGTCTTCTTAATACCTGCTTTTTTATATTTTATATAATAAACTTCCTTAGCTTTAAGAATTAATTTATTAAGCTTTAGATAATTAATATAGAAGTGCCTATATTATATTCTACTAACTAGCTTTATATTAGAATTATAGCGGCTTTATAGCATATTTATTATATCTTTAACTTTATATTTAGAGGTAAATAGACCTGATTTCTATATTTATATAATAAAAGCTATAATAGCTTCTTCTTTATTATTAGTTAGTAACCTTAGCTACCTTTCTTAGTCTTTAGAAAGGTTTATAGAATTAAGGCTATTTATAGCTTTAAGCTTTTTTATAATATAAGTAATAGATACTTATAAGGAGCCAGGAAAACATTCCTTAGCCTAATAAAGGCTTAGAGGTTAAAGAGCTTTATAGGTAGTATTATAAATTAGGCCTTTAAGAAGGTATTAGTATATAGAAATAATTATCTAAGTAGCTTTAAGATTTATAGATAAGTATATAATAAATTTAGATGGTTTATTTATTAATTAATATCTTTAAAATCTTGATTTTAGGTAAGGAAAATCGAAAAATCACAACAGCCGGCCATGCGGGGCTATCTTAGGGTTTTGTGCGCGTCTCAGGGTTTTGTGCCCAACTAAGCTGGCTTAGTTGGTCTCCCCCCCGGCTCGCACCAACGGGTAACCCTCCCGCACAAACTTGTAAACTGGAGATCCTAAGCTCTCCCCTCGAATCGACGGCCTGATTCCGCCCTTTTTCCTTTTTCCTTGTTATATTCTCATCGCTGCTACCACGATGGACAAACTAAGCAAGCAGTCCCCGTCAACAGAATGGAGCGAGCTATTTGCCCGAAATCCCTCGTATGAGCCCACCACGTACAAGTCACTCGATGACCTCGCGCTGCATGGAGATCTCGCTTTTCTGCATGCCAAATTCTGGAACGAGATCCGAGAATGGACCCGGAACGACACCACGGACATGTCCCGCATTGTCCACCCAGATCTAACGGGGCCCGGGAGCATTTTCATAGGGGGCATGAACCATGCGCTCAACGAAGATACCCTCACGAAAAATGGTATCCAGGCGGTTATTGCTATTCATCCAAAGGACTCACTAGCATGGGACGAGAACAACACCTCCTACGGGCTGCAAAGGTTCTTCCCTGACAAGAACGGCATTACGAGCAGCGTGGTGAAGCATGCACTAATTATTCCACTCCAAGACAATGCCAACTCTAACCTCATTGACCACTTCGATGAAACAAATGAGTTTATCAAGCTGTATAGTAGCGAGGGGAGGAATATCCTGATCCACTGTAAATCCGGACGCTCGCGCTCCGTCGCAGTGCTGATCGCATATTTGCAACAAAAGTTCTGCTCCGAAAAAAGTCTTGCGTTTCTGAAGAATAAGATTGTGGCAAAAGACCAGATGCGGATGCATCGCGAGGAAATCGCAGACGCGATACGTACGCAACGGCTCCCTGTCGTTGTTATAATGGAACGGTTTGATGAGTTATTGGCGCGGTACGACCTTAAGCTCATCGTCGATTCAGGGTATAGGAACGACAATAATCATGGTTCCTCTGCCTCTGAGACCATAGGATTTATGACTCCTAAGCCAGGCAAAGGGCCGGATCTTGTGGCGAAGGAGAGTAAGGTCGTGCAGACAAAGGGTGGCGCGGCAGTGCTGAAATTATGCGTTGCTGCAGTATTCTTCAAGAATAGCCAGAAGCCTACGGAATCTGTGGTACATCAATTCTTTGAAGTCAATGAGGCCTACCTGTATGAGCTGGAAGCATTAGAGTACAAGGGAAGGTCGTATGTTGTCTCCCAACATGCATGTCTCGGCCTCGTGGAATTTTGTTATAGGTACGCTAGGGATGAGTATGGACTCATACTGCCAAAGAATATAGAAGAGCATGTTAGCAAGCTTTTAGCACGATAGAATCAATTGACTCCTTGGCTATGAGCTTGTCATGAGAAGAATGATGCTGTTGATTAAATCGTCAGTAGACCATAGAAGACGTCTCTATGCGTCCCATATTACTTGAAACAAACATGCTAAAAGAAAAGTCTCTGTGCGTGTCATCCTTCAAACATTACAATCTATAGTGTTATGATTGGATCACGCCCGACATCCACGTCATGCGCACTTTACCTTACCTCAGAAGAATCATGTCAGCATTCACCACTTGCAGGCGTCCATTCAAGAAGTTCAACGGAGAAAAGAAATATGCCTGTGCGATCAGTAGATGGCATTATCTTGGCCTTGTCCATCCGTCAAGGACTATGGAGTGCTGCCCAGTCCCCAGTCCCCAACCGTGGCCTACCTACATAACTCTACAACCATTTAGGCGTTTTGCCACCTATTACCGCCCACAAGTCACACTGGACCCCTCACCTACCGCTTGTCGTTGTATCCATACATAGTCTGCGAGATTAGTTTTGCTACCATGAGGATACCAAATGGCGCCATCAGTATTTCTCATAAGACACGGTAAGTCAAATAGTCAAGCCCGTGACATTATCGCTTCGCTACTAACAGTTGGGTCTGTCTTGAAAACAGGACAGACAGAATGGTCAAAGATCGGGAAGTATACAGGCCAAACAGATATAGGGCTCACAGACGCTGGGAAGAAGGAGGCAATTGCTGTTGGAGATAACTTTGTCGGTCCTGACAAACTAATCGATCCATCACGCCTTGTGCACATCTTTGTGAGCCCAAGAATCCGAGCTAGAGAAACCTTTGAGCTCGTTACCGAAAAGCACCCAGAATTGAGGCAAAGAGCTACCTTTACGGAGGACTTGAGAGAGTGGGACCATGGAGACTACGAGGGAATGACGACCCAGCAGATTAGAGATCTAAGAGCAGAAAAGGGGCTCGAACCGTCGTCAAGCTGGTCAATTTGGGCTGATGGATGTGAGGGCGGAGAGTATGATTACATTTCCCTTTGCTTAGAAACCGCTAACTCTTGCTTGATTTTTTCAGATCAGTGCAAGACATAACACGACGTGCAAACGATGTGATTTCTTCTATCCAAGACATTCAAAAAGACTTTATAGACGATGAGATTGGTGGAAGTGTCATGGTTGTACGTTCTCTACCTGAAGGCAATATTCGCGTTTCCAAGAGTCCTGAAATGCTTCGGTCATTTTTAAGTCCGTATGCTGATTTAAATGAATAGGTTGGGCATGGTACTTTCCTTCGATGTCTTTGGAAAGCCTGGGCATATCTCCCGGTTGATTCGCCTATCAATATCCAATTTGACACTGGGTCCGTCGCCACTCTAAGGTATGAAATAACACCAATTACGAATTTCTGTTGCGTAGATACTTATAAACTCAAAGCTATAAGGATAACAACATCAGGAGTAGAACTGTCGCAATCGGTCTTAAACTACCCCAGGCATGAAATAGTAGTTATTACATACAGGATAGTCATCTCCATCTTCATAAAGGCAGGCATCTGTTTCAACTAACTAGCGCGACGCGAAGTGGATAATAATGGGCTGTAGTATAAATTGGGAGAATGTTGATGGTTCACCGGTGTAGGACGGACTGTAAGATGGACAATGGAGACAGGAATGCCTTATTCCTTAGCAATGGGCTGCGATTTCTACACTGATGTGAACCTGCCGTGATTCAACGGGTCAAAAAGATCCACTGGTGTTCCCTTACCCTCCAAAACCTCCAAAATCTGATCCTCTACAAATGGGTTTTCCCCGTGGCGGTATAGGTATTCCATAGCCGCACAGCTCACGTCCATAGCAATTTGATCTATCGATAGTTCATTCTCAATGACCAATACAATAAGTTTTGGCTGATTAGCCGACGGCCTCTCCCTCCACCCCAAGTTGCAGCGCATATCCTGTAATAAATCTCTATAAGTTCCCTCGTCGGGAAAGAAGCTGAGAAAACTCAACTCAAGCGACTCAAGCGACTTTGGGAGTGTAGGAATAAATGCCATAAGATCTCTCTGTTTGATAAAAGAGCGAGAAAGGCAAAGACGACGTAGATTCGACCACTCATGGACAGGGAACATGCTCCGTACCGGCATGCCATTCTGTTCACCCTCTGTGAATGTGTGCCATCTCCTGCTTAGGAAAGGAATACTAGTATCGAAGCGAAGATCATACAAGCCTATTCCCTTACGCAGGGCTTCAAAAAGGAGTCCAGAACGAAAAGAAGGCCAGTTATGCCTAGACTCTGTACCGCAGGCAATTGATAAATCCAAGCGTCTCAGAGGAGGGTGGCTCAGGATGGTGACAAAATCGTGATACTCGTTACCAGCTGGGTTTTCGAAGAGACGGCAGCTAATTCCTGTCCAAAGCTGCTGGCCTTCTACGATAAACTCGGAGAGACCAAATATCGGGTCCTCACGGATATGTCGAGCGATCTCTTTGGTGACGACACAGAATCCACGCCACTCTCGCTTGGATGATTCATCCCAAGGGGTGAGAGGGTGTTCCTCGAATGGTTTCGATTCGGACCAGCCACGTTCCAGAGGGTATATCAGGCCTTCTGGAAAAGATCTGATCGTAGGCGTGAGATACAAAGGTCTTCCAAGAATCCCATGAGCAGCAGGACTAATAGTCACTCTTTTGAGGTTTGGAAAGCGCAAGAGACCGTATCTCAGAGCGTCAGCGTCCCGACCCGAGGTAAGCACTTCATCTTGCTGTAATTTAAGTTTGCGGTACACCTGATAAGATTGGCTCATGGTGGAACGAGTCTTGAAAGCTTCCTTGACATGAGGCACGGACTGAAACTCATCCTCCTTAGTGTCAATGATATTGGTGATGATCGAGTAAGCCCTTTCGAACCCGTGCGGCACTCTTGTGATGTCGTCAGTGTTTTCGTTCACCTCTCTAGATTGCCTGCCCCGAGAATAATAACAATAATCAAAACGTGAGTCATCGTAGATGATCTCGGTGACCTTGAGCCGAAAGACATCATGGTTCACAATTGAGGTAAAGACTTCAATGTCGCGTAGGCTAGTCGATAGGAAGATGCGGTTGAAGCGTGGGAGAGATATGCTCCCGAGATAAGAACACGTTAGGCGGAGGTTCTTGATGTCGACGTTGGGCAGAGTGTAGATGACATTATTTAGAAGCTCGAGGGGGAGGCGATTAAGAATACTAAGGTTTTGGCGACCTTGATCGTGTGAATCCATCATGAAAGAGGCAGCGCGACCAGTTGTATGATGTATCTACGAAGATAAAGGTAGGCTTTAGTTGCCGTGAGCCCAATTCTTACCCGGCTAATATTCCGAGTATTTGGGGGCTTACGAGGCCCCCCAAAAATGGAGTGCGGGGCTTACACGCCGAAGACGAGACAACAGCCAGGCATAACTAATAAACAGTTCTTAAATACATATAAATCGCCTCAAATGCCCAGGGTTGGTCTTAATACCAACTCAAGCTAACATGGTAATGCCAGAGGTATCAAAAGAAGACATCCCTACAATCTCTTTATCTAAGTGGCATATCTCCAGTGAGGATGATCATCGCCCAAATTATCAGCATCTGCACCATGAAGTCTATGATCCCTCCCCCCACGATCCCTCTTCTTATTCTCCCTGATCGCAAGGAAGTAAAACGCGGTACAAGAAATACCGCAAATCCATACCATACCAAGACTTACCCCAAGACCAGTCCAGTACTCAGGCGCCTCACGGGTAAGATACACATTCGAAGCGACGATACCACCAAGATTGCCAAAGCCAACCTGCGCAGCTGAAGCAATGGAGCGTTTGTAGTGTCCACCCATGGTGTTGGATAACCATCCGAGAACCACGGGCTGTGTGATGTAGCCACCTGTGACGAGCAGGAAGAGGGCAAAGTATCGTGCAGCAGTGGGGACTTGGTGTTGGAGGAGAAGGAGGATGTAGCCAATACTTGTCATAACCACGCCGAACATGGTGAAGCCGTAGCGATGACGCATACGGTCGGCGAGGTATGCGGCTGAGAGACAGCCTATGGTTGCGACGATGTAGACTGGGATAGTAAGGACCTGTGCGCGCTCGGCGGCGTAGCCCATCTCCCGGAGGATGGTAGGGATAAAGAACTACAAGTGTCAGTGCAGCTGTTTCTATCGATGCAGGTTGATATCTTACCGAGCCAGCATATCCGTTGTTGACGATACCAAAGTACGCCAACGTACCGAGATAAATCTTCCAGTCGCTCAGGATCCTCTTCCAGGCAGCCCTATTGAGATGATCCATCTTGGCATCACCCGAATCGTCAGCTAGACGAGCGATAAGTCTTGATCGTTCGTCGTCGTTGAGAAAGTTTGCGGTCTCGGGCCAATCGGGGATCCACCATTTGGCAATAACGCCAATGACTACTGTGAGAATACCCTCAAGGATAAAAATCCTGTTGCCGTGTGAGTAATGGACTGGGCAAATACAAGACAGATACATACCAGCGCCATGCTTCAAGACCACCCACATCATGCATCTTGGCAATCGCAAAAGCTAACAAGCCAGAAAAGGCGCCTGCAAGGATAGCAGCGCTGAAGAAGAGAGACATACGCCATTGGACTTCGTAGCGTCTGTAGTACATGCTGATGAGGTATATACAGCCTGGTACAATACCAGCTTCGAAGAAGCCGAGCAGTACTCGACATGCGATAAGGCCTTGGACGTTATTGACGAGGCCCATGCCGACAGTCGAAATTCCTGTGTACACTGTCAGTCGCAGGTTCATTGGAGGCGGGATGTAGTGATATACCCCGGAGAACGGTGATTCCAGCCAGCCAAAGCGAAGGCGATATTCTCTTGATCATGATGTTGGACGGGACTTCAAAGATGATGTACTGCATGCTTCGGGTCAGAATATGGACGGCTTATAAAGGATCGATCGACGTACGGGGATGAAGAAGACAAAGAGCGCCATGTTGTAGTCGTTGCCAGTCATTTTGAGATCCTCCGTCATTCCTTGGATCTTTGCGTTACCTGCACACCAAGACCCTCGTCAGTTCAACGTTCCTTTAGGTAGGTCTTCCGCGTTATAAGAACATACCGATATTGGTTCTATCCATGAAGGACAGAAAGAAAATGACCATCAAAGGGGGGATCAAACGAAGATCACACTTCCGTAAAAGCTTCTTAGTGGCCTCAGACTCCTCAGGTGTCTGCTCCACTGTAGACTCAGCACCCTTAAGCGAGGCGTGATCGAAGGTAGCTTTCTCGTTGAGGTCAGCCATAATAGAAGAGAAGAGGGGTGATCAATGGTTTTGAGCTGTAGTATGAAGAGGAACAGGGTGGTGCGTGTCTCCTACTTATGGAAATGAGCGGCAGGCCTCTCGACTTGGCAACGATTACCCTCGAGTCTCTGACATTGGACGAAAGGATCTAGATCGACGGACTGAAGAGAGACAGCCAAGTGCGGGGTGTGGAGGCGGGGGGACTGGGATGTTGCCGTGTGATGGAAAGGAATTCTGGGGTAGCAGGGTCATAGACGATGTGGTAGGATCATGAAGTGGTTGCATGGTAATAGCGTAATGCAGTAGATCCGAGGAAGAGAGACAACGGCATAGCCTATCTTGGCGCGTATTCCAAATACTACATGATACGGGGCTGACAACAGCCCGGGTCAATCCCGAACGCATTCACGGGCTAGATATGAGGATGGTAATTACTGTTAAGGTTAACCGGGGAAGACAATCGGTTAGTCGAACGCCCATGTGGCTAATGCCATGACTAGGGATTTGGGTTATCTGATTGGAGGTGAGATACATCGTGTGTGTGCTTTGACGAATAATACCCAGCTAGTCAACATGTTTAAGAGGATGTGCATGTCTAGGAGAAACGTAACTGGCACAAGCGTGCATCGGTTACGAAATCCTTGCATGTACTCTATCGTCTAGCTAGTTCCAGGATCCGCTGCAACACAAACAATGCTTGGCTTCAAGAGCTGGGGCATAACCGGAAACTCGGGTTGATTCCAGATGCATGACATCCTGAATCATTCGGAAATTTCGGAATTACAAGGTTGACTCAGTAGTCACTTGCAGGAATAACCAAGAAACGTGGTGATACATAGATGCAATGATATATACTACAAAGTCCAATGTACCGTTGTAGGATGAATGAATTTGTATATGTGCTACACGTAGCTGATAGACAGTCATCTCCTGGTCGCCTCTATCTTCATAATCATAATTCGGAGTCTGTTCTGATGCCGCAAGTGGGGATCACGCTGCCGAAGTCAGTTGCCAGAGCCGATCCCCCACTCGGGTACCAGCCGTGACTGGGGACCTCCTCTTCGGATGGATCCCGCGCTGCAACATTAAATGTAAAGAAAGACCTCATGAATCTGATCAAAATCACATCGACTACTTTATACTTGTGACAATATGAGATTAGAAGCTCAAACCACAGAATCAGATCGTACAGATCCTGCATCAACAAAGCCCAGCATGTACGTAAACTATACACATACACAGCCGTGATTGTCGGGACTAACGTAGTGCAGGTACACAACATCCTTCGCCTTTTTTGAGGCCCTGGTCGAAGCAGGCGTCAAAAACTGCTTCGTCAATCTCGGGTCTGACCATCCCAGTATTCTTGAGGCCATGGTCAGAGGCCAGCGGGAACTGAAGGATAAATTTCCCAGAATCATCACGTGTCCCAATGAAATGGTTGCGCTGTCCATGGCTGATGGATACGCGAGATTGAGTGGTGAGGCGCAATGTGTTATTGTACACGTTGATGTAGGAACTTCTGCTCTTGCGGCCGCCATTCATAACGCTGCTATGGGCAGAGCGCCGGTTTTGATCTTTGCGGGTCTTTCGCCTTATTCTATTGAGGGAGAATTACTCGGTTCGAGGACTGAGTTTATGTAAATCCGCTCTTCCAGCTTACGGGAACTTGACTAACTAATCTCTTCAAGCCACTGGATTCAAGATGTGCCGGATCAGAAGCAAATTGTCTCCCAATACTGTCGATATGTCGGAGAGATCAAGACTGGAAAGAATGTCAAGCAAATGGTCCGTCGCGCCCTCCAACTCGCAACAAGTCACCCACAAGGACCCTCGTATCTCATGGGCGCCCGCGAAGTCATGGAAGAAACCATCGAGCCATATTCCATCAACTCCGCCTTATGGAAACCCGTCGCACCTGCAGCTCTCCCCCAAGACGCCGTGCAAGAAATTGCAGAAGCTCTAGTCAACGCCTCTGACCCACTGGTAATCGTCGGTTTCACCGGTCGGAACCATGCAGCTGTTGAGCCTCTTGTCGCACTGGCGAATACGATCAAGGGATTGAGGGTTCTAGATACGGGATGCTCGGATATGTGCTTCCCTGCTGATCATCCTGGCTGGCTGGGTATGAAGTACGGTGTTGACTCGGCGATTCAAAACGCGGATGTTTTTCTGATTTTGGATTGCGATGTCCCGTGGATTAACAAGCTTTGCAAGCCCAAGAAGGACGCCAGGATCTTCCATCTCGATGTTGATCCGTTGAAGGAGAGCATGCTCGTGTTTTACATTGATGCTGAGCAGCGATACCGTGTTGATGCCGAGACTTCTCTGCGACAGATCACAGATTATCTCCGAGCATCGCTGTCTGAGAAACTTGCTAGCGCTGAGTTTGAGCGTCGGGAACAAACTCTCCAGAAATCATACAGTGAACGAATCCAGACACTTGATGCCAAGGCCAAGCCCCTTGATTCAGGCAAGCTCACAACGGATTACGTCTGCTCAACCTTACGTGCCAAGTTACCCAAAGATACGATCTGGGCCGTCGAGGCCATCACAAACATGATTTCCGCCTCAGATCAAATCCGCGCTACCATCCCCGGCCAATGGATCCACTGCGGCGGCGGTGGTCTCGGCTGGAGCGGAGGCGGCGCACTAGGTATAAAGCTCGCCGCCGACGAAGCAGACGCCGGTAAGCGCAAGCGCTACGTTGTGCAGATCGTAGGCGACGGTTCATACATGTTCTCCGTGCCTTCAAGCGTATACTGGATCTCCGCGCGGTATGGCATTCCCGTTCTGACTATTGTGTTGAACAACCTTGGGTGGAATGCGCCCAAGAGATCGATGTTGTTGGTTCATCCTGATGGGCCTGCTTCGAGGGCGACGAATGAGGAGTTGAATATTTCGTTTGCGCCGAGTCCGGATTATGCGGGTATTGCTAAGGCTGCGAGCAATGGGGTCATCTTTGGTGCGAGGGTTGCTGATGTTGATGAGTTTCAGAAGGCGTTGGTTGGGGCGGTTGAGAGCTTGGACAGAGGCGTCTCAGCTGTATTGGACGTGGCGATTTAAAAGTTATTAGGACAAGAATGTAACTTCATGGCTGGTCTTTTTCTTGATAACATATAGATATACTGCTCTGTCGTAAAATACCTTCGTTGTGGTGACAGTAGATGGTCTTAACCTTTGAGATAAACTTCACAGGAGTTAATTCCAGCTAGTTACCTTTTCTCTGATGTTGGGGGCCAACTATTGTTACATGATATCTGGTGAATGCCTGACATTTCCGGCACATAATCTGTTTGCTTTTGGGAGTCGAGTGCACAACCAACAGTATAAAACAGAGGGCGGGGTAACGATGTATCTTCACCCATCTTACAATACCTCAAGGCAGATATCGGACGGTGAAGCTCCTGTTACTTATTTGCACCATCTCCTTTGTTATCTTGAGCCGAGGATACGAATCCTCTAGCATCAATGTCAAGCACTGTATCGAGCCTGGGGGTGATGACACCTCGCACCCTTTCCGAAGTCGATCCCGTCGAGCGCTGGCTTGATTCTTCAGTGGGCGGAATAGACACTCCAACACACACGGCTAATTCATCAGTTGTCGGGAGTACTTCAAACGATTCTTCCGGTCTCACTCGCAAGTCTAATCCTCATCACGACGGCAAATATCTCATCTACGACTGTTCCCGCAGCCGTGTCCTCACGTGTCACAATGGCCATTTACGCCTCGAACCGATGGATCTGAATAAACCCCAAAGTCAGGCTCCAAAACAGGCACTGTGGCAATGCAGCGAGAGGGACGGCTTTAGAGGCTTCAAAAATGTTGCTGCGGGGACCTTTCTCGGGCATGACATTTGGTGGGATTTCTACGCCAAGGTCTACCATCACAAAGGCTGGGAAGATTTTACTCTGCGCCATATGGAGGGTGGCGTTTACCAGATCCAGACCTTGGATTGGTGGACGCAGAGACAGGTTTCTGCGAAGGAGGATGGGAGTGGCTTGTTCCGCGACGACCATGGGGGCACTTTGTGGGAGTTTATCAAGGTTATTAGTTGATAGTTAGTAATCCAAATGCAAAACCGAGTTCGCCTGATACAAAAAAGTTTTACTTCAGTTATCAACTAAGTAATGCTGTACGTTACCCCTTAACACAACACGCTTCACTCAGCCACAAGGGTATGTTCACCAATTGTGCAACTTGATGAAGTAAATTTTGTCCAAATAACTACAAGAGCTAATGAAGGGAACAGTATAGAATAAATAGTCATGATGTCCCTGAACTGAAAGACTCCTAAGAGCGCCTTTGGCAATTGGTTAGTCATTATGGTACAATGGGTAAGCTGTTAGTTAGATGTGTTATTTGCAGGAGGCTTGTGGCTGAGATCTTAAATCAGCAGACAGAACTTGGTACCTACGTAGACCGAAGTAGTCATTTCTGGATTATGCTGTGTAACCCTCGGAAGCCATCAACTCCGTCTGAAAGTGAGAGCAAACCAAGGCGGGGTAATAACACACGAGACACGTAGGATGATCTGACTGGTGCCACGGGTGAAGAGAGGGGAAGCTGAAAAGTCGAGATAAGCAGGAGCCAATGCTACAGCTAGAGGAACCCGTGATTTCGCCACTCTCAGTGCTTGGTTATCTCCCCGCGTGTAAAAACATCAGGACTTATTCAACTCCTGACTTGACAATAGCAAAAGCCAGCATCTATCAGAATATCCTTATTTGTAAACATGTCTGATTCTTTCCAGCTTACTAATTTTAATGTCTGCAACGTATGGTTCTAAGAGACGGTCTGAGTTATGAAGCTAACAATCGGCAGCCTATGACTACTGACGGCCCCTTGAGCTTCCTCTCTCTCTCCGGCGAACTTCGAAACGCCATATACGAACTTATCTTACTACAATCCGAGCCTATCGATCCTTGGCTCAGATATGGCCCACGGGTCCTAACGGCACTTTTTTGCGTCAGCAAGACAGTCCACCACGAAGCCACCCTGCTGTTCTACAGTCAGAATCGCTTCGACTTTGCCGGACGACATCCTGAGAAAATAGCTTCCTTCCTCCAACAAATTGGTACCCGCAACGCAAGCTCTATTCGTCATATCATTATCGACTTCCCAGAATTCCGCCATTTAGACCCTGGTGATGTCACTATCGACGAGGAAAGCATTGACATCCTCGGAAACATTCTGAGCAGCTGCACTAGCTTGAGCACGCTTAGAACATCCTTATATAGCACAGAAAGTATGGAGCATAGGCTCGACAACCTAGACGACGACGGCAGCATTGCCACTGAGGCGCTGAATCTTGTCGACACTCACTTTAGAGCTATCCCTTCTTCACCAGAGATTATTCTTGAGGTATATGAGGATAGACCGAGTGACAGTCTCAGAAGGAATATGAAGAGTTATGGATGGGTGCTAAGTGAAAATCCCTCTGAGGAAGAGGAGTACTGGGACAGAAGGTTCAGTGACGCTGACTCTGATGATTATGGCTATGGCTATGACGGTTATAACAGCTATAATGACGACGAGTACGATATCGACAACGATAGTGATTTTTGGAGAAGAGCGGCAGACTAAATTGGATATGTTTCTCGAGTTGATCTTGATAACCCAACTAGTCAATTATAAAGTCAATTGATCAATTATAGGATGGACTGAGTCGTTATTGATGAATATTATTTGTCATTCACGGCGGTCAACCTACTGTGCAAAGTCCCGTGGGTTTTCCAGTCTGACGGGTTGGCGGCAGTGATCGCATTGTGTACCAGTGTAAAACATTCTCAGGATAAGAATGAAAAGTAATAATAGGTCTTTTTCTTGACAACAGATAGATAGATACACTACTCTGTCGTAGAATGCTTTCGCTGCTATGGCAACGGATGATCTAAACCTTCAAGACAAACTTCTCACCACTCGCCCCAGCTCTAAGAAGATTCAGCATCTCCTGTGTGGCTCCCAATCCACCCTCGACAACACGCACCCTCGGCGCAGGCTTTATTCTGCCATCTTCAAGAGCCTTGTACAACCAGCCGCCGAAAACCCAGCTTGTTATATCTGGGTGCTTGACGGTGAACCCAACGCAGCTGGTATGGTGTCCCTCAACACCAGCTGGCAGCGACGTTTCTTTGGGCCACGGCTGCAGCGCAGTAGCCTTGCATCCCGGTGCCAGATCAGCTGTGGCGAGTACCTCAACAACGGAAGTAAATGAATCGCCTTCTGCTCTGGCATCGATAACGCCGCGGATCTTTTCTCCGGAAGATCTCAGGGCTTGTGCTATCTTCTGCGCGACTTGCGGGTCGCGATAGTCCCATGTATATGTTGCACCTAATGCCTTGAGCCACTCGTGATGTTTTGGACTTGCAGTCGCGTAGACGCTCCATCCCAGCGAGTGCGCTATCTGCACTGCTGATACGCCGACAGCTGAAGCACCACTCCATACCAAAAGGACTCCATCTTCGTCGATAGTTTTCTCACGCATTGGCAGACCGAAGCCGTCGAAAAGCGCGAGGGCTGCAGTGAGTACACCAACGGGGAGTACAGAACCTTCCTCGAAGCTGATGTTATCAGGTAAGTGAGTTGTCGCATCTTGATCGAGAAGAGTATACGTCTGGAACGCTGCCTTGTCGATGTCCCCGCTTAGAACACCTAGCGCAAGGCCAATGACACGATCGCCTGGTTTGAAGCGTGTCACATCAGAACCAACGGATACAACGACACCAGCGACGTCACTGCCAAGTACGGCTGGAAAGGTTTTAGAGAGACCAAAGGCTTGGAATTTCCAGTCTGAAGGGTTTGCAGCGACGGCGGCATTGCGGACTAGCAGTTCGCCCTCCTTGGGGGTTGGGACAGGACGTTGTTGGATGGACAGTTGACCTTGTTTGACGGGGAGGACAGCGGCAACATTGGGCTCCAATGTATGAGACATGCTGTAGGGATTGCACAGGTATCGAGGTATGACGAAGAATATCAGAGCAGATGAGAATGAACAGAGTAAATAAGGCCTTTAGGGTCATTGCCTGAATATCTCAACTACCTCCAGGACGGCTGTGTGCAGTAATATACATCATAGAATGTACGAATACGATCAGATTGCTTGGGAGGATTTGTCATATTATGTTTCAATCACCTAACATGTCCAATTCCGTCCCGATACGTCCGACTGACAAAGCAAACTCCAAGGCATCAAGAGCTCTGATGATTGGCTGGCCAAGTCAAGTAGGCAAGAAATTCAGACAGTGGGCCAAGTATAAAGCACCTCATTGGCTCACCCCCTTTTATTTCCAGCCTAAGTCCACTGTTATCTCCGTACCACATACATAGATCCCCATCTAAGGATTAACAGCAAGCTTGTCAAAATGCAACCCTCCACCAGACGAACAAACATTGCTCTGCTGTACAATCCTCGCAACATTCGCATCGCACCCAAAACCCTGTTGACAAGCAAAAAGGTCCTGCGCATTGCTTCCCCCCGTCCATCTCATGCTCTGGAAGATAACACCGTTCGCCAGCGCGTTGGTCCACTGGTAGCCCTTGCATGGATCCCAGGTGAGCATGAAGGGGTCGTAGATGACATTCTGGCAGCCCGTGTCGGAGTAGAGGGCGAAGTTGGTGAAGCGGAGGGGGAGTTGGCATGCGGCCTTTTGGGCGGCGTCTGAGGCGGGTGAGGCGACGGCTGAGGATGAGGGGGCTTTGGAGGTGTCGGCGGGTTGGGAGAAGGGGAGGGTTTTGATGGTTACTTCAGCGGGGCCCTTTGGTGCTGCGGTGGCAATGGGGGCTGCGAGGAGCAGGATACCGATGTCGCGGACAGAAACCATTGTATGATTAAGGATGAGTGTCTGGGGTAAAGTCGTTGATGAAATAGACTCTGATGTCTGATCTCAAGCTGTAAGATGCGAGGAAGTCTTTACGATTATATAGCCAAGTCTGTATAAACCACCGATTAGCTGAGTGGAAGTGATAGACAGACACTACGGAGTAATAACTCTACTTTACCCGCCACGGCCCGCTCGAATCGCGGGATCGCCGTAAGCTATGTAACACAAAGGTGCCCTGAAAGGGTCTTTGGAGAATGAAAATGTACCGAATCGGGGTATAAGATGACCAATGGAAACGCCGCTTACTGTTGCCGCTTATGTCTGAGACATGGTGATTGTCACCCTCGGGATGGCCGCTTACTGTGTCGACGATGATCCGTAGCACACATATCAGGTGATCATGAATTCCTCTACCGTCTAGTCTCTGCGATCGAAGATCTTTCCTGGGTTCATCAACCACAGCGGATCCAGACTTTTCTTGATAGCTCTCATGACCTGAATCGGTACCTCCCCAACCTCCTCCCGAAGAAATTCCTTCTTTCCGAGTCCAACCCCATGCTCACCCTGTGTGTCCTTGTTAGATATGTCCGTTCACAGTTAGGTTGCATTGCTTACCGTGCATGTTCCCTCCATCTCAATCGCTCGTGAGACCATTTTGTGAACACAGTCTTCAACCTCTTTGTGCTGCTTTTCCTCGAATAGGATTGTTTCGTGAAAGTTGCCGTCGCCGATGTGTCCGAGAATACTACCAAATAATCCTAGCTCGACGAGTTCTCTCTTGGATATGTCTATGCAAGGTTAGTAACCATAAGGGGCGCAATTGGGGAGGCCAACTGACTTATAAGCTCGGATACTCGGGATAGAGGGACAGCGACATCCGTGGACCATACATGTCCGTCTGTTTCACGAAGTGCCATCATGCTCCATAACGCCTCTTTCCGAGCTGACCACAGAGCCTTCTGCTTATACGGATCACTCTCATACTGGAAACTATTTGCATGATGTTTCTTGGAAATACTCTGGACCTGTGCAATGCTATCCTTGACTATAGCATCACTGCCACTAAATTTGAAGAACAGAGTCGGGACTTCATTCCACGTCCGAGATGTTGCGCCCATTTTGTTGATGACGCTCATAAGTACTTCGTCAAGGATCTCGACGGCGCTGATGGGTACGCCTCGACGAATGACCTCGATAGCCATGGTAGCTGCAGCCTTGACTGAAGGAAATGTGACTACCGCGATGCCAGTATGTTCGGGGATGGGAGCTAGCTTCAGCGTGGCTTCGGTGACGAAACCCAAGGTGCCTTCTGATCCCACGAAGAGTGAGTTCAGGCTATAGCCTGCTGATGACTTTCTGGGTCGCCGTCTGGTCTTGAGGATCGTGCCGTCGCTTAGCACCACTGTGAGATTAACTACCCAGTCTCTCATGGTACCGTACTTGACAGCATTTGTCCCACTAACAGACTGTCAGACCTGGATACTTTTGTCACTAAGGTATACTGACCTGCAGTTTGTCCCAACCATACCCCCAATTTGGGCCTGCGATATATGTAAGAATAAATATCTTACAGTAGAATGACAGGACTTACAGATGGACCTGGATCGATAGGGAAGAATAGACCCGTATCTTTGATCTTCTCATTCAGATCCATCCATGGAACAGAAGGCTGAACGACGACATTCAGGCTGTACACTTAGCATCATCCTTAACAATTCTCTTTTCCATAGTACCACTCACTCGTCGCTGTGAACTTCCAGAATCTGGTTCATGTTGACAAAATCAACACTCACCCCGCCAAAAGGCGCGGAGAAATGGCCTTCAACACTCGACCCGCCAGAATAAGGAACTTGCAACGGTCAGTTCTGCTGGTCCTGCCATTCTTGAAAAATAACTTACTCATTGGTACGCGTCTCTTGTGACAGATCTTTGCAATGGCGGCGACCTCCTCTGTTGTTTTGGGAAACGTGACAGCTACTGGCAGCCGGTCGATGTTGATGGTGGACCAATCCGAGTAACCGTGGGAATGGAGAATCTCATCTTCTACACTGACTGCATCTTCGCCGAGTGTTTTTCTTATTTCATCGACGGCCTGCACTTGTTAGCTTAGATCTGATTTGGTCATTGTCGTTGCTTTTGTGTTTCGTACCAATTCCATCTCAGCTCGAGTTGCGTATTGAGATTCATCTTCTGTCTCCTTTTTATGACTAACTATTGTGTATAGCAATGTCCCGCCTATGGTAGTCGCAGTTGCAGATAGTGCTGAGGCCAGAAATGCTGGATTCTTTCTTTGTTCTTTTGTCCGACTCGCATGGTCTTTATGTGACGTCTTCCCTCGGCTGGTGGTTGCATTATTGATATGACAACTTGTTGATAAAGCCGTTGTGGAGCGCCACACTGGTCTTGAGAGACCCCTCAACAATGAATGGGGCGGCGATCTGAGCATGGCGGAGTTGGACAGAGAAACCAGCAAGTATAAGGTGTGGAATTGTTATCCACCAGGCCTTTCCTGGGCGTTCTGGGTTCTTCAACAAACAATATCTTATAAGCCGATTTTGACTCCCGGGTAGACTCCCCACGCAATGGTCCTCTAGCCTAGATGCGGATAGTGCTCTACGGATACTTCCCGTGCCTGATTCCATTCTACCCGAGAACCACCGGGTACAGCCCGTGAAAAGGACAGGCTCTCCCCCAATGTCAGCTGCATCAAACCTCCCCTCGCTCTTTATTCTTTTCTCTTGCTGTCCGCAATGGACACTCGGCAAGCACCAGAGGAGGCAGGGTCCCGTCCGACGAAACGGAAGAGAGTCGCTTTGGCATGCGACACGTGCCGGGAACGGAAAATCAAGTGCGATGGGTCAAAGCCCGTCTGTAATCCCTGCAGGAAGAGAGGGGAACTGCCTGCGCCATGTGTTTACACTGTCATCGC
This sequence comes from Fusarium sp. NRRL 52700, assembly GCA_013396095.1. Classification (NCBI taxonomy): domain Eukaryota; kingdom Fungi; phylum Ascomycota; class Sordariomycetes; order Hypocreales; family Nectriaceae; genus Fusarium; species Fusarium sp. NRRL 52700. Next base: position 445,489 of record JAAQRM010000041.1, read on the forward strand.
TGGGACGGCGAAGCAGCTCAGCGAGCAAGAGTAAGTACAACAGCCATATGAAAGTTGATTGATAGAGTATTCAATTTACACTTGCTTTTTTTCCCATCTTGTTTTAGGTACATCACATCGCTGCAGAAACAAGTACAGGATATGCAATTGGTGAATGACCAGCTCCGCCAAGATGCACAAAACACTCCGAAAAGCCCCAGAGAGAGACCCCCGGGCACTATCCACGCGACGACAGGCGGACCAAGTCCCGTGAGTACAATGGGCGCTACAACACTTGCCCTGAACCGTCAAGAAGATGAATTCTTCGGCCAATCTTCGGTCCACTCACTTCTCCGAGAGGTTCCCCATCCTAACCGTCACCGGACAACGGCCTCACTTCGGAGCCGGGACCAGAGCTCCGCGACGTCGTTGCTAGCGGCCGAGTTTGCTTTACCACCGAGACAAGTAGCAGATAAATTTCTAAATATTTACTTTGATAGCGTGCATATCTTTTATCCCTGGACGCTTTCAACATGGTTCAGAAAGCGGTACGAGGCCTTATGGACGTCCACGGGCTATACGGGAGTGGAGATGGGCCAAGCTGGTGATATCGGCGTGGGAGGAGATCAATGCCCTGAAGCATCCTTCTTCTGCGTCTTGAACGCAATGTTTGCTCTGGGCTGTGAGTTCTCAGATCTGCCAGAGAAGGAATCGGTCTCGACCATGTTTAGCTCAAGGATGAACAGTTTATTACAGATGGACATTCTTGACAAATGTGACTTGTCGCATGTGCAGGCTCTGCTCCTAGCAGGACACTATGCGCTTTCGAGCGAGTATCCAATTCGTTGCTACAATATTATAGGTCTTGCTTGTCGGATCGCTGTTGGGCTGGGGTTACATACGGAGAGGCATGCTGATCAGAGATCTGTTATGGAGAATGAAGTGCGTCGGAGAGTCTGGTATGGATGTCTACAGCTGGAGATGTAAGTTCCCTTGGTGATGAGGGTTCTGGTATATGCTGACCGTATTTAGGACAGTCTGTATGACATTGGGAAGACCACCCGTCCTGCAAATGACAGACGACATACTCGTTCCCGCTGCCGTCGATGACGAGTTCATCTGTCCAAACACCACCTCTTGCATGCAACCCGAAGGAACAGTATCACAAAACCTCTTCGTAGTAGAGAACATACGACTCGCTAAGATCCTCGGAAAGATCCTCTCCTCCATCTACTGGCCCAGTTCATCCTCCGACTTTAGCGCCCTCGTCCGTCTAGACGGTCTCCTCGAAGACTTCAAGACGTCTCTAGTCACCGATCTAAGATGGTGGGACAACGACACGATCAGAACACAAGGCGCTAGGGGCCATATCATAAAACGCCAGAGAAATGTCCTGCAAGCACGGTTTCTTCATCTCAGGATTCTATTGTACAGACCAAGTTTCAGCGCTTTTTGTGCTGCTGCGAGGCGATCACGACAACGACGCGGTACGGGTTCCGGCTCAGATGAGGTCGGCGCTGAGACAAATACTCTGCAGGGAGCTTTTCAGGCTCAGTGCGCTGCTACCTGTGTTCAGGTGGCGTACGAGCTATCGGCATCCCTGCTAGCTGCTAGAGAAGTCGAAGCAACGGGTGCATGGTGGTTTAGCCTATTCTGTAAATCTTCCTCCTCGATTATCTTGGCGGTGACAGAACTGACATACTTGTCACTTAGATCTTATGACATGTGGTGGCATAATCATTCTTGGCGAATGCGCACAGGCTGGAGGTAACAAGCACTTTAACCAGCAGCAGCTCGACGCGACGTGGGAGAACACCACGGTGCTTCTGCGAGTTCTTGGTAGAGAGAATGCCCGGGCGAGAGGCTATCTAGATCATTTACTTGTCCTAAAAGATCAAGCACGATCTGCATATTTCTGTAAGTTGGGGTTTACTTAATGAAATAAATTCGTTAATATTTCTCTAGCAATACGCAACTCTGTAGTTCCGTCATCTCGAAGGCCTTCTGACAGCCTCGAGGGACAGCCTGATGAGACCGGAGATCAGGTACTTCCGGCAGCTGCTGACGTACAGGAAGAACAGGTCGATTTCATGGCATCGCTGTTTCAGGATAACTGGGACTGGAGCCTTGACGGCGGCATGCCAACTTATGGTGGTCTTGGATTTGGAGACGAGTCCATATTTCCTCTATCTAGTTGGCCAGCTTAACTACAAGCTATAAAAGAAAACCGAACTGCTTTACAGCCCCGTCCAGTATTGCGTTTCCGGTTTTGTAACGCTGACAGTTTGGAGTGTCTTTGCGGAGCTGAAGCTGGCATGCAAAAGAAATTCGCCCTGGGGCATCTTCCACTTTACCACTGTGGCATCAAAGTAGCTAACAGCGTACTTGTCCAGCTTAAATGTAACCTTCTCTATTTGTCCGGCCGGGATAAACACCTTGCAGTACGACCTGAGGTCCTTGACTGGTCGTGGATTCCCGTCGCATGGCGGGGGACTTAGATGTAATTGAACCACTTGCTTACCATCCCTCGTCCCCGTTTTCTTCACTTCCAATACAAGTGAAGTCTCCGTTGTCTCGGGGCTAGCGAACTTGGAGTTCGCACTAATCGGTCCAGCCAACTCAAACGTCGTGTATGAAAGTCCCTCTCCAAAGTGAAACGGAGGCTCTGGTGCACCCTCATAAAAGCGGTATCCAATCTTGGGACGCTCCTCGTAATTAAATTCCAGATTGTCATCACAGGGGAAGTTTCCGTAAGCTGGGTTATCCTCATTTTTCTTGGGCCAGGACGTTGGCAGTCGGCCTGAGGGGTTTACCTGTCCGAGCAGAACACGGGCGATGGCGTGGCCGCACTCCTGACCTGCGAACCAAGCTTGGAGAAAGCACGGGACTTGGTTGATGAAAGGAGATACAGTGACGAGGGAGCCTGAGAAATTGACAACGACGGTGTGAGAATTGCGAGCTACCACGGCGTTGATCAAGTCGTACTGATCAGATGTCAAGTCCATGGTATCGCGATCATAGCCCTCAGACTCAAGTTCATATGTCGTGCCAACAAAGATAACCGCCACGTCAGAAGATGCAGCGATCTCTGAGGCGTGTTGAATAGCATCAGGGATATCGACGTGCTCCATAAAGCGAAGACTAGCGCCTTGAAACATGGTTCCTCCAATCTTGGAGAGAGCCTCTGGATCAGTCGCGCAAGAGTGCAGCTCGATCTTGTATTCCTGGCCAGCTTCCATATCGAGGGTGAAGCGTCGCTCAATCTTGGCTTTGTAAAAGTAGAAGGACTCAGGAAGAAGGACTGGTTCAGCGTGGGGGAGAGCGCCAAAGACCGAAAAGCCTGGCGCATGACGGCAGAGCCTTTAGACCCTGGGGTGAGATGATGTGCTGAGCCAAGACCTTTGCGCTGCCTCCACTGCCGATACTAGGATGAAGAGCATGGTAGCCTATAACAGTCACTGAGGCTTTTGGAGGTAGTGGCAAAAAGTTGTCGTCGTTCTTGAGGAGAACCATTCCATGTGTTGCGATGGAGGTGATGAACTCAAGTCTTTCTGGGTCTTCTACTGACTGCTCTGGCTTCTCCAAAAGATCTTCAAAATGACCAGTCATTCGAGCAAGCTCAACGACCCTACTAACACTCTTATCCAGAGTCTCAATCGTCAAAGTGCCAGCTTCAATCTCTTTCAGAAGCTTCTATCCTCGCCATCTAGTTGGACCGTTTCGAGATCCAGCCAGAGTTGAGCGCCTGAGCAGTTGAGTATGTCCCCATCCAATCTGAAACAACAAGACCCGAGAATCCCCATTATTTGCGTAGCACTTCTTCCAGTAATAAGTGGCTCTAAATGCCAAGCGATTTCATGCAATTGCACAGCATCAACGTCAAGCATTACGGCTCCCCCCATTAACACCACTCACCTTCTTCTCTATCAATTTGCATCAAACAAAGCATGGGCAAGTATAGTCTCTGTCAAAGTGGACGTCACTACGATGGAGAATGCAGGCCATGTGGTTAACGAGCAGATCCTTAATCTCGACCAACGAGGTATACTTCTTGGTACCAACTATAATATCTACTGACAACAAGACACTAGACTACTGATTCTCTGAAGATGACTTGCAGCCTTCAACCAGTAATCCAAAGAATGCACCGCCCCATGGAAATATAGCACCGATGGCGTCTTTCACAAAGTCCTTGGCTCTGTCACAACCCCAGTCGGCCGATTCACCCCAATCAGCAGAGATGGTCACCTGCATGTAACCTTTCATGTAACCCTGGGGCGAAAAGCGATTGATGCCAAAAAAGTTACTATGGCGAATCTCCCATCTACAGAAAATGTCAGCATGTCATTATATAGGCACCCGAGAGTAGAGAAGTAACTCGGAGCGTTTGCAAGACTTGGATACTTACTGGTCTCCAGAATTCTCAAGCCAATATTCGCCATTCCATTCGCGATTAAACCAGTGCTGGTTAGTCCACGATTGGCCTTTCTCGCTCATCGTCTTGATACTCTCGATAAAGAAATTGCGCGAGTCATACCCATCGTACTGACCCATGGCTGTGAATCGGATATTCAACTGTTCAGGGGCTGAGCCTCCTTCCCACCAGTTACGGTCGCGCACAGCTGTGGTAGTGTAATGCTGTGTTGAAGAATCACACATCGCATCCTGGCAGGGGTTGTACAGGTTGTTCATCACGACTTGAGGCTGGACGTTGCCCCAGTTGATCACGTCACGGCTGGCGTAAATGTTTGAGTGATCCTCTTGGCTTCTCGTCTCAAGGTTCTTGCTATCGCCGCCCTTGGCACGTTTCTCCTCTTCTGCAACAACAGTTGCATTGTACTGCTCTGAGCCAGGCTCCATCCCTGCGACGAAGCGGATGGATTTCCCCAGCTGCGGATGATCATAGATCTCGCAGTTGGGTGCCTTCTTGCAGAGGTCAAAAGTACTGCTGCTAAGCATATCTTTGCGCGGCTTTGTAGCGCCGTTCTTTGTGACGACGGCAGTATCGAAGCTAGAGGTGAGATTCATTAGCCACAAAACGTAGAATTTGCTGCAGTGCACTTACGTGACAGTATCTCCTTGAGGTTTGGCATCAGGGCTAATGCTGGGACTTGCTATCACAGGCCCTGTAGCGAGTGCCATCAGGCATGTCGCCAGAAAGAGGAACGAAGGCATGGTAACTTGGCACTTGAAATGGAAGCGAGGATGGGTTGGTGAACTGAAGCTTCTCTGTCTAGCGAGAAGAGGCATCGTCTTATACTTGACAACGGCTCAAGGTCCGCAGACTAAATTTTCTACTTTGTTTTACCAGCTTTCAAATATTCCACAGCAAACGGTCAGATTAGCGAATAAGGAGACGGCTAACCCGAGACATTGCGCAAAGTAAGCACTATGTATATATGGTAGCAATCGGCACGGATAATTATCATTGTAATTTGTGACTAAAGGGCCTTTTGTAGATGAGACAATAAACAACATCATATCAGGCCCAATCGCAGCATTTGGGGGCCAAACCAGCAATTCAACTAAACAAGGAAAAGAAGGTAAATTTAGCACAAGCGATTAAGCTTTAGGAACCGGTAAGGTTAAACCTTTAGTTGGAAATAGGCTAGCACTGCATGGTCCATTGATGTATTTCTGTCAGCTGCAGGGGAGTTCATTGTTTGCAGCTGGGGTACCCTGGCTTTTTGAAAATATTGACTAACTGAACAGGCTAGGTAGGTATAGCATACCCCAGCAATTTTATACGACCAAGAGCCCGCTATTGGCTGTTGTCTATGATGGGGTTGCGCAAAGGCCTCTTGATAGACGCCCAGTCCTACCAGTTTAACTTGAAACAAGGCCCCGTTGATCCACGATAACTTCATTTGAAGGGCATTTCAAAAGCGACCTGATTTCAACACACAGTATGGTAAAATATCTCTTCAACAGCCCGGCGGCAGATCTCAAAGAAACAGACACCAAACATTGTATTTACCACTCGTATTTTAATCTCGAGGCAGGTAGACATTTAGCCATCAAGGGCAACTATACCGAGCCCCCCTCCATACAGTGAGGCTCGTGGCTGAGGGCTTAAATCGGCAGACAGAACTTAGTGACTACTGCCAGATAGCGCCCGTTATAGACTCGTATTTCAGCCCTCTTCTAGGGCACGGCTCGTGCTAACCGAAGACAGGCACATTCTTCATTCAACGGTCAAAAGTCCACAACGAACCAAAATTCTAGAACAGTCTAAAAATCTAGCCTCCTGAAATTGAGCGGTAAGCATATTGTAAGTGGAAGCTTGTAAGCACTAACGTCACAGCTGAAGGCCAGCTCATGATTTTACTGTAGCTTGTAGTCTGAATAGTGTTGGTCAATGCTTCGCTAAGCAATGCGATTAGCTTGGGAACTTTGGTGCTCATATGACTGCAAAGAGAATACGTATCACTGATTGCACATCTCTCAAGTATATAATGTTGCCATACCTTGCCAAGGCTTGCTCAGTATCGCTTCTCATCAAACAAACTGCCTAGCCATCATGAAGGTCACTTCTTTCCTCGCCGCCCTAGTCGGGGTCCAATCAGTCGCCGCCTACGAGTATGTCTATCTTGTCAACTCCGTCAGAGGCAACGAAGTCTCTAGCGGAATGGCATACTACGGCGACAAAAATCCTCCGGGTAACATGGTTCGTCCTAGCGATTACACCGATGTCACTCATGGATATTTCACATACTGGGAAGGGAAGGCCGTTAAGGGTAAGCTGAAATATTCTAGATTTCTACCTGCTCTATGTGGTAACTAACGGACTCAAGGCACCTTTCGCAGTGGGGTATCATTTACCTCTCAAATTGCGGCTGGTGCAGTCAAGATGGATTTGAATGCTTGGGCGGGGACAGGAAGCAATGGATACAAGAAGTTCAATTGCTATAAAAGCATTGCCAGAAACAAAGGAGCTAAAGTTCTCTATGAAGTTGATGGATGGAAGGTATACAATGTTTACCACTGTATTAATCAAAAGTAGAAGCTGTAGTACTTATTCTGTATATCAGAGTTATAAATCTCTATATATAGCCGCGTTTCTAAAGCTACTACAATTATCTTATTATAGTAACCTCATGTTATATCTCTCTACTAAATTGATCCTATGTTGGCTTGGTCTTGTTAGTGATTAAATAGAATATAATAACTTTGGACCTAGGTAAAGGTGTTAATTTTACCTATTAAGGAGACAAGTTGAGGCACCAGAGAGCCCTCACTAAAGATATACTAACTACGCTTAAATAGCCATTGGCTAGTAAAAGGTAGAATTAATACTCTTTAATACCTAGTTAGTTTTATAACTCTAGTAACTCCTTATAGCTTTAGCTATATTATTATAATTATTATACTTTATTTTATTCTTACTATAATAAATAAATCTTAAATGTTTTAGAGGGTAAGGGGATAATATTAAAACTTCTTGCTCTGGTATAGATATATTAAAAATGGCTATTATAACAAGATCGCGAGTCTTTAGAGATACCTAGCTACCGATTTGTTTGTGTAGGACACGTGAGAGCCACCAAGATATTACGAATCCATCAGCGATGGGGTTTATAATAATACTTCAGTTAGAAACCCAATTGTAAAAGACATAAGAAACGCGAAGAAGAGGTGGCGACAACAGCCGCAGAATCAAACGGTGATGATATTGATTTAGTGGCGCTGGTGCAGCATTGCTCGGTATGGTGCAGATGTCGCATGACTAATTATTAGGTAGCTCGCAATATCTCCTCTCACGCAGCTAAACATAACTGCTTAAACAATCGTATAACTGTTATTCCCGAGTAGACGAACCTCCGGTGGGATGAATGTCTTATAATAGAGTTCGCGGTGGGATCGGTTGTCAAGATCGAATTTCCGGTGGGATAGACCACGAGGCTTGGTCTGTCGAAGAAGCCAATTGGCTCTGCTATCGCGAGGCCCTGTTTCTTCAGCACTTGTGGCACCAAGTTCCGTCTAACCGGGTCCAGGCCTGGTGCTTCTCCGCACGACGTCAAAGCAGAGTTCAGTTCCCCATGGGGTTGACACCAACAGGAACATGACTTATAAGGGAGATGCCGACCCCTCATGTCGAACGGGGAAGATCAGCAGCAGCAATCCTAGCTCCAGCAGAACTCCAACAGCAGAAGACAAGCTATTCATTGTCAAGTCACGTGCAGCCATGGGTACAGACGACATCGTTGTCAACAAGCATACGCTTGAGGGTCTTGACCTCGGCGACCCTCGCACCATTGAGCTCATTCAACGCGCTCAAGATGGAAACGCCGCCGACAGAGATCTCACCATCCGCCAGGCCCTCAAGAAGTATAAAAAAGCTGTTCTTTGGTCCTTGGTCCTGTCAATCAGCTTGGTCATGGAGGGCTATGACCTGGTCATGGTACGCAACAGGCCTACACACAACTCCCGGAAGTTAGCTAACTTCCTTTGCTATAGCTCGGATCCTTCTACGGCCTGACCCAGTTCCAAGACCACTTTGGAGAGTACAGCGCCAAAGAAGGCAAGAAGGTTATCTCGCCGGCTTGGCAATCAGGCCTCTCCAACTCGTCGCAAGTAGGACAATTGGCTGGTCTTCTGATCAATGCATGGGCGCAAGATAAGTTCGGTGCTCGGACTACGATGATGGCCTTTATGGCGTATCTCGTTGGCACCATCTTCATACTTGCTTTTGCCCCGTCGCTGTCTGTCCTGGCGTTTGGTGAGGCACTCTGCGGTGTCGCTTGGGGTGTTTTCCAGGTAAGTAGCAATCATTCCTACTTCATGAAACTATACTGATGGACTCCCGCGCCAGACTCTTTCTACTACCTACGCTTCCGAAGTCGTCCCTACGATCCTCCGTCCATACGTCACCGCTTGGGTCTGCATGTGCTGGGGCCTCGGCATCCTCATCTCATCGGGCGTCGTCCGAGCATGCCTTAACATCGAGGGTAACATGGCCTGGAAGTTGCCTTTTTATCTTCAGTGGGTCTGGCCAGTACCGTTATTCCTCGTGGCGTACTTTGCCCCCGAGTCTCCTTGGAACGCCGTCCGTCGTGGCAAGATTGACCTCGCTAGGACGTCCCTACGTCGACTTGCGTCAGACGATGGTGACAGAGAGGGAGAGATTGAGGCGAGCTTGGCGTATATCCAACACACTACTGCTCTAGAAAAGGCTGAGACTGGTGGTGCTTCTATTCTTGAGTGTTTCAAGGGTACCAACCTCCGTCGAACTGAAATTGTAAGACCTCCCTTCGTCGCATGCTTGTCACTTCGGTCTAACTATTAAACAGAACTGCGTTGTCTGGGCCGCCCAAATCCTCTGCGGAAACGCCATTCTCGGTTTCGTCGTCGTCTTCCTCCAAGCCGCAGGCTGGTCTCAGGTCCAGTCCTTCAACCTCAACATCTCCCTCTCAGCATGCTACATCATCGGTGGCATGATCTGCTGGGTTCTCTTCCCTCGTTTCGGACGCGCGACTATTTACATGAGTGGTCTTGTGTTTATGTTCTGCTGCCTTATTGCCATCGGAGCTCTTGGTTGGTCTACCAGCAAAGACGCTTATCTCGCGGTGGGCCTACTGTTCGTCGTGTCGACTCTGTGCAATATGATTACTATTGGGCCGGTGTGCTATCCTATTGTGGCTGAGACTCCATCGGGACGACTTAGGTATAAGACTATTGTTATTGGAAGGTTTGTGTATAACCTTACTGCCATCTTCAACAATTCTGTTACGCCAAGGATGATTTCGGCGTCAGGTAAGTTTATCTACATGGAGAGGTGATGATTTGATGGGAGAAGCTGACGATAAATACAGGTTGGGGCTGGGGTGCAAAGACGGGTCTTTTCTATGCTGGAACGAATTTACTTTGTCTCATCTGGTGCTGGTTCCGTCTTCCCGAGACAAAGGACCGTACTTTTGGTGAGATCGACATTCTCTTTGAGAACCGCGTACCTGCAAGGAAGTTCAAGTATACCAAAGCTGACCGTGAGTATTCCCGTTCGCTAGATGTTTCCGGGACGAATTCGCTAATGTTGTTGTTAGAATTCGCACTTGAGAGTGATTATGTATCGGAAAAGGTCGGGCCAGTTGTTGACCATAAGGACTAAGACAGTCGCTGTATCATCTCAAATACTGCTGAGAGAATGATGTGGCAGCAGTGGAATGGGAAGATCGCACTTGGTAATCTATTTTGGCTTTCTTGGGAGGATCTTACGTTGCAGGGTAGGGCTGTTATTGTTGGACCTCAAGATTGACATGGTCCAATTTTAAAGCTACTTAATGTGCATTCAAGTACTTCCCAAATTGCGAATATCTGTTCACCCGTTACGTTTTCCATTCCCTCCGAAGTCGCCGCGATTCTTCTTGCGTTGCTGCATTCAGACCGCTAGTCTGACGTGGCCTAGTTACACAAGGTCAACAACAAGATCGTGGTGGCGTCCGTGTTCAGACACTTTATAATTGAAATGCAGATAGCGACGATTTGGCTGCATCTTCTTATGAGCAGAAGTTTCAAGGGAGGGAAAATTTATAGTGATAGCCACGGCAAATGCTTTACATGAAATCACATGTACAATTGTTGTCCAGTTTGATCTGATCCACTTGAGACTTTGTTATTGTTCAGTGGAGTGAGACCGATGAACTAATTGGATAGTGCTTGACCCGCCCTGTAGCACCTCCACAGCTGTAACCCCGCCTTTCGGAGTCCGCCGAAGATTGTTTGTTATCTGTCATATCTTATCAGCAGCATTTAAACCTACAATTACAACCACAAAGTACAGCTTTACAAAACAAACACTGAATACTTCACCCACTCAAAAATTTACTTTAAAATGGATAACGATGTCAAGTACCTCTTCTCTCTCCAAGCCGTCCGGGACCAAGCTTCCAAGGTCTTTGAATCAGCAAAGCAAGGGAATCTGAAGCACTTCGACTACGATGAAGGGCGGATGGGAGCGGTCGCTGATTACGTATCCAAAGTCATCGATGTAAGCAATACCACGAATCACAAGAATACTCCAGGGCTTATATTGACGATCTGTAGCGTGACTTTGGCCCCGATAAATACGACACCATTCCTCCTCACGGTCGCTGGCAGCACTTCGAGGTTGGTGACCTCGCACGCGTCGATGCCCTCGTGAAGCGATGGTCCAGCGAAGATGGGGTCGACCAGACTGAGATTACTCGGCGCTTGGTCGATTTATTCTTTGTGTCAGTTCTTCTTGACGCTGGAGCAGGCGATGTCTGGCGCTTCAAAGAACCTGAGACTGGACAGGTCCTTGTTAGAAGTGAGGGTATCGCTGTGGCGTCGCTTCATATGTTTACAGCTGGATCATTCAGTTCTGATGGTTCCGTGAAAGAGAAAGTCGATGGTATGTTCAGCGTGGAATCTTTCTTTTCTTGGGCTAATTCTTTGTTGTAGGGAAAGGGTTGATTGAGCTGCAAGACAGCAACTTTGAACAGCACTTTCAGGTGTCTTCTGAGAATCCCATGGTTGGAGTCTCATCGCGCGTCAAGCTACTCCAGGCTGTTGGTTCCAACCTGTTGAAGCACCCTGAAGTTTTCGGAGAGCTCGGCCGTCCAGGAAACTTGGTTGGTGAGTAAGCATAAACAGATGGTGAGTAGTTTAGGCTGACGTTATCCTTTAGACTACCTCACATCAAAGGCCTCTGGATCCAAAACTCTTGATTACGAACAGCTCTGGTTCTGCTTACAGGACCTCCTCATTCCTTCATGGCCCGGCAATCGCACCGTCTTCAATGGCTACCCTATCGGAGACGCCTGGCCTCTCGAATTACTCTCCGATATCGCCGACAGCAAGGGTGATACAGATCCCAAGAGCAAAATCCAGCCTTTCCACAAGCTCACGCAATGGTTGGCCTACTCGCTCTCCGTCATTTTTGAGCGACAGTTGGGTTTCACCTGGAAGAATATGCATCTCGGCACGGGCCTACCCGAATACCGAAATGGAGGATTATTTGTTGATCTCGGGGTCTTGAAGCTGAAGCCCGACGACTTGAAGGCTGGAAAGGAAAGCTCGGGACAAGAGCTGCCACAGTTTGAGGCCTCTGACGACGTCATCGTTGAGTGGCGTGCTCTCACCGTCGCGCTGCTGGATGAGCTGCACAAGATGCTCAAGGAGAAGTATGAGCCTCGCGGAGTGAGCTTGAGCCTTCTTCAGATGCTGGAGGCGGGAAGTTGGAAGTCTGGGCGGCTGTTGGCTGCTGAGCTGCGACCTGAGACCAAGTGCAGTCCGATTCTGGTTATCAGTGATGGTACGCTGTACTAGCAGTGGTCAACAAAAGATATATTTCCCGGTTACACTACATAGCGAGAAATTCTATTGCAAATGAAATAAAGGAGTTCAAGTTGGTAGAATTGCTGGTGTTGTTACTATGAGCTGTGGATAGATGAGAGCGGAGATATCCGTCGGACGTGGCCGAATCCTGCGTTAGGTCTCCGGCAGAACATCGTACGGTGGAGGTTGGAAGAAAATTGTTCCAGGCGGGATAGTGATAAGTTATTCGACTGTCGCCGTACTGTATATATGCTGCGGATGCACAGAATCTTCAATTTTGAGATCTAACTTCTTGATTCATGGGAAGTGAACCTATTTCCTTGTAAGACTTCATACCTATGGGACTCCTCCGTAAGCATTGTACACAGCCTTTGGTTATGCTTCCCAGAGTTTCCCGGAAGAATAGCCAAAGAAACTCTATATACTGCGATAAGTTCTTTGTATACATGGCTAGAGAGCTACGACTACTGCCGCTACCAGGAACCATGCAGAGCTGGAAAGTTCAAATAGGCAGCGAAAGAAAAAGAGAGTCTCGTACATGAAATACAACTCTCGAGTTTACTGAATGGAAAGCTCGTATAGTGCTTCTGCAGCACCGCTCGGTTGCTATGTGCTCAGAAATGAGCTTCAACATACAGCCTTTGGTCCTGTATGCCCAAACCAAGCGAGATGCTTTTTCTTTCTGTGGTTCACTCGCGTTTGATCATGTTTCATTGCAGCATTTGTTGCCTGCCGCCATGGAAAGGTTATTTCCACCTTTGCTGCACCATCCAATTGCAGCCTTCACAACCTGGAAAAGAAACTCAATACCATTATTTAAGTTTATTTTATCGAGTCACTATCTAGACTATGAGTCAAAGCCTACGACAGTAGTACAAATGAGTCACATCGCAATTAGTCGTAAGACTTCAATAATACGCCTTTCTGCAGATTCTCACCAGTCTTCCTACGCCCACCATGAAACAACACAGTCAATAACTGATGGCATTGACCGTTTCGGTAGTCTCCGGCTTGAGCTTATTATCCAAATAATGAAACAACTTACGCTCAACGAGTTACGTTCCCTTACCAGAGCGTCGCCTGCAGCGTGGCGATCCTTTCGACAGGATCACGCTTGGCTTCTGAAATCCCATGTCACGCGATTCTACGACTACTACGACGATATAGCTACTATCCCGTTATTAGTGATCCTTAGCCGTCTTCGCTCACCGCGGGGAAAGCTGAAAGGGAAACCAGGGGCAGAGGCCGAGAAGCAACTGCAGCCTGTCTTTGGCTCTATTTTGTTTCTTAAATTTATGCACATACCCTCCAAATGGCAACCCAACACATAAGTTCTTGTAGCAATGGAAAATTTCATTCCGGAACTGCGATCTGTCTTTGGTATATGGAAAGATAGCATCTGGCGGGCTCCAAACACAGAGCTTACTTAGTAAAGCCACCACATGAGAAACATGGAGATTTGTCGAGTCCTTCTTCCGGCAGGAATGCTTCTACTCTCTGCTATATCATCCAGATGGCTTTACCTATCAATATGTCGTTCAAATCCGAGACATATCCTTACTACCACTGATCCTTGGTAAAGAGACTATAGTTCCGAGCGACCTTTGGCCCTGGGGTGTGCAAGCAAGAATCATCAACATGACTGGTGTGAGATGGAAGAACGGAAGACCATACCCGCAAATAGAATTCACTTTTGACGCCCCGAAATCCTTCAGAAAGTGGTTTGAGCCTATCCTCAAGGCTGTCGATACGTCACTTCGTAAGAAATGGCGTAGAGCACCCAAGAGTCGCAGGAGACCCGCCCTTAGTGTGGAGCAGTCTGAAATCTCGAAATTTCTTCAGCGAAAGGGCAATGAAGATCGGCATCTATGTTATCACCTCGCTCTCCAGGGAAATGCTCTTCTTAGTTATCTCTTAGCTGTCACCCCTCAAGCTTTGAACGCTTATATTGTCAACACATACAGCTCCATCATTGTCACTAAAGTGGGCCGTGAACCGAACCACCACCCTGACCTGGAGGAAATGGAACTTATTGAGGACAATTGGCGATGTGACTGAACCCTTTCGGAATGAGGCATGAGTTTATATATTCGCACGGCTGAAGACTACCTGTTATCTATAGACAAAGCTGTAGATCAAAATGAGTTGAGCTCTTATCCCTGAGTATCTGGTTTGGCACTCAAGATTCATTTCTATGACTGAACTTGATGAACTAACAAATGCTAAAAAGCTCGCCAGATGAAAACTGAGTAGATTTAGTTAGAGGCTCCATAATCCATAGTCCTAGACAATGGTCGCTGGTAAGCGCTTGCGTGGTGGTTTTGTCGGATATTGCCGGGGCTCGTAGGGGAGACAAGATGTTAAAGGAACGTGATCAAGAATGAAAAATGAGCCACTGGAGACCACACTGATTCTACTGTATTTACTGAATGACTGTCGACGAAGTATGACGGCCGTATAATTATGAAAGCTAGAGCTGCTTAGATTGACGTTAACCGGGACTAATACCCTCGGTGAGTTTCTCTTTGCGAGGGGTAGTCTCGTCATGGGTCAGCTGTAGGTGTATCTAGTTGCAAAAGGTTAATTCATTACGTTTCCAAGTTAAAGAGCCAGCCACGAATAATATGTCTTGTTAAGTGACAAGTTAGGGACTGGACTGGCATGAGTGCGCAACTAATCCCCCGAAGTATGGATCTGATGGACAAGGCAAAGGCTTTCCCTCTTCAATACTATGTCACTAATAAATCACTCTTCCATATGAGTGTGTTAGGCCGCTAAATATGAAGTTACGCCTCGGCTGCAGTGTCCAATAACAACCTTTGTGGCTGTGAGGAGAAACTTTACAGCACTCTTCAAAGTTATCACGTCCCGTCATCCATCCAACTATGAGTCAAAGCTTGAGACTTCTGCAGATGAGTCACATGCAGATTTATTCTAGTACTAAAACACGGGGCGAGACATCGCCCTGGCTCATTTTATCAGCTTCTTTTACATCCTCCCCATCATGTCGCAACAACAAGAGCCCCCTCCCCAGGCTCTTGACGGCTTCAGCCGTCTTCCGATGGAAATGAACGTCCAAATCATGATGTTACTCGATCCACAACAGCTGTTATCTCTCACTCAAGCGTCGCCAGCAGTAAGGCGTCATTTTCTTGGGGACCATCGCGCGTCTATCTTGAAGCCTCACCTTGCACCCATTTATAAATACTACGGCCATCCGGCGAATATTCCTCTAGTCGTTCTTCTAACTCGTCTTCGGGCTTTGAGAGCTAGATTGAGGAGGAGGCCTACATCGGAGATCGAAAATGCTCTTCACCCCATCCTCACCTCATTCCTCTCCCACGATATAATGGTAATGCCATCTCAATGGGAGGCCGACCTGCACATTATAATAGCTGCGTTAGGCTTAATACAGGAGATTCGTCATGTATTCAATAAATGTCAGCGAAGAAGATGGAGAAGACCAGAAATCAGGGATGACGAGGCCCCGCCACGGCAGAGACAGATATTTGTCGAGTGCTTTCTACGATTTGAGTGCTTTTGCAATCTCTCCTATGGGCCAGAAGGCTTCCTCTTTCAACACATGTTTGACTTTAAACATATCTTTTTACAGAGATTCCAGATGAATGTCGCTTTTAGCCCCAGCGACTTGCGTCCTTGGGGTTTCGATCAAGATTTCGAGAAGACCTGGTTAGACAGTTGGTATGCCTTCAAGGCACCAGGACACTATAAAAAGAAGTATCAACACCTAGTCAGGTCTGTGCGACAACTTCTTCCCTCGGGATCGCCTACAACTACAGAGCCTGTCGAAGAGACACCGGGGACGGTAACAGAGTCTGAAATCACGGGCTTCCTTGGAAGGACACGTCGCGAAAAGGAACTTTTTGGCTATCATCTTAGTCTACAGGGAAATCATTTTCTGACACATCTCTGGAGTCTAAAACCTCACGCGCGAAGCTGCGCTATCATCAAAGAATTCTCCAACTTTCTCGCCTCTCATCCCTTTCGCGACTCAATCTACCCAGATAACCTTGAGGAGATGAGATTTATTCACGAAAACTGGTACTTCGATGAACCTGAACCTCGGGAAAATATCTGGATTTAGGGGTCTGCATTGCCGCCCGGAGAGCAAGTTGCGATGTGCAAGCTTGAAGATGAGTTCTGTCTAAGTTGTTAGCTAGATGTGTTATTTGCAGTTGAGGCTCATGGCTGGGAGCTTAAATCAGCAGACAGAACTGAGTGGCATGAAGAAGGCTGAAGTCCTTCCGGACAGGCCAAGGGTAAGGCAATTCCCTGCAGGCCATCAAGGGAGATGGGAGCCCCGACACAGGAATCAACCTTCGGGGTCATGTGAGGCGCGTGATGTGAGCATCAGCATTCTTATAAACAATGCGACAAGACTTGCAACTATTAATTTCAATGATAAAAATATAAAAGTTAGTCTATATTAAAATGGAGAAGACTGTGGTACTGATGTATGCATTCAAAGCTTATGTCCGCTACCGTTTCGGTGTGTCCTACCAATATGAGTAAAAGAACAAAACGGAGAAATGAGTGGAATACTGGTCACATGCAGTGAAAGTCCAAAGAAGCCAGTGGTCCGCACGTTTAATAATGAATAATAATAAGGTGATCTACATTTTGCATAAAAGAGCTGAGGCATCTAATGGCCTTTTTACTAAAGTAATGCTAATGACGGTTTCCGCATGTCCTACACAGTCTACTAGAGTAAACTCGAAGAAGGATTAGCTCCAAGCTAATAATACAATACTCATAGTGAGTAACTATAATGTAACACCCATCAGTCAAGCGCAGGTCTGCTTGATAGTGATCTTCTGTCCACATGATACTGTGAACTTGTCACCCTTGACAACCTTTCCATTCAACTTGATGGCACTCTTCTCAAGAGGCATGGGCAGAGGCCGAGGAAGGTAGACAGTGCCTTCTGTGTTACCATTCTCGGGTCCACGAGCAGTCATCTCCAGGAGACCAGACTTGAACTTCCAATCGACCTCAACATTTCCCTGCTCAGTACGAACCCTACCTTTAGCCCACTCCAGACCTAGAGTCAGAGGCTTAACATCCCACTTCTTGTAACCTGATTCAGCAGCCTGAACGCCCAGAACATATCGGCTCACCTCAGCAGTAGGTCCAGAAGCCCAGCCATGGCGTAGAGAGGTGATTAATCCCAGGCCAGGCGTACCATCAGGGTCAAGCGTCTCCCAGAAGCAGTTGGTGTAGTTTGCATGGGCAGGGTTCGCCATGGGAGCCCAAAGGCTCTTCAACAGGCTTCTGACAATAACATCATCGTCGGACTCAAAGGCTGCGCGTAGGTGATAGGCGGAAGCGTAGGGGCTGATCTTCTGAGCGAAACCATATTTGGCTGTAGCGTTGCTAAATGCCAGAGGTCCAGCCTCGAGCTGAAGTTCTCTGTCCATGGTCGAGAGCAGAGAAGTGGCGGAGACGTTGTGGCTCTGGGGAATTCCAGCGAGGATAGCGAGGGCATTGGCGTCTTGGGCCAAACCAATAGTGATCTCGTTAGACAGTACGTAAGCCTGGAGGGTATCGCTCCAGAGATTAGAGTGAATAGCCTTTCGCAGGTTCTCAAGACGAGTCTCGTAAACAGTGGTGTTAGCACCAGCGTCCTTGAGGAGAGCCTGAGTCTGCTGCAAGCTGTAGGCATAGAGCGTGTTGAACTTGGAGCTCGCGCCAGTCTGAGGAGGATCGTAGTAGTTCCAGTCTCCAGTTAATGCAGGGTCGTCAAAAGTGAAGAGACCATTTTTCAACTGAGAGTGCGCCCAGTCTAGCATAGCCGTAGTGCGAGGAGCCCACTCCTTGGCGAGCTCCTTGTCACCCAGAACCTCGTAGTTCTTAGCAAGCGCGTTAAGGAAGTTGAAAGAGTAGCCAATAAGACCAGTGATGTTGATGTCAAGAAGTTCTCTAAAAGGCTCCTGCTGGATCTTGGCGGTTGGGATGAAGAATCCTGGTGTAGCTTGGTAAGAGCCTAGAAGGTCGAGAGAGCCCTCAACGAAAGAATTGTCGTAGGTGCTGGAGTAGGTCGAGCCAATTACGACGTCAAGATTGCCAGTGTAGGCGATGCGGTCGCGTCTCGAGCCATCAACGATAGTATCAGCGTGGTTCGTTCCCACGAAGAAGTCCTTGAGGAAGCTAGGGTCCGTTAAGTTGTTAGAGTAGATCTCAGGTCCATCGAGAGTCGCGGCCTTGAGGTTGCGGAAGTAAGCGGAGTGGCCGAGAGGAGCACCGAGACCAAAAGAGCCGTAAATTTTTCAGTCTGGCTGAAGTCAAGAACAGTCTCGTTATTGACGAGAACGTAAATCTCAGTCATGTTCACCTTGGCATGCACAGACATCCACTCGCCGACCTTGGCATCGGCAGAAGATGGGATGGGACCCGGCTTTGAAGCACCCGTGGCTGTGACCTTGCCATTATGAACGTCGCAAGTAACAATGATGGCTTCGTTGAGATTGTCTGACAAAATTGAGAAGCTGAACTCTCCAGCAACGGGCTTGACCTGGAAATCGAGCTGGTAGGTAGTCAGCTGAGCAGCAGCAGCACTACTGAGCGCTTGAGGCGCAGAGCTCTCAACAAGAGAACCTTCCTTGGAAACTTGCCAGAAGTCGGGGATAGTATATTTGGGGATCTCAGTAAGCTGAGCTGTCCTGGCGCCCGTGAGCCAGATGTGGTTGAAGTCCTCGTCTGAGCACTCAAAGCCTCCCGGAAGCTTGGTGAGGGGCGTGGTGTGAACAGTCGCTTTCACGCCGATCTTTCTAAGACGTAGACCTCCATGTGAAGATAGATTCAGCTTCTGGTATCAGAAAGCTCCCTGGACAAGACGGTTGCTGAAGATCTCGCGTTTTGTGATGTTGTATCGGTTTACGCGGTAGGTGTCCATGGCAGCAGCCAGAGGATGAGGTCCATCACTCTGGGAAGAGAGTTAGCCTCTTAATACAATATTCTCGCGCTGCATTCACGTACCTGGTAGTTGCTAAAAGCATACTTGGACTCTGCATAAGTGAGCTCAAAAGCCGAAGTATCACCAGAGGCAGAGACAACCTCAAAGGTAGGATGACCCTCGAAATTCTCGCCGTAATAGAGGATCATGATGTAGGGTTTCTTTCCGTCAGATGAGAGAGACACAGTTCCTTTGGAACCGTAGATAACTGTATTCTTGTCCGCCCTTGCAACCGGTCCAGCAAGAGCTGAGCCGGCTATAAGCAGCAACGAAGCTGTAGCTTGGAGAAGCATTAGCATTATAAGTAGTATGAAGGAGATAGTAAAAAGAGAGATAGTAGTTGAGATAATGAGCAAAGGAATGTTCTAAGTGATGCTGTATTAAATCTACTTGTTTGAAAGACCATCTTTACTTATAAGTGAACATATATGCACTGATTGGTATTACATCTTCCATCTCTATATTTTTTTGCATGATGTAATGAGCCACTCTATGGAGAAAAACAAGCCTTTCATTTAAGCTCTGACCGTTTTGGTGGAGGGCCAAGAAGTATGCATGGTGAACGAGGTTTTGGTAGTGAACGAGGCTCGTTGTTGAAATGTTGAAATGTTGAACGAGGAACGAGGTTCGCTCTCTTGGTCGAAACCTTAACAAAGTGGGGTTCACAGAGATTTGCCGTATTCGAGCTGAGTCTTGAGTCAGTTTTCCTTCTTGACATCTCTTGGCTGACTGAGTCGTGCCTAAAGTGCATATCTAGCATGCGAATCCGAGATTCTGGTAATTTGCACCGCCGAGAATATTCGTAAGTCGGACCCTTATTTCACATGATGATTGCTTTCGGCACTGTCACATTCGGTCTTTAGCTTTGTGGCTGTCTCTAGCTCATATCAGACAACACTAACTCCAATGTCTAAGCCACAGTTTCTGACAAGGACCAGCAGCGTTACGAATTTTCTCGGTCTTTGCATGCTCCGCCTCTTCATGATTCGTTACCAAAGTCGTTCCCCCAAGAGTGAAGTGCCAAGCTGCCATGCGTTGCATTGCGTGTCATGACTGATCTCGTTGTTTTAGCATTGGCCGCCGTCTTCAGACACTGCCATCTAAATTAGTTCGACGCTAAAGTAGCCCCTTGGCCCTCTGCCGAAGCCCGTGGTTAGCTCCTTGCTCGTCATATATTACTAGCCCATAGTACTTTGCATTTCTATCTCGCAAGTCCCTATTGCTAAACCCTATCAAACCATGTCGAAATCAAGATCTCAATCTCCGGCCAAGGGCAAGGAAGCTCAAGACTCTGATAGTGTATTGGATGTTCCTTGGGACGCACCGCCGCCGTATGAGCTACATTCCTCTGGGTCGGTCCTAGCTAGCACGTCGCGCGTAAATGGTACGATTGGCCCTTTCTTGTCCTTTTTGAAGCTATCGTGATGCTGACTGCGCCAAGACCATGGAGGGGTCGATATTGAGTTCTCGTCGCTACAGCCCGACGAAGTCAATCGCCTTCTTCCTCCCGACAAGGCCCAAGACGTTGAACCAGCCAGCAGCTTCTCTGCTGCTGCTCCCTCCGGGCCGTGTCCAGCTCTTAATGTCGTCATTCAAGTTGTCGGGAGTCGAGGTAGAGTCTGATGAACTTCTCATCTCCTTCAAGAACTAATCAGATTAGGCGATGTTCAACCCTTCATTGCACTCGGTGTCGCTCTCCAGCGATACGGCCATCGCGTGCGACTAGCCACTCATGATACCTTTACAGATTTTGTCCGTTCATCAGGCCTGGAGTTCTATCCCGTCGGGGGAGACCCTGAAGATCTCATGGCTGTAAGACCATCGACCTGTCTCTCAATGCCCAATACTCAGATGCTAATTGCGTGTCTATAGTACATGGTTAAGAATCCCGGATTGATTCCTTCCATGGAAAGTCTTCGAGGAGGCGACATCGGCCGAAAGCGCGTCATGATCCACGATATGCTCAGAGGCTTTTGGAGCTCTTGTGTCAAACCGGACCTCGTATCAAATCGTCCCTTCGTCGCAGATGCTATCATCGCAAACCCGCCGAGCTTCGCGCACGTACACTGCGCCCAGGCGTTGGGTATCCCGCTTCATATGATGTTCACAATGCCTTGGACAGCAACAAGATCATTCCCTCATCCTCTGGCCAATATTCAGTCTCAGAACATGGATCCCAGGGCTTCCAACTATCTCAGCTATGGCGTTGTAGATCTAATGACTTGGCAAGGGTACGTCCCACGACGATTTCTTTCCTCGTGTTTCTGCTAATCATCACAGACTTGGAGATGTCATTAACGCATGGAGAGTTAAGGACTTGCATTTAGAACCGTTAGCCGCCGCGGTTGGACCCGATATCGTTGGAATCATGAAAGTACCATACACGTATTGCTGGTCACCAGCTCTGGTCCCAAAGCCGAGTGACTGGGGAGAAAGCATTGGTAAGAGTCTAGCAACAAGTTTATAGGTACTGAAGACTGACTAAACTCACTAGATATTTGCGGATTCTTCATGCGAGACGAACCCTCCTATATACCTCCTCCAGACCTCGCAGACTTCCTTGCAAGAGGACCACCGCCGGTCTACATCGGGTTTGGAAGTATCGTCATCGATGACCCCACGGCCCTAACAAACATTATCAAAGAGTCGTGTAGGGCTGTGGGAGCCAGAGCCATTATATCACGGGGCTGGAGCAAATTAGGTGGAAATGACACGAGCACTGACTCCGTTTTCTACTTGGGTGATTGCCCTCACGGTATGTAGTCGACCTAAAGTTATCGTTCTGTGATCTAACCGTTTGACAGAATGGTTGTTCAAGCGTGTTGCTGCTGTTGTCCATCACGGTGGCGCAGGCACTACAGCTTGCGGTCTCGTCAATGGTAGACCGACTACCATTGTACCGTTCTTCGGCGAGTAAGTCTCATATCGATCCACTTAGCTAGCCGTCGTACTAATATGTCCATAGTCAGCCTTTTTGGGGAAGTGTCGTTGCATCCAACGGAGCAGGACCGTCACCCATCGCCTACAAGAGCATTTCTGTAGATAAACTCAGTTCCGCAATCAAGTTCTGCCTTAGCCCGGAGGCCCAGGCCGCTGCCAGCAGGATTTCGACGCAGATGAGACAAGAGAGCGGCGTGAACACAGCAGTCAACTCTTTCCATCGGCATCTCCCCATAGACAACCTCACTTGTGAACTCATCCCGCACAATGCTGCTAAATGGCAGTTTGTGGGTAAATCGAAGAAGGGAGATAAAGGGTATGTTAGGGTATCGAACGCCGCCCTGAAGGTTCTGCTGGACGCTAAGAAAGCCAAGTTGGCAGACTTTGAGCCGTAAGTCGATACCAATGGACACATTACTGATGACACTGGCTTACACATTCAGACTTCGACCGAAGGAATATCTCGTTGAGAACGAACGCTGGGATCCTTTGACTGCTGGAGCATCGTCAGTCCTAGGCACCATGACAGACTTTACCTCTGCCCTAGGCGGTGCATTCATAGATCCCTTCAAAGACGTAAAGCGCGTCCGACCAGATGGCACTCGTCGCTCAGCAGGTACAGCAACAGCCGTTGCAAGCGGAAAGGCTCTGCAGGGCATGACCACCGCTGTGGTGAAGGGATCGCTCGTAGATGTTCCGTTAGCATTGGCAGAAGGACTTCGCAACACGCCGAAACTCTATGGAGAAAAAGTGCAAGATCATGGGCCCGTCACGGATTGGAAGAGCGGTAGCACAGTTGCGGCAAAGGTAGGTACCACTATATGCGAAGGTGGAAAGGGTTACTAACATTGATTAGAACTTTGGATTTGGGTTTTACGAAGGCTTAACTGATATCGTGACGAAACCAATGAAGGGTGCTAAAGAAGAGGGAGCTTTGGGCTTTTTCAAGGGTGTTGGGAAGGGGTCTCTCAACATGGTCGCTAAACCAGGCAGTGGTAAGTTGAGGACTCATACTTGGAGTTCTTGGTGATATTTTAGCTAACCACCATTTAGCAATGTTTGGATTACTTGCGTACCCAGCCCAGGGAGTGTATAAGAGCGTACAGTCCATGAAGACGAACAAGGCGAGGGAGGCTGTAGCAGCGGGTCGGGTTGAGTCATTGTCGTACGGAGAACAGGAGTTAACAAAGCGTGATGCTGGCCAGGTTCTTAGACGATTTCAGGAGTTAATAGGGTAAATAAAGCTACTTGACTTTCTTTTGACATTAATTGATACATCACGTATCATGAACTTCTTTATTATCCCAAGATAGAGGTCTGTAACCCTGATAAGGGCAGATTTCACATGCATCCGCTGTTGGCATAGGTATGTGATTATCCACTTCAGCTCCTGAGGCTCTTAAACGAGAAAACTCGTTTATCGTTTAGCAGGTTTGACATGAACGGCATAGTGGGTCTTGACAATCCACTAGTGAGATCCAAGGGTATTTAGTTCCGACGCCAATGCCAAAAGAAGGCGACATTTTCAACCTTGCTTGGCAATGTTTTCATTCAACTTTGGCGTTACATCAGTCACTTCTGCTCTTAGGCACGAGATTTATCCCTAGCCATTCCACTTCATTATCCAGTTAACGTTATTCCCCTGTCACTCGTCAACGTTCGAGACATGGTTGTACGACTCCATTCAGCCTCTAGCCCAGCAGAAAACCCCGGTTCCGACAGAGAATAGTTCAGACAGATTCCCTACTATCTGTATGCTCAACAATAGCCGAGGTCTTACCCTCAGTTCGAGCGGAATGCATGTCAACTCCACTATTGAGGCCATCAAAGATCCAGGCAATCTCCTCCAATTAAGGACCCTTTGTCTCCGGAAAGACGAGATAGACTCCGACAAACTCAGCCATGAGCCAACCTACGAAGATGATGTAGAATCTCCAGGTGATGTCTCCGAGACCAATAGGCACGACAAACGTCGAAAGCATCATGAAGCAGAACTGGACGAAGTAGAAGAATGACAGTCCCTTGGTTCGCATGCGATATGGAAGAATCTCGGGGATGTAAAGGCCCAGGTTACCGTTGAAATCAAGGTTATAGACGGGAGAGAAGAGGTAGAGGAACGCAACGACTGTGTACACGGCAGCTTTGTTGGTGTTATCCTTGGCGAAGATGGCACTTCCTGCAGTGATGCAAATGTCGATGACCCAAATGGCAACTAGCGACCAGACGAAAAGCTTGTGGCTACCGACCTTCGCTGGCAACGTGGCGAAGTAAATGGCGCTGATCCAAGACAGCATCTGGTTGGGAGCGTTGATGAGAGTCTGCTAAAGAGCCCAGTTGAGACCGACAGAGTGCAGGATGGGCAAGAGATAATACGAGACAAAGGCGTTACCGGACATTTGTGAACAGGTAGCTGGCTAGACCATGATAAACATACGTCTGCGGTTACCAGGAGTGCTTCCTATGCCCTTGAGGAAGACGACGATGTTCATATGCTCCCAGAGTTGCGTTAGAGTAACTTTGTTATGTCCGATCTCTCGCCACCTTGTAACTCACTATTCCCCGAGAAGAGAGCCCCCGGGAGTAGTACGCAGCAGTGTGGAGCTCGAAGTCTGCTCAGACATATTTAGTACGTAGGCAATTGGCAACGCAGAGTATGAATTTATAAAGTTACTAGTATAGTAACTACTCTAACTTGTCTCAGGACCCTGTAGCCTAGATCCTTG
Source organism: Fusarium sp. NRRL 52700 (assembly GCA_013396095.1). Taxonomy (NCBI): domain Eukaryota; kingdom Fungi; phylum Ascomycota; class Sordariomycetes; order Hypocreales; family Nectriaceae; genus Fusarium; species Fusarium sp. NRRL 52700. The sequence continues at coordinate 470,398 of JAAQRM010000041.1, forward strand.
GCTAACTATATACTGCTACTACGAATAGTAGTATCTGTTTCAATGTAGGATGCTTCTTGATTGCCGTTATGTTTTGATACAAACATTATACCAGTCATAGTAATTACAAGCTCGAACTTGTATTTTGCCCAATTAGGGTAAGCCTTACTAGTTAGCTACTGGTAGTAAAACTAAAGGACTCTTTAACTGTATATGAAAGGAGTGTACAAACTAAAAAGACTAACCATTTTAAATATAAAAAGTATTAACTTCTTAACAGCTTGTGAGGTGCTTACACAACCGATAATAAATGGGATAAGCTGACCGGTAGTGTTAATATTATTAACACCCTGGATATTATTCCAGTAGATAGTATACTCAATATTTATAATAAATATCACGATTACTAGTATAATAAAGGTATTCCAGCCTAAACAGAAAAGCTTATAGATATGCCTGTTTATAAAGTAATTATTAGAATGGTTCTGGAAACAAAATAGTGAATTACATACCTGATATTTTCGTGCGTTTTGTCCTGCTGAATTCGTCTCTCTGTAGTGGGATCAAACATCCTTTCTGATCCCACCGAAATCAAGACCCTGCCAATGTCAGAGGCGAGAGGCACGTTAGTGAGTGCTCTGAGTAAATCCATCCAGTACCCGAAGAAAAGGATTCTCGACATATACAGAACAACGGCTCTGCCATCTAACTTATCTGCCTCCTTCAGAGAAGTTTCAATTTTTTCCAACTGGAGAATAATATGAGCCAAACTGCGCTGTATAGATAACTCCACCTTTGGGACTGTCCAATGCAGTAAAAGTCGGAGTATTGAGGAGCAGAGCCATGAAAACCCAATAGTCTCACATACATGTGTGAAGAACATTGCTATAAAGTAGACAAGAGAGAAAATGGTAAAGGCTCCAATTAAATGGGCAATAATAATTGAACCTTGTAGACGCTGTTTGGAGAAGAAGAAGATAATAGGTAGGTTGCATTCCGGTTGGGATGATTGATCGTCACTAATGTTCAGGGAGAGCCAGAAAATCAAGTTAGTGGCAGCCAGGAAATAGGCTGTGAGACTTCTCCAGACTACCCCAGACCAATTGAGCCTAGGAGGCTTGAAGGATGATATTATGGCCGACAACGAGGGCCTAAAAATCCTCAAGCCATCTTGTCGTAGCGACCCTTCATGCGTTGTATGTAATTGGGTCGTGCTTTGAGACTGAGCCCCATGTTTGCTGCGCCATTTTTTTATAACTAGCCAATATAACCGGATTCGTGAGGGTGCACTCTCACCTCGACTGTGGGTAGAGCTAAAGATGGCATATGTTACTCGATCCTTCAGCTGTAGGAGAGACTCGGGTCTCATCAGCCATAGACGAAAGCCGATCAGGCTGAGGGTTGTGGCGTAGAAGCCCAACATGAGCTGCATCATAATATACAGCTCAATCGAAGCCACTCCATTGAGGGAAGCAATTATCGTAGTAACAGAGATGGCGAAAACAAAGATGGAGTTTGTGTCGTAGGTACCCTGTGCTGACTCCGGGTCCACGAGCAAATTCAACCAAGACGACGTCCACTGGAGATAAATACCAATACGGATTCCCCGACCGTAAAAATCAGCATTCCCCTCCAATGGCCCGCATGTAACTTGACCAGAATTGGCACTCATAATGACTGAAGGTGAACTGTTATCGTAAACAGGGATTATTTTCGAGTCCAAGTATAAGCAGAGTGAAAAAAAGGAATAGTTAGAAGAAGTGAATGGTGTCGGAAGAGACACGAAGAATTGTGACAGTTGCCGGTACATGCTGTTATTTAAAACAGGCTGACATTGAGTGGCAAAGACTTAGACTGGTGAAAAGGTTAGTGATGGCTGAGCGAGCGGGGTTGTAAATGTTGTGGAAGCAGGCTGTGGTTTCCTATCAGGCTTCCTTTCTATTCTACTGGCTCATTTGTCCCACTATTGCATATATGGTGTGGAGTTCTGACTACTCAGCCCCAAAAGCAAGTAACACAGCCCCATGGCGTTGCATAATAGAAGTGATGGTCAAGGATAACAAGATCAGATTCAGTTGCTGCTCAATCATTAATTTAACATACACAGAGATTGACGCGTCCAATCCCTCAATACCCAGCGTGACTCGCGTCTCTCCATCTAAAAGAGCTCCAGCCAACCTTTGCCAACACCATCTTCCCCTCTCTATAGAACGGAACTGTCGCTTCGAGAGAAGTGTACAACCCCAGGCGCGGAGCAAATTCTATCTCTTGCCATCCTGCCTTTGCGGGTCGTATCCCCGCAACCTCGGCCAAGAACTCGTAGACGGGAGCGCTGCCCCAAGCGCGGCAATCGAGCGGTGCGAAACGTCATCTTCTTCCCAGGTTGTTAGACCGAGAGACAATTGATGAAGCCATGCCTACCAAAGAGCATGGAAGAGCTCGTTATATAAAGATCCGCCTGCGCCACTGATGGCTTGAAGTGTGTAGAAAGACATGGAGATAGACGTCTTTACAAGCAGTGCACCACTCTGAGAACTTCTGAGTGCGCGCTTAAGCAGTGCTTGGGCGCTATAATCACATAGAGCTCCGCTGAAAACTGCCCAGACCTGTTTATGCTGGCTGCGGTCAATTTGAGGGACTGGGTAAGCTGCAATGCTGTCGGTATGATATTGCCCATCAAAACACTGCCGTTAAACCGCCTCAACAACTATTCCCACCCGATGGCAATACTCTCCTGCAAGAGAATATCGGCCTGCACACTCTCCCTGCAGCTTAGCCGCTAGCTTTAGTGTATACGCATACAAGCGTTGATGTATGTTAAGACACTGGACTTTTCTGCTGAGGGCGGAATGCCATACGGCCTCCACTGCTCCGCCCAGTCATGGAAGTTTTAAACACCCTTCTCATTCCCAAGACTGACGAGATCAAGGCGATTATCTATGCGTTCATGGAAGAAACTCAGCACAGCGTCCACGACGGGCAAAAATGATCTAACAAATGCCTTGTCTGTATAGTAAAGGAAGTGGTCGTGCAGCATGCAGATCCAGTAGAGGGAGACATGCGGGATGATCTGTAATTGAGTTGACGGAGCTCTACTGGCCGTAAGTCCAACGCGAGGCTGAAATGAGCTATGAAGCTGCGGTGATCGGGGGACTTTCTCTTAGAATACATGTTTTATATTGCACGTTAAGTAAACTCTGTTCTTTCTAAATCGCAACATGTTCCCATTCAAGTCAAATTATTGAGTGTATGCCAGTCGTCCTTCCTAATGATAGGGATACAGCTCAATGCCGCGACCTTGTCTTCCGTTCGGTGCAAGAGCACGTTCCGAATCACGGATGATGCGCCAGTTGCCATTTCGCTCGACGAGAAGCAATATTCCACCTTGTCTGTCGACATCGCGCTCGATCTTCCACAATAAGTTAAGATGCAGTTGTCTGTATGTACAATCTGACGACGTCTGCCCCTGCCTCCAGGGGTCGCAAAAGATATGCGCGTTGTTCTGTAGTCCCAAGATCTATAGTAGTCATGGTGAGACTAATAAAAGTCCAAATACATGGCGGAACTCAACGTTTTCCGGGATTATATGCAATTCTCGATATCGCAGAACCAACATGCATACAGCGAAGTATCATGGGCGAATCGCCTACTCGATATGCAATAAGCGCGCTTAGTCATGTGGAGTCATCCGCTGCTACACAAATCAATGCGACTACTTTGCCATTACATGACCTGCCGCAAACTCTTTCTCAATAGAAACTTGATCATCGCCACTCAGCTGAAGTCAAGGATCTCGTCGGACTTCAAGTTTGTAGCTTTGAGCTGTTCATTTCGCAATCTCCTCTGTATTTGCACTCCTACCAAGAGCCCTGTCAATCCCAAGTCTTCACATTCCAGCCAATTGCGGCGCATCTACATCATGGGCTCAGAGGGTTCACGTAGCTCTTCACCTGCGGAAGGTCAAGATCCACTTGACGATGATTTCGGATTCGATTATCATGGACTCGACCATGCCCCAGCAACCTCACAAGGTACTTTCCTCAAGGGCTCAAAGGAGGGCGTTGAACCCTTAGAGGACTACCAGGAAGGCGGCTATCATCCGGTCCACATAGGGGATGTGCTTGGCCCAGCGGATCGGTATCGAGTCATTCACAAACTCGGTCATGGTGGTTTCGGAACAGTATGGCTCTGTCGGGACTCAGTAGAAACCCGCTATGTTGCCCTCAAGGTCATGACCAGTGACTTGAATTACGACGAGATCCTTGACTTCAGCTTGAGGAAGTTGGACCAGTCGATGCCTGGCGCACAGTACATTGCGTCTCCCCTCGATTCATTCGTCATTGACGGGCCGAATGGAACCCATCAGTGCCTGACGCTGCCCCCGCTCGGGCCTTGTGTGTCGCCTCGTTTATGGATGCGACTGGAGAAAGATCCTGCTACCATTTTGCGGAAATTTGCCTATCAGGCTACACAAGCGTTAGCCTTCTTGCACAAGAATCAGATTTGTCACGGAGGTATGTTCAGTCTCAGGATTACTAGCTGCATCTGGCTCTGATATTAATACTAACATACTTTTGCTAGACTTTCGCCCATCCAATATTTTAGTCAAGTTAGGCAACCTGGATCATCTTTGCGAAGAAGATCTCGTCTCCCAATTAGGGCGCCCTGAGGAAGTCCAAGTGCACACGGAATCAGGCGCAGAGCTCCCAGCATCTAACCCGAGATACCTTGTTCACCCCGTAGATATCTCCCGACTGGGGAACGAATTCCTAGCAGATGAGATTTGTGTCATTGACTTTGGCGAGTCATTCAACTTCCTGTCGCCGCCGGAGGACCTTGGTATCCCCGAGAACTACCTGCCACCTGAGATTCTTCTAGAATGCCCTGATGCGATTGGTCCCGCCAGTGATCTTTGGGCTCTTGGTTGCACCCTATTCGAGATCAGGGAGCAACTCCCGCTCTTCTATATGATTTACGACAAAGATGAGTTACTGGCAGAGATGGTTAGGTTCTTTGGTAAACTTCCAGAAGATTGGTGGACGAAATGGGAGGCACGTGAAGAGTATTTCAACGCCGATGGGATATGGCTTCGTGATGAAGAGGATTGGTCCCTCGAGGTGGCTCTTAGCAAGCCAATCGAGGTCTTCGAATCGGGCGAGAAGTATAAAGAGGGGCCGAAGAAGTCATTACAAACTCCTGAAGCTGAGCAAAAGTTGATGGCGGATCTGTTGTACCGACTGTTCAAGTATGATCCTCAAGAACGGATCAGTGCAAAGGAGGTTCTTAGACACAAATGGCTCGAGCCATAGTTTTAACTGTGACCTTTGCAGTTAAACAAAACTTCAAGTCAGTGATGTTTGCTGTATTCTACGTCGATGATAAAGTGTTGTTCTTCCCAAGACGATTATCCGCAGATCTATGATTTAGGTTAACATAATTACTTATCTCAGTTTAATTCCTCGTCGAAAGCCAGCTTCATCTCATCTTAGCCAATAATCAACCATTGAGTCTTTCAAAGCTTAATTCAGTAAAATTACTTGGTCCTGACGAAAATTTATGTTGCCCATGAAAACTCCCTTGTTATTTTTCTAATACAATGAAGAGTGTACAGCTTCCTTTCATGCCTCATAATCTCATGTCAGTTGTTCTTCGCCGAGCAACCAAACCCCATCTTCTCAAACATCAAGATCTCAAACACTGTCCGTCATATCGCCTGTCGCTGTTTGCTCGGGGCTCTGATCATACCATTTCGCCTTGCAAATGAGTTATCGTTCCTTCGGGCTCTCAATCTTGTTTCCGGGTTTTGTGGCCGAGATAGCTACATAGTGCCAACGTCCGTGGCCTCGATATGATTCCACACCGGCCACTGTGTTAATGAAGTGCTTCTCCAAGCCCAGTAAAGTGACGAACAGCCACGGAATGTAGGCTACCAAGTAGAACAGTCGTGTCATAGGCTTGATCTTGTCCGAGTAGTCTCTCACGACAACATCGGTAAAGCCGGCCTCCTCAAGCATTTCTTTGAAAACACCAGGATGTGATAGATCGTTCGTTGGCATCGCAGCAATGTCGTTGATCTTGCGCATCGAATTGGCCATTTCATCGGTGGAATTGTCAATGAACTCGTGGTCATACTCGAAGAGCGCGATGTGGCCACCGGGTCGGAGCTTTTGGTAGAAGCCAGCAAGAACGCCCTTGGGGTCTGTAGCATGTACAAACGTCTCCATAGTGTAGATCCCATCGACTGACTGGTCATCCAAAGACTCCAGGTGGTGGTAGTCCATCCGCCGCACGCTGACCTGGCCGTCGGGCAAGCCAGCACGGGCAACATTGCGCTTGGCTTTGGCAACATGGTGGGGGACAACGTCGAACGCTTGCACGCGGTACTTGAACTTGGTGGCCATTCGTATGGCGACGTGTCCAACACCGCAGCCCGCATCGAGAACTTGGGCCCCGGGAGGGAGGTTCAGCGCTTCACCAAGCTTATCCTCCATGCGCCGGAGCGCGCGGCCAATTGGGAATGGCCATCGTGTATCATGTTCATAGTAGCCAAAATGGCGCGTGTCGCCGAGGAACAGCTTATAACCAATTCTAGACTCGAAGGTGTTGTAGTAGGATTGGAGCTTGGGATTGTGATTGATCAATGGCTCTGATTCGGACGCCATCTCGAGCAGCGGCTTGGGCTGTATGAACAGGTCGGTCGGCGGGTCGGGTCGAGGCGGGGAGCGAGGGGGGGCAGCACGAGAGCTGTCGCGGGATGAAAGGAGACAGGAGACGACACAGTCGCAGGTCTGGGCGAGTGGGATGAATTCTGAGTATTCGAAAGAGACAAGCTGAGGGGATTAGTGCAGATATTGAAACAGGAAATGTCCACGAAGAGACGACACGTGTGTGTCTTACGTTCTGCAACGAATTGCTTGGTTGGCAGCCTGGTTTCAACGGGAGCACTTCAGGGGCTGAGGGGGCGCAAATTTGCCCACCGTTGAGCAAGCCTCCTCAACCCGATTGGTCAAGATGTCCTCAATTTAACGGGTGTAGCCTCTTGTGCCGCGGTGCGGAGCCGGCCCGCTACACCAAACCGTCCACTCAACACGACACGTTTAGCGCTCAGCCCCTCCAAAGTACGCACATACGAATACGTAGGCGCCCCTGCTTGCCTGAAGCGTTTACTTGCATGTGATTGCGTTGCAGGAGCACAGTGCACATTCGGGTCGAGTATATGAGAGAGCCAATTATTTATTTATAAATATCAAGCTGAGCAACCAACATGCATCAGGCAGACGAATTTGGCAATTGAGAGGCTTCTGGCCTGACAATCGTCATCACATAATTTGTTTCACAAGGTGTGATTGTTGGTTGCAAATATGCATGTTGGTCCTGCTGGCAGCATGGGGGCCAAGAGCGAGAAAACATGGATTGTCCATTCGTCCTGGTAAACAGATTGAACGAGACGGCTGGTTGATAAATACATCTGTGCCAGTCAGCATGTCGTCACATTGTAGCAATTAAATTCTTACACGGCTCCCGCGGTGCCTCTGGCCAGTCACCATGAGCTCAAACACGTCTGGCCATCAGCCATTGGTCGGTTGGCAAGACAGCAGCGACGACAGAGGATCTCTCGACGTTTTATGGTCCTGTCTTGTCACTTTGCTGCTATGCGCCTGGGTTTCTACGTACCCTAATGCTGGCTCGCCTCACGACAAATGGTACCACCCATTTCTCGATAAGTTCAATCTCGCCATTATCACGTTTCTTGGTCCAGATTTTCTTTTCGGCATCGCTTTAGGGCAATTTTCCAGTGCTCGATCAAGTGTCAAGGTAGAACGGGCAAACTATACAATCCAGGATGCTGTAATTAACACTCCCCTGACAGGCTTTTAAGAAAGACAGCCACTTGAGCAAAGGTCAAAAATGGAAGCTCATACATGGTTTCTTTGTGGACATGGGCTGTCTCCATCTTACAGCGCCCGACTACTCTATCGCCGATGGCAAGAGCTTCCCAATTGACTCTAAGCAGTTCCACTACCTCGTCAAACACGGATTTGTCGAGTTCCCGGATATTGATAAGCTGGAGATCAAGGAGCGCAATTCGGTGGATACGCTCTCACGGTTAGTAAACCACAGAGGTGCGAGGTGAAGCTGGCGCTTGTCGTACGTCTCACCTCGATGGAGTTGTCCCTAATGCATTGAGCTCATTCCTTGGCAGCATTATTACGGTGTTCCAAGCCGCATGGTTTACTATCAAGGAACTTGCGCGTATTCATCAAGGATATCCGATCTCAACCTTGGAGTTGACGACACTATCATTCTGTTTTATTACATTCGTGATATCGGTTCTCTGGTATCACAAGCCCTCAATCTCTAAGCCTCAATTCATCACCACAAAAGACACTATTACCGTCGAAGAGATTCGCGAGTATGCTAGATGTAATGTAAGTTGATCTGATGTATCAATGTTGAAGATGACGACTAATAGAATAATGAATAGACCCATCCTGGACTTCAACTCGATTATTTTCGAACCCCTTTGGACTTTATCAGTAGAAGACAGTTCGGCATCGACGCGCATTGGAGATATTATGTCTCATTAGCACATAAACTACATATCAACTTTGTATCTCGACCTGTTTCCAGAACACCTTGGGATCGAGTACCTTCAGATATTTGGCTCATCCCCGAGCCGTGGTTTGCTCCAGGAGCGGCCCTAATCCTGGTCGGCTTCAGCGTCATATTCGTCCTCGCATGGAATTTTCAGTTCCCAACTGCCTCCGAAAAGCTTTTATGGAGGATCTGCAGTGCTTATCATGCCGCGTTCAGTATCTACGGAGGAGCGTACTATGCGGTTGAGATGTTTAAACCTAACAAAAGAAAAAAGACCGCACCAATTGTTCAGCTCAGCAGCCAACTGAGAACCAACAGCATGGAATCCATTGAGATGGAATCCCAACGTCGAGTCACCTTTGGACGGCGCAGGTTCTTGCGCTTTGTTGAACGAGCTAGGGTTTGGAGAAATCTCTCAGAGGATCAAGACCCGGAAATGGAAGTCCCTCTCCGGGTAATCATCCCTATCACTATTATGTGTTTTACATACTGTCTTTGTCGTTTCTATATATACATCGAAGACCTGATTTCACTACGGTTACAGCCTGCAGAAGTGTACTTGACAGTAAATAGGTATTTACCTTTCTTGCCTGGAGGAGTATAGGATCATTTACCTAGGATATGTCACTGATAAATATATACAATATCATCATTCTCCAGGGGCAATGCAATCTCTAGGGCCATTAATTCTAGGGCTGTAGATTTTATTCAATCAGGTTAGCGGAAGCTAGAAAGCTTAGGATCTCTAATCTAAATAATGAAAAGGCTTGGGTAAATTTAATATAGTTATTGGGGGAAGCTTTGGCATGCTGCCTCTCCACGAGATCTAAATATCATTATAGTATAATGCTATTCTATCTTGAACTTTCAGATTTTCAGTCTGTTCTAACTATAAAAAGACACTTATGCTCCCTGTTAATATTGTGTAATAGTTATTAACATTAAAATGACATTTATTACGAGACCATATAGCTTTCTTAATTACCGGGCCAGAAGTTATAATATTTCGCCAGACAGCATTCTATAGTTTAGCCACAGAACCTGGAAGCTACTATAAGATACAGATCAATAACAAACAAAATCAAGCAATATAGACTGCTTATATATGCTGTTCAAACTGGCCACGAAGTATATATAGAATAGTTAGTAGCTAGACTCTAAGCAGACTCTGGTGCAGAAAACGGCTTAAGCGTAACCGCACTGATATACATGACAGTTTTAATAGCGCAAAGTCATTTTGCTGCAGTCAGTCCCGTTTGGGCAAGTAGCTGAGTTAATCCTGATAGACAGAGTACATAGGGCAGGGATCTATCTTATACAGCAGGCCTTGGCCACGATAATGTTCCGAAGCAGGAGTTACCAAGTTTAGCAAAAAATATAAATATTCTTCATCAATAAATATAAATAGCATTAAACTCATTCAGCTAGCTCATTAGACTAGATTAAAACAATTGTCGTAGACGGGCAAATACGCATCAACTAACTATCGCGGGTGCATTCCTCGTGCTAAGGTGACAAGACATTACTTAGACCTTGCTGGGAGCAACCTCGTGGACCTCCTGATCCAGGGAAGAAACTCTCTCGGTCTCCTTGCTGAGAACCTCCTTCTCAACGTGCTCAAGGTCCACATCGGCCACAGCGGCGTCGTCGCCGTCGATAACCTTGGCCAACTCCTCCAGCGTAGGTCCGCGAGTCTCGACATACATGAAGAAGATGAAGATAACCTCACCAGCGACCCAGATGGTGTAAATAAGGTAGAGTCTCCAGGTGTTGCCCCAGTATCCAGTTTCCTTCTCGCCCTCGGGGACGGCGGGGGCTTGCCAGGCCTTGAAAGCTAGAGGATTGAGATAGTTGTTGAGAAGAAGAGCGATTTGAACCGAAATATTGAGGAACATCAGACCCTTGGCACGGAGAGAGTAGGGGAGAATCTCGACAGCATAACCGATCAAGAGACCAGACCAACAAGTCGAGTAAAAGACACCGTGAAGCCAGACAAGGAAGATCATGGCGTTGTTGGCGCCAGGAGCCTGATGCTGCTCGTGGAGACCGCAGGTAAGAGTCCAGAAGAGGAGAGTCAGACACATACCGCCAGTGGCGAAGAGGAACGAGAAGCGACGGTTGAGGCGTTCGACGAGGAGAGCGCAGCCAATAGAAACGAACAGATCGAGAATAGTCTTTCCGGCAGTGATGATAAGACGTTCGTTCTCGCTATCGAGACCAGCATTGATGTAGAGACGGGCAGAGTAGTTGGAGACAACACCGTTGCCTGACCATTGGGAAAAGAGACCGAGGGAAAAGAGGATGAGGAGACGGTAGCGGTTACCTCTGGTCTTGAGGAAGTCGGTATATCGGGAACTGTTGTTGGCGAGCTGCTCGGCCTTGATGGTGTCGCGAATCTCACGGTACTCGAACTGAACGGTCGGGTGGTTCTCGTTGCCGTTGGCGTGGTACTTGGAGAGGATATGAAGGGCTTCGTCCTGACGGTCCTTAGCGATGAGGAATCGAGGGGATTCAGGGATCCCTAAAGTATTTCCGTTAGCAAGGTGGTTGAACAACTTCATCAAAAGATCAACTTACACCAGAGGATAACGAGCTGAACGAGACCGGGAGCACCCTGAAGAATAGCTGGGAATCGCCACGACCAGTCGCTGTTGCCGCCACCCCAGTAGTGAGTACCGAAGCAAGTCCAGGAAACAAGCAGAGAGCCCATGTTCCATAGACAATTGTAGACAGTGGTGAATCGAGCACGGTGCTGAGGATGGCATAGCTCAGCGAGAAGCATGGGAGAGGCAATTTGGGCAAACGAGTTGCCGAAACCAAGAAGAACACGGCCGCCAGAGTAGGTAGCGTAGTCGGGAGCTCCAGCCTGGAGACCAGCGCCAATAGCCATGAGAATAAAGCCGAGAGCGATACAGGGGCGACGACCCCAGCGATCGGCGATGACGGGGACAAGAGGGATAGAAGCGACTGAACCAATCTGATAGAGAGCGACCAAGAGACCGAGTCTGCTGCCCTCGGGCTTGTCGAAGAAGTCGTTCTAGGTGTCAAAGTTTTGAACAACACCCATGTACATACTAAAGACACGCTAAGTCAGTGGACTGTGGCCGAATTCACAAAAAGTGAGGGTTTGCCTACCCATCCCAACCAGTTCCCATAGAAGAAACACAAAGAGTGCATGCGTAAAAGGTCAAGACCCTGAGGCCGGGATCTTTGTACCAAGTAACATGCTCAAACTTGGGAGCCTCATCCTGAAGCTTCTTTGTCTTCTCGTCGACCCCGAGGCCGATGATGTGCTTGATGCCCATTACGATTTCTCAATCGAGGGTTCAGGTATTAAAATGCGATAATAGAGTGGATTTTGTTCTTGTTCTGCCAGGAGCACTCAGTGGCTTTAGCAGATTTGGTTGCTTGGAGGTGAAGAGTAAAAGAGAGCATATAAAAATGGGGGGAGATCCCTGGATAGATATAGAAAACGCGTTGAGTGAGGCCAGAACGAAATCTGAAGTGTGACGGGCGTGCGGACCGGGTGACAAACCCCAGATTGAACGGAAGAACCGAGCAGGCAAAAAGACAAACCGAATGAACCAAATGGCAGGCGTCCGCTTAACGTGCGGTTCCACTCATTTGTTCGGAATGGGCGATCTTGTTCCACCTTGGCTGTCTTGGAAGTCTTGGAAGTCTTGGTAGTCATGAGTCTCGAGCCAAGATGGAGGCCGGGCCGCCCTCACTTCAGCAGGGATTAATGATGGAGAGAGTGAAATCGACAGTCACAAGCTGGGGGATCTGTTAGTTCGACTCCACTGCGTTCTTGTCAACTGCTGTTGTTGCACGGAGCACCCCGTGAAGCATTATTATAATGGGGCTCTGCGATTAAGCCGCCCATGGGGGTGATTATCGCTATTAGCCTGTAGCCGAAAAGGAGCACTCTAATCTCGCCACGGGGGTTTTTCGCGAGGAACACCATGCTACAACATCGTCTTTTGTCTGTCGGATTTTGGCCATCTGATCTGATCTTTTGTCTAGAATCGTTGGGCCCAAACGTGCGATGGACATAAGATCATGGCCGTCACCGGTGCTTACGCTTACGGGCTGGGCTCTGTAGATCCCATTTTGCCTGTAGTAAGATCGTCTTGGGGCAGCCATCAATGGAGCTGTGCCTCCAGCATTCGCCATCTTCCAAGGCCATATTCTTGAGCCATTCATCATCGAAAAATGAAGAAAACGCAGCAAGAATGAAATTCCTCGTGGTGCGGAATTATGACCCGTGACTTTTTGCTCAGATGGCTTCGGGGATAATCTCCAGTCTTGGTCTAGAGTGGTATTTGGCTAAACACGGGTAAATACGGGTAAATAAACAACCTTAATCAGTCCGCCAATCACGAGCCGATACCAATTCTTTGTCCTGATCGATTCAATGCGATTTCTCTCGTAAAACCCGAATATTAAAAAAGAAACATGCAAATCCCGAGTTATTCTCGGCATTTCAGCTGAAATAGCCACGAGCTACTATACCTAGCCGCAATGTCATGTGCATGGACTTTAGCCGATTGACAGATTTAATATTGAACTAGAACCTGCGCGTCGCATAATGATCCCGGAACAGCCCAGAGCCAAGCCAAACTGGAGACAAACACAAGTTCTTAACCGTCGACCAAGACCTTGGCGCTCACCGAACCCATTTTTCATTTTGGCGAGGGTATCTCCACTCAATAAGACTTGTCCCGAGCTTGGTGCGCCCTTGTTGGACGTGGAGTCCAGGAACCGAGGGCCGAAATTCCCCAGGCCTCTCCGTAGATTCTGGCATATCCACTGTTTTTGAGACGAGCGTGACTGATCTGACGGACTGGATTCGCTCTGCCATGAGGAAGAAGCCGTTCAGCTGATGCTGTCGCCGGTTTCCGACCGTATTGTGTGAAGGTGGATAAATATAGAAATGGATTTTGCTTTTGGTGAAACAAAGCGACAGCAAAGTTTGAGGCCAAGTTCGCTTTCTTGAAAAATTTAGTTATCTGCGGTAATAGATAGATAACTAGAAATATAGAAAAAAACTTAATTCCTTTATAAAATAAATACTTATTAAATACTATAGTGCTTCCATAGGGTAGTAGTAGCTCTGCGAAGTAGCAATGTCTTCTAATAGACTAATACTTTGAAACCTAGGGTAGGTAGTCCCTCTGACGCGCTTCAACGCGCGGAGGCAACGCGAATATCCACTGCACATAATAAGTCTTCCAACAATCCATCGGCTGAAACATGTTTGATTTAACCATTGCTTATGAGCCACTGCTATGGTTCTCGATGCTTATTGCTTTCCTACGCGTGGCAATTACCAAGAGGCTTGGCTTTTGAAAACTGATCAATTTACCCAGAGGTCTCACGCACACAGTCACAGCATCGTCATTCAAGGTTAGTAATTGGACCGTGAACTTATCCAGAATCAACGGTGGGTAGCCAAGCCCCAAGTTCCAAGCAGCCAAGTAAGCTTGTGGATGTGAGGAAACTACTTGGCGTGGAGAAAACATCAACACCCAGGGAAATGGAGATCCCCAGACGCGATCCACATGGGACTATTAACAGGTATGAGAAGTAAAATGGTTTTCTTTGACAAAAAGCTGGGGAAAAGATAACAATAGTTATAGTCATTAGATAGACAGTATATTACTAAATACTATACAATGAGATATATAGTAGTTATGAATGTCTAATTGGCTGTATTAGAGGTTTACTTAAACAGTGTAATTAGCCTAAATTCATCCAATGCCATGTCGTGTGCATTCCTAATAGAATCAGGGAACTGTATTCTTCTTTGTCAGACGCCTGTTAGAACTTAATAAGTACTTATCGATAGGGCTTATCTCGCGGTCGCTCGTCTTACGATTTGTACTTTTGCTTCCGCGTTTCGTGTCTTGCATATGTCTTATTCCGCGTCTTTTATTTGGTCATACGCTAATCAGCTTCGTTACTATATTTACACTTTGCCATATTACACCACTGTTATGCGTGCTTTCAGTAGGGATATAAGAAGGCTAAGTAGTTAGCTGCTATCGATAAATCTTTCCCAACTGAGCTTAAGACAGAAGATTTCAATTTACTTTACTCAAGATTCCCGTAAAGTTCTAACTAAGATCCTTCTTATCTGTACTACCTAAAGTCTCCTTGATACCCTCCTTCTCGCCGTGTTTGATCTCATCGTCATCCCCGTCACCATGAACCTTCTTCGTGACATCTTTTGGGAGGGGAATAGTACGTTGCGCATTAGTATTGATTTCCCAGACCTTGATCCAGAGCAAAACCTGCGTCGCGAGAATGAAGACACCAGCACCTAAGACAGCTAGCCAGGCTAGCAGTATGATAGTAGCAATTGGTGAGAAGACGATAAAGCCTAGGATTCGCGGCTTGAGGGAACTTGGGTATGTGCGATTGACCAGCCCGAAAGAAATTCGCCAGGCAGATTTAACGACCCAGGAGCCATGGAGAAGTAAAAGAGGGAACACAGAGGTGCAGACCAAAAGGGCGAGATATTTGCGAAGTCGTGATGTGATGCGATCCTTGAGCCAAAAGCCAGGACGAGGCTGCAGGGTTGTAGTGCTGGATTTAACGACAGAAGTATCTTTTTCGTCCCTCACATCGTTTTGGTTGTCTTCATCGGGGAATGAATCGACCTGCTTGGCTGACCACCAGCAATTGGCTATGATGAGGACTGCGAGTGTCCAGAAGAGGTCGCTCTTGAGATACTCGTAGCGGGCGGTGTCTGAGTACCACCAGGACTCATAATGTGAGCAGTGCTTTGTAGTCATCTTGGCGATTGATTCGAAAATGGTAAGAGGAATTGAGATGCTTCATGGATCAGACTGAGGGCCCGAGGGGAGAGTGTATTCTTTTATTATGTTTAAATGGCTGCCTGGAGCATTATTTTGCTTCCCCACATTCCATCAAGTTCTTCATTGTCATTGGCTTTAAATATTGAGCATTGGGGCTGGTCAGTCAGCAATGCCACTATTTGGGGGCCAAGGATGATTTAGCTCGCCTGGATTAATATACCGATAGGTTGTACAGTACATTTAATCGCTACGTCATAGTTAAAGAAACTTAGAGATTCAGCCCCTAGGCTTAGGCCACGCAAACGAATGTAATCCCCATAAGCGAATACCAATCTCAGCTATGAAATCAGCCCAGTCACCAAAGCCACTTCCTTAGTCTTCCTAGGCACCACCTTTGTTACTACGCAAAGGCGCGCCAGACCTGAGGCCGATTAAGCCTCAGCGCGTCTCAGGCTTATCATGGAAATCTAACGTCAAGTACTGGTTAGACCTCTTCGCTCTACAGCGAAACTAACCCTGATTACATTCTGGGTTAGGGCTGGTATTAGGAGGGCCAGCCTTGATCTTGATGTTGACCGTGCCGCTGGGTCCACTGACATCGATTGATACCTCCCCAGCATCAGTATTCTTGTCAATAACCTGCTCCAGCGCCGCGCGAATGATGTCAGCCTGGGAAGTATCAGGAGAGTTGGTGCTGCACTCTTTCTTGGTAGCCTCGTTGATCTGGCCTGAGATAATCCCAGCTATGGCAACGCCGCCGGCATTGGCGACGAAGGGTTTGTTGAGGAACTCCCAGAGATTGCCACTAGAGACATACTCAGCTGTGCTCAGCCATGCACTGTATCCCAAGAGCAATACGTAGTTGGTTGCTTTGACAACGCATTTTTGGCCAGCCCTGCACGTGCCTGCCAGGTCGCGCGATTCAAGTTGACTGCCATGAGATATAGTACTGTTGGCGACGATCTCGTCGATATCCAACTCAACGGCAGACCTCTTATGGACTATGTTCTGTCAGAACCAGAGTGGTTTGTATCGGGTTATGTTCTCCTTACGTTTATCATCCCACTCATTTTCCGGGACACCTGTAAAGACGCCCTTGGCAATCTCCTGCCAGCGAACGGTCTTGCCGTCGAACTCGCTAATTTCACCATGATTGATACCGAGAACTCCCTGAGCTCCAAGGACGCCGGCTAGGACAGCGGTGAGAAATCGGGTGTGAAACATAGTGGCTAGGTTTGAGATAGTTCTTCAGAGAAAAGAGGATAGGATATTGCGATGAGTGTTGCTGAGTGATGTCTGTTTCCAATGCCATAACTGGGCGATTTTAAATAGTTTTCTTTCATAGAGAAGCGTCTTTTCATCGAAGGAAGAGTCAAATAAAGCACATCACAACGTAATGCCTTGCTCCCAGGTTTCTGTCTGGACACTCGGAATCCAGTTTGTTCTGCCGATCGTTGTTTTACAGTTTTAAAACTCATCCTTCGAGAGTTCCTTCTAGGCATCAATAAACTCCTAGGGTTGATGATCGCCATGCTCCGCCTTGTTTGGGCGGAGTCTGTCCATAAGCAAAGGATTCAGTTGCTCGTATGCATGGTTAAACAGCCCCCAACGTCAGCGCTCGGATGATGAGAGAATTTCCACAACACGTAGATCAATGATGGTTCATCGCCCGGAAGGTAGATCTTCAGACCGAAGGATATTTTCAGTTTCCGAAATTAGACCCGGTACTTATTGAAAGTCCGAAGTCCGTTCTCATCAAGAATGGAATGGATACAATGACGTAATTGAATACGACCCGGAAACTCCTTTGAGCTACGATTGTCTAGAGAAGAAGATTCTTCGCTGTCTGATTATTGATCCTATGTCAGAGATGATCGAGAAGGAATATCGCAGGATCAAAGGATTTTCTTACCTTCCGAAATGGAGTCGGCATATCTTCAAGAGGCGGATTTCCAGTATACGGATAGAAACATTGACGTAATTGTCTGAAGATCTGCTACAGCGTTAGAACTTCATACGTGATGGCTCCTAAGTCTGTATGAGATTTGTAAGTCAAGAGAAGGCTTCTCTATCTAGTTGGGGTCCCTGAAAAAGTATTAAAGTCCTGCTTCCACCCACGAATGTAATTCTAAACTATTCTCATCTTCATTCTATCATCACGATCTGACCAACACCAACTACTAACACTTTCAAAATAACTCCATCTTCTATCCCAACTCTTTACATCATGATGTACTCCTTGACAGTCTTGATCGCAGCTTGCACTGCTTTGGCTGCTGGTTCACCCACCCGCCCCAACTCCGCTGGACTTGCGGCTCGTGATGATCTTCTCGGACCAGCCACTTGCCCAGACGGTGATAACTTCGCCCTAAACGAAGAGGATGCTGCTGCTGGCGCTGAGGGGTTCAAGCTGTGGGTTGAGCAGGGTGCTGATGGAAACATTGATCTCTCTGGTAACTTCAAGGGCCAGATTTCTGTATGACATATCCTTTCCTTTAAAGTTCACAGCTAATCGCGGGATTCTAGAAAACTCATAAGGGCGTAACCTTCTTTGCTTGTGATTATAAGAGCGGAGGAAAGGGGAGTTACATCAACGGCAACTTAGTCCAGTCGGTTCTCCGAAAGGATGGCTACCTTGACAGCAAGTGCGGCAGTGGAAGAGGTGGCTACGAGAGAAGCAATGATCTCAGCATTGGCCGTACCTTTGTAAGTCTAATACTACTCCATTCCTCATCAGCCTATCGAATGTCTAACATTTTAAACATTTAGAATGGCGACCACTATTGTTAGAGAAAACAAGTCACAGCATGATCTCAACTCTAAGTAGTTCTCTATTGAGTTCTCTATTGTGTATATAGAGTCGAGTTATGCTTCTATTACTACGGTGCACTAGCGGTGTTGAGGTAGTGCTGAGGATATGTATGTAACTAGGATACTGTCTTTACCTTCATTATAGATCTGTCTTTACCTTTAATGTTTATTTAAAAAAGTACATAATTGTCTGCTTTAGAGACATCTGTGGTCTGATTTGCCTATTTGTAAGCGTGAAAGCCTCATGCACCGTTTCTACGATACCTGCGAAAGTATCTATGACGACGGGCGTGGATTTTAGAAAGATGCGTTGTATGCTCAGTGCCCCCGCCAGTGCGATCCCTGCGCAATCGGGGCGACTGAACTGACTTGTACTGGTCGAAGACGCCTCGCTTTAGCAACTCTAGAGATCTCATTGGTTTTAAATAGTCTCTGCGAAGAGACTGGCCAAAAGACTGGTGCAATTGCACTCCATGAATATATTCTTTACGATATGCCGTCTTTCAGCGACGCCAACAATTCTCGTAAGCCATCCCGAACTGCTAACGTTCCACTCCGAGGCAAATAGGCATATCAAGCATCATGAAGCATCATGATCACCTGTACACCGTAAGGCTAAACCAAACCAGTAAATTATATCACAAATGCTGAATTGTTAGTTAAAGGGGAGGGCTTATCGTTTAATATCCAATCAGATTTGGATCAGATCCCGACTTAAAGCAGATTACTACCGTATATCACGCAACTAGTGGTGTGCTAACCCTAACTAGTAATAGCTCAAGGGGAATTTAAAGAGCTTTTGGTTAGATTCCAGGAACTATCGATTCGTGTTGAGATTTCGGAAGCTTAGCGTAAAACAAGGTTTCCCACATAAATCTAGCCCCATCGCCAAGCTTTTGCCAAGTCCCCTTATAGCCCAGTGTCTGTCCAATCCCTCCTTTTTGACAAACCAGTTTATCCATTCTCTCTCGCCCAACACAAAGCCAACTGGCTCAACGCTCGTTACTACCTTTCATTCCCATAATGCATTGGATTTCTATCGCCGCGATTGTCAGCGCTTCGCTGTTGCCTGTGGCCAGTGGTAGCCCATGCCGTCCCCATTCAACTACGACCTCTGGGGTTTCTACTACCGCTCTCAGTGTTGAGAGCTCGGGCACCACGACTGTTGAGAATCCTACTACCGTCACCACGACCGCGGTCACCGATACGACGAGCGAAGCTCCTGAAGCAACTTCCACTACGAACGTCGAGAGCACAACGGCTGAGGGGTTAACTTCAACTACCAATGCCGAGACAACCTCGACCATTGAAGCTAGTACTACCGCCAATGCCGAGACAACTTCAAATACCGAAGTAGAGACAACCTCGACGGCTGAAGCTACTACTACCACTATTGCCGAGACAACGACTACTGAAGCTACTACTACCACCGCTGCTGAGACAACTACTGCTGAAGCTTCCACAACCACTACTGCAGAGACGACGACTGCTGCAGCCACGACTACCACCGACGCCGAGACAACGACTGCTGAGGCTACTAGCACTACTACCACTGCGGCTGCTGGTCCTACCAACGCCGTCCAAAACTCCGGATTTGAAGATGTGCCAAACACGGCCTGGGTTCTGCAAGGCAGCACCATCATGGACACTGGACTGGCCCATACAGGCACCCATTTCCTGTAAGATTACTCTCCCCTCTTCTAAGTCCTCTTCATTAATAGATGTTATGTAGTGAAATTGACGTGAGCAACAACTTTGCCATTGGACAACAACTAGCCACTCAAGCTATCACTGGTCTCGACACCACTCTCTCCTACGAGCTTGCCTTGTATTACACTGTATTCAGCAACCCGACGCCCGTTATCATTCCTGGTACGATCTGCTTCGTCCAGGTCCAACAGGATAGCTCTATAATAATGCAGTCACCCGTGAGCTTTTCAAACCTTGACTCGTACCAGCAATACAGTATCAACTTTACCCCTGCTAGCCCTAGCATCTCGCTGAGCATAAGGCTTCGATGCACTAATGGTCGGAGGGTTACACTTGCTCTTGGTATTGATGATGTTTCTATTATTCCTGCTTAATCGTGAGTTAATTATCAGGTTAGAAATATTATATTAATATATTAATTATTACCCTCATATATTTTCATATTCAATATTTAAAGTATAGTTTAGTAAATTATATAACTACTTTAATATGCTATAGTTGTTTTCTTATTATAATTTACTATTTATGAAAAAATAATATATTGACTAATAAAGAGCAACTAAATTTAACTCGTAATAGTAAGTTGTTAAATTAATTTCTGTACTATAGTATATCAATAAGCCAATGGCCAGTCTCTGGCTCATGGGTGTTCTGAAACTCGGTCTATTTTAAGCTATAGTTAATCGTCTCTATGCTTGATATCGCATCTAGAGATGCTGCAGCCTCTTGTCTAGAATATCTACTACTGCCTGATGCTCATATATAGTAGCAATTTCTACAGCTGATTTTCCTTTCCAGTCTCCACTGGGAATAATATAGTCAACATCTGCTCCATTTGCGACGAGTAAAAGCGCAACGAACTTGTGCCCCCATAATGCGGCGTGGCAAAGCGGTGTAAGACCCCAATCATCAACAGAGTCCAGGCCAATCTTGCCCGTTTCCAGTAGCTCACGGACGACACTACTATGACCCATCTGAGCAGCATATGAAAGAGGGGTGTGCCCATCCTCATCCATATGATCCGGATCAGCCTTGTACTTTTCCAACAGCAGTCGGACAACGGACGTCAGGCCCTTTTCAGCGGCATAAGAGAGCGGCGTTCGGCCGTTGTAATCCGGGGAATCCGGGGCAGTTTGGCCGGTTTCCACGAGAGCTCGAATAACACCTTCGTGCCCGTTTCTTGCAGCATATGAAATCGGTGCCGACCCTGTACTCTTGGCCTCGCTGGTAGGTCTTAAACCAACAGTTGCCCCCTTGGTGATGAGAAGCTCAACGATCGCCTCATGCCCCTTCTCTGCTGCGAACGAAAGCGGTGTTCTTCCATTGTAGAATTGTGCTCCAATGAAAGTTGCCTTTGCCTCAGTATTAGGCTCAGCTCCCATATCAAGCAGTGTTTTCACTGTGGCTTTGTATCCATGTTGTGCCATATGGGACAAAGATGTGCGTCCGAATCTATCCGGTCGGTCGATTTCAACCCTCCCAGTTTCAAGAAGTACTCTCACAATAGCATCGTATCCTCTTACTGCAGCAGACAACAGTGGTGTAGACATATGATGGACAGGATCTGGGTTCGCCCCGTTTTCCAGTAGCAGCTGGACGATATCTATATTCTTAGCACGTGTTGCACGAAATAGTGGTGTTAGACCTGGAGTTAATGAATAGTCAACCTCGGCACCATTCTCAAGCAGCAATCGAACAATACTGTCATGTCCAATGTCAACTGCACGGCCTAATTCGATGCTGATGCCGGCGGGCTCCCTATCGAGGAACAACCTTATGAGACTCTCTCTTCTGTTCTCCACGGCGTAAGAGAGTGGTGTCAGTCCAGATCTAGATTTTATTGAAGAAGAAGCTCCATTCGCAATCAGAATATGAGCTGCAGCTTCATGCCCTTTCTCTGCAGCAAATGACAATGGGGTACGTCCTGCGTTTTCATTATGGTAATGCCACTTGGGAACAACTTCACCGTCTTGGGAATCGACTTTTGCCCCCCGTTCAAGGAGCATCACCATAATTGCTTCGTGACCTTGCTCAGCCGCATATGACAGGGGGGTCCTCCCAGTCCGGTCCGCCGAGTCTACCGTTGCTCCCATTTCAAGGAGAGTCTCGGTCAGCTCAGCAAGTCCGAAATATGCCGCTACATGAAGGTGTCTCATGAAGAAGTAACCGACACTAAATCTCTGAAGGGCGTTTCTCATGGCAAGACTGACGGTCGCTTCATCATCCAAGAAAGCAAGAAGTTCGTGGGTCGAGATTGAAGAATCTCGCCCGTGGTATCCCCAATTAAGAGCACTGTACCACCACAGCGGATATGAGTGCCGTGTGACCATGTCAAAGTCGAGGAAACGGTAACGTTCATTCTCGCTGATCCAGAGATGTGCCATACATGTCCTTGCAATGTCTTGCTCTGTCAAAGGAAATAGTTCTCGGGTGCTCTGGATAAGATAGTCTTGCGCGGTATAGTGAACGAGCCGGATGATCCTGCTAGACTCATCAAAAGCCACAAGCCCAGCACAGACAGAGATCATGGTGGACTCGAAGGGTAGGTCTTGTGTGCTAACCATGTGGTATCTGGATCTTGTAGCAAGGGCGTACTGTAGATCCTCAATAGTCAACTCACTTCTCGCGTATGTAAGCCAAAGGAGAACTCTCTTAGCTAGCATCGCGTGATCTGGTTCTTGGGATTTAATCCTGGTCATGGTTTGCTCGTAAGCATCAGAGAGGGCTTTAGCATTGCCTTTGCTACTGCCTCGCTTGAATATGGCTAACTGAGTTCGTACCTCTGTTTCAGAGACCTTGTAGCTTAGCAACTTGAGGTATATTCGCGCCAAAAGAAACCTAGGAACCGTCAGTGATAGGTGTCATAACTGCTGAATGAGAACGTACATCCCGTCTACAGATTTCTGAACAGACTCTACAATATCCCGGCGAAGATCTTTGTTTTGCCGGATATCAGGAGGCAACATGTTGAAGTTTCCTTCGATATACGTACCAATGTCGTCTTTGACTGCGTTAATGTCCAGGCTCTTGTTGTTCAAGAAGCTGGATCTGATCTCAGACGAGATTGTGGTGTCGAATCGTGAAGTGGCAAAGAGGTTGATGTCAAATTCTTGTTGTAGTCGAGCAAGTTGCACAAGAAAAGACTCTCTTGCGCCAGGAGCACTCCCGTACTCATCGAGCGCGTCTATTATAACAAAAACTCTCTTGTGTTCAGAAATAACAGACCCAAGAGAAGAAAGGATCTCTCTGGATAATGGCCGTGTCCGTGGGATAGAATGGCTTGTGTATAGAGACCGTAAGCACTCCGGTAGTGATGGCAAGCCGGCAGAAAGCTGTTTTAGGATACATGCAAGGAGGCTATCGCTGGTTTGTTGACCCTGTCTCTGGAAATTGCAGAAAACATATGATATGCCGCTTGCAGAGTCGCCCTCAAATTTTGAGCTTAGATGGCTGATTAGACCTGATGTCAAAATAGTCTTCCCAACACCTGGCATGCCCCGGCAAAAGAGAGTTTGCCCAGGTGTCTTCAACCAATTTTGGTACTCTGACGTATCGAGAAGCCAACGGCCAGTTCCTGGCTCTTGAACTCTCTGAAATTCGCTCTGTTGCAAACCGTAATCAACTTTCGTGAGCCAGTCAAGGATCTTGATATCGTCCTCTTTACTCTGATAGGATCGGATCTCGGCGACATCCTCGCGTGTCTCGGAGACAAGAGAGTGGACTACCCATAATCAGCTGGTAGTTGAGCGTTGGGACGACAGAGGCCTTACCATTGTTCAACAAGTCCTTAAGGGGACGCTCTACCTCCACATCAGTCGGCTGCACATACTGTAAGAGTTCCTTCGCAAAAGCCGCGGCTACAATAGCTGCGTGTTCCTGCCACTCTTTGTTCTTGTGCGAATCAGCATAGTCACATATGCCCCGTATGACAAGACAGGGAAAGTGATTCACAAGACCTGCAGCTTCCATCTCGATACAGAGGACATGGCCCCCGAGGTCTTTGTTGAGTTTGTTCCGTGATGCAGCATCTTTGATTAGCTTGTCGCCTGATGCGATGAGACCATAGTGTATACGCAACTCTCTGTCTTTCCTTTTCACAATCATAGATGGATCACAAAATCGACAAGGGTCCTGCCCTTCATCCTCGCTCTCATCTCCATCTTCACCATCCGTGCTGCAAGTTCTGCCTGTAATATGATCGTAAGATGACTTAAACAACACGTCTTTGAGAGACTCGTTCCGCAAAGATGCAGCAGCAAGCTTTGGCCATTTTTGTTTCAGTTCTTCAAGATAATCTGGTATCTTATTTCCCACCAGATTGTGCTGGGTCTCCAGTTGTGTAAGAGCTGTCAGCAGTGACTGAGGTGGGTTGTTAAGTGATCCAGTTCGTTCGAATTTCCCTTGGCCATGTATCTTGCCCGCATCCCACTTTACTACTCCTGGGTAGTCACCAGAAGACGTGCCGACAACAACATCTCCTAGCCGGACCTTATTGGATGGTACACCACCACCAATACCTACCATTAGACCGACTTTGATACAGGGAAAGGTAGTGACAAGATTACTGGCAACCGTCGCTGCTGGGATATTCCCAATCATACCCTTTGGTAAGCAAGTAATGGCGATGTTGTGAGGTCCGATGGAACCAAGAGTATACGTGTTGCTATCGTTTCTGGGCTTCGATAGTACTGGATGCTGATGATCCAGCATGGCAGTAGCGGCCGTCAGCTCCTTGGATAAGGCGCAGACCCATCCTATGGTATAGTCATTATGCGTGAAGGCATGCTTGTTCTTCCTATATTGATTCATCAGAGGTTCTGGCCCTGACTTGACAGGTATGTGTGGATAAATTGCTCCAAAGAGATATATAGAAAAAGGAAGAAGAGGACCAGCACAGAGCTTACGAAATAAGTAGCCCCCTCCATCAGCAGATCCGATTCACGACCAATCGTAGGCCCGAGCCGTCCTGGATGGCCTGCAGCTTGCATATGAGCCCTTGTATTCTTATATGGGGGCCTTACCACCTTGGTCTCGGGTTTGGGGATACAGCAAAAGTTAAGATCATGACGAAAGAGGGGAAAATATTCAGATGGGAAAGCCTAGGTTGGGAGGAAGCTTTCATGGCCTCTTTTGGTATCCAGTTCTTAAATTAGAACCTCTTATGCTCCCTATGGTTTCACTTAGCTATACAAGACTGAGTACGACTGCATTAAAGCTTTTATTGATCATGATCACTGTCAAGGTATGAAAGCGTAAGACTGGAATATCTTAATCAGTATTTACTCTTCTCTTCATATATACCTGGAAAATATGTACGACGAAACTAAATATACAATCATTTGTTGTCAAATCGCGAAACAAGGACAGATCCACCAAGAGCCTTTGTAGCATAGTTAAGAATACCATACCGATGCCCAGGGAAGAACTGCCAATCATTACCAAGCGACACAGTAGACCCAAAGTTGGTAAAGCTGTTACCGTCCGTGCTGTAGCTGAACACAGCAGATCCAGCAGCACCAGGGGCGATATTAGCAGTGACACGGAGATAAATCTTGCGGTAGGAAACGTTGTTCTGTCGCGCTGAGACAGTTCCTGTAGACTTGGTGGTCCAGTCAGTGTTCATGCTGAGGCCTGTGTTGAAAACGAGGTTGAAGGAGCTTCCTTCACGCTCAATGCCGATCCAAGCTGATGAGTCGCGGAGAACAGCGAGACCAGTACGATCACCATCGGCCATCTTGGAGAAGTCGATAAGGACTGTGCCAGTTCCTTGAGGGCCGCGGATTCGGTGGGTGAGGGTGTTGCGAGCTTGATACAGGTCCTTGGTAACAGTAGCGGTCTTCAAAGTCAAACCGTTGTTGACAGTAAAGCTCTTGGTATCAGGGTTATGGTTCCACTCCCAGTCTGCTCGGAGGTTGGGACCAGTGAAAGTATCAGTGCCAATAGGGCTGGGAACAGTGCGCTTAGGGAGTGGGTAGTCATAGTCGCCCCATTGACCGTTGACAAGGGTGATCTTTGGGAAACCGTCACTGCCCCAGGTAATAGGTGCTAAGGCTGGTGCTCTTCCACCAGGATACATGTCCACGAAAGACATGTAGTACCAGTTGCCGCTGGGTGTGTCGATAAGACCGCCTTGGTGAGGTGCTCCAGCGCGAGGGGCAGTGGCAAGTTTGAGGTTATCAGCGATGATGCGGAGATCGTAAGTTCCAAAAACACCGTTGGTTGATTTGGCGATGTATTGTCCTGTTGCGGGTCGGGTCAAGAAGATGTACCAGTTGTTGTCCTTCTTATACAAGCGAGAGCCTTCGAGGGTCAGAGTAGATGGCGGTGACAGAACAACCTGTTCCTTGACTTCGGTCTTCATGTCCTTGGAGAGCTGTGCAATGTGAAGGTCGCCTCTTCCAAAGGCCACATAGGGAGTGTTGTCAGTATCAAAGTGCAGACCAGCATCGTAATAGCACTTGTTGATGGTTGCAATCTGAGACCAGGGGCCAGTTGGGCTCGAAGCACTGTAGACATAGGTCTTGCCGAACTCAATGCAGGCAACGAAGTAGAACTTTCCGTCGCTCTCACGGTATTGGAGAGAAGAAGCCCAGATGCCCTTAACGTAAGCTCTCTGTCCGTTCTCAAGGCTATACTTGGAGGACCAATCGAGAACAGGGACGGAATGGCCGATGTGCTCCCAGTTGACGAGATCGTATGATCGAAGAACTGGAGCACCGGGGGAGTAATGGAATGTCGAAGCGGTCATGAAGTAGGCATCTCCAGCGCGAGTGACTTCGACGTCAGAGAGATCTTCCCATATAACAGGGTTCGTGAACTTTTCTGCCAAGGCGGCAGCGGCCGAGAAGAGGAGGCCAAGAATAGCACGCATTTTGAAGTTGTGAAGAATTAAAGAGCGTAGTTGAACAGAACCCGTCTACAGCATTTCTCAATGAACTTATAAGAAAACGAGCGACATTCCAAATTGGAGTTTGAACATGAAACGATTGGTGCGCTTTAGCTGAGCAGGGATCAGCATCTAGACTACTAAGAGTTCCCACGGAAATATAATCGTCTCTAGAGCCACGAGTAGCAGCGCGCCAATGTTTATTGCAGGGTTGAACCCCGCATTATGCACGATGCACAAGTTCAGGCTGAAACAAACGAGGCTAAACGAATCAGCAGATGCTTCATCTAGATTCTACTCGCCACTATTAAGGGGAGCTGAAAGGCCATGACTCGGCGTTTTAGCCTAAGTTGGCGTGTTTTATATGGATCGCTTACGGAAGATCGGCACTTGCAACATTCGGCATTTAGTTGATATCATCATGTTCCCTTTTCTGACTGACGGAATGCCTCTTCCGTTGTCCCAGATGAAGCAAGGATACACCAGATGATTTTGGTTCATCACATGATTGACTGAAACATGGCGTGAAGTATCTTGTCGTATCCGTGCCAATCATCGAGTCTCCGGCGATGAGGTAGCTGTTTCCAGTAAATGATTCGCCTTGTTCCGATCATCCGGGTTCTTCTTCCATGAAGAGCTGCAGTCTGGCGATGCGCACAAATGGAAGCCTCATGCTTGGTGTTAAATATGGCTTCATGTCCGCATACGAGTTAGGCGCGCAAATTGATTGTGATTATCTTACGAAGACACCATAGCCTATTTGCGTAAATACGGCATTCGCTCGTTTATCACTCGTTTATCACTACTTGGCCCAACGCTAACAGGGTCCTTAAACAAATTTAAGTTGTTACCTTCCTTATATAGGAAAACTGAGATCTACAAGTCAGTATAGAATCGGGTATTTAAAGGTGACCCCAAACTGCTTATAACGCTCTCATTATAGAACTACTCTCCTCCAAGACTCTGGGTTGGCAAGGCAGTTGATTCTCATCCACAGTTGTTCTGAGCCTCTACTCAAGATGTGGTTGACTTCCCCATTGCTGTTCGTCAGCACCCTCCTGGGCCTCACTGGAGTCGCTTTAGCAGACAACCCCATCGTCCAAGATATCTACACCGCAGATCCAGCTCCAATGGTCTACAACGGTCGCGTCTACCTCTTTACAGGCCATGACAACGACGGTTCCACCGACTTCAACATGACAGACTGGCGTCTCTTCTCGTCAGCAGACATGGTCAACTGGCAGCATCATGGCGTACCCATGAGCTTGTCGACCTTCAGCTGGGCCAACAGCAGGGCGTGGGCTGGACAAGTCGTTGCTCGAAACGGAAAGTTTTACTTCTACGTTCCTGTCCGCAATGCCAAGACGGGAGGAATGGCTATCGGCGTGGGCGTTAGTACCAACATCCTTGGGCCCTACACCGATGCCCTCGGAAAGCCATTGGTTGAGAACAACGAGATCGACCCCACTGTATATATCGACACCGATGGTCAGGCTTACCTGTACTGGGGAAACCCTGGCCTGTACTACGTCAAGCTCAACCAAGACATGCTCTCCTACAGTGGCGGAATCAACCAGGTATCGCTCACAACCGCTGGATTCGGCAGCCGCCCGAACAACGCGCAACGTCCTACTACCTTCGAGGAAGGACCTTGGCTGTACAAGCGTGGCAATCTGTACTACATGATCTACGCCGCCAACTGCTGCTCCGAGGATATCCGCTACTCAACTGGACCCAGTGCCACTGGACCTTGGACTTATCGTGGCGTTGTGATGAACAAGGAGGGCCGAAGCTTCACCAACCATCCCGGCATCATAGACTTTGAGAACAACTCGTACTTCTTTTATCACAACGGTGCTCTCACCGGTGGTAGTGGTTATACCAGGTCCGTGGCTGTCGAGAGCTTCAAGTATGGTTCCGACGGTCTCATCCCTGAGATCAAGATGACTACTCAGGGCCCAGCTCAGGTCAAGTCCCTGAACCCATATGTCAAGCAAGAAGCCGAGACTATTGCCTGGTCAGAGGGTATCGAAACTGAGGTCTGTAGTGAAGGCGGTCTCAACGTTGCTTTCATCAACAATGGTGACTACATCAAGGTCAAGGGTGTCGATTTTGGCAGCACAGGTGCAAAGAGCTTCAGCGCCCGTGTCGCCTCTAACAGCAGCGGTGGCAAGATTGAGCTTAGACTTGGTAGCAAGACTGGCAAGTTGGTTGGTACCTGCACGGTAACAACTACTGGAAACTGGCAGACCTACAAGACTGTGGATTGCCCCGTTAGTGGTGCTACTGGCACCAATGACCTCTTCTTGGTTTTCACGGGAACTGGGTCTGACTATCTGTTCAACTTTAACTGGTGGCAATTCAGCTAGGGAATTTGAGATCTAGAGGGTATGAGAGTTTGCACTTCTTGTAAATAATTACTCTGGCGGCTGTAGTACATAACTCTGACTGATTGCGACGAGATACGCTTCCCTCAAACCTCGGCATCGCAATTTCCATTCCATATTTCTCATGCCATCTCGAAAAAGCAGTTCTATCATCTAACACAACTCAGGTCATGCGCCTTTGCATCAGCCCAGTTCATGAAGCATGTCCTGGAGATACAATTGCTGGAAGCTTAGGTGACATAAGGCTGATAGGCGGTACCATTTTGCTGGGCCTCTCGCAACAGTCGCTTGTTAGAACGGCTGAGCCAGATCTTCATGGCGACAGCGCAGGCGCTGGAGGTCAAGCCAAAGGCCATCATTCCAATGAAAGCACTGATATAGCGAGGCTCCTCCTTCGTCACGAACATGAACGGAGCAGTGAAGTTACCTATGAGAGCTTGTTAGTCATGGTTGAGGGATTGGAGTCAGAGTAAAATTACCGATTTGAGACAGAAGATTGCAAAGTGCAACGGAGGCCGCTCGCTTTTCCGGAGTCTTTGCAAGGGCACCTAAGAGACAGTCAGAACCATATTAAGTAGTGGGATGGTAAGGATAACATACCGCTTACATAACCCATGATGAGTGGGTTGGCGATGTACATGCCACCAACGTAGATGAAAGAAGCTCCATATCGGGCCTGGGGGTTGGTGGTGGCCAGGCAGACAATGAAACCGATACAAGCAACCGCAACGGGAATTGCATAATGTAGACCTCGCTCCTTGACCCTATCACGAGAATATTAGTGACTGTGGCGAACGATATCAGTTGAAGCTTACTTGTCAGAGTGCCAAGCGTTGACATATGAGCCGATGGCAGCAAAGATGTAAGGTGGCGCCGTGAGAACAAGAGCGATGACAGAGCTGTATCCCCAATCGGCAGCCAGACCCCGAACGATAGAAGGGTAGAAGTTGGAGAAGCCGTAGGCAGCAGAGATGGTAATGTTCATGAGGGTAAGGATGTAGAGCTTAGGATCGCGAACACTGAGCTTCAATCCTTCCCAAGCACCAGTCTTGGCCTCGGTTGTAGATGGGCGATCAGCAATGACACGAGCGGCAGCAACCTTTCGCATGTCTTCGGTCATGGTCCACATGGCGCTGCCCGTTGTCGAATCGGGATAATCGGGGATGAACCAGATGCAGATCATGGCAGAGCCAGCTCCAGCAGTGGCGAGGATGATGAAGAGCCACTGCCAACCCGCAAGACCGTGAGCCTTCTCAAGAGTAGCGTAGGTGGCGGCGGCGATGAGACCGGCTGAGCAGAAGGCGATTGTCTGAGCTGAGTAGAGGATGGCCATGCGGAAAGCGACTTCTTTTCTGGTGTACCTAGAATATTGTGTGAGCTGCTGGAAGCTGGTGGCACGGTGGGCATAGATGGGCTTACCAACAACCGAGTAGGTAGATGGCTCCGGGGAGGAGAGGCGCCTCAACAAGACCGAGAGCGAAGCGGACGCCCATGAGTCCAGAGTAGGACTTGACTCCGACAGTAGCGACACTGACACCGGACCAGACGATAGCCATAAGGCAGAGGTACAGACTAGGTCGGATCTTGGTGATCAACATGTTGCTGGGAAGTTGACCGAGGACTGCAAGAGTTAGTATTGCGCAAAAAAGCATGATGAGGGTATGAACATACCATAACCGAGAGAGAGAATAGAGACAGCGGAAGAAAAGTTGGCTCCCGTAAGGTTCAGATCAGCGTCGAAAGTGCTAAGTCTAGCGTGGCCAATTGACGCTCTGTCGAGGTAATTGAAGAAGTAAAGACACCAAACACAAGGCATGAGAGTCATATCAAGACGACGAACGATCTTCTTCTCCAGCTCACGCCAGTTCGGAATACCGAGAGCGTCAATCTGCTCCTCAGGGCTAGGGAGACGACCTTCATTCTTGAGATACCCTTCCTCTACCATACCGAGCTCCTTCTCAATGGCAGAAGCAGTATCGGCCTTTTCGTCAATGGGAGCCTTGACATCAGAACCCGGGATCTGAATGTCTTGGGGAGGCACATCACCGCCCGCCTTCTCACTCGGGGTCGTCATATCTTGACAAAGAACGGGGGATAAATAAAGAGATGACGACTATTGAAGGGACTGAGAAAGGGAAGGGCTTGTGAAGTCAACCAGGGCAAAAAGCTGAGTACACGAGAGAAAAGGCGAGGACAAAACGACGGTGGATGGCATTTTTTATAGATGAGCGAGACATGAGAAAAGAAAATATTGGCGATGGGAAAAACCCCGCATCTCTCCAACGTTGGCATGGCTGGGCAAGCTGGGGAAAAAGGTCGTGTGTCCCCAGATGGTTACATGTGTTGAGCCAAGAGTCCGGGGCAAAAAAGAAGAATTTCATTTCTTGGTTTCTGAAAACTGGAGAAGAAAAAGGGTTCTGGGGCAAAAACGGTCTCGCGTGTGCGAAAAGAACACACAGACATCAGACCCCAGATTAATGACCAGAAGATCGGCGGTGTCAGAATGATGATCGGATCATTTTTGATCAATGTCTCTCTTAAGGTTTGTTATTGAGTTCAATCACTGCTGTAAACTCTATGATGATGCAATGGCGGTTATTAAAGAGGCTGAAAATGAGGCTCTTTTTTATCAGCGCCGTATTGCCGGTAATTAAGTCAATAGGCCAGTCTCGATCACTTTAGTCTCTTTAAAAATGCCCATAACAAATCTCGCGTACTATTCTTATTCCACGCTTTCA
Organism: Fusarium sp. NRRL 52700; assembly: GCA_013396095.1. Classification (NCBI taxonomy): domain Eukaryota; kingdom Fungi; phylum Ascomycota; class Sordariomycetes; order Hypocreales; family Nectriaceae; genus Fusarium; species Fusarium sp. NRRL 52700. The sequence goes on from JAAQRM010000041.1 coordinate 502,328, forward strand.
TCAATTCGTGCAAAGCAAACAATAATTCTCTCGTATGTTTTTTTTCAAATGCGCTCTAGCTGGCCACACGCCAAGCTGACTAAATCGCAATACATTCATCATATTCCCCAATTACCCAGCAACTCTCAACGTAAGGAGGGGAATAGCTCCCGTCTTTCCCGTTCAGTCTGGGCATGCTACTCCAAAAACACAGTAAAGGCCCGAGTCTTCCCGTGCCAAGAGCGGAGAGTCGATTACTGCGACCTGTGCTATGATGACTACCCACTGTAGTGGATTATTCCCGCCTGGGCAGTACTCCACCATCATGTCAGGGCCAAGCATTGCAGGTGATTTGAGGTGGGAAAAGGTTATTCTTAAGCTTGTTCATGTCCTTGGCGTATGTACCCGCGGGATCAACATACTGGTATTACTCCAGATCCGACTGTTTGCCGTGCCCAGCCAATCCCGCGGGAGATTTGCACGCGATTACTTTGTATACCAAGGAATCTGGCATTTTTCGGAATCAATTCTGAGATCCTATTATATGTGCCAGCTTTTATATCCCCGAAGAATATCAGACTTCTTTTTTTATTCTTAATTTTGATGATAGCTGTTTGCTGCTCAGCTCCATTTTGACAGGACTCTGGTTGCGCAGCTCACGAAATCACAGCGCATGCCCGCCATAATTATAGGGCACTTTCAGTGGTTAAAAACGTACATTTTTCGCGTCATCAGCTGAATTACAATGACCCGGCACTTGTTTTCTTGGCTTCATCTCACCCTTGGCAAAGAAGTAATCCGACTCGGACATTCGCTCTCCGATGCCAACCCGAGCTACGTAGCTGACAAGGTAATGAGCGTGGTGGTGAAATGACGGTAACCGTAACTGTTTGATGCAGCAAAAGGTACGGGAATGAGCAAGGACGGCAATATGTAGAACCATTCCCAGCAGACTTCCAGTCTCAGCATCTGCTAGTCTTGTGCAAAATGTACAAAGTTGCATTATTGACCTCCGATTGTCATCCAACTGAGCTGTAGCGACACAGGAATACTCACGCGTCCTTCGCCCATGACTCCCACTCAAAAGAAGCAAGCATAAACGGCCCTACGCCATTCTGTCCATTCTCCAGCTTTGGTCTGCTAATGTAGTACTATTTCGGTTACTAAATGTTAATCGACGTTGGAAATGATGTACTCACCTCGAATGTGACGTTGGAACTTGTCAAACCACATTCAGCGACCGTGCTATTCAGCACCAGTGATCCATCGTCGCCTTCTGTGACAAAATTGTCAATCAAGCTTGTGAATGCATCCTTAGCAGTGTCGAGATATTTATCTGAGTCAAGATATCCCAAATCCACAGCCTTCAGTAGACCCCACGTAAACATAGAGGAGCCGCTACTCTCCATGTAGTTGCCTTCACGCCCGGGATAAGGCTCATTCATGACTTGCCACCAGCTGCCAAGATCTGCATCGCGTGACTCCTTGAGACCCTGCGCGACTGATCGAAGGTATCCGAGTAACTGGTCATACCCGGGATGTGACGTGGGGAAGTACTGTAGCACCTCAACGAGAGACATGAAGTACCAGCCAAGAGCACGTCCCCATACATTTGGCGCTCGGCCTGTCTCTGGGTCAGCCCATGATGCTGAGCCTTCGACCCATCCGTGCACGTGAAGCCCCGTTGTCTCGTTGTTGGTGTGTTCGTGTATGAGTTCGTATTGGAGAAGTATGTCATTCCAAGCTGTGTCATTGTCTGAGTCGTAGAGATGCGTCCATCTGGCATAGAATGAATCAGCCATATAGATGCCATCGAGCCACATTTGATTCGGAAAGAATTGCTGGTGCCTATGAGCTGTTGAGTAGTGTCACACGATAGAGGTTTGGCGTGTCGCGCTCACCAGAAGCCCCCGGAAGGAGTACGAGGATATGAGTCTAGCATGTGCCTGACGGTATTGGCAGCCGTCTTATACTTTGACTCTCCAGTTTGATTGTAGAGGTATAGATAATTGTGTCCCATTCGGTACTCATCAAGAATGTACCGCGATGTGTTGAGACCCTTGATGGACCCATCCTCTTGAACAACGGGGCCGTCGATCTGTCCAATGTACCAGTCCAGATACTTCTCATCGCCAGTAAGCTCGTAAGCCTTTTCGAATCCGAGGTAAAGCACAGCATCTTGATATCCAAGGTCGGGTTCAATGCCCTTCGCAATCATGGTGTCTGCCATCTCCGTCAGATAAGAAAGGCCATACTCGGCTCCGATAAGCATGATGAAGAGAGTTCGCACAATGGGCCACAACTTGTTACACATTGTGAATGTCTTTAATTTGTCCAATTACTTATTGCTCAGAACAGGTATGTATGTGGGCTCCCTAAACAACTATTGATCAACTAGGTCCACCATGACAGCCCGAATGCTCATATAACAACAAGTCTCTGTCACCGACAGGGCAGGTCACAATGGGCCAAACGTCATACTGTTGGTCATTCGTGAGGGTTCTGCGACTATGCACTTGTGATCAACTCTGGTTTCAGAAAGCCTTGTTTCTTCATGCTTTGTGAGGTCACCAATGAGGGGAAATGAAGCGCAACGGGTCGCAACGCGCCATCGCACCAATGAGATTATATTAGTTGGGCCGGGAATAAATCCTTATGCATAACAACATATGATATGCTTCCAGTATTAAGAGCATCCTAGGCCAATGGTTATGACTGTTAACAGAGTCTTACATTGAGGCAGTACTATGATGTAGTGGTTGTTCAGGGTTGTTGGCAAGAATGTTGGCAATAGTAATAAACCAAGCCGATGGTCTAAATAATATTACACGTACTGTAAGCTCTTGCAACAATCGAATTCTATGCACCAAGCTGCTCCTAACATATATCAGTCAGCCCATACGGTCATCGCGACCCTCCGACTTGAGCACAAAAAACAAGCACCCTCGATCCTGAAATTACTAGCCTAACATGCTAAACCCGCATTGACGATTGTAGCACTTGGTCTTTACTGCAACAGCCATGGAGATCAAAGTAGCCAGGAGAATACAGTCGGAAAGAGCATTGTTTTGCAAGCTGTGTGGCAGGTTATGAATCACAAGATCGTTCAGAGGAGACGTTGATTGGGACGCGTAGTGACCTACAGAAGAGGGCTGATTTGTGGTGGGATGAAGATCATTTACTAGGTTTGTCTCTTGGCGCGAAAAGCTCCGATGTTGTCTCAATGACGCTTCTGACACATCACTTATTCCCGAGCGTTTTCTTCAAAGGAGACATGGATATAGTCGTTAGATATATAACGGCAATAGGTTATAATCCATGAGAACAGTACATTACAAAACAAGGTGCATTAAAGGCACGGAGTATTTATCGACACGAGAACCTTTAAAACAATCATGTCGCAGAGGAACTGGCTTATACGAGTTCCTCTCGCGTCTCGACAGGGCGACCTGCATACGCGAGGGGAATGTCCCATTGATCAGACGTTACATAACCCCTCCCATCCCATTTTGGTAATTCGGAACCAGCGTTGGATCGACACTTCCAATTCCTCTATCGGTACTCATTACCACAATCGCCCATTGTCTCAAACATCTCGGCTCTGTTACTCCGGCCCAAGACCTCTTCGATCAGCCTCCGGTCACTATCATCCAACCTCCAGCCGAGAGTAGTAGCATTATCACTCGTATGCTCACTCACACCGATCCTTGCGCCAATAATGACAGCTCCCACGTAGGGAAAGTCTAGGACCCAGCGCGTAGCTATGTTGGAGATGTTGACTTTGTGCTTTGTCGCGATGGTGCGTAGGACGCTGAGCAGCTCTTGGAAGAGATTCCAGCCGCCCCAACTGCATATCATTCCGTAGTACTGAATCTATTGTTAGTACGCTGATGAAGGAGTATGGTTGTTTTGCTTACCTTTCTTTGGCTGGGAGTAATGTTAGTATCGTAGACATCTGGTTCGGGTTGGTTGAGCCATTTGTCTGCGATGAAACCACCGCACTGGGGAATGATTTGTCAGCGCTTGCATGGAAACTAGATCTGAAAGGCTCACCAGAGTGCCATATGTTAGCAGCTTGATGTCATGTCTGGAGCATGCTTCTGCCATCTTCACAGCGGGCCTCGAATCGATCAACGAGAACTGCATATAGTCAATAGCAGCTCAATTAGTAATCAGCGAGTGACCAACCTGGACCTGATTTGTGTATATCTTGACACCGCTTTCGACAACTCGCTCCAGATGTTCTGTGTCAAAGTTACATAACCCGATCCGAGCCACTCGCTTGTCTTCCGCCAAATATTGTAACGCGTCGATATACTGCGGATTATCCCACTGGTGCTCTGTTAGTAGCATGTCTTAGAACACACAATTATCATGACGTACAAGTTGCCAATGGAATTGAAGCAGATCGATCATCTCTTGCTGTAATCTACTGCACCTCTCGCTAACGTTGGCTTGTACTGCCTCCCGGGAAACAGTCATTGGATGAAACACGCAGTACTTTGTCGCAGTGAACATTTGGTCCTTGTGGGGATACATCGAACGGAAACGGCCCTGTAGCTGTGTTAGTCAACTGTGATGACCCTTGCAGTATTGTGTGCTTACATAGAGAACTTCAGCATCACCATAGTGATCTGCCATGTCGAATGCAGTAAATCCGTTTTGGACATGTGTCGAGAAACCATCGATTATCTTGGACATCTGCGCCGAGCCCCAGGCTGGACTCGACATCTGCCATAGGCCTGAGAAAATACGAGGTAGTGTTCTATCACCGAGCTGAAATGTTTCCTTGGCCAGCGGAGGCCGTGCAATGTCCAAAGATACCTTGTTCAATGTTGTTTCTGGGGATTCCGGTAGAGCAACCCCCAAGATATTTGCCGTTGTGAGCATCCCCCTTCCATAGGGAAAATCGATGCCTATGTCCTTGACCATCTCCTGGCACTGGGTAAGAGATCCCAACAGTCCTTGGATAATATTCTGTTCTCTTAAAGACAACGCTCGTGCCCCCGAGCTAACAGCAAGTTTCTTGGTCACAGCTGTCATTGCTTGAACCAAATCACCATCCAAAGAAGCGAGGAATGAGTCAACGCTTTGTCTCTCAGTTTCTGGTGAGTCGAGGGCAATCTGGATACCACGAACAACCAGTTTGTCAAGAATGGAAACACCATCAAACGCTTGCCCGGATCCAAGCAGACAACGAGCTATCCTCTGGGTCTTCTGCAGTCCATCTACATCGAGCGAGGTAATTTGGGACTTGGAAGACTTTGACTGAGCCTGTGCAAGATATTGTCGCGTTGCATCTTCAAAGCTTGAGGTGATATTAGGATGAGATGCGAGTAGTGAGCGGATGATAACTCGGAGTCCGTCAGGCGGCAGGTTCGCTATAACGCTGTCGGTCATCATATTGACGTGAGCGGTATTGCTGCTGCCATTGCGAGGAACCGCCATGGTGGTTGATAATGCAAAATGGCAAGGGCTTGAAGAACAATGAACTGGCCGAGTATCTCTGTAACTTTCGAGGTCAAAGATAACGAAATAACTAGTCTTGATAGAGGTTGATATGAGTAGTCGAGCATGAAGAAGTGGAAACAAGTCACCGGCGTTCAAGGCTATTGCCGGCGTTCAAGAGAGCGGCACCGGCGTTTTAGATACGGCTTAGAATGCCGAGATAGCCGGCGTGATAATCAATGGGCTGCTTATCATTTTCTGAACCAATCACCATCGCCTGTGTTATCGAGAGCATCCACTGCGCTAGTTACCCCGGATTTGACGAGAACCACGATTAATTGGACAGGCAGAGTCGGTGACGATTCTACAACCAGGGGGGGGCATTCAGAGCCAGATGCACAACGCTGAACCAAGCACGCATCAGCAATTCGCCAACATGTCAAGTCCGTCTCTACCGAGTGTCAATGCGTGTATACAATGTCGAAGAGTCAAGATGAAATGCCGTCCAATGGGACAAGATACGTCCAAATGTGAACGATGTACCCGAAAAGCCCTCGATTGTATCTTCAGGGAGCATCGTCGAGGTCGCAAGCCAGGTACAAAGTACGCGATCTAGCTTATTTGATCTATAAATCTCGCTAATATGGATTGCAGAATCTCGAAAGCGAAGAAAGCCCCTACCATCTCACCACAATCGATACCCAGTCTGGAGAGTCCAGTGGCAGCAGGAGCCCATATCTCAGAAACCGAAGATGATACAGATAACCTACAACCATCGGGGTTACTCAATCATCAGGCACTAGAGGGGAGATTCTCTCTTGGCAATATTCTCAACGCAGATCAAGAATCTGTCCCCAGTCAGAGAAGCCGCGATGAGTCACTCGAGGATCCCATTGACCTTGGACTAATCACTCCATCACTAGCAAAGTCTCTGTTTGATAGGTGACTGCATCATCTATTCACATAAGAATCTATGTACTGACGTCTAAGAAGCTTCATAACGGTTCTTAATCCATACATCAGCCAGCTTGATCCCCATCTCCATACGTTCCCCTACGTACGCTCAAAGTCTGCTTTTCTCCTTGGCTCCATGCTAGCTATGGCAGCAAAAGCCTTCAATCATGTTCTTTACACTAAGCTATACGATCACGCCCAGGATCTGTTTTCTAATGTTTTCCGGAGAGGTAGTAAATCCGTCGAAATCGTGCAAGCAATCCTCATTCTTACGTATTGGAAGGAACCACAAGATACAAGGGTATGGACCTCTGTTGGGTACGCAATTCGTATATGCATGGACTTGGGATGGCATAAGCTGGCTTATTGCCGTTCTGCATCATCCATGACAGACGCTGAAGCCCAAAGGCGAGAGCGACGGAGCATTGAGAGGACGTGGTATGTTCTCTTCGTTTATGATCGAAGGTATGGTCCCTCTATCCTGCTGAGATTCCGTGGCAGTTCAAGGCTGCAGTTACTGACTCTCATAAAGTATAAGCCTGCAGACTGGACGACCATGGATGATAGAATGCAGCGAGTTTATCGAATCGATAGAAGACTGGTGCAACGACAAGTTAGCAATTGAGAACGATCAACTTCTGGGGGCTTTTACTACATTGAGGCTCATCACCTCTTCCACATTTCCATTACTTGCCACCAAGTCACGACAGCGGTCCTTATCGCATAGTGAGAGTGCGCCGCTTGTGAGCCTATTGAATGGTCGTATCGAGAGGTGGGAGAAGAAGTGGACTGAAAGGGTCACAGCGCAGGCCGAACAATCCTGCCATGAGTTTCTCATCCGCTTTTACGGCACGCATCTCCGTCTTCAGTTGCATACCCTGCCACTGCATGCCATTCTCGCCTCTGGCAAATCGAATATCAACCATCATATCGACACAGTCTGGGTGACATATAGCAGTGCCCTGAGCATGCTGCAGTTGATATCGCGCTTTTCAGAACATGTCTGCTTCGCTCAAGATTCCATACATGTCATGACAGCTTATAGCGCTGCATTTCTCATCAAGGTTGGTCTACCTCTTCTGCTTGGTTGGAAGGTGCTGACACTTTTTACACTGTAGATCACTCTTGTATTTTCCGACTTTATATCTGGTCAGCTCGAATCGACCTGTATAGAGGCTATCCAGCAAGCCGCACAGGTCTTCTCCAAGCAATCCGGGTGCATCAGCTCCAGTTGCACCCTCCAAGCATCCTTTCTGGAAAGAGTCGCGATGAAGCTTGTAGAGAACCAAACGAGACACAAGGTATCTCATGAACGCGGGCCTACAGGACTTGTAGCGCCTGTACAACACACGATGGACCAACTTGACATAGACCGGGGGCCCAGTGCAGATTCAGAAGGTAGCTCATCCTCTCGACGTGTTCTCGACCTAGCAACTCTAGATATATCCTTTCTAGCTCAGGAAAACCTGGACTTCCCTTTCGAGTGTGATGATATGTGGGCAGAAATGTTTGGAATGAACCCTCAAGATGTTACATTCTTCCCATAAACAGATTAATAAATATTATACATCCAAGCGCCGCCCGTGCCATCATGCTTTCATAGCCCCGAATTCCCACTCAACGGAACAACAGTAGTCTCGGCATGGCTAAACTTCCGAATCCCTTCCTTGACTATCTTCAGTTGCGAGGGACAATTAGGATCAGGGCAAGCAATAAGTGCATCCGTAGTCATCCAGTCATTGGGAGATGTCACTCTTTGCTTAGCCGGTAAAAGCGGAAGGACAGATGCTACTACAGTCAGTACGCCCAAGTTCTAACATAGGACTCTATATCTTACCAAGGCTGTAGATGCTGATTCCTTGATCCGGTGGAAGGTAAAGCATTTCGCCCTTTAAAGTAAAGTAGTCACCCTCTTTCGCTCCACACATGATCTTTTTACCTGGTGGACAAACGACCTCGACTCGTAAGTCAAATAGCTCAAAGGAGTCATCATGGGTAGGGTTGGTATTGGTGGAAGGCATGGCTGATAAGAAAAGGAACTAAAGGAAATGTCCAAGATGACATTCGTTTGCATCGACACATCAAGACATTATAGCAGAGCTCTGGAATGGTCCAGGCCTTGAGGCGTCACGGTTTATTGTCGACCGGCGAATTTCCCCGCGTCTCTGCACCGGCGTTCTAAACATGCACCGGCGACTCAAGCCAAACCCCTGCATCCCCTCATGATAAACGAGCCATGCATTGCGATAAGCCACTGGAGTCGGTCTCCATCATAAATAATGGAGAAGATCGGCCGACTCAGATAACATGACTTGAGTCACTGCAGCTTGGAACAATTTTATTATTATCCTCTTCTGTCCATGGGAGAAGTTGGTGTTCTTTGGACTCATCTCCATACCAATTGCCTTTTTTGAACTCTACCATTTGAACTCCGCAGACAATGGACAAGGACGAAAAGATTGTCTGTAGCGACATGCCAGCAGACGTCGAGATGGGTAACGGGAACACGGAGGTCATTGCCTCCAGCGGCCTCAAGCGTGAACTAGGTTCCCGGCATATCAACATGATTGCCGTCGCTGGCATGATTGTAAGTTTTCTTGTGTCTTAACTCTAGCATAATTGACTCTGGTAGGGAACGGGACTTTTCCTCAGCTCTGGCCAAGTCATCGCGACAGCCGGTCCAGTCGGAGCTCTTCTCGCATACACACTCATGGGCTTCGTCACCGCAGGTGTCGCGTATACCACAGGCGAGATCACAGCGTTCATGCCGTCGACTGGTGGTTTCGTTCGTCATGCGACCAAATTTGTTGAGCCTGCACTCGGTGCTGCAACAGGCTGGAACTTCTGTAAGCTACACACTACTTCCGGATGGCTTATCCAATATTCTGACTGCAGAAGGGTATACAATGGCAATCAACATGCCCGCCGAGATCAGCGCCGCAGCCACGCTCGTCCAGTTCTGGAACACATCCATCAACCCTGGCGTCTGGATCACCATCTTCCTGCTCTTCATCATCGTCGCCAATCTTTGCGGAGCCAAACTCTACGGAGAGTCCGAAGTCGTGTTTGCATCCCTTAAGATCATGCTTATCATCGGTCTGATCATTGGTGGATTGGTCATTGACCTCGGAGGAGCACCGAACCACGAACGGCTGGGCTTTCGGTACTGGATCCATCCAGGAGCGTTCAATACCTATATCAAAGAAGGGTCGGCTGGGCGGTTCCTCGCGTTCTGGAAGGCAATGCTGCCAGCTGCTTTCAGCTACGGTAATATTCAAGTCGTGGCCATCTCAGGCTCCGAAACACGCAACCCACGAAAGCTGATTCCAGCTGCGACGAAGAAGACGTTTTACAGAATATTCTTCTTTTACTTCTGCAGTATCTTTATCGTTGGTCTTATTGTGTAGGTACTTCATATGGGCTTGTAGAACTATATGGAACTAACGATGGCCCGTCAGACCATACAACGACCCAGCTCTCGGCGTTTCTACTGGAACCGCCTCACAGTCCCCTTTCGTCATCGCCTTCCAACGATCAGGCGTATCAGTTGTCCCCTCGATAATCAACGCTGTGGTGTGTACCTCAGCCATAAGCAGCGGATCTGCTTGCATCTTTATCGCCTCTCGAACTCTCTTCGGCCTCAGCTGCGACGGCCACGCTCCTCAGTTCTTCCAGCGATGCAACAGATTCGGCACTCCTCACTATGCAGTCGGCATGAGCTGCCTTCTATCTCCACTTGTTTATCTCACAGTTGTCAACAATACTTCTGTGGTTTTCTCATGGTTTGTCAACATCACGACTGTTGCAGGCCTCATAGGTTGGGTGGTCATCCAGGTGACCTATCTCCGTTTCTTTTCTGGTCTTAAGAAACAGGGTTATAGTAGAGATGGTATGTAGATCAGGACATCCCCTCACCAGTTTCTCTAACGCTTTCAGATCTTCCATACAAGAGTCCTTTCCAGCCATACGTGGCCTGGGCAACATTGGTTATGGTGTTCTTAGTTATCCTGTTTTGTGGCAAGTCATAGCTCTCCTGTCATCCCTCCTCCAAACATCAATGCTTTTGCTAACTGAGTCTTAGGCTTTGACGTCTTTGTGAAGGGCCACTTTACTGCTCAGGGATTCATCACATGTTACATCAACATCGCCATCTTTGCTGGTATGTTTGAGTTATCCATTACTGTAGTCACCAAATTGGCTAACAACATGCCTCTAGTACTTTATGCAATCTTCAAGATCCGGCTGAGGTCTAAGGTTATTCCAACTTCAGAGATTGAGCTCAGTGACGAGTTCCGAGCGATTCGGGAGGAAAAGCAGCAGCAGGAAGCTGGAGAACAGCACAAATAAATTGCCATTGCATTTTTAATACATAGCTGTTTCCAACAAATACGATTTATCAATACATATATCCAAATCGATACCTACTAGTTCCTAGTCTCTACCTAGGCCAGACTAGTTCATGCACCCTTCTCTCCAAAGTCCTTGGGTACTTCAGGACCCCAAACCGAGAAAGGTCCAACAACATCTCTATTAGTTTGCGTTGCCCGATTGACAACATCACCGTCAGCATAATGCTCAATCTTGAAGCCACTAGGATCAGCCCAATAGTCAAAGATCTGACTGCCCAAAACATGTCGCCCGACGCCCCATACGCTCTTCCAGCCTTTGCTAGCCAGATACTCATGCCCAAGGAGCTGAGTATCAAAATCTGCGACTTCAAATGAGGTATGATGGCAAAATATCTTCTTCACATGAGGTTCAGCCCGCTGCATGAAGAAACAGTGATGGTCGGAATACTCATCACCAAGGTCCAGGTGCATAAAGGTGAGCACATCAATGTTGGAAAAGTCCCAGTGGTAGAGTATGTCTGAAGGGACAAAGTTGAAGTTGCCTGTATACCATGCTAGTTCTCTGTCGAAATCTGGGACGACGTAGCCAAAATGGCCGAGCTTGTGGACGAGAGCTGGGCCAGGATGATATCGTTGGTATTTTCCTACGGAGGTCAGTATAACAGAACCAATACGTAAGTGAATATTGGGCATACCTCGCCTTGGCTTTGCGAAGGGTTTGTTGTATGGCCCCTGCTGCTCATGTGTCGCAGTAGGCTCTTCCGAGGGGATCTTTCTCTCTTCTTGACCATACACAACATGAAAGAAGGTATTATCCTGTCGACTAAACTTGATCATCTTGCCCCCACCTGGCGCATGCTCAAGAGAAACTCGCTCAGCCCCCTCAAGAGCAGCTGCCTTCTCAAACTCCTCCTCGGAGGCAGCCACAAAAGCTGGCCCGAGGAATCTCTGCTTTCCATCTTTACTCTTAGTCGCGACATAAATGAAAGGGTCTATGCCATAACCGCGATAGTAAATGGAATCTCCGATCTGAGCTTCTTTGACAAAGCCAAAGTCATTGGCAAACTTGTCGAATTTCTCCAGGTCAGGGTGTTCGAAGTAGACGTGGGCGATGCGGGACAGTTGGACCTTGGAGGGGTCGTTGGTGATGGTGGGGATTCGCATGTCGGGCATGATGGCTTCTCGTAAGCACCTGGGCAGTTTGGTGAGAACAGTCAATGCGATTTTCAACGCCAGAGACATATTAAATTGCTGAGGGACTCTGTGTACTACTATTCAGAAATCTTGGGTATTTATTCTTCGAGCACATGTAATTTGTAGATCCGCGGGCTGCTGGTCTCTGTAGCCTCCGAACCTGGGGTAGACGCTCCCCGCGGCCCACTCACATGGTTGTTCACTTCGGAGGAACTCAAGTTAGCGTCGGAGGATCTATCATCAACCAACGAGGACGAGCCGGGCTATCTACCGGACACCACGGACAAGCAGTTGATCGGAGATATGAATGTCGACGTGATTCCGTGCCTCGTGATTGACACAAAGATGTAGCCTCGGTACTCGAGTGCCCCGTCATGAAAGTCCGGGGGAGGCTCTTGATTGCGGGGTGACTTCAATTCATGAGTCGCAGTCTTCAGTAGCATATAAGATAGCAAACAATTCAATTGAGTTTTCTCATATACCCGTGGGAAGTTCACCATGACTGCTTCATACGCACCCCCGTTCGCACTCGTCACCGGCTGCAACAGCGGTATTGGCGAGCAACTTGCCATCGCCCTCGCCAAGAGCAACTTTACAGTATTCGCCACAGCCAGACGTGTTGAGTCTTTGGACAACCTGACAAGGCAACATTCAAACATCATTGCGATACCTCTAGAGCTTGGTGAGTCCAAGAGTATCGAAAGTCTGAGAGACTCGGTCACCAAATACACCGAGGGACGCCTGGATATACTCATCAACAATGCGGGGATGCATTATGCAGCGCCAGCTACGGATATTGACGTCAGTCAAGTCACGAAGCTATTTGCAGTCAACGTCGTAGCTGTCATGCACATGTGCCAGCTCTTCATCCCACTTCTGCGGAAGGCCCCTCGGCCACGCATTGTTCAAATTGGGAGTGTCACTCGCGATGTTCCTGTTGTTTGCCAGTCTGTCTATAATGCTTCCAAGGCTGCTCTCAGCCAGTATACAAAGACTCTTCGAGTGGTAAGTTTGCAGACATCCATTCACAGCTGGAGACATTCCGTTGTAGTGCAATTCTTACCATCCAGCTTAGGAATTGAGGCCCTTTTCTATTGAGGTCATAGAGGTCGTTACTGGATATGTTCGTAGTAACATCCTTCGAGACGGTGTCCTTATCTCTGAAGACTCAGTATACCGACCTATTAAAAGTACCGTTGAGGCTGTTAAGAATGGAGGAAACAGGAATGGCATGCCTGCAGAAGAATATGCCCGTGCCGTTGTTCGTCAAATTCTTGGCAAGAAATACAAGCGGGAGATATGGGAAGGTCATCGGGCTCGAATATTGCGCTTCATGGTGACATTCTTCCCTGTATGGCTATTAGTATGTGTGTTCTTCCTATATCATGACTGACTACTAACGGGGTTGCTAGGAATTTACCCTTTTCATGTCCTTCAAATTACATCTTGTATCGGACCTCAAGGTAAAAGATCGGGAGGGTGCTGGATTTAAGTAAATGCCTACAGCTAATATGGCTACGGGTCGCTGAGAGAGAATGGGTAAGGTATAATTGCTTGAAGAAGGTCAGATAATTTGTGTAGCGCCGTGAATACTACATTGGCTACTACTATGTACTCTAAACATGATCAATTTGCCATATCTTAACCCTGTGTATTCAACAAGATAGCCCAGGTCTAGTTCCGCCCCCCACTTATATTCACGATTGAACTGTGGCGTTCTTAGCGTTAGTCAGCTCATTAAAAGGCCAAGCACAAGACAATATTCGACCGTGAATAATCTTTACCTTTAATCATTGTCTTCAAGCTCCCTGAACCCGAGATTATCGCCCCAAACTCTCCATTGAGTCTTTGGATACGTCATCGTATTGTCCCATTCCATTATTGTTACATTTGATCTCCTTCTCCGGCATCACGTTCTTCCTTTAGACCCATCTTGCGTAGCACTCGACCGACCATTCACAACGACACAATGACTACAGCCCAGGCAGTACTGCAACAGAAGCTCACCATCACACCCAAAACAGCTTCTCTTCTCATACAAGCCGGCTACAGCGACTACCGCCAACTAAAACATGCCACGCCGAACGCTATAGTCGAGCAGTTCACATCCAAATTCGGTATCCCAAAGACATCCGCCTCCGCTTATCGGCGTGCATGTCGCAGGCTGGTCTTTCTCGGAACTCAAGACGATCCCGAGGAGCAGGAGAAAGTCTGCGCTGATTGGACCAACAAAGCCCTAGCCGCTCGTGGAATTTGGAGGGCTGACTTTGATGATCTGACGGGCGAGCAAATTGCAGAGCTGCTTATGGGTACGGCAAAATAATATGTTTCGGGGGGGTATGTGGGCTGAGTCACTTTGGAATGTGATAGCGTGCTACTTGGACTGCCACCACAGTGAGTCGATAGAATTACGTTTTCTAGATATCCATCTCACGTATCTTCGTCACCCTAGTTCAGCCCTCGTTGTGCGCCTCTTTGGGCCTTGTCAGTGTCATAGTGATGTCAGGCCTAGCCCTACAGGAGTGGCGTGTGGAATACTGCAGCTCAGGCTGTCTTGTCTTCTGCAAAGGATCAGGGAAAGTAGCAAAAGATGTAGTGTTCGGAGTCAAGGTACATATATACCTAGAGGTTTCTCAGGTTAAGAACTTAAGATGTACTATCCTGTACCTGCCAAGCTAAAGCCTTCTCTGATCGTCTAGGCAAGAATCGAATGGTCTGCTTAATATTTCCGTCTTGCACCTTGACTTGATATATCTCGTTCACATTCTCGACGCAATTAGAAGGCATTGATGCTTCCAAGAGATGCATGCCGTCTCTCAGTCCAGCACTTTGCGCGTTGGAGCCAGGAACAACACCCGTAATAACCCGTGTGCTCCGGCTGCTTTTATCAAAACCAAACTCAAGAATTGGGATCTCAATGGGGATGAAGCATGTCAATGATTCATTGAAAGAGAACCCGGTAAAATCCATAAGCTGCTTACCATCGAGCATATTCCTGAAGTGATCGTCCAAAGAGAAGCCGGGGTGATCCAATTCGTTGCGGATTTGGTTGAGCCAGTCTCTAGCCCGTACAGTTTCGCCGACTCTCCATCGACGGGAAAGGTCTGCAACGATCTGATCCAAACGTCCGTTGTATAAGAAGTCAGATTGACCATCTTGCTTTCGCATACAGAAGTCAATGAAGAGTAGATAAATGCAACCTCTCTTATACGGGATCCATTCAGCATACCAATCAGAAAACATCTCTTGACCTGCTTCGCGAATATCCATGCTGATTCGCGGAGACGAGAAGTATCCCTGGAGATGACGATTTATGCTCTCAATCAGAAAGGGCTTGCCTCTAAATCCAAAACGGTATGGTAGGTAGGCTGAGTAAAGCTCGGCGATTCCTAGACTACCATTAGCTTGAATATAAATAAACCGTTGAAAGATACTACCTTCTTCGAACCAAGCATTGTCATAGCCGTCTTCTTCAGCACTCAGGCTAGAAAAGCTGTGAACCATTTCATGTGTAAAAAGAAGCAAAAGCGAATCATCAGTTTCGTCAGCTACTGGCTCATCATATTCTAGCACGTAGCTGCCTATAAATCCAGTGCCTCCAAATCCGACTTTTGTCTTGCGGATAAAAACACGATAGGACTCCCCTGAAACCCCAAAGTGTTCTGCCATCTTTGGGTAAAGACTTGTATTGTAGGCCTTTAGCCGGTCGAGGTTAGAAGTTAGGTTGCCAAACCAGTAGCAAGCAGCGAGAATGTCGCCTTTTTGAGCGGCTGAGTCTGGATAGGAGCAGACAGGACCTGTCATGTAGACTGTTCTCCACACCGTATCAGCACGACCAATCACGACAACAGGCTCAGGGCCTTCTCCAAGGCTCCAAACACATCTTGTTGACGGTGGTACCTCATCTGGTAAGATCCATTCGACAGTGTTTTTGTGAACACGCTCAGATATGAGCAGGGGTAGAAACCAACGGCCAACGCCCTGTATGCCGCCTTGATCCCTTCGAAGATCCACACGGGCCCCCAATGGAGTCTTCTCCGAGACTGAACGGGGAAAGGCATCAAATCTCAAAGAGACATGACCTTTGGTTTGTCGAGTTGGGCACCAATACTGCTGCGTGTTACGGTTTAGACTTGGGATGTCGCGGAAGGTGAGCGGCAGAGGTCCGTCATCATCTGAAGCGTGAATGTCGCTCTCGCAGTACGGATGTCCAGGGACGTTGTCCATAAAGGTGTCAAACAAAAACATAGGCTGGCCATCTTGAATTGAGGGATTCTCTATCACGAGATGTATGGAGAGTGCGCTGACGCCATCTTTGTCGAAATGAGGAGCCAAGCGAAGATAGATCGAGGGATTCTTAGAGCGTGCCATGTTGTCAAGATTTGAATGAGCATATATACGAGCTTATGGAGCTGGTCAGCTAGGTACTTATACTGCAAGACAATCCTCCATATTAATGGCCGTAGATCCTAGCAGTTGCAAAGGCCCAGTGATGATTACGCTAGATTCGTCACCAAACTAATAGACTATACCCAAAGCGGTGCTCGAGAACGAGCAAAGAGACTAAGAAACCCTGCACCCCGTAAACTTTGCACTAAGATACTGTGATAAGCAGTCGGGGCCACGTCTCCACTCCCTATTATCTGACTTGTTCTTCTCAAGAACCATCGAGGCAGATGCTCACCTAGCCGGGTAACTCATCTGACCAGAGTGTAAAATCCCTTTACCATCAGTGCCCATGTACCGGCCAGCACCCCCTCGACCAAAGAAGACTAGAATATGCCGTTCTCGCGATGGCTGCTACACTTGCCGCCGTAAGCACCGCAAGGTACGTAACACTGCACTCTCGCTCCGAACTTGTCTCCTCAGCACTATCCCAGACCCCCACGGGACCGTCGTGGAAGCGAACTGATGGATCTTTCTCCGTCATAGTGCGATCTTACCAAGCCCTCGTGCTCCAACTGCATACGTAACGGCTTGGATTGCGATGGTTATACTCTGCGGCTCACATGGCTGCCTGCCTCAGTAGGCACTGGGGATAATCCACAACGGCCAAAACGCACAGCTTGGCTGGAAAATAACATATTACCCGCCTATACAGCTCATAATGCTGCTGTATCCATTTCGTACCTAAGCGAGCCGGATCGTTGGCTGGGAGCTTTGATCGATGATGGCACGAATATAGATGATGCTCACTTACAGCGGCTTCTAACACACGCTGCTGATCATCAAGAGTCATCAAGGGGCCTTCTCCTAGTCGAGCACGAAGCATATTTACTAAGCCATTTCAATCGCTATGTACGTGGGCAGTTGATACACCTCATGGGCGATTGGCTGACGGACCTGTTATATCACCCCTATCTCGAACCTGCATTGATGGCCATCTCAGCTTCCAATCTGTTCCAGGAGAATATCTTCCGCCGTGATCCTATGTCGTCCTCGTGTCGCATCAAGGAGAGGCAGACCAATAAACTGACAAAGTCATGCTTTCGTCTCGCCATCAAATACTACAATGATGCCATCCGAACGATTACCGACACAACCTCCAATGGCAACAAATCCCCCCAGCTGAACCTTGCAGTTACTCTTTTACTAGTGCTCTTCGAATGGGAGTCCGGGAGCGTACATGGCAGCTTCGTCCATATGGATGGAGCCGATGCCATTGTCATTTCTTCTTTTGAAGAGCTGTGCCAAACATCGACAGGGCGTCTTCTTCTTGAGAGTTGGGCCAACATGCGAGCACGTAAAAACAGACAGAAACTAGCATTTAGACCACTAGAGGTTGAACTTAGTAGAGCTTCCGATACCCGAGACAGAGTGTTGATGTCTCATGCTCTGCAATTTTCTTCGGGTATCGCATCTGCCCTTACAAATGCGATTTCGATGAGGGATCGGCTTGTCTTACAAATGTGCGCGGTATCTGATGGGATAGATGAGAGACTTGTACTCAGTCACTTCCGGCAATGGTACTCGCATGTCTTTGACTTCAACTACACAGAGGAGCTCTCTCCTGAGGCTGGTTGTGTTCTCACTACCAAGGAGCTGATGAATGGTCTTGATGCCACTAGGCAGGTACTCCATGGATGGCGTAAAGGTCTTGACAAATCACAGCTCCCAGTTCCACAGGCATCTCTCCCTTCCGCCCTCGATGAGATCTTTAAGGACCGGTTGGTCTTGTTCGGAGATGTGGCGCCGCTACAGTTTCGGACTCCTGTAGCTGCGTTCACCTATTTACGTTATACCGTCAGCTTAGTTATTACATCGCCGCAAGTCCTGAGTATGTACGTTCTTGCCACGCGACCCAGACCGCCCAGAACACATATTCCCGCCGTTGTCGCTCACCTGCTTTCGGTGATTGAAGGACTTGAACCAGCGCAGCTCATCCGCTATGACGTGTATGACAGTGGACCTCTCTGGATTCTGGTGACTTTGGCGCTGTGCGTGCCAGAGTCTCACATTGTGTCGTGGATCCTTGAGACTATCCTGCCAAGATATGAGAGGTATTCGCATAGTGGCTCGAACCTTATAAATTGCATAGATGCGAGAGAGATACTGTCGTGTATACAGTCGCAGTTGCAGAAGGGCATCTTACCTCTGATATGCTCTTCAAGTTCCTTAATCACTGAAGACCTCATTGCCAGCCCGGTAGCACGATTTGGGCAGAAGTTTGCCATTATAGGCCGGAACACTTCTGGGTCTTTTAGTCGCATGGTTGCTTCCGCTTGTTACTAGCCCCTACCGACAATCATAGCCTATTGCGGTAATTCTCTTACCAATCCTGTTCTAGAGAGTATATTTATTACGGCACACACTCCCAGATTTTGAACGCAAGCGCTTGTTCCAAAATCTTGAGGTTGCTTCTAAGACACTATTTGACAGCATCTGTGCCCTATGAGATGCGAAACTAAAGGACCGAAGACAACGAGGGCACTGCCAAAACACAAGGGAATTGCGTACACGAGCTAGAAAACATGACATAGGCTCTGATCAAAAAGCGGATGGAGAAGATAAATGGGATACTGTTTAAAGATTTTATTCCCGGACGGCAACATCACCTACTCTGTTCTATCGTATGTGACTAGAAAGTTTAATAGCATCCTAAATGGCGGGGCACGAGTAAGTTTTAAGAACATTTTATGCAGATCTTGGTCTGCAGCATCCTGTGTATCGGAGGTTTTTCATAGAAGCAACCCAGTATTTCTAAAGTCTTGTTAGCTATGCTCTCTCGTGACTCAGAAGCCAACATGGTCTCAGTTAAAATCAAGGATGTTTCACTTACTGTCTCTGCACCCGCTCCAACAGACCGGACCTTTGAAGCCAACCATCCTCCACCTGGGGCAGACTCCACATCGAATCTTGCCTCATCATCGCTGATATCCTCGTTGAACATGATGATGCTCGGCAACTCCGGATACTTCACAGCTGGTCTCCCTAGTCCGATCAGATCGCAGGAGTTGCTATCAAGAGCAGCAGCGATGCCATTTCGACTCCTGAACCCGCCCGTCACAAGCAGTGTAAGATCAGGGAACCTGCGACGAATCTCTTCACTCGTGCGGAGGAAGAAACCCTCACGAATACTTGAACGAGACCTAGGAGAACTTGGCTGTAGGGACGAATTGGTGCTCATCATCTGAGGGTCTTCAAACGATCCACCACTGAGGTTGATGTAGTCGATTTCCTCCTTCTGAATCAACTCAATTTGTCGTAGCATTTGAGTCATACCCTCTTCGTCCTTGAAGTCTGCGGAATTGATCTTCACGCCGACACAGAATGTCTTAGGGACCTCCTTTCGGATGGTTCGGATAATGCGAAGAACTATCTCGACGCGCTTGTCTGGTGAACCTCCGAATTCATCATCGCGCTGGTTACTGTTTGGCGACATGAACTGAGACAACAAAAATCCATCTATGATCCAGATTAGTATATCTCCAGTTTCCTCTTATGTGTCAAGCGACTCACGAGCTGTATGAACCTCAACACCTTGAAAGCCAGCCTGGTAAGCCAGTTGCGCAGCTTGGGCGAACTGCGCGATAACAACATCGATATCATGCCGCGTCATGGCCCTCGGGGTTCCAAACACCAGCATGCGGATCAGCTTAGCAACGGTGTTGTCGCCGAGGTTGATGGGAATGGCACTGGGTGCAATAGTCTTGGACAAGATGCTTCTCTTTCCTGCTCCAATTGGAGACTGCCGGTCTGGATGGTTCCTAGATTATCGCTCCAATTAGCCACTGCTTCTTGACAGCCTGACTCCTTGTGCCTGATGCTTGGCTTACAATTGAGCAATCATTTGACAGTTCTGATTCTTGGTCGAAGCTGTCCACTCTGACCAACTCTTCAGCAATTCCGCTGTGGTTCCGGTGACTGCGACGTCTTGATTGCTACCCAGGTACTTATCTGAAACCATGATGTTACCTATGCATTGTCAGAGCAAAGGTACGCCAACAAGGAAAAAGCCCTTTTTCGTGCTTCACTTGTGATAAGAGCTGCCCATCCACCTTCAGCCCATCGCTTATACAATGTTCTGTGATTGCTAGATGGTAGTAAGTTCTCTGCCATCTTTTCAGACATCCCTGTCTTGATAAGCCTGTTTTTGAGGATGAGTCCACAGCGCAATTGGAGCGGAGAATTAGCTGCTGAGTTCATTGCCGATATCATTCGTTAAGACTTAGTTTTTTGTAGAATCTTGGTTAGACTTGGGCTCCAGCAAGTACTTCAATTAATTCTCATTAGTAGCAGTTATCTATTTACTGGTAACTTATCTGTTTATCGCTTTAATTAATTATCACGAGATTTTTAATTTGGCCGCGGAGGAACTCTAGGGTGAATTGCACTCGAATCCTCCGAGGCTAAAATCACACGAGTCATGGTCAGACCCCGCCAACACTTTCTCGTGTTAGTGCTACTCAGGGTTTCGGCCGGGAACAAAACTCAACCAGGGTCATTCCCATTCCATAACCCTTCGGCCGCCCTCACGTGCACGTCTTTTCAAAAAATAGACATAATATTTAGCTTAGATATAGCCAAACAGTTTTAAATCTTGACCAAATCCGTTCCGCCCTCTTCTTGGCAGTGTGCTCAGCCCTCTCGCCTGAAACACCACCTGCGACGTCTCTCCCCCAAAACACGTTCCCTCACAAACTATTGGCTCTTTGACGAAAAGGCCTCCATAGATCTCGGAACTTGACGACGCAGAGATACGATTGGCTCCTCAGAAGATAGACGAAGTCTTGGAAGCGGTCACAAACGTGCCGCGTTCGCCGACCTGTTTCCCGATCGTGGTCCGTGTACGTACGTCAGAAGCAGTTTCTGTGTTTTAAGTGCAAGCGTTTTATGGTTAATGAGCAAATCGCAGACTAGCAATGGCTGTTTGAAGTTTTGTTTGACTGACAGAGTGGCTGTGTTCTTCGGGAGACGAGGATTCCGGGTCTTGGCTGAGCGGGAAGGGTCAAAGCGTAGGTGAAGAAGCCGTGCGGTGGTGCGTGATATGTTTGTCTGGTGATGTTTGACACATTTTGAGGTTGCTATCGTGAAGCTGGTGAATGTCTCGAGAGTGTCTTGTGTTTTACTTGGCTGCTTTCTTGATGGTGACATCTGTGTTTGTTAAGAAGGCCGTAAGAGGAAATAGATTCGTTGACCTTTCTATATAAGTTTGATCATCTTCCTCTCATTGCTAACATCATCAGCATCAACAATCAGCATCAGCATCATCTTCTTCCCTTTTAATCACTTCTCTCCTGCCGGTCAGGTCTCTATTTCCAGTCTCTCTGGCTAGTTCACTATCTTCTCTTTGCCTACTTTTCTCCTCAACTACATCACAATAATCATACTTTCACAATGGCTCCCATCAAGAACCTCCTCATGGCCCTTTTCGTCGCTGCCGATCTCGCAGCAGTCTCAGCTCACAGCGTCATCACCAATGCCGTTGGTGATGCCGGTGGCTCTGGCATGGCCCTTGGTGTTGATACTTCAACTCCTCGAGACGGAACTCGAAGACGCCCTTTCCAGCAAGATGCAACCCGCTTCCGAGGTGCCTCCGCTGAGACTGTCGGCGAAACCTTGTCTGCCGGTGATAACAACATCGAGCAGGGAACAGCGGATATCATGGAGGAGACAGGTAAGCTATGCTCACTGACGCTGATAATGAATATCCAAACTGACACTTGGACTAGGAACCGAGCTCCCTCAGGTCAACCCCGGCGGTAGCCTTGAGATGACGGTTCATCAGGTCAACTCAGATGGTGCTGGTCCATACACCTGCATGATCAATTCCGACGGCACCGGTACATCTTGGGAGAATATTCAGGTCACAACTAATGTCGCTGGTAATGACCGGGGTCGCAACCGGGATGGCGAGATGGGTGACTTTCCTCTTGTTGCTTCTATTCCTGCCAGTCAAAACTGTACTGGAACAGTCGCGGGCGAGGACAACGTCTGTCTTGTACGCTGTCAAAACCCCGCTCGTGCCGGTCCATTCGGTGGCGTGGTGCCAGTCCAGCTGGCTCAAGGCAATGCTAGCAATGCTGGCAATGCTGGAAATGCTACTGAGACTGGCAACACTGGAAATGCGGGCAATGCTGCTTCTGGCAACGCAAATGACAACACCAACGACACCACTAACGACACTACCAATGACACCACTGATGGTACTGCCGCTGGTGGTGCCAGCGGCAACGCAAACAACAACAACAATGGCAACGCCAATGACAATGGTAATGGCAATGATGATGATGAAGAGGATGAGACCGATGCCAGCACTCGCAACAAGCGCCGTGCCACCCGCTTTTCGGCTTAGATGATAACCTGATAATGATTGGCAATGCAACCTTGGAGACTGGAAACTGGAGACTGGATCACCGATACATGAGATTGAGCTGGATGTAGGAGGAAGGATATCTACATAGTATATTACGAAGGGCGATAGTATAATAGGATTTTGCTGATGAACTCTCATTCCTCTGGCCTTGCTGGTCTTTGACAGACTGGCACTTACAAAATCAGATTCCTTGGAAAGCTGACTATTGCTGACGCAAGCCGATAGTCGCTTTCGGCTAGCCAATAGAGATTTCTTATTTGCAGTTGTGGCTTGTAGCTGAAAGCTGAAATCAGCATCAAGAACTTAACAGCCAATAGACACTGCGACAGCTTTGCACTAGCTAAAACCCAGTAGTGGACTTTGTGAAAATATGCAGTATATATTTCAATGGTTGCTCATTACTTTGTATATTTTGCCTACGTACTCAAGAGTCTTCAAAGAATCAATCTCAAATCATCTTCCAGTCATGTCGTCATGTCTTCAACAAGTGCAACTGGACCCGCTTGGGAGCAGAAACTCCGTAATCATATGGTGCTCTCTGTTCCAAGGCTCAACATGGTATCAACGCACTCTCCAGACGCCTTAAAGACCGCTAGATTCGCGGCAACAACGAACAATGATTATTCATTGGACGATAGTGCCAAGAGTCAGCTTATCAGCATCAACGTAGCCTGTGTCAATCAAATCGAAACTGCTGCCGGGACATGCATCGACACCATTCGAGATCTGAAGGGTACACAGCCCAACAGAGACAACTGGGGTAATGCCATCAAGAGTGCTTACTTGACCGCCAAACACAGCTTTTCCAGCCAAATCGACAAAGCTATGGATGAGGCCATTAAGGTCATCGATGCCTTCCCTCCTGCTCAGCAAGATGGAGCCGCCGATTTCATGTGCAACAGTATGGACATTGTCGCCGACGCTGTGGATCAGGCATTACCTGAACTTGGGAGTATTGGCGGGCGCTACCTGGAGGACCTTCTGGCGGGGAAGTGGAACAAGCTTACAGGAGTGGAAAATGAAGTCAAGGCCACGTGTGTCGCCGCTGTAAATGCCCTGAATTCCATGCTCTAGTTTTGGCTTCGACCTCTGCTATGCAAGACGATGATATCACGGCTTGGACTGCACTGTAGAGCCATGATATCGGGAAGTCGTTGGTGCTTTTGCCGGTAATGCCGAAGTGTACCTTAGAGATACTTGACACTGTGAACCCGGCTATTATGGGGGACACCATCGCGGAACACGAGGAACTCAGTGTGGCACTTGCAATAGATAAATGGTAGTTGGTAGAGGCTTGTTGAATTATCCGTAGCCTACAATGAGGTCGGTAGGCAGAGAAGCTGAAGGAAGGAGGTTAAGGATAATACACTGAGCTACTGTCTATTTAGTCTATTACAGACATTGGGTTAATGTAATGAAAAAGCGTTATTTAGCTTCATCTTGGTATTAATTTCTTTTAATTGTCCTAGTGATTGCTCTTTGTGTTTAACTGATCCTGGTTATCTACGGAGAAATACAAGGGCTTCACAAAGTCTAGGATGAGCCTTGTAGTACCATTCCAACCGATGCAAGAAACGACTAGCACGTGAACAAAAAGTCTACATGATGGTATTTGGTCACCCTCGGTTGTCTCTGTGGCCACAAAACCCTCGGAGGATCTATAAACTAGCGGCGGAGGAACTCAAGCAGACCACGAATCTTCCGAAAGGCCAAACTCAATCCGAAGCGTAGACCCCGCATGCAATGCTTTGCTATTTCTGCTATAGGGGATATTTCGGTGGCGTCTGGGGATGTCATTACCAGATCGCGGGCATGGGTATGTGGCACTCCTGTCGGACGACTGGGCTTGTTGTCGTCCATATAAATCCTCCAAGTGAGATTGAAGGTCCAATCCACACAATGGAACGTATCTCATCCTCATGGCACAATGGACGAAACTCAAATAATCATTGTTGGTGGTGGACCAGCAGGTCTTACACTAGGACTCTCACTAGCACGACTGAGGATTCATGTTAGTAGCCACCATTTTGACAACTACAGCACCCTCATGTTCATTACTGACAAGATACTTTTGCTCAGTCCGTCATTCTTGAAAAAGAAGCAGACATCACCACAGACCCCAGAGGTGTATTCCTCACGGGAGATGCCGTCAGAATATTACATAGCCTGGGGGTCAATGATCTAGCTAATATAGGTCATGGTAAGTGAAGGCAAACCAATCTACATAGCACTACATACACTAATCTTGAGCGATACAGAGATGCCACATGTCAATGTCCATCGTGGTGCTTTCAATACCCCCCCATTCTTCTCCATTAGACTCGGGGACATCAACAGCCTTGAACAAGCTTTGCCTGAAGGTATTCTGCAAATGCAGCCCCGTCTGGGTAAATAACCCTAAGCCTCACCAATATATACCTTCCATTCTCTAACAACACACTACAGAGACTGCATTGAGAGAGGCCATTGAACAGTCGGAGTACTGCTCATTTCGCACTGCCTGTGAAGTGGTCTCACGATCTGAACAAGATCCACCGGTGATCGACTTCAATGATAGCCAAGGCACACGACAGCAGATCAAAGGGGAATGGCTCATAGGCGCCGATGGAAAGCTAGGCATTGTTCGAAAACATTTCCTTGAGCCAACTGTAGGCATAAAGCAGCAAGATGGCCTTTATCCTTACAGCGGCACCTGGATAGCTGCCAACCTGAAGATGAAGCTTCCTACACCAGAGACTCACCCTGACTTCCCGCTCTGGAAGTTTGGGTACTCACCGCAGGAGATTTATGATCTCTTCTGGCCTGTCGGGTGGCACTTTTGCACTCCGCCGGGTAAAGCTACTGCTTCCGGGAGGTTCGGCCCTCACGAGGAAAGGCTCTGGCGGCATGAATTTGCCCAGGATGAGGCACTTATCAACGACAACTCGGAGGAGCTACTCTGGGAGCATCTTACGCCGATGATCACTCTCACGGAAGACAGCAGCCGTCGGCACAGATTTGACGGCCCTGTGCAGTATCCACGAGACTGCATTGAGATTCTGCGCTGTCGACCATTCCACTTTGTTCACAAGGTCGTTAACCGCTGGTTCAGCGGACGGACTATCCTCATCGGCGATGCAGCTCACGTCTTTCCCCCTTTCGCAGGCCAAGGCATCGGCAGTGGCGTTAGAGATGCTCACCAACTCGCATGGAGGTTAGCTCTAATGCTCCACCCAAACTCCAAACCTGAGAACCACGACAAACTGCTCAAGTGTTGGGAGTCCGAGCGGCGTCAGAGCATCAACGACGCAGCGCATTTCTCTATGATCAACGGCCGCATCTGCAATAATGAGCCTTCTCTATGGCAACGTTTCTGTTTCCGCCTTTTGATGTTTCTGCATGGCACTTCTGTGTTTCGGTATGTGGACTATGTTTCTCATAAGGAGAAGAAGGGGTTTTCGAATGTCGAGAACGGGTTCTTTGTCAAGGGGCGGAGAGGTGGTGCCCGTTTGCCCCAGATTCACATGAGATCGAAGGTCCAGGCAGAATCATTCTTATCGGATGGCCTTTTACGAAAGGATAATACGATCTTCACTCTAGTGGTAATCAGCGACGGAAAACCAGCTAACCAGCAACGCATGCACGCTGAAGCAAGGGCTGCAGTCCAAGAAGCCGGCCTCTCATCTATCATCTCAAAGGAGGCCATCGTTGTTTACGATGCACAGTCTCGCGACTCATCACCAGGCCAAAAGACTCTTTCAGACACTAATGGAGAGCTTGGCCAGTCCATGGTCTGTTCACCTTCACATATCGCTGCATCTGATGGACATCTGGCGAACGGATATGATAGTTCGGTCTTTGGCAAGCGTCTCGGTAGGGGTACCAAGTTTGCGATCATCCGACCCGACTTCTTTATCTTTGCTTGTTCTTCTGACTATGCCGGACTTATCAGCTCTCTTAATTTGCTGAGAGACGTTGTTGGGTTTGGGGATAAGCGTTAGTTGATGAGCTTGACGGCGAGAAGCTTGCTAGGTGGCTATCCGGAATGGGTTTCCACTTAGAGGCTTTTTACATGTTTTTCTTAGTTCTTAGTTGTTCAGTTGAATAAATTGTGGCCTTTGATTTGCCTACGCTTAGTACCAGAATACAATAACGACGTTGCCATTTATATCTTAATATAATATCTAGTAATAACAGTTTAGGGTTAATAGCATCTTGTTGTATAGTTTGGGCTATGACGTATATTTATAGAAGAGCATTTTTTTTATTTCGCAAATACAGAGTCAACTTTCTGGTTTATTAACTCAAACTAACCACCTCGAGAATCGAACTGGTCACACAATAGCCCAAGGGACGAATATGCAATATCTATATTCATAACGATGGCGAACATCTCTAAGTAACTTCTACATAAATCTACTAAACAGGAATATAGCAACTCTCTGTATAGAAACTATCAGACGTGTCAAAAGTCCAACTCTGCAAGATCTACAGTTAGCAGAGTTTCTCATGCCAGGCTCCCTGAGGTGAACGAACGGTGCTTACTCAAACTTGATCACATTCCTCAATGTTCCAACACGCGCCATGGTGACTTCAAGGACATCTCCATCTTTTAGGAATACCTTGGGGCTACGGAATGCACCGACTCCAGCGGGCGTTCCCGTCATGACTGCTGTACCAGCTGGTATGGTCGTCCCTGTAAAGTCTGTCAGCTTCTCATCCCCGCTTCCAAGGAACAAGTGAAGTACCTTGACTCATATGGCTGAGGATCTGCTCCGGAGAGAAGACCATATCCTTCTTCTCTGCTATTTGCCTAACCTCTCCGTTGACTTTTGCTTCTACAGAAAAGCCTGAACCATCGCCAAATACGGCTGGGCTGATCAATGCAGGACCAATTGGTGCAAACTTGTCGAAAGCCTTGGCGAAAAAGAATTGACCGGCGGAATGCTTGGGAAGCTGGTACATGCGGCAAGATATGTCGTTGCCAACTGTGTAGCCCAGGATGTAGTCCTTGGCTTCCTTGGGAGAAATGTCGCGGCACTGTTTGGAAGTTACAAATACGAGCTCGCCCTGCAAGCGTAATCAGCATGGGATATCATAATTCTAGCATAGTTGTAAGTATACCTCATAGTCCGGGAGACTCTTTGCGCAAAAGTCGTTGATTGGGATATCTTCATCTGGGTTTGCAAGAGATGCGGCTGGTTTCGTCCACAGAGGAGGGACTGATGTCAAGCTGAGCTAAAAGCTCATTAATAAATGACTCCAAGAGGGCAATCCGTTGAATTTTGGCATACCGAAGCTTCTTTGGCGTGGCTACGGTAATTCAGTCCCACGCAGTATATAGGTAGGTCATCTCTCGGCAGCGGTGCTAAGAACTGTACTCAGTCAGTAGAGTAGAACTAGTGATGGCCTCGATTTACCAAAGCATAGCAAGGAAATACTTACACGGCGAATTGTCACTGTTTTGGCCTCATGTTTATCAGCCAAGTCCTGTAGAGACTTGACAGCGCTGACCTTGGAGCCGAGAGCAGGCGGGCCTTGAGCATCAGGGCCAAGATCGGCGAAATATATTTCCCCGTCCTCCTCAGACTCAAACTTGATGAGGAGAGAAAAGTTGGCCATGGCGTCGGTGTGTCATACGGTGAGTTGCTCTCCGGTAGCCTTTCTTCAAGGCCAGCGTTTAAATACATCTTCTCTACAATACGACCTTTTTGTGGCAACTAAGCATGGGATTCGGAAGAAGGTACTTGTTCGTTCCACCATGCTAAAATGCGGGGAAATACAAGCTACGGCAGATCTCAAGCATTGAACTTTTTAGATCCTCCGACGCGGGATTAGCTGCATTGAAACTGCCGAGGTTGGTTAGTCATCGGAAATACTGCATGGATAATCTCTCGGAGCATCTTATGAATCCACAATCTCGACCATTCCTCATTACCTCCGATGCTCTGACTGCACCAGGCAACAACCCGGCATTGGTTTCTCGTATGTGAATATCCACCGACAAGTGGCGTATCTATTGCCGAGCTCTGATCAACAGTCTTTCCGGTTCTACGCAATGTCTGCGTCGCCGTCTCCAGTCGGCGGAGCATTCGGCACAGCTACTTCTGCTCATCGCCTGAGCACCAGAGTCTGTGACAATTGCATTCGGTTTGTAGACCCCGCATCAACTCTCGGCACTTTAACATCTGACAAACTCCGCGTATCAGCTCTAAAGTCCGATGTAAGATAATCCGGCAATCCCTGTAACCAGTACTGATTCGACCGGCCGGTCACAGGCGATCTAGGACAGCCGTCATGCTCTCGTTGCCTGAGCCGCGGCAAGATATGTAGCTACTCTACCACGCGTCGTCGGCCTGGGCCACCGCCGGGCTCCGGGCGAGTACAGCGGGCAACGCGGAACGCTCACAACCGAGAGACAAGGCATTCCGGTAAGAGAATGGTTGAACATAGTGGCATCTAATTACTCATTTTGGCAACATAGAAGAAGCCACCTTGCAAGCTGATCCGATCCTTGAGGACGATGTTTCTACGGTTCCAGTGACTTCGGATCTACCCTGTGAAAGTCCTGGTACTCTTATTGCTTCCCATGCATCTACCGACAATCAGTCAACAAAAAGTCTAAACATCTTGCCCGACGAAGAAGCATACCTGTAAGAAAGAATCCTTCATGCTCATACAATCCATGCACAACAGGTGTTATCATATCTTCATGCTCACCATGTCAGGGCCGATGAGTACTTTAAATCCATCAATGAAGCCATACCACTATTCTCCGCGGCCGCAGCATCAAACAGCAGAGATACTCTATCAACATGCAGCCCTGAATTCGTCGAAGCTATACTGCTTATCACAGCCAAACTCCTCGGTTTCACATTCGCGTCCTCTCATTTTGACCTCGACGGCCGTATAGACCAAATTCTAAGCAACACAACTTTTCAGGAAGATACAGCCGGTGACTTTCCAAGTCTTGACCTCTTTCGTAAATTTTGCTTACTAGTCTTTTATGAATTCCACCAATTCCCTGGCCAACAAGCCTGGATACGGATAGGAAAGATTGTCCGGCTCGCGTATTGGATGGGTCTTGATCGTCTAGACATAATCCAGTCCGTCTCCCCAGAATGGTCCAATGTCAGTGACGCAGACCTTCAGAACTGGAAGCTTGTCTGGTGGTGTGTATACCGTCTTGACTCGTACGCCAATCTCTCATCCGGCACACCGTATCAAGTTGACGAACGACTTGTCAATACATCTTTGAATCACGATTATCAGCTTTCTCAAAGTCTCCTTGCTCCTTGCAGGCTACCACACGATCCGCGTGGCCTTCCCGACCTTCTCCTGTATGTCAAGACCGGTACCGAAAGCAGCCTCCTCTTCAACATCCATCTCATCACCATTACTGCCCTGCGGCAATTTGGCAGAGCAATGAGTATGCGCTATTTGGTCCCTCACGAGATCCTCACGACGGTCTTACTCGACGCAGAGCGTACGCTATCTGCGATACGCCTAGCCTTACCACGGAACTTCTTGAACCCCGGAAGGAACGTGTTCATGAACGAGTCAAATACAAATCATCACGCGAGACTAGTTACAGTGCTTCATCTATATATGGCGCAACTTCTGGCTGCGCTTGCGAACTGCTACTATCTTCCAGAAGGCGATGATTGGACGCTCAGCTGGCAGCGTGTTCTGGAGACCTGCCAGAACATAGCTGGGGTTGCAGAGAAGTGGGACAGTAATTACACTCTCACCGTGGACCCAGCACTTTCTCTCATCAGCTTGACGGCGCTTGTCTACTTGGATATACACAAGAAGTATACTGAGAGTACGAACGCACATCTCATAGCCGAGATTGAGAACTGTGAACTTCTTTTGTTGCTCCAACTTGAGCAATTTTCAGCTCATTGGAAACTTCCGAGTTTATTGATCTGTAAGTACAAACCTCATTGTTTTCTGCTCGTAGAATCTCAACTCTGACGATCGGTTTCAGTGTCGTTCAAGAGTTTCAAGGAGTCAGTGACAGGCCCGCTCTCTTATGCACATATCCAACTCATCCTTTCCCGGTTTGAGAGTCCTTTACATCCGAGATGGTTACAATTCCTGTCATCTGCCCAAACGCATCTTGAGAATGTCATCTGGGGACATGCGACCTAAACAGAGATATGTAAATTTGTCTCACTGTCTTATTTATTCGCGGACATCAGTTTTATTGCGGACATCAGTCTGGGCTGTGGTTTAGTAAAGCTATTTTATATTAGTGTCTTCTCAATAGCTTGATCAATGTAGCCGGTTTACACTTCTTAATCCCACGGTTGTTGTTAACTATATCTATACTAATATTAGCTATTTGGCTTCTGCTCTTTCTATAACAATACCTTTAGAAGACTGAGTTATTAACAATGTAAACTTAGTTACTTTAATTCTAAAAATAAACACGATATATAAATAGATAAATAAGAATTCTGTAGCCTACAGTCTTAAGTAATACTATATATAAGGAGATTTCCATCACTTAGCACTCCTTAAAATAAACTCAGCAAGGATCGAAGTCTTGAGTTTTCTTTAACCCTAGGTACTTTTGTCCATACTTACGACATTGCAACTCTCACCTTCTGCTTTTGGCTTTAAAGGATTATGCTCACATCCATCGCGCGAGGGGAAGATATAATGTCGCTATGTTATTGGCCCGCGTTTAGCCTGCTGATTAATCACACAGCAACGATCTTTGTTACTATTTATATCTTGCCATGCCTTATCAGTCGGTCAATTCCCTCAATTATCTCCGTGTGGCTGCATTGGCATCACATACACGCGAATACAAGCATCGCAGTGCATATTGAACAACAGGAAGCAACAGCAGCATGTCCGACAACACCATCACTTTTTTTGACATACCCAGCAGATCACCTCAGGTCTGCTGGTCCATGAATACTTGGAGAAGTCAGTCTCCATAATGTACAAACTGCATCCAGCACTAACATGAGTTGCAGCGAGATTGCTTCTCAATTACAAAGGCCTGGATTACAAGACCGAATGGGTAAGCTACCAAAACTGCCATGCTGTGGTTTGCTGACTTGTGTAGCTCGAATACCCTGAGATCAAGGAACGTCTCAGTGAACAGTAAGTACATGGCCCAGCCGCATCAAGCGAGCATTCAGTAACCATCCGGTGCTCAGCGTATCTCCAAATGAACGAGGCGCGGCCTTCACATGCCCAGCTGTTCAAATGCCAGACGGTTCATACATAATGGACTCCTACAAGATCGTCGACGTCATCGAGGAACAGTACCCTGAGCCAAGTGTACACCTGAACAATCCAATGCAAGACCGCCTCCGCGCATCAATGATTAAATTCATGACTGAAATGGTCCCCATCTACGTCCCCGGCGTCGCCAAAAACATCATCGGCGAAAAGAGCCTCGACTTCTTCCTTGACACTCGCCTGCAAGACGTAGGAATGCCTCTCTACGAATATGGAGAAAAGCATTCCCCTGGAGCATTTGACAGAGCGGAGCCGTTCGCGCGTGAGATCACAGCCTTGCTTGGGGAGAATACGTCTGGGCCATTTTTGCTAGGCGATGTGGTGAGCTATGCTGATTTCATCTGGGCGGGTATTCTGCTGTTTTTCCAGTGTCTTGGCGAGGAGGAGTACAAGGAGGTGCTGAGGATAACAGGAGATGGAAGCGTCCATACTAAATTTCTGGATGGGCTGCGGCCTTGGACGGAGAAGAATACATAATGCTCTCGATAAGTGGGGAGGCAAGATAAGAGTGATCTAAGTCTATCGATAACCGCTTATCAGGTTTTAGTAGATCTCGTCGCTTAATTAGTTTAAAGATTAACCCTGCCTTGCTCTAGGGTAGTGCTTTATCTTTTTACCTGTTGCCTGAGTATAATATTTATAATTACATTATATGCAATACTCCTAGTCTAAAGAGATAGTTACTAGGTATTTAGGCAATGTATTACAAAAGGGCTGATCTCTGTCTTACATTGCAGGCTATGAGTCAGTTTGCACTACGCATGACATTATGTTCTTCGCCGCCCAACTTATCATTGAGATTTAGCTTGTTGTCATATTAGTCCTTTGTCCACATGTGCCACTGACATGCACCTATCAGGAAAACATAGACCCTGTTGTCCATTATTAGAAGCATAAGAAGATACGATTATCAAGAAGTCTTTTAAGCCTGGGACCCCTAATAAAATGCCATACAAGTAAGTGGCAAAGTGAATTAGGCACTGATCGTGGGCAAGTGGCTGCTTACTTGCATCCAAGGTCTAAAAAAGACGTAATTGTATCTTGGGTCCTGACATTTAATTGCATACAAACTATGCAATGGACAATTGTCTTTAAACAGACTTAGATATAAATTTACAAAGGTCGTCTAATCTCGGAGTAGATATGCTTCGAGTATTTCTGAGAATTCACTCGCTTCTCGCTTCTTTTCGAAGAACTAGTTGCTCAGAGCTGTCATCGACACAGAATGTCATCAATCGCCAGTCCGATCGATCTATCCCTTTACTCTGCCCCGCCAAGTCCACCTGAAGCTGCACCATCACGCCGGCAGTCATGTGATAGATGCCATGGCCAAAAGCTACGATGCACTCCTCTTGGAAGAGGCAGAACTGGAGCTTGCAGTCGTTGCTATCGACATGGGACGTAGTGCGTGTACAGCCTGAGCCGTCCCAAGGGCCGTCCGAGTTTGCACCACTACAAAGGCAAGATGGCACTTATGCCTCCGACAAGCCGAAGGGAAAAGGGCGTGCAACAGCCTACGCCCGAGGAGTATGACTGCACGAATATCGAGGAACTTGGGGTGACGCACAGTCTTCAGCTGTCAGCCCCGCATCGCGGTTCTGGAACCATTGACCCATGCCAACTTGAGTCGGACCCGATCTTGACTCCGGGACCGGGTTTGGAGTTAATGCCCGAAGCATACCTTGATTATGCACTGCAGACAGGTGTCTACTCGTGGGAAATCAGGCATGCGACATGTCAGGCCGCAGAGCCATCAATGTCGATGTTCAACGCTCCGACGGCTGCGCACCTGGGCTTCCACGACGCTATGGAGGACTTATATGTCACTGAACTTCAAGGCGATTGTCACTTACAAATAAGAGAAAGTCTGTCGCCAGCGGGACCATTACCACTTTGTAGCTTTAACAGCGCCATGAAAACCCTTGGTCGCCTCACACCTCGAGTCCAAGCTCTGTCTAGTAAGAGCCAGGAGGTCTTAGAGAACTGGGGGTCATTCCAAGAACAGGGAGATATTGACCGACGGTTGCCTACGTTACTTCTCAATGACGCTGTCTTCAAGCTTGTCATGGCATGGCTCTTCAACCCTTCTGAACACATGGATGATGAATGCAGCATTCTCAACTCACTTTGGACTGCTAAAAATGAGTTCAGTAACGAGGACGTTGTCGTTGAGTTGTTATCCTGTTCATCTATATTCACGACCACAACACAGTCACTTCAAGTGGAAATTGGAAGCCGAAACAACAAAGTTGTATACAGCAACAATGTCGCGTCTCATCTAGTGGTTGCATGCCATGCATTGTTACTCGAAAGCTTTGGAGCCGTACTAAGCACCTTGCAATATGTCGCTGATGCCGCGAAAGGAACAATAGCGCCAGGATTTGCGGATCTCCGGTTGGCCATGGTGGTACAGCTCTGCTCTTACCTTTTCGTGCGACAATGCCGCGTGGTCGACAATTTTCTGGAAGCGCTTTCGGGACCGAACTTGACCGCAGAGTCTCCGAACAAAGGGTCTCAAGATGAGAGGGTGATACAAGAGTTAAAGGCACGGGTTGACAGCCGCATGGCATGGTTTCAGACGCTTTGGTATAGTTCCACGTAGATTTGTGGCGTATTAGTCGTCTAAACGGTATAAAGTAGAGAATTTGCAAATATGAAATTGTGTTCAGGTCACTGCAGTGTTTCGGTACCGAGAAGTCCCTTCGAACCCTTTTGATTACCTTGCTGGTGACCAACGAAACGGTGTAAGTCAAGGCATGCGTGTTAATCTCTATCCGCAGCCAAATTGTGAAGAGAACTATTCCTTGAAAAGAGGTCGAGGCCCTATGCAGTCTCATAAAGTATTTCTTTGCTATTAGCAATCTCAGGAATAAGAAGCTTTAGCTTTGAGGGGTTTGAACTCGCTGAAATCAAGTTTAGTTGCAGTTCGTGCTCAGAAGAACCCAGACTCATCCTCAGTTATAGCCCATTCCTGACTTCCCATAGGTCGGATGCCCTCTCCCTTTACTCTCCATAACAGCAAGTCCTTCACCTCTCTTCGGCTCAACCAAACTCATACCCAGTAGCTTCTCATAGAACGGCACCGACCTCTCCCAGTCTCCCGTAAGCAACATTGCCCTTCGTAGATCTGGCATCTCATCCAACACTTCTCGCATACAACGAACGAGCCAGGTCCCCAATCCTTTTCCTTGATATGTCGGATCAACCCACACGTCTGTGAGATATGCAAAGGTGACGAAGTCAGTCACTAACCGAGCGATGCCAATCAGTTTGCCTGTTGATTCTGGGCCGGAGGATTGAGCCGAGTCGTATACGCCGAAAGAAAGAGAGTTGTGAAGTGCTTCCTTGAAAGCTTCAGGTGATAGTGCGCTGGCCCAGTAGAACTCCTTTGAATCAAAAATGTCTGAGAGTTGGGAGATGGGGAACAGGTTGGGGTCTGTTGAGATGGTGAATTGATCCTTTTGCCAGGACCGCGACTGGAACTTTGCTCTAAGAGATGTCATAACGGGCTTGAGATGTATTGAGATTCTCGTCGGTGGAAAGATAGATAATAGACAAAAATTGATATTCAATGAGGATTTATGCTTATAAATATGCGAGCTTAAGACGGTGAGTCATTGGCTTGCGATGCGCCCTTCGATCTACGAGGCGCGCGAAGTGGGCGATGAGGAGTTAGTCTCGGCGTTTCACCAATGATAAATCGTCATTCCTATCGTCACTTCGCAGTGACCGATACCACCAAATCGATTTTTATACGATTGCGGATGACTCAGATCACAGACTCAGTGTTCAATTGAGATTTTTGTTCCTATAATGTCTTTTATACATAATCTTCCGCCGACATCGTCCAGCCCTCTTTAACTGATACGATTTATTAAAATTCGGAGTGGTTCTCCGAGCCCGGATCCGTGCCGAGTTTCACAAAATAGCCTTACTCAAGGGCCGTATTCTACTCGTATCCCAGCCAAGTTAAAATGTAAACATGGCCTGCGCCTCGGCCATAAACCCCGATAAACTCGGGTTATCAGGCTCTGTCTTGGTAACAGATCCTTGCCAGCCTTGCTTATAGACTCGTGTCTCCAGAAACTCAAGTTGCATACCACCAGAAGCACGAGACTGCAAGATTTCCGATAACCCTCTGACCTTGTTGTCGCCTTGGATAAAATTTCTCAGGGCATCAGCGTTGAGATAGCGATATGCCGCGCAGTATGATCTGTAGTCTGAGCTCCATCCGCCAATTGAGTAGCTGGCGACGACAGCGCCTGGGCTGAGCATGATTGCGCGATCTAGTTCTTGGAGTACGGCATCCAATTGCTGAACCTCACTGGAAGTAAGCGCATTGGCAAATCTGAAATTGAGGAGAGCTGTGACTGTGTCATAGGTGCTGGACAAAGCCGTTTGCCTAGCGACATCGCTAGAGCTGAACTTGTAGGTGTCTTTGGTGGCTGGTGCTACAGTGATGGATTTCCAGGTGCTGGCCAGCTCTGTCGCTTGGTGGCTAGCCTCAAATTGAGCCCGACCAGCTAAACTCTTCCAATCTTCGACATCTCGTTAGCACGGGTTCTTATCGAGCTGGTTCACTGTACTTACCGATAAACAGCTTAGCTTTGTTCGGAGCGTCATGCACAATCCCCCACCAGACGATGCCCGTTTCTGGATGGTCGAGATACGTCTTTAGCGTGGCAGCCCATATCTTGCCGAGCTCGGAATTCTCATCCGAGAGTGACGCAGGGTCAGTAGAGTTCGAGAACTGGAAGCCAATGACTTCTGTGCCCTCGTAGGGAGGAAACTGGGAGGCCATACTGGGTAAACATGCAATTGAGGTTTTATTTGACGACTGCAAAGATTACACGTGTATGAACTTGGCCTTTATAAAAACACTGGAACCGCTGACGTAACGTGATGGGGTTACCTGTCATTTTCAAGCCGTTTATTAGCGACCGTGCCCACAGTCAGTCACTGACTCCAGTGCTGAATTTGAAACAAAGCTCATCAAACCCTTGCCATTTGCACTCCTTTTCATATGAGTCTGTTTGACCAGCAGGCGGATGCAATAAAATTTAGGATCTGGATCCCAAGTGATAAAAATTCTTAGGTAAACTTAGGTAAATTTAGTCAAACTTAGAAGATCTTTGACCAAGTATTGTTGGCACCTCAGTTTAATGTCAGAAGTCTTCTTGCACCCCGTGGACCAGGTGATCGCAGTGCATATAACTACCCGATTGTAAATTTGTGTATTGCAGAATGAGAT
Source organism: Fusarium sp. NRRL 52700 (assembly GCA_013396095.1). Lineage (NCBI taxonomy): Eukaryota > Fungi > Ascomycota > Sordariomycetes > Hypocreales > Nectriaceae > Fusarium > Fusarium sp. NRRL 52700. The sequence continues at coordinate 539,559 of JAAQRM010000041.1, forward strand.
TGTAGCTTGCCAAACTTTGCAGCTGATAAAGCTTGCATCGCGTGGATAATTTGCTGTCCATTGGCTTCGCTTTGGAGTCTTTTCTATACATCTTGGTTCAGAATTATACTACTACTGACTCGTCCCATTGCCTAGGATTCCTCGTAATGGCATGATGGCCTTGACCTTCCGCCAAATCTTTAGTAAGATTTATCAACTGAAAAATACTCTTACCTAAGCGAAAGTGGATTCATGCTGATCTGATATATTTCAGTTATTTTAATGTATCCTTTTCCTCTTTTTTTCCATTTTAAAAAAACAGTATCCGATATTTCCATATACCATGGCCCAACCAGTGGTGGATGAGGAGGACTATCCTTCTTGGTTCAACGATGACGTCTTCCGGAAGGCTCGCTTTGAAGGAGATCCTCGATGCAAACGTAGCGTCATCCACCGACTAGACACGACATTATCTCTCCGAGAAGGCCACAGACCCAAGAAATGGGGCTTCGTTATCATTCGCACCGCTTATGGCCCTGGATCGGACCAGAAATTCGAGCATGCCATTGAAATTATAAACAACATCGCCCAGCACTGGGCTGAAGGCGAAATCGAGGGTGTCAAGTCCTGCATTACCCGTCGCAAAGAAACGGACTTCCTATATAGGGACGTCCCTGTCGAGGTTGACACGCGCCCAAACGAGGAATTTGTACGCCGCTATGAGAATGACGTTGTGGAGGATCCGAGTCTGGAAAACGCTTCTGTAGCTGCAGTGCGCGAATATTTCAAGACCTGGATTGCATCCAAGGGGGGCAGGTCGAACGTTGGGAATACAAGATATGTTGCGTGCATCATGCTCGATAGCGAGACCCTCTCTCAGCTTGCTACTGCGCCCAAGGGCTTTCCGCACGGTTGTGATGTTTACAGCTCCTCATATTGGGTTAAGATGGTCGACGTGGAGCCAGACCCTGACGAGGCGGTTCATGTGCGCGTGCGTGGAACTGACGATTTAATAAAATATTGGTTTATGCGGAACCTGATCCGAAGCCATGTGTTGACGCACAGGAAAGATCGCGAATATCCAGGAGTTCTTTACTTTGGCGACCCGCCGTCAGAAGGATTTGAGGCATTTGAGTGGCCACCTCTTTCCTCGCAATAGAAGTCTGTTATGTATTTCGCTTTTCGCAGCCGATGTATCTGTAAAGCATTTATGTTGTCCATTCTAAGTCTCGTGACAGAATAGTGTAGCCACTTATTGTGACTCTTCTATGGACTCTAATACGCACCGTGGAAAAAGAGACACAGTCAACAGACCCCTTATAAAGCCCAGCACCCATGGCTTCATGCCGCCAATAAAGTCAGTACCTTATGGATCCCCGTATATACAACATGGTAGCCCACCGTGACATCAGCGCGTACCCTCAGCTCCATACGGAGCAAGCTAAGCTGCCATTCGAAACATGACTCACACCCTGGCCATGGAGTGGGCAAAGTATAACATTCGTGTTAACTCGGTCTCTACAGGCCTGATTGATACGGCTATGACATAATGGGTACCGCAGCAACCTGAGTGGGAGCAGCAGCTCAAGTGCTATGGTGGTATGCCCCGATTGGCTCAGATCCAGGAACTGGGAGGTGACTATGTATACCTCTTGAGTGATGCTGCTAGTTATACCACTTCGATTGACATTCAGGTCAACGGTGTCATTGGTAGTATGTTTCTCATCACATGTTTTTATCCAGCATCACTTATCTATTTTACAGTCTGCTAAATAACGATTGCGGTACTAATTCAGTATTATTAAGATTAGCCGTATATATATGTACATATATATCTACCACGCTTAATACGTGTCATTCTTATCCACTCCCAATTCGTAGAAACTCTCAATCAAGCTCAAAACAGCCAACGCAGCACCATAGGTCATGTCAACACCATCCCCCTTAGCCTCCTTCTCAGGGCTAGCCGTCAAATCCTGGTTCTTCTTCGTGCAAAACTGCCTTGTAGGCATCTCCTCCGGTAATGGATGGAAAGGAGAGCCAGTGGGCATATCGCCGTCCTTCTTCAAAGGTAGACTGACGTTCTTGTCACTGTCAGACCCAGTACTGAGAAGTTTCAGGACGATCTCGTATGCCTCAAACTTCTCGTTGCCGTTCTGAAGACCCTGGAACATGACATACACTGCTCGGATGACGCTTTCCAGTGCACCTACGATCCAGGCATGGTGGGATGAGGCTGCTTCTCCGACAAGATACAGTTGACCCAGTGCGTTAGGCTTGATGATTTCTTGCCACATGTTGGAGAATTGTCCAGGACCGAAATAGGCGAATGCTCCTGACATGTATTGGTCTCTGTACCAGTCGTAGCCGTGGTGATCAATGTACTGCTCTTCGAGGAATTTGACCAGTTTCTTAAACGGAAAGTCCTTTCGAGCATGGAGTCTCGCAAGGTCGTGGATGATGAGGCGTTTGAGCTCTGCGTCGTCTTGTGTTGTGTTGTTGGAACAAAGAGCGCCAATGCGCTGGGCATCTTGACCCCAGGTATACGAACAAAGAAGCACGGCAGGCTTTGTAGGATCCCACTTGTCCTCACCCTCATTTGATTTGATATTGTACGATGGGTAAACGCAGACACGCAAGGGCAGGTCTGTTCGAGATACACCGCCTTTTGAAATGTAGAATGGCTTGGTCTGCCACCATGCAGTTCGGAATTTCATGCCAACTTTGGCAGAAGCGCCATACCCAAGAGCTCGGATGGCCTGCTTAGTACCCCAGGACAAACCAGCGTTAGAAAGCTCCATGCGCTGAAGGGCACCGAGGGTGGTGCTGTTGAAGATGGCAAAGTACTCCCTATCTTTGTTCTCGACCTTCTTGGTCTTTGGATCCGTCCTGATAGTTTTGATCTTCATGGCGGTATACGAGCCCGGCTTGCGCTCTTGACGAAGCTCAACTTGAGCGTTGATTGATTGGACCTTGGTGTTGTATTCGACGCGCTTCTTAATCTTGAGAGCCATTCTCTTGGCGATCTCTTGAGCGCCGCCGTCAATGCACCACCAGTACTGAAGGTCCTTAGTAGCTGGATCCTTGTCCATGTCGGGAGTGCGAAAATCGAGTTCTTCGAGAACACATTCCGTGAGAGACTGGTCATACCAGCCCGTACCGCTACAAAGAGTGAGCTACTGCGAAGGGTGACTGGAATGAAAGACTTACTAGGTCATCGTCTCGAGCCACTCGATGGTGTTGAAGTTGTATCCAGGGCCCTTGGGAAAATCACCTTCAACTGCAGCCTGCGGCTCTTCTCCATCTTCTGTCGGTTGGCCTCTGTGATTTCAACTTAGTTCTAGTCCTTCTATAGTCGTCCCGAAAAGTAAAGGAATACTTACGAGCCAAGAAACTGTCGAACACTCATATGGTCGGCTCTCATGAGAAGCTTCCATAATTTTGTAGCTTCTGGGCCTCTCGCCGCAGGTCTCCCGTCTTTACCTGCACTCTTGAATTCTTGTTTCTCCCCCTCTTCGCTTTCCTTTTTCTCTTCTTCAATTGCTGCGCTGAAGTGCTCTTCGGCAACGTCCGTGAAGCCCTTGAGGGCTTTTCGGACTAGCTCGGAGGGGTCGGTCTTGAGCAGACTATAGATCAGTCAGAAGTAGTTCCATCGATCCATGTTTCTCAGGCATCATACTGTGCCGGAATCTTGCCGCATTCGGAAAGGCCTTTGTTAACCTTGTAGGGATCATTTGGCTTTCTCTGGTCGTCCCAGACATTACCTCTGGTCGTGACATCGTTGAAGTAGGCAGGGCATTGACCCTCCTCGTCCTTCAAGTAATAGGGAATCAGCCCCGGTTTGCTTTCCCGCGTGATTCCGATATAATGGAACAGCTGGAAAGTCCTTTGGAATACGTCAGCCCCAGACCACAAGTTTGTTTCATCAGGCTAGCTTACCTCTTCATAATAGTGTTGTTGGGGAAGCGCATGGCACCGACATCGTAGTAGTCATGCTCTTCGTGGGAGAAATGGTGGGTGTATAGGCGCCCACCGAGTCTGTCTGCACCAGCAGCCTCAAGGATGTCGTAACTGATCTTGAGTCCTTTGCCTTTCAGTTCTTCATGGTCATTGAGCCAATCAAAGAGCAGGGCAGCGAACAAGCCAGCGACACCAGCGCCGACAATGCCGACGCTGATCTTACCCTGCTCCTCAGGGATAAAGCCTAGACCGGTGTACTGCTTGGTCTTCTCCCGGATTGAACCAATGCTATCCTTTTCATCAAACGTGGCAGGAACAGACTCCTTCAAGCGTTCGATAACACCCTTGAGATCATAATCCATACTTGCCTTGGCGACATCACGAGCCCACATATGTTTGTAGGACGTTGTGAATTGATGGACTTCTTTAAAGCTGCCTTGCGAAGACATGATGGGTAGTTGAATGTTTGTTTCTGAGTTAAAGATGTAAGATGATTGCTGTAGAGAACATCGGTCTGACTCTCCAGCACAGGATCCGTCTTTTATGAATCCATGGCAGCTCTACCAGCATAGGAGACTTGCGCTTTGGTATCTACGTAGATCGCCCTTTGGTGACTGGTGCAGTTGTACCATATGCAAGTCTCGTAAACAGCAAGAAGGTGGACAGCTGAGTCTCATCAACTCCTGAAGCAACTTTCCCTCGTCTGGCGACTGCATTCTTCCGTCAACAAATGAGCTGTTGAACATCTTGGAAACTGCGCGAAGGTGGATACCCAGGTGCCGCTTAACTTTCAGCAGCATTTCCCACTTGGGAAAAATGCATTCTTCCATTGAATGAGTTGCTGCATACCTTTGCGGGCTTGTCACTTGATTTACAAAGGCTGGCTGAGTTGAAACATTGCAGCGACATGTCTATCATTTTAGGATTGAAGTGCGGGGAAGTTAGAAGGAAGTTAACTCCTATAGGACACTTTACATGGGAAGACACCTCTCTATGTAAAGATGGCTGGCTGAAATGAAGGTAGGACATGCTGGCTGCCCCCACACAGCTCACTAATAATGCAGCATTTCTCGTAACTCAGATGACTCTCATGACAGTGTCTCAATGTTTATTGAAACTTTATCGGTATTCTAGGACGGAAAGTGCAAGTATCTTGCCAATGTGGCTGGCTGAAGAAGACAACTGCTGTGGCTTATGTCACATACCTATTCGATTCTCATAAATAATGTCTTGAAATACGTGTTTGATAAGCTTCATAGCCTTCGGTTTTTGGCCAATCATGTTGTTAATATTTGTGATATATTCGCCACTAGCGTGTAGCCTGCAGATATTCTCGGATGTGAACCAATTGCTGTCGTAGGGCTCTGAGCACGCATGCGTGGTCAGTTTCACAGGTCATCAACATGGCGTTCAAAGTCAGGGCTGAAATGTCTACTCGAGTAAGGTCTCTCTGCATTCCACAGTCTTACCCCGCAACAATGCAGAGCTATTGATTCTGCTGTGCAGTGTTTGGTGATTGCGGAGAGTCGTGCGGCTGATGTGTAGAAAAAGAGTCTAGCCCCGGGGTGGCCCAGATGTGATTGGCAATGTCTCACTTCCGGCGGCTAGCAAGGACGCCTCCGGGGCGAAGCCCCCAAGGTTTGTAATGTCTCTCAAGGTGTTTAGGACTTCAGAATATTACTTACCGAGACCTGTGAATATGGTATTCAAGACTTGTACCTAGAGAATTTGCAGGCAGCTTGCAACTGCAGGGTTCTGAAACATCTCCATTTACGTGCAGAACCCGATAGCCTTATAGTTGAGCAAGTTTTTAATAATCGACTTGAGAAAAGAGCTGAGCGGTGAGTAATTCCCAAGTTGGCTTTACATTGTGTCTTCGGCTTGCTGTATCAGCCAGCCACAGGTGGTGAGAGGATATTTTGGACCAGACCTCCGATAAAGAAGGTAAAACTAAACACTTGGATTCTATAGGCCACTGCTGTACAGGGAGGTTTAGCTTGCTGGAAGTTGGAATGCAGTCAATAATTGCCGACGAAAAGTTCATCGCGACGAGAAATACTCACAGATATAATGCTGATTGAATCCTATGTAATTTACTTCTCATCAAGCTTCTATCTCAACCAAGTTCCACCAACACTAGTTTGTTTTCTCATCATCTGCAATCATGGGCATCTCTCTTGAGGATCTTGCCCCTGCTGCTCCCGTCGTCAGCGTCAGGGTCCCAGAAGGCTTCAGCTACGGACCTACTTCTCTTCAGCCAACTCTTCAAGAGTATGATGAAACCTCCAAGAACGGGGGTTACTCAGACGTTACTGATGAGAATGGCAATGGACTCGGGATACCCCCCCCTCCCCCTCTGGATGTCCTAGAAAAGTTCAAGGGCACCTTCAAGGGCTTTGGCTTCAATACTATCTTCAGGCCTTTGAGCCGAAATCCAAAGACTATTACGAAGTTTCCCAAAACCCCAACGGACTCAAGCACCAGCAACCTTCTTCAACTCAACCTGACTGGTGAAACTCAAGTGTTCAGTGAGCAGCTACTTAACCATGTGCCCAATCGTGGTTTGTTCGATCAGGCCGATATTGATCTCATTGGTCGGCCATACACACAGTCTATCGTCGACGCAATGCCCGATGAACATGGCAATTACCCTCAACCTGTCATCCACTTCGAGCCTGGACTGTGGATGCGCGTGCCTCAGGTAGAGGACATGCCGGAACTTGCAGCCTCTTTCTGCCGCATGGGTTCTATTCCCCATGGCACAACTATCAATGCTCAAGGATTTGACCGCGCCCGCACTTCCAAAGGCGCCCCCGATATTGATCGCACCGACATCACCCCACTTGTGATCCCGCAACTTGGAATCACCCCCATCAAGCCTAACAAAACTGTTACTGAACTGGAGAAGAAACGATTCGATAACCAGGACGCTGGCAAAGACACTACTCGTCGCCTTCCCCAGGACCTTAGCAAATTTATTGCAAATGGGTCTATCACGCAGCAGATTATCGATGATCCAAACACTATCCTGAGACAGGCCAATGAGGGCAAAGATATCATCGAGAACACCATGTTTATCGTCTCGACCAATGCGCCGCCCGGTGCCTTTGGTGGCGGCACATCAAATATTGGGTTCAACATTGGCTCAGATGAGGGCAGAAAGGCAGAAGCTTCGCGTGACAAGAAAAGCGGCAATGCTAACGCTGTCGACGTGTCGGCTCAGTACTGGGTCTCCAAGATCCGTGCTGAGATTGAGCTTGACCCTTCCATGAAGGTTGGCCAAACTGTTTCACCTGCTTCTCAAGGCCCTAGAGATGCTGTGCCGGAGTTCTACATCGACGAAGGTGTTGAGATTCCATCATCTAAGAAGGTTGTCACTGTCGCGTATGACCAGATTCAGTACTCTCAGATGGTGATGCTTGATTTCAATGGACTCAAGTGGCCTCACGTTACTGTTGCAACTCTTGCTCCGATTGTGAGCCTCAAGGAGCCAACACTTTCTTCTGTCATGCAGTAGGTTAAGGGTTTGTCGAAATGATACATCTCTCAGGGATTGTGCTTCAGGGTCTAGTATTTAGTTCTAGTTGTATTGCAATCATTGTATTATTCTCATTAAGGGGCTCCTCAATTTGCATTTAGGAAACCATCATTGCCTATAAATCTTCTTTCACCTGGCTGCGGAAGGGCTCTCGCTAAGTTAAGCGATACAGCCTAACATATCTGTAGTGGTGATCCGGGCATGTTACCCGATCTGGACATTCCCCGTTGACGCGGTATTTCTTAGTGTTTCTCAGCTTTGACTTATAACAACTTGTCGAAACATGATAAGCCCGGCCTATCAAATTTACAAGATTATGATTGTTACGCATGCTGTAATGGATATTCGGCAACTGTATCACTATCTCTCGTTATCGCGCCTTTCTGACTCGCTGGTGTGTTGATCATGGTGGAACAACCTTGCGCTAACGGCTACGACGGCATATACTGGGACTTGTGCTCCGTTCTCCGTGGACCTTATCAACTCGGCGACCGGCCCACTCCGTGCACGTAACTCCCTTGCCACCGCAAATTACCGACATATATTTCTCAGCTTGGTATCCTGTATATCCGGTCTGATTCTCTTGAGTCTTGATATTGAATGCTCTGGCCGGTTTTATAATTGGCTTTATTTTCCAATACAACCTTACAACCATCCCTGCGGCCTGTCAATATCCGATACACCACTTGTATCATTTACTTGACACGGTCACAAATATGGAAAAGTCGGAAAAGTCAAGCAGTCTCGCGGCTGATCCACCGGTAGATGTATCTGAGGCAGAGTCCCAGGCCCTGGGCGGATCAACAATATGGCTCGACCGACTACGAAGATGGGGACTAGAAACGCGAGGAATGCAGCCAGTGCCCATTGAAGAACGAACTGATACTCGCTTCATCAACATCTTTTTCATGTGGTTCACCATGAACGTCAATATCCTGCCGTAAGTCCGAGGAATGCACCTGATACCATGCAAATGCTAATCACAGTATGTATCACAGTATCGTCACGGGCATGCTTGGAACTCTGGGCTTCGGTCTGTCACTAAAAGACTGCTCACTTCTTATCTTGTTCTTCAGCTTGCTATGCTGTATTTTCCCGGCGTACTGCAGCACATTCGGTGCTCGAACCGGTCTGCGACAGATGCTTATTTCGCGCTTCACCTTTGGGTAAGTAAACTTTCGACTAACAGTCATGGTTCATTTGCTTACATGTACTGCTCTAGATATTATTTGATCGTCATCATGGTTATCCTCAACCTGTGTACAAATGCCGGTTTTGGCATCATCTGCTCTGTCACAGGCGGCTCGACTCTTGCTGCTGTCTCAAGTGGTTCCATCAACAGCACTGTAGGAATTGTCATCATCTCCATTATTGCAATGGTCGTATCTTTTATCGGATACAAGTTCCTTCATCAATATGAGCGCTATTCGTGGATCTTTAACCTAGTAGCTATTATTATCGCTACTGGTGTTGGTGGAAAGCATCTAAGCAACCAGGTTGAACAGCCAGCTGCATCAGCATCTACGATTGTTAGCTTCGGCGGTGTTGTTGCAGGCTTTATCATTCCATTTTCTGTAAGCTATTCCCAAACAGACTCATACAGGCCCCATACGATAATGAGTATGACTGACTCTTCATGACAGGCGTTGGCTGCTGATTTTTCCGTTTACTGCCATCCTAAAGTCTCTACGTGGCGCATTTTTGCCTACACCTACGCCGGAATATTCTTCCCTGTCGTATCCCTCATGGTTTTGGGAGCCGCAATCGGCGGAGCAACACCCAATATTGTGTCCTGGAAAGACGGCTACGATGCATACAGCGTGGGTGGTGTAATGCAAGCGATGCTCCTCCCCGCCGGAGGATTTGGCCGCTTCGTCGCCGTCTTGCTGTCTCTGTCTGTCATTGGAAACCTCGCAGCATCTATATATTGTATCTCACTTAACTTCCAGCTGCTGGCCCCCTTCATGTTGAAGGTACCGCGCAGCCTTTTCACCATTGTTTACACCGCCGTGGGCGTCCCGGTATCTATCCAAGCCGCCAAGTCCTTTTTCGACAGTCTAGAAAACCTGATGTATCTCATTTCCTACTGGGCTGCAGGATATGTGGCTGTTATCGGTGTCGAGCATTTTGTTTTTCGAAGAGCTGATTTCTCGAGATACAACCCAGACCATTGGGACCAGCCTACCAAGTTACCGACAGGACTTGCGGCAATTGGTGCTATGGGCATTGCGTTTGGTTTGACGGTTCCTTGCATGTCGCAAGAATGGTATACAGGACCTATTGCTAAGACAACTGGGGATATTGGGTTTGAGGTTGAGTTGGTTCTTGCAGCTCTCCTCTACGTTCCCCTGAGATGGGTTGAACTCAAGTTCCGTCCTATTTAAGTACTATTTTCAGATAGAGATTGTTGAAAAATAGTTATTTTGATCTATGTAGCCATAACTACCTATAAATCCTCTTCCAGCTAGCCACAGAGAACTGTTGCCAAACCGGGCTATATAAGTCTAAATGCACGGCGTAGAACTCTTGGTCTTAGCCCTAGACAGCCCGATCTGAAACTCTACGGGTAACGTGGTAAAGTCTACTAAGCTACTCAGGCTCAGTCGCGGAGAAAGCTCTCTTCGAATGGGTAATGGGTCAGTAGTTCATAGCCCGTATCGGTGACGAGCAGCTGGTTCTCCAACTTAATTCCATCCTTGCCACCAACTTCACCAACATAAGCCTCAACGCACAGCACCATGCCCTCTTGAAGTTCTCCTTCATAACCATACGAGTCAAAGTCTTCAGGATAACGGATACAGGGGTACTCATCGCACAGCCCCACGCCGTGGAACATGACGCTATAGCGCTGAGCGCGGCAACTTTCAGGTAGACGATGACCATTTCGCGTTAGTTCCGTGAATTTCACCCCTGGCTTGACCATCTTAGCGTTAGTAGTGATATGTTCGTGGGCGATGCGATTAAGACGTTTCTGTTCTGCCATAGGCTCAAAGTCACCGCAGATCCAAGTGCGTGATACATCCACGCACATCCCATATACGCCAATAAGATCAGTGTCAACAGCCACCAGGTCTCCGTCGCGGAGCACCCGTGGGCCACATTCTTGATACCAAGGGTTGGTACGTGGTCCAGAGCTAAGAAGACGAGTTTCGATCCATTCACCACCACGTCGAATATTACCAGCATGTAGAGCAGCCCAGACGTCGTTTTCGGTAGCGCCGGCACGCATGGCCTGGCGCATTTCGCCGATCGCAGCTTCACAAGAGGCGATGGCACAGCGCATGGCGCGTATCTCGTCAGGGCCCTTGATCATCCGCGCGTGCTCGGTGACGGCTTGCCCGTCACATACTTGTATACCATGGACTTCGAGGCTACGTAGCCCGGCAACTTCAATGCGGTCCAGGGCTAACCGGCGGTTGTCTCCAGCGTGCTTCCTGAGCAATTCATCGACTTGTGCACCGAAAGACAGCGCATGTTCATCGGTACGAGGGCCGGTCTCGAAGTAAAAGAACGAAGCACCAGAGCGAACTTCATTGATCAGAGGAAGATGCGAGGACAGATGCTCGCAGCCATGGAAATCCCAAAGCACCATATAGCCGCTTGCAGCGACGAAACAGGCCCGGGCTGGGTTGTGTGCCGTCCACACCTGCATACTGGTAGTGTCGGTGGCATAACGAATGTTCAGTGGATCGAACAGGAGGATGCCACCGAGCTCGCGGGCGATCAATTGATCACAGATGCGTTGCAATCGATATGCGCGCATTGTTGGTAGATGAGGTGGCTGTAGACCCAGCTGCTCCCACTCACGAAACGCCAGAGGAGTCGGTCCAATGTCTACTCGGTCGTTGTTGTTGTTTGAGCCATCAGGTTTCAAGGTAGAGTTGCGCGGCTTGGTGGGGTCGATGTGACGAGAAATGGCGGGCAAAACACAAAGAGAACTAGACTCGACAAGCTCTTCCTTTTGCTTCATCCTGTACCAGACTTTGACCTTCTTGTGGCTTGCCAAGCAGTTTTATAAGGCGTTAAAGAAGCTGTGAGCAAAGTGATTAGAAGTTCGTATGCAGGTCGATGCTACGCATGATGGATAGGGGTTAAGTCGAGACACCGGAGGTCGTCTTCTCATCATCAAAACTCATTCCCATAGCAACAGGACGTTATCGGGTTCCATAGCCGAGCTCGTGGCAGGTGACCGTGTTCCGTGAATGAATCATAGACCACAAGTGCGCCACCTCGGTTTGGTTATCCGACTGGCAACCGTGGTGCACTGGTGTCAACGGCTATGGCAAGGTGATACGATTGAGGGGTCAAAAGAAGCTTGAGTACCAACACAAAGGCGAAGGCTGCTAAAGGCAACCCTATCAGTAGCTCTGGACTGGAGTAAGGAGAAGTGTGGACTTATACTCTTCAGTGGATGATTTCCTTAGCAGATCTCTTAGTAATTAGGATATTATTAAAGGATCTCGTAAAGCTTAATGCATTATACCTTTAGTTAGGGCATTGTGTATAGAATTGAATACTTATTTTACGTCTCTTTGGTATATATCGAAGCACTATATTTAAGGATTTGAGTATTACATCTTCCCCTGGTACCTGCTGGTTTGGATTGCTGGTGTGCAGTAGTCTTAAACCTTAGTACCTTAGTGCTTACGCGCGCGGTTATGACATCAGAAGATCGGTATAGAGGCATGAGGCTGACATTTGGAGCGGGGTGTCTAGAGTTTTCGCATATCCTCGTACCGGACGTACCGATGGGTTCTTCGGCAGAGATCTGTCACCTTTCAACCAATTCGCAATAATCTTTCTGACTTTAAAAAATACTAAGCTGCATTATGGTCACTTCCCGAGCTTGTCTACCTTGCAGAACTGCAAAGACTAAGGTGGGATCCTAATGGGTCTGCAGTAAACAATCCCAGCTGACGATCATTATAGTGCGACCTCAAACGACCGACATGTACTCTTTGCTCGAGGCGCAAAGTCGTTTGTGGTGGGTACGCGTCGGATTCTGACTACATGTTTCGAGATCAAAATGCAACGGCCAAAGTCAATTCCGAGCGAGCCCGTCGTGGTTCAAAACATGCAACAAATGCGCTTCCTCTCTATGGTATAGATACAGACAATAATTTGCGTACGCTGAGTATTGACGCTCAACAAAGTTGTGAGCTTGTTCCCTCTCACTAAAATGTGAATCTAGCTAACCAGAAAGCTTCTCTGATAATTCCCAGCCCTATTCTATACAGGCTTGAGGACAGGGTACTGGATGTATTCTATGTAGATTGGGTCTCAAGACCTTATGCCGAGCTAAGGAACCCTGGGTACCTAGACTTACTACCCGAGATGAAAGCAAAGGCTTCTCCTGTCTCAGCGTTGAACCTTGCGGTTGAAGCATTTGCTTTGGCCAATGCTGGGAATCTCACGAGCTGTAATGGAAACCTGAAGCAGATGGCATTCTCGAGATACGGGGCCGCGCTGGCCTCTGTTAGAAAGGCGATCATGAACCATACCCTCGTCGGCGATGATGAGACGTTGATGGCTATCATGACCATTGATATGTTTGAGGTGGGTACACTAGTAAGGGAATATTACAGGAGATCTGTAGGCTGACGGTCAACTCTAGGTTGTTTTTATAGTCAGAGAAGAACCTCTCAAGCTTCATAACAATGCGATCGAGTATTTGCTTGCAGTTAGAGGAACCCAGCAGGTTCAATCCGACGTCGGTCTTGCCCTCTATCGAATGGCAAACCATCGTTTGCAAGTGAGACAACTCGGCCTTGGACTCGGACCTCTACCAGTACAGCTGGCCTGTATCGACATGTTGGATCTGTCCATGCCAAGGTATAGTCTGAGCAAAATACAACTTGGAGCTCAACAAACCCTCGCCATGTCAGGAGATCCCCATTCTCTTCATTGGGAAGAATTGTCACTTTTGATCTTCCAGATTCAGGTTACTTTGGACGAGTACGAGCAGTGGAAGGCCTGCCTCCCTGGATCATGGGTGCCGAAGCGAATCCGACTTGCTGATCATGACGATGTTCTGCAGGCGTTGACAGCACGATCTCTCCCACTTACAGATCACATCTTGGTTTACGAGGATTCATTCATTGCACACCAGATGTCCTTTTTCTACCATGGACAGCTAACCTTAAGGTCGGCATTGATTGACGCTCTTTTTGCCATGAAAAAGATGTCTCTGGATCGACCCGGTATCGCACAGGATATTGAGATACAACAAAAGGCTATATCTGGCTTAGCAGACATCCTTCTTGAATCGAGCATCCCTCTTTTGGCCTCGATCCAGCTCAATGACTGTGGTTCACTCTGTGTGACTCAAGAACGGATTACTCTCTGCTTTGCTCGTGGGATATGCTGGGCTCTACAGCAGGAGAAGCGAGTACCGGCTGAACACAAAAGCTTCACGTACCGGCTTGAGAATTGGATGCGACAGCAAATTGGTTTGTCATGTTCTACCTAAGCTGGGACAGTATCTAAGCTTCGTGGCCCGCTCGCCGGCCTCGCTTTCAGACTCTTCTCGCTCTCCCCGCTTCTAATCCTCTTGATCAAATCCATCATGTCAAAATCAACACCCAGCGGGTTCGTCAAATAAGCCTCCGACTTCATGTACTCCGACGCCTCTTCCAACGTATCAAAATTCTCAACCTGCAACTCTAGAGTATTCCCATCAGGATCATGGTAATACAGACTAGTAGTCGGGCCATGGTTTATGCACCAAAATGGCTCAATGCCATTTTCCTTGCGCTGAAGATAGGATATGGCTAAGTCGCTGAGGGATGAGTAGGAGAAGGCGATGTGCTCAAGACCACATGTCTTTGGGTCTTTGTTGGCGATGTCCATATTGACTATACCAATGCGGTGATGTTCATCATCATAGGTAAGGAGATGCATGAAGTCATTTTCGAAATTGACCTGGGCTTGAAGAAAGGTCTGATAGTAGGATGAGAGACGGAGGAAATTGTTGGTGCGGAGTACAACGTGTGCTAATTTAATTGGCTTCAGGACAGTCTTGCCCGGGTTATCGAAATCAATGGAACTAGCCATTGTGTTCAATATGCTCGGGTGATGAGAGAAAGAAGTGTAGATTGATAGTTTCAACTTTGATGTCTATCGGTGTGTTATATCCATATTTGCAGCCCCAGCTGAAAGACTTGATGAAAGCTGATCCTCTCAGCACAGGTCCATGTCATCCTCTAGTACCGGGGAGGTTAGCCTGTCATCCTGCCTCAAGTGAGCCTAGAAAGGCCATGCATCCGCTGTAAGAACTAGACCTAAAGAGGTCATGCATGCGTAAAAATGATCGACAAGCGCTTTTCTAGTCTCCCGCCAACATCCTGGACATACAATCAATGGCACAGTACTGCCATACCACCAATGCTAGCTCCGACGCTTCCGTTCGGACTCTAACGCTATGTTACAAAGCGAGGGCCGAAGTAATTGTGGGCATCTATCATGCTTGATTATGTCGTGTGGCAAACGAGCCCTGACTGTCGGTGTTTGCAGCTACCTAGGAATGGCTGAATCTTGCTCATTTTGCTTTCGCAGGAGTAGTTGCCATCGCATAAAGGCCAAACCATCACTCCCAACTATAGTGTCAAATTATCTCAAGTGAACACATCATATCCTACCTACAGAGCAAACAGCCTCCAATACTTCTCGAAAATGTCCTCCGAGACGGTATCATTTGGCCTCGCCACCATTCGCAACAAGGATGATAACCTCGAAGCCGCAATTGTTATTGATCAATGGGTATATCCACTGGCATCCCTTGATGAGTCATTTCACGGTTGTACCGTCTTTGGCCTGCTTCAGGATTGGCCTTCGACGTACTCTTCACTGCAACAGCTTGCATCGCGTATTGTCAAGCGGGATGGGCAAGTTGGAAATCACCAAGTTCAACTCAAAGACGCAAATTTTGACACGCCAATTCGCTACCCTAACAAGCTTCTTGCAGTGGGTGCCAACTATTCAGGTCATCTGAAAGAGATGGGTCTCCCTGCGGAAAAATGGGATCCTATGTCGTTCTTCAGTTGTCCTCCTACCACCTCTATCGTTGGACCGGGGAAGGCAGTTCCTCTTCCACCGACAACCAAACAGTTTGACTGGGAGTGCGAGTTGACAGTCGTCATTGGAAAAGGGTTGAGAAACGCGACTCAAGAGCAGGCTGCAGAAGCTATCGCTGGCTACACTATTGGTCTTGACCTCAGCTGTCGAGATCTCTTCCAGACTGGTCCTCACGCCTTGGTGGACATTGTACGTGGCAAAGCACAGCCAGGAATGAAACCTTGCGGACCCATCTTTTGGCCTAAAGAGTGTATTGGAAATCTGGATAATGTGCCTGTTAGACTGTGGCTTAACGGTGACTTGATGATGGATGGGACTACTAGCGAGATGATTCGGAGCCCAGCAGAGTGCATTGCTGAGATGAGCCAGATACTACCTCTGGAAGCTGGCGATATGATCATGACTGGAACACCTTCTGGATCTGCTAGCTCTCATGGACAGAGGTGGCTCGTGAAGGGGGATTTCATCAAAGCTCAGATAGGAGATATGGAGCCTCTGGAAGTTGAGATTTATTGAACGAGTATATATGGCATCACTCTCATTTACTGCTAGTTATCAATTTACACATTCTTTATAGAGTTTAAACCAGGATTTTTAATCACTATATTGCATGGGCATACTTATAGATAAATCTCACAAAAGATTCTGTAAACATGAAGACGCTGGTATAACTAATACCTAAATTGTAAGGCAGATGTGCCATTTGCATTTAGGCCCGTGGCTAAGATCTTGAATCATCACGCAGAACTTAGCGTTAACAAGATGCCTCCTGATGTCATGATCAGCGCACCCAAATCGAAAGTCGGTATTTCGGCCTCGGGACTGCTGATATCGCGAGCGGTAGTCATGTTACCCATATCTACGTAAGGATATCTCGGAAGTATCGGCTTGGAAAGCATATAAGAGCACTGGGTGACCCTAATGTAGTTTCCTCATTGTCTCAAACATAGATCAATCAACACACATTTCCTTTAGCTTTCTTCATGTCGCAACCACAGCTCCAAAAACCGCAGTCTTTCAGTGGAATCAATCACCTCAAACTGCCCTGCAATGACATCCTCAAAACTGGAAGATTCTATGAAACTATTTTCCCCATGACTCGTATCATCAAGTACAACCACTACACCCCAGACCATAAGCTGTTTGCAATCATGCTCACGCACGAGCCCACCAAACTTATCATCGAGCTACGTTATGTCCCTGAGCAAGCTGAAGCACAGAAGGGTTGGGATCCTATTACATGGGGCGTAGGTACTCGGGCAGACCTCGACGAGTGGGGGAAGTGGCTAGATGCACATGAGGTGAGGAGGAGCAAGATATTCATGGGGATAAAGGGCTGGGTCATGGCTTGTGAGGACCCCGATGGAAGGATTGTGAGGTTGTATGTGGAGAATCAAGATCATGAATGGACGGATCATCCTGATCAGGATGAATACTGGCTTGGAACTATTACGACGAATCCTACACAGGAGGAATAATTCAGAATGAGGTACATTAGGAGTTGTCAAACTGCTGATGTCTTGAAGAATAACATGTAAATAAAAGGCAAGCACTTTCAGTCATGGCGAATCGCGATCTCGATCCCTCTTTGGGTCATGCATGTCAGAGAGTAAGCTTGTAGCCTCTCTTAACCTATGGGATCCTGGGAAATCTACATAAAAACGGCTAAACCTAGAATCGCCATGCGTCCGAAAAACGCATACATTCATAAGTATAACTAATTGATTAAGAATTTTATAAACAGAACTACTAAACTTAGTACCTAGGCTTAAAGCGTTTAGCCTTAACCTTGTACTCTACCCTGAAATAGATAACTTGGGTAAAATATTATAGAAGGTGGCATGTTCGAAACTAAATACTTTTGCTTGTACTTGCTTTGTATTGGAAGGGCACTCTCTGTATAATGTGTTATAATTTTACATACTAGTTTTTAAACTCTTTAGTAACTTAGAAATCGTATAGTAATACTAGTTAATTAAGTTTTACTTTCTCTAGGAAGTATTATATAAGTTTATCCTACGAATTTGCTTATTAATATTAACTGGCTTTACTATGTAAGTGATCCTTTTGGCTGTTGGATATCGGGTTATTGAAGGCCGAGAGATAAATTACCCTACGTCATCGGACCTCCACTTTTTCACCCGATGTATATATATATCAAACTGGAAAAACAGCACGCCCTCCCTGTTACATACCCTCCATACAGTGAATCCTTATCTCTCTACCTCCAAATACTAATAAATTATGGAAACTGTAAAAGAAACTCCCCATCAGCGCTGACTTCGTACTCACCCATCACGCCACATCCTACGATTTCATCTCACCTTTGAGTTTGGACTTGATGGGTCAGCATGTCCTCATCACTGGTGCAGCACACCAAGACGGAGTGGGATATGCTACTGCTACAGCTTTTGCGCGCGGGGGAGCATCTCGAATAGCATGTTGCGACCTACACGGTATATCTGGTCATATCATCACCAAGTTGAAGTCAGCTGCAACGATTGCCAATCGCCATGAACCCCTTGTACTGGGCTATAAAGTCGACATCTCGAGCCAAGAGAATGTGAAAGCGATGTATGAATCTATAGCTAAAGAATTCAACGGACGACTGGACATTCTTATCAACAATGCCGCGCACATGGAACCATACAAGCCTTTTCTCGAGTCTGACCCTGACATGTACTGGCGGACATGGGAAGTAAATATCTGAGGTCTCTTCAACATGGCACGTGCATTCCTCCCGATGCAGTTATCGAGCTATTCCGAATCTAGTGGCTCTGGCATTATGGTCAACGTATCGTCATCTGGAGCTCTGAGTGTCCGCCCCGGCAGCGGGAGTTATCGAAGCTCCAAGCTTGCAGTGCATCGATGGACTGAGTCGCTGCAACTCGAGTACGGAGAACAGGGGCTTCTAGCTCTCTGCGTCAACCCCGGAGCGATTAAAACAAAGATCACTGAAGGAGCGCCTGAAGCAGTCAGGAATGCACTTCCTCATCGACCAGATAGCTGGTGATACGATTGCTTGGCTGGCTTCTGAGCGCAGGGATTGGCTTTGGGGAAGATATGTGAGTTGCCCGTGGGATATGGAGGAGTTTATTGCGAAGAAGGATGAGATTGTTAAAGAGGATAAACTTAAGTTGAGAATGGTTGTTTGAGCTTGCTCTCATAAGGCTACTACTTCTCCTTCAAAGATATACAATCCAGTTACATTATCATCCAGTTCAGTCTTTCCTCAATAACATCTCGAGTAATAACCCATAGCTTCTTTGAAAAAGGACCCTTTCAGACCCAGGTGATATGCATGCCCGAAGCCAAGCTTATTGCATCTCCTGCCCGGTCTTTATCATTTAGTATAATATACAATCACTACAGGCGCCGTTGACCCGCTATCCGTAATGCCAGTTAGTTTTATGTAGATTCATGATTATGATCAATCGTACAATCTACAATTTGCCTGTAGCATCGGCAGCGGTTGCCTTGCCATCCATCCAAAATGAAACTGATAGAGACTTAACACCACACAAGACAAAGATGCCATTAATGATCCCCACTATATTGATTTACCACTAATATATTCATCCTTCGGTGTCTTCAATCAGTGCTTCCTTGAGACGACTATGCGACAAGCTATAAGTTCTAGATATCTCAAGTTCATAGTAGTCATAGTACTCAATCAATAGTGATCAGAGATAAGAAATTCAGCAAAGAGACTGAATAAAGCCTTGCTGAATGAGTTAGGCGTCAGGGCATCAATGAGATCCCATCCCTTTCTCACCCAGCATTCAATATCCCGGTTACACTGATCCAGAGTACCAGAGGACTTGAGAGCATCAACGAGAGCTGGCACGTTGTGGTCCTGCCAGTAGCCAAACCACTGTTCGCGGTCGGGGTGTTCCAGTGTGAAGAGTTTCGCCACTGGGTAGGTAATCTTGCGATTGTATAGATCGTCTGCTGCATTTTTACCTTTGACCTTGCCGAGAACATCCAAGACATCATCTCGGATTTGAAACGCGATCCCTAAAGATATACGTTAGATGCAACGTGCCCTTTATCATATGAACAATGGCAGAGAAGGCCTTACCTAAGTTCTGAACGTAGGCTCCAAGTGCTTCAATCTTTTTGGGAGTTCCTCCTCCAACAATTGCTCCGACAATGCCGCAAAAGGATGCAGGTATACCACTCTTGCATCTATGCAGATTGATGACTCGAGCTAGCATTCGCTCAGCATCGTGAATACTTGGCAGCTTGTCCATACTCATTCCAGCAATATCGAGTCCCTGGCCGGCGTGGCCGACTCGCATCATCTCAAAATACATTGAGTAGATAACCCGACGCTGCGAGTCAGACAGGGCCTCATTGTCTCGAATGATGGTTTCTCCCCAGAAGTACATGGAGCATCCGGCATTTATAGCAGTCGGAGCGCCTACGATTCGGTGCACACAAGGTCCGCCACGGCGCGTTTCGCTGTCATCTTCGATATCATCGATGATCAACGAAGCAGTGTGGATGAGCTCTGGCAAGACCAGGAAGCTTCTCCAGTCGTTGGCGTTACCACCTACCATTCCAACAGCAGCTCCAAAAAGCATAGGTCGCCTGTATGACTTGGATTAGCAGTGCCTTGAGAATTATTGCATGAGGATACTCACCAATTCTTGCCGCCTCTGTCATTTAGCATGTAGAATGCATCAACAATGTTCTGTTGAATCTTCTCTTCTTCGTAAGGATCAAAGTGCACTCTGGTAATATGCTTGAAATGGTCTGGACGAATCGAAGACGGAACCCAAGCTTCCAGTTCTTGGCGAACCACCGAGGTTGCGTTTCCTAAGATCTGCTCCATCGACTTGGACATATCAGTCCCTTTCACTAGCTCCATAGCGCCAAAACCTTTTATCGAGGTGCCTTGCCAAGTACCAGAGAAACGAACGGCTCCTTCATAGAAAGAGGGCATGCGTAGCCAAGTCTCGAACTCTTGGTTCTCTGTCACTGATGCAATCTCTAGGTCAACATTGAGGCTAGGTATCTCAAGCTTCCAGCGGGTGTCGAAGTTTTGGAATGTGTGCCCTGACACCCAAGGCTCGCTCGAAGTAAGTGTGAATTCCGTCAGTTGATGGCGCTGACCAGATTCGTCATGATACAAAACATATTGCTCAAGAAGATTGCTTCCATCAAGTACCTGTGGATGGTTTGGTCAGTTGAGCAAGGTAACGAGGATGGATAGACGAACCTGAGTAATGCACACCTCCATATCTTTGTCTACCGAGACCAGGGAGATCCAGTTCCAGCCGTATCCCAACCCTGCGGGCTGCTCTTTAGTCTCCTGCCCCGCTAAAGAATACTCGTGGTCTACCCAGGCTGTACCAGTCACTTCTTGTCCCCTGTACGACCCAGTCGTCTGGGTTCGAGGCCAGCTGTAATAGAACATCGCTCCCTATAAAAGATCGGTTAGATATATCCCAAGACCATTACGAGGGAGCACATACGGTCTTGTCATTGAGTGTCTCTCCATCGTGGCCGTGAAGCATAACGGGTCTTGTTGCCTTGACCTGAATCTCAAGGTCGATTTCAGGGACCTTCAAGTGGTAAGAGCCATTTTCACCAAATAGGATCGCACCGTTATCCCATTCAAGATGCAATGCTGGGCCATCGTCCTTATCGTGTTGATGGACTTGTACGGGACTTGATAGCAGATCATCAGGGATGAACGAGGGCACATCTTTGCAATTGGGCCCAGCTTGAAGCATATTTTGGATTGTTTTGCTGAGGCCTGTATGGTTCGCATCCATGGCCTTCGAAAGGTGTTTTGGCAGGCTGGAGGGTACTTTGGAATAGGTGGTATACTTTTTGGTCTTCCAGTCAAGAGTCGCGTAAATGACAGCCCAGTTATGTTCTCTGGTCGCCGAATCTATCTCGCTATCGGCTGATTGACGGAAAAGACAAACAATGACAGTGTGACTCGGATCTCCAAATTTGTCGGCAGACGTGGCATCATGAAGGTGTGTCTGTATGTAGTACCATTCTGTCTTGGCATCAAGTTGTGGTTTGTCAGTGACGCGGGGATCCATAGACAAATCGGAGTAGTCAGTTACACCTCTTTCGGAGGTATGACTCTCCGGTGCAATGCTGACGGAGCTGATGGAAGTGAACTTTGTCTCCGCTTGATATTCCCGCTGCACGAAGGGAAGGCTAGCATGGCTAGAAGCTAATCTAATCGCGGTAGTGGACATGTTTGAGTGATGTAGTGATGGCAGTTTCTGAGTGTAAATGAAGAAGGGATAGAGAAAAGGGTATGATGATAGATGGACTGTAGATTAGATAGGGATTTATATCTGCAATTACTACGTATGAACTGGTGTCCCAATTTGATCCGTTTGTATATTGTTGGATAAGGCAATATTGTATCCGGAATGCTGCAAACCTGGCCAAGCTGATGTCTCTTATCACTACCTATTTAGTCAACCCCTACATAACCATCATTACCCTATGGTGTGACGATCTTAGCCCACGGAACAAGAAGGTGGTTGCTTGTGGTTTCTTATCACTTGGAATGATGTGATAATGCATGGCATGGTATGCAGGAGGCATGTCACATACTCTTCAAGACATGTTATCAATCATCGGAGTTATGTCGGCTAGAACCTACGATGACTGTCTCGGGACGAAGCTTGTGATAGATCACAAGCGTCAGCTTGCGTGGCCACAATACAGCGGGCAACGCGACGTAGGGTGTTGATCTGCTATGCCGCAGACTATCGCTGTGTAGAGGAGTGACCGTGCACGGGGAGGCAGTGATAATGAATACTGATACAGGGCTCTTTTGGGTCTTGTAATTGGAATGAGTAGCAAATGTAGAGATACGGGTACTCAAATGAGCTGCGGTGGGGGACTTGCTATAACGGTTGAGTCACAGCAATCTTCCTCTTCTGAGTAGATAAAGTTC
Source organism: Fusarium sp. NRRL 52700 (assembly GCA_013396095.1). Classification (NCBI taxonomy): domain Eukaryota; kingdom Fungi; phylum Ascomycota; class Sordariomycetes; order Hypocreales; family Nectriaceae; genus Fusarium; species Fusarium sp. NRRL 52700. Next base: position 562,046 of record JAAQRM010000041.1, read on the forward strand.
ACAGCGGTACCAATCTGGCTTGGCGTTTTTAAACAACAATATACTAGTTGATGTTAGTTGCAGATCCTCGCCACCATAAGGCTTAGTATTCTCCGTAGTACTTACATCAATGGCGCAAACAAATCCTTGCAGAGCGCTAACAAGGATCTGCACGTCTACAAAGAGTCACTATCATTGTGTAGGGCCAGGGCGGAGACTTGGTGGGGGTCACTGTGGTGATTACGGTTGTGTTGAGCTGAAGAGAAACACGTTGGGGACTGCTATGACATGTCATAATTCATGTGGATTCTTTGGGGGCTGGCTTGGAACCTTTTAGTTCTTATCTCTAGGCACGCTGTACCCAATAATCTCACCATTGAGCTCATGATTCGACATTGATCTGCAATCATTACTGCCAAATAAGGTAGGTGATTAATTTCAACTCAGTGCCATGCCAAGCTGAGCAATTTATAGTTGTATGTGCATTAGCGACTGTCAAGTAAGACAGGTGACAATTTCTGACTCAGACAGCTGTCATTCCAAATTGAGTCAGGCGTAATTAAAAAATGCCGAGACATTCGTCAAGTGGGCACTAATCACAGACGTTGATGCTCATTTCAGGATCTGGAATACATAGGTATCGCCTGGTGTAGTCGAATCGCTATAATTACGTAGATAATCTCCCAAACAAAGAGGTATTGACAAGCATGATGTCTAGGGTAAGTACCATGAAGAAGAGTAAATGCACTACTTTTTGGGTATTTAAGAACAGTACAATTAGGCAATGAGGGGGGACAATTGCGAAAACCCCACCTTAAGGAGTGTGGATCTGATGACCTTCCTTCGTAGCACGGGCCCTGCCGTCACAATCCCGTTGGTTGTTGAGTTGACTGGTATGGAAACTGTGGTCATCATCCTGCTTCAGCTCCTGTAAGCAAACCTTCTGGAGCGCCTACCACGGTAGTCTGCAGGGAGGTGGTTACAGGAGGTAAGGGTGACTCAAGACACTCAGAGTATCTTGGATATCTCTGGATAGACGTGGGGCATAAACCTCATGAGACTTGTTGCCAAGGGCAGATAGACGTTCAGTACGCTTTACCAGTAGCCTCAAAAATATTTGAGTCGCCCTCGAACTGGTCAAATTCCCGAACCCCTGTATTCGATTTGATAGGAAGAGTGACAGTTGGTGTACCAGGCTTCTCGTCTGAGGCGTGACGGACAGCGGTGGCCACAATTACGGCAGGGGGGTAGCTACCGGAAATAGGGCGTCAACAATGAGCAGACCAGGGAGCCGTCACTACTTGCTTGATGTAACAGCCCAGTGTCACTTTATCGAAGATAGGATAAATGCTTATCTGTATGGTAAAGGGTAAATATCCAAGGATACCCAAATTCTAAGAGAAGGAGACTGTAGTGGATACTACTGCTATGATCTGATACTCATTTATAGTATTTCTGCTAATGCTTAAGCTCCTACTATTTATGATGTCTCTGAACCCTGATGAGGGAGGTGTGTATTTGACAAGACCTTTTGTTTTCCTTGGCAGCAATGCTTTAACAAGGGTACGCAATCGATAGCGAGGGTAACCAACCAGATACCCAGTTGAAGCCCTTTCTCACAGTGACTATTATAGCCATGTTTAAGAAAGAAGAGTAAAGATTTAATAATTATCTAAGATAACAATTACCTAAAAGATAATAAAATAATTACTCTAAGTATTATTATTAGACTTATATTAGTCTTATAATTAATACTAAGTTTATTATACAAAAGTAATCTGTCCCAAATAAAATTTTTACTACTAAAATATATTATACTTAATAAACCATTGGTTTATTATTATTTACTTTTAGTATTTAGTTATATATATTATAAATAATAATATATATTTTAATAAAGAGGGCTAATAACTTATTAGTTTAAATAAATATTATAGTACTTTAAGTTAAGCTTGTTAATATCTTAAAGATATAAGTACCTTGCCTTTTAGAAAGGTATTTTGTATAGTATTTATACTATGCTGAAAGACTTAAAAGAAATACTTCTAGCTTTATATAGGTTCTTTAATAAAAATTAGTTATATAAGCTATGCTATTCTTTCTTTCTATCCTTATCCCGACTCATACACAGGTACCCCTCAAGTGCTGTTAGTGGCTGTCGGTTATTTACCCTGAGAATATTGCCCTCTTCAATTCTCTTCAATCCGTCTGTCTCAATCTCTTTATACTTGGTTTTAGACTCCCTTTCGTTAAGTGTAGGCTGTAACCAAGTCCATTTGCCTACAGGAGGCGTTGGGACCTCTAACCTCGACTTGGCTATCTCTTCTCCTGTACCCCTGACTTCCCTTTGTTTTATGGTAGTTATGTCCGGAGGTGGCGATACAGGCTTTGATAAAGTAGCGTCGAGGGTTAGAATGGGTCCTGCGGGGAAGAATACATCCATTTTCTCAAGAGCATTTTTAATAGTCCACGGAGGTATCTCAAGAGCCTTTGTTGGGAGAAGACCAGCAGTCCTGACGTGGAAGGGAGTGTAGGGATTGATTATGGCTGTGAAGATGCTCAGACTGTTAGATGTCGCCTTTTGAAATTCCGAAGACATGCGGTCCAAGGTGTTGGAGTTCAAGGCATTCTCAGGCTCAACGAACAGAGATCGTGTGAGTTCTAGTGGATCGGCGTACTGCGGCTGAAGGAAGGGGTAGTGATGGCTTGTGATTTCCTTCATAATGTTTTTGGAGGCTGTTTGCTTTGCTTGCGGGAAATAGGTATAACAAGTTGAGAAATCAGGCTTTCTCGATGTCGCTGCAGAGGGCATAAAGTACCCCACCATTCCATCTTCTCTGCGTTCCACGTCACCAAAGATGCAAGGGAACTTGTAGTCTTGTAGTTCAGTCTGTGGAGGAGCGTCGTTGATGGTAGATTGATTCTCTCTTGGCTTCTGAGCAAGCTCAAGCGAGACACCAAAATCCACAAGAGCAAGGCATCTCCCGGTGATGGACGCCAGACTCTCCGAGTATGATGGGTCCATATCTTTGGACAAAGTGAGTGACTCGCCAATCATGTGGATGAATGCCTTCAAGTAGTCTGGGTCTTGACGAAACACGTCCATGAGCTCCTGGAGGCGTCTCACGTCTACAGAATCCGCAGAAAACGATTTTATATCGGCAGGGGGCTCTTCAAAAGGCTGCCATCTCAGGGGTATGTCTGTTCCTGTTGATCCGCCGAGCAAAACTTGGCCATAGAACTTGCCGTTGGGGAGGAAGAACTGGACACCGTAGCTAGCATAGTTGACCAATACCCAACCCCAGACTGGGTTCTCCCATTGTTCGTAGATCGGCCTGTAAGGCTCGTCTGGAGGTAGAGGTTTGTCAAATACGTCCTTATCAGTGACGAAGAATGCATTCAATCTTGCCTCTTGGTTGATGCTTGGAGGAATCTGAAAAAAGGCGCAGCGATTCTCTTGGTCTCCAACAACCGCATTAGCGATTTTGGTCGGCTGCCCGTGAGGGTCAACGAGGTTGCTGCACGCGTAGGTATTGCTGACTTGAGGATAGATCTTTCGGCCCAGGAAGTTGTCACTTGGAGCCTTATCAAAGTCAAAAGCAGAGACAACTTGACCAAACTCATCTACGAGGTTGAGTTTTGTCAAGACCATCTGACCATGGAGAACGGGCTTGAAAGGGGAAGGCATATCACCAACATGTCCATTTATGGCCCCAATGTCAACTGTACCAGCATACGGCGTCTCCCGGGTCTGGTTTCCCATGAGCTTTATATCGTCCTCGGTAAACACAGATTCTACCACAGCCCCCTCAACAACCCCAGAGAGTGTTGCGTTGGGGGTGAGATGAGTACCGCCGAAATAACGAGTGGAAAGATGCTCGTTCATCCCGTTTAGTGAGAACGAGCTCGACGGAAGGCAGAGTTTGTCCAGCAGGAGATCCTGAAACTCCTCTGACAAATATGAAAGATTTGCTGCAGCCGCCTGTAACTCAGCCTTGACCTGCGGAAGAAGTAGATCTCTGCCACTGATGGTTCTCACATCATGCGTATGTCCCGATCCCACATACTCGTTCAAATCCCAACGTAGACCTGTGGCTTCATCTGGCTGCAAGGACCACTTGTCAAAAGGGATATGGAAGTAGACCGCCTCCCATTCAACAAACACGGCGTTGAACTCTTGCTTCTTGTTGAAGTTTGGGACATTTCCGAGCTGCTCGCCATCCTCGAGTGTCCTCGACTCGTAAGGTGGGTTGACGATCGACGGCTTTGTTCTGCGCTTCGGAGCACTTTCGTCGTCCTTTGGCCCAAGGCGAACCCATTCGCGAACCAGCTCTTTCATGGTGTCGTTTACAACGGCGTTCATTTTTGGACGATGGAATTCCATGGCCTGATACAAACTGTCTTGTAGATTATCTTTTTTTTTGCCGTCTTCGGTAAAGACTGCTTTGGTTTCTTGGTCCTCCTCCTTTGGATACACCTGCGACGTTATCCGTACCTTGGTAGGTTTATCATCCCTGATGTTCCATGCCGATACTGCTCTACCTACCGTTACCGTCGGTTCTCGTCTCTGGTAGAATGGCTCACTCGGGGTCTTTTGGGCTTGGGGACATTTCTCTTCAACCTTGTTCGTGTCTAGCTCACGATCTAGTTCGTTGCAAATGGAAATCAATCTTCGAATGTCGCTCGCGATTGGTTTTACGGCCTCTGATGACGAAGATCGAAGACCGTTCAGGTCAACGTCAGCTGTACTCTGCTCACTGGTCTTGACTTTCCACCACTCGGCAAACAGATCCCATCTGAGCTGTTTCAGCTTGGATTCGCAAGCATCCCGGAAGCTCTGTAACTTGCCGAGTCCAGCAAGAGCCAGCTTTTGGGTATCGGAGGGAATGAGCGATGCTTTGACCCCTGGTTGAGTTTCTTGTTCGTTGGTTCCTTGGTCAATAAGTTTCCAGTTGTATCCGAGCGACGAGACCGTAAATGCTCGTAAAAGGGCTCTATCTCGTTGAGCAATGTAATTATCGGGATTTCCAGGAGATGTCTTGGTGAAGGTTTCCACTTCGTAAAGAAGATCGCTGAATGACTTTGGGGTGCTGGTCACAGATGAATCAGACTTTACGCCGTTCAGCCGCTGCAAGGCCTTCGGCGCTTCTCTTGTGGATGCCCCAAATGAATCGAGTGGTGAGTAGCCCACTGAAACTGGCATGTGGTCCTTGACAAAGTTTGCGAGCTCATGGGCTTTGTTCTCCGGGGCTGTGTCCTTTCTCCATGACACACCGTAAATGGAGGCATGGCATATGGCTCTAGTGATATCGTTTTTTCCATCACGTGAACGGAGCCAAGCCTGTGCATTTGCAGCATCACCGTCTGCAAGCTCAAGGCCCAGCTCCTTCAGGATCTCACCGTGAGTTTTGTCCTTGTTGGTGAAAAGATCTAGCTTCGAGTCGTGAACCCAGCCGAGAACAAGATAGTCTACATTTGCTGATGTGAGGGTCCTGGTCTCGCTTTTTCCATCACCGAGATCATGCTGATAGGTGAAAGTATCGACCATGGAGAAAACGTTGGAGTTGTGTGGTTGGAAGTCAGCAAATAAAGGGTTCGAACTATTGAAGATTGATAAAGGGACGGATTTCTTTTCGCCTTCCTTTTCGTTGGGCGGCTGAGCTCCGTCTGAAAAAACGGAGATCTTGTTGCCCAAGAACATACTACCACTGTGTTAGCCAAGTCTGCTGCATGCCCGGGCAACGGCACATACATACTCCTCTTGACCCTCTGGCCGTTTCTCAGCATCCACAAATGGTGACACATCAACCTCTATGTCAATCTCGGGTCCCATTTCGGATATGTTTCTACACAAGTTACTCTCGATTATGAATAGTTCATTCTTCTTGAGGTTGTCAGAATTTTCATCTGTCAGGATTGAGTCCTCATGGATCCTTCGCCACACAAGCCAGCGATTCGGTACAGCTCTGTACAAAGAGCTTGACTCGCCAGTCGTGGCTTTGCTTGCTTTGGTATTCCATTGAGCACCGCCGTCTATCTTCAAGGCCTCCACACCATCCTTTTCCTCCGTGGCCTTCTCAAGACTTAGGAAGCCATTCTTGAAGCATTCGTTCTTGAACTCGTCAGCTCCGGCGCTGACCTCGGCGGTAGCTCGATACAGTTGCGGTAGCTTCCAGTGGAGGTACAGGCCCTGACGGTTTGGTCGAACCTTCTTGTCGAAAGCGTCAAAGAGTCTCGGGTTAAGAGACTCGAGGCGGTGTCGATTCAACATGTCAGCGTGTTGCTGAACGTCATTCTCATATCGAAGAAGGCGGTCATAATTTGGCTGCGACAACGGGCCAACGCACCAATTGGGTACGTCTTTGCCCGAGTTGGCGACGGCCGCATTGAGCGTGAATGTCGAAACCTGGATTGGAATGCAAACTGCCGAACTCATGATTGATCAAAGAGCTTGTGATCAGTATCGGTGTTGTCATTCGTTAGAGTGGCTGTATATCGGCCTTCCTTTTGGTGCCTTCAAGCGTACACTTTGGAATTCATGCAAATTTGTTACAAAGTACGGAGTTGACGATATGGACTCACATTTGGTCGGGAACCTGGAGCTCCGGGAGCTTTTGCCAATAAAAGAAACTAGTCTCAATAGTTTGGGGGCTAGTGCTGCAATACTCAGGTCATATGCGCTAACTAGAAAACATCTCAATCAAGGACCAGACGCTACAAGTACAGTACATCTGCAGGTTTATCTCAGTTGGTCTTTTAAAGCCCCGCAATGACAAGGGACCCCGACAACCTGGTCAGTTGACTGAGGAGTTCTCACATCAGGTACTCTCACCGTGGAAAGCACAGGGAATTAATTGTTCACGACATGCACTCAGCCCTAAGGGCCTTTAACCTCTCGCATTAAGAGCAACTTATTATCTCTTCATTGTGAATTCCCTTGTGAATAACTTTGACTCCTGGCAAATCGCTGCTTTCTCATGACCCTGCTACCCTGAACATGACTCCCAGAGCGAGGCAAAAAGCAGCCCTTGAGGCGAGACATCGGTTACAAGAACTAGATGAAGGTGTTCAGGGACAAATACTCCAGCTGCAATCTTATAATGTTCCTTCTCTTCCAGCTGGAGACTACACTATTTCAGTCAAACAGGAGGTGGAAATACAAGGAAAGGGAAAGCATGAGGTTAAAAACCAGTCCACACCAAACAGGACCTTCACTGTTGATGGCCCTCGATTTTCCATTCCTGACCAAGATGTTTTGTCCGTCTACCCAACACCTGGCAGCATCGAAGCAAACAATGTTCTGCCCTACATTACACTACAAGAACCGTCCCTACCCTGGGAACGATATGTTCAGAAGGAAAAACGTCAACCTGCTAAGCAAGATGACGGTATTGTGCCCTGGATTGCGCTGTTTGCATTTGAGCAGGCAGAGCTACTTGGCGACTCAAAGTTGATTCCGGGATCATCCAGAGATCCAACCACTGGAGTATTCAACGTAAAGCTCGCTGACATTATCTTGCACGGCGACAAGTCTGTCAAGTTCCCCCTTCAAGCGGCGCCAAAAGGCACCAGCAACGACACCGTCAAGCATGATGGTAAGCCCGTTGTCTCAGCCGAGGAGATGAATAAAACAAGTCTCGACATCATCTTAGTAAGGCCAGAAATTTTCAAATCATTCGTCCACGACAAGTATAATGAGGACGGCAAACTCGAACTTCCTGAGGGGGTCACTGGAGATATCTCTCGCTACAAATATCTTGCCCATCTCCGTAAAGACTTTGGAGACTCGGATGGGTTATATGCAAAGACTCATTCAGTTGTCATATCTCACCGAACACCGCCAGCAGATACCGCGACTCGCACATCAATTGTCGTACACTTGCTATCCCTTGAAGGATGGGAGGATCTTGCCGCCCGCATCGATCACCAGACAGAGGCTGTCGCCTTGATTTCGCTCTACTCATGGACATATGATGTCCCGCCCGCGTCGCCTCTTACCTTTAACGAAGTGTTTAGGGGACTGGCCAAGGGTCCTACCAACAAGACTGGCACCTCGGTTCCTGATGCGGCATTGGGGCTGAAGTGGCAAGATGACTTTCGCATGCTTCGTGCTCCTCAAGAAATGATCGCCAAGCTTGACCAAAACAATGTCTTGTTTTCCAAATCGACGGAGATTATGAAGAGCAGACTAGTTGACGGCTACTCAGTAGTCAGACATGTTTTGCAAACGGGTGAGATTGTCCCAGCTTTCTCTCGTGGTCCCCTCACGCCTGTTCCCGTGGCGGACAATATTCTCCTGGACGACTTACAGCAGCAGATGCAGAGGGTCTTGAAGCTGGACAGTTCCGAAACTGCCGAGACCCCGGAGCGGAAAGGTTATGCACAGTCTCTGCACGGAAAAGATTTCGAGATTATGGATCGAGATCTGGGAATTGTCGATATATCCTACTCCACTGCCTGGCAACTTGGCCGTCTGTTGAGTCTCAGCAACCAAGAGTTTAGCAGTGCCGTGACAAAGCTTCGGCGTGAGGTTCTGGATGGGGCTATCGTTGAAAGCTTATCCAGCAATCATTTCGATGGCGAGGCGAGCTTCCAGGACTTACATTCGTTTATAGAGGCCTCACGCACCGCATCCTTCTATGGAGATACAGCAACAAACCCAACACAGAGCTCGCAACCGCCAGAGTTCCCCAGAGCTTTCAGATCTGGTGCTATGCCTGGCCTTACCACGAAACACAAGTTCGAATCCAATGCACAGGCCACCACGAAAGTCGTCGATTCAATGTCGGCCCGAGTGGAGCAGGCTGCCTCGTCTCAAGACCTAACCTCAGCAACAGGTGAAGCCCAAATCTTCAACGAGCTCAACACTCCAAACTCTAGCACGTTTCCTGTCATTCTCAAGCAATTATTGGACTTCAAATACCTCGACTGTATCCCGATCCACTACCTCATCACTGATCCATCACATCTTCCTGAAGAAACGATGCGGTTCTTCTATGTGGACCCAAATTGGATCAATGCCATGATTGACGGGGCCTTGAGTGTAGGGAATACACTCGAGATTGGGGGCCAGGATGTCTTCAAGCTGATGATCAAAAAGGCTGTAGACGAATATGAAAAGAGGGAATTGAGCATTGAGAAAGCAGCCCATAAGCCGCAGACGCCAAAGTTTGGCCTCTTTATTCGAAGTTCGACTGTCATGTCTTGGAAAGACCTCAACATATCAGCACCTTTCCCCAAGGGCTGGAAGGGAGATAAGCTGGAGATCTTATCAACCAGGCGTATTGCTAAAGATACCATCATGATACTGCTGGATCGATGTCCAGAAGATATCGCAACAGTAAAGGACATCCCGATCAAAACAAACCCCGAAGCGAAGAAGGAAATGGCACAACAAGTGGAAAGGGCCAACGCCGACCCAATTTACCTCTTGGACTCGATTACGATTGCGCAACCACCTCATCAGCAATGCTTTGCTCTGGGAACATCGCTCCGTGCCACGATGCTAGAAATATCTGGATTCTGGGATATTGACCCTGACCATGTTGGGGCAGATGCAAAATGGGGGGTTCTACAAGCCCCGACTAGCCAATTCCAGAAAGGCGGAGGGGGGTCACAGATTTACGACTGGGACAACAAGATCATCCGCGTCGTTGACCTGATGCAAATGATCATGACCACAATGAAAGACAAGTCTAAAATTAACAGGATCGAAACACCGGGCCCAGTTCTCTTTGCTTTGAATATGGGGTCCAGTGTTCTCAAAATGTCTATCGCTAAACTACGCCAGGGAGAGCCTCTTCCTAAATGGCCTGTCGTGCCAGACGCCTCACAGTCTTTATCGATGAGCCAAGCAGATGAGGAACAAGTCATGAGTAGCGCCAATTCACTTTTGGGGCTTTGGTCCAGACCGTATCCAGTGATCAAAGAGAGTGGCAGCCTCATGATCGTCAAGGGGCATCCAGATGAGCAGTACGGATATACCGTTCACGCTGTTGCCAGTTTTGAGGCTCTACGGAAAGCACAGCTCAAGCCGGCAGAAGAATATATCGTCGCTGTGCCGAGTCCCCCACACAAGGCTGTTCCTCTGATGCTCCAAAAGCAAACTATAAGTCCAGTTTCCAATAAGGATGAAGAAACCCCTAACAAAGCTTACACCATATCGTACCTGGTCAATGTTACAGGACATGACTCGGTCGAAATTATTGACAAGTCCAAAATTGACGGAGCAAAGCTTGATATGGAAATAAGAATACAGGAGTTGAAGGGCATCATGACCAAGATATCAGAGGTTGCTATAGAGATTGCTGGAGTTGGTGACAGAACTACCGGCTACGCAGGATCTGGGGTAAAGATTCTTAATAGAGCACGATGGCGTGCTGGCATCCAAGTGCATCAAAACCAGAAGCTACGCGTTTCTGTAAAGCCTCGAGGCAAAGCAGATGCTTGGACGGTAGGCGACATCAACGGCATGTGTGTCTTGATCCCAGGATTATCGGTCAAAAGGCGGGCGCAAGACACTCCAGATCCCCCGCTTGAAACTGTCTTCAAAGTAAAGGTCAAAGTTAGAGTGACAGAAAATGGCGATGCCTTCAAGGTTATTTTGCCTGTTTGGGGGGGAGCGGCATAGTTAGTCACAGTCGTGGTACCGAGTGGGGAGCAGATAACAAACTATTATTTGATTCAGGTCTCGACTATTCCAAATTTCAATCGCTTACGCGTTATCGTACTCCCAGCGCTTTTCTAAACCCTGTATGTCGCTGTCATTGGTTCGGTAGGAAAGGTCGCGGCCACGCTATGACCCTCTGAACAGTTCCGCTGTGGAGACTCTCATCACGGAAGAAAACAACCGCTGAAAGTGTGAGAATATGTGATTGCTGCAGGCAGCTGCAAAGGAACAGACTATTGATTCCTCGTGCAGATGGCGGTCACTTCGGCTTGTAAGTGAGCCAATACGTCGAGTCCACGTCTGTAAACTGAGGCACAACTGGGCCCAGATTCTCAAGACTCGCTAGCTTGGTAGTCAGACGAATGTACAGTACATGCCAACGATGATGATCGAGAGTGGGTAGGTGACTCTCGTCTGCCAGCTCAAGTCGTTGTGTTGTTTAGCAAGCCTTCAACACATCCGCAGTCCATCATCGCCAACCGAGACCACAACTCTGACTCTGTACCGAACACAATGAATTGGCAAGTTGACTCTTGGCACCTCAACATTGACGCCGGCGATTCAGCTATTCATGTTCTTGTAGAAAACGTCAATGCCAAACTAGTTCCAACAAAAGTTGTCCTTGTCGACGGTGGCTTTAAAAATTACGGTGGTTTCTGGATCAAAAAAATTCGCGGCAGGCTCAAAGACTATTATGGGCTGCCAGAGGATATCAAGTTCGACGGTCTTGTCATTACGCATTTTGACGGGGATCATGTGGGCGGTATAGAGGAGCTTTTCGACAATGACATCCGGGACCAGTGGAACACAAAACTCGAAAACAAGGCCGAGGATGACTTCTTCCCCCAAGCACTCAACGACAAGTGGAAAGAGTTTATGGGATCGTATTCCCCCAGTTTTTTAAACACGGGAGCCCATATCTATATGCCATACTGGGAAGATTGTAACACGGAAAAGCAGCTGAGAAATGCGACTGGTAACGTCAATCGTCGTCCCAAATCGTGGACCGCAGGCAATACCAATGAATTTCGCATCAAGAGCAAGGGAAGCTGGTCGACGGCAGTTGAAGTGGAAAGTCCTATCATCGCCGAAGTACACGCTGATTCCAGCAGATTACTCGGTTTTGACTTCTTCTACGGCGAACAGGCTTGCACCCAATCAGCTGAGCAACTGACAGACCCCAAGAAGGTCTCCCTGTATCTGAAAGAAAATCGCCCTTCGATGTTCTGCGTTATGGCAGATATGAATATTTGTGGTGGCTACACATATAAGCTGCTTGAAAAGTGGCAATGGGACAAGAAGGACTTTGGAAGTCCGTTCGTCATAGTGAAGGGTGATATGGAGGAAGAACAAGCCAAAGAGGCTGAAAGAGGCCAGGACTCGGACACAAAATTAGATTCACAGAGCGACGATCCAGTTGGATTCATTCCAAAAACAGATACAAAGAACAACAACTCATCGATCGCCTGCATGATCATCTGGAAAAACCCCGAGAGGGCACAGGTATCACACTACTTTGCAGGCGATCTCAGCGAGTCCACAGAGCAAATGGTGCTGAAGTGGTCGACTGTACCAAGTACCGATGATGCTAAGAAGAGGCTTCCAACAAAAGTCAAGACAATGAAGATGTCTCATCACGGTGCACGACAGTCCACTCCGTTTGAGATGCTCTATTCGTTTGACCCGGAGTACATTTTCGTCTCCAACGGGGTGAGGAACGATTGGCGTCATCCAAGTGAGTAAATCAACTCTATGAACTGCTGGGGAATGAGACTGACCTTGGCCAGAACCCGAGGTTCTGTTGGCTGTAGATGCCTGGAAACAATGGAAAGCCGCTACCGAGATGCAATTCGAAGACCAAAATCCGCCAAAGAGGCTGGACCTAGTGGTGGCTAATTACCCTCCATGGCTATCTATGATTGATGACGAGGCTTTTATGGATCCTGGAGGTATAACTGAAATGAGAAGGCCTGCCTTTGTCAAAGAGATCCAGCTGTTGTCCGAGAAATCAAAGGATAATTTCTTTGAAGAAACAAAGTCCAAGAACGGAAAAGATTTTAAGGAATATTTGGTTGAGTATCTGATGACCCGTTGGGATCGATTGAGCACCTTGCGTCCTTCTGATTATGCGGATTGCACCATCATGTTGGCCCACTACTTCCAGCTTTCATCGAGCCAAAAGTTACGTGCTTTCTGTTTTACCCAGAAACATGATGGCCAGGTCACGATGGGAAAAACGACTTTTGACGATATGAAAACAATTATTCCGGGAGAAATCCCCGCACAAGTGAGATTTGTTAAGATAGAGCAAGCCATGCCGGCCAAAAAGAGATGGCCACTGAGACTCAGAGGCAAAAGGAATCTAAAGACAGTCGCTCGCTCAGAGGTATCCTTTGATAGCCGGGTCAAGCAACATCATATTACGAAGATCATTACAAAGCGCAAAGGGGAGAGCAAGAAGAAGCGGAGGGGTTACAAGCGCAAGGAGGAGCAGGAGGAGGTGGATTTGTCCAATTCTCAAATAGAGCTCCAACGCGAGCACTCCGAAAATGAGACAGACATCGCACAAAAAGAAGTCACCCCGGATGACTGTTTCTTCTTTGTGCCTCCGGCAGCTTTTCTCAACCTCGACTCACAGACATCAGTCGAGGTACAAGATCAAAATCTCTGTCGCTTCCTACATTCTCTCGCATTTCCCATCTTGGTCCTCTCTCGAGTCCCCTCTTCTGACGATCTTGCTGACTATGAGCTTAACGCCTCTGATGAGTTGTCACTGTGGTTCGGTGCCATATTTAAGCCCGGCCAAGCACTGCGATTTGGTGCTCGGGCTTCAAGGAAGGATATCACGCAACTCAGCTTTGAAACAAATCTCATCGCCATTGAACCAAAGTTAGCTTCCATTATCAATCCAGGATCTAATGCCTTCTCTCAGATGCTCCAGTTCCGCACTGATCTAGGCGGACGCTCTCTTGGAGTTCCATCCAGCGGCACAGGAGTAGCCATTGAGAATATGCTTGTGTTTGGTCTTGACCCCGAAACGGTAAAGGAATGGAAGATTACTCTAAAGGATATGTTCAGCTTCCTGCAGTGGGATCCCTCGAACGTTGTCTTATCAGGGGCCCTTGATGAAGGTTTTGCTCTAGACTCTGGGTCTCATGGTGCCAGTCGGAATGCAGTCTGGTTCATACCGAGCGGTAATACACATCGCACTGTTCTTCGACTCCAGTTCTCTCATGTTCAACAGTCAGGCGAGAAGCCAACGTGGCTAAACGAAGTGTTTGCCAAATTCGGAAGATTCGTTCATCTGTCTATGGACTCCCCGATACAAGTCATCTTACGCAAGACCTACAGCATGGAGACCAATGTTGATGACAAGTATCTTGCCGCTGTGGACTGGGAGCTTACAGTCAGAGCCAAAGTCACCATTGCAAACAAATCCGCTGACTCTCTCAAGTTTTGGGCTTCCATAATTATCACACCGCAAAAGACTCAGATGGTGTTAATGTTGTTGGCTCCCGAAACGCAAGGAGAGGCGGGAAATGGCGGGACTGACATTGGCTCGATCTGTGACTTTGTATCTGGTTTTCTCCCCTTGGACATGCCGGTTCCCTCCGTCAAGCAATACATCCCATCTGCTTCTGATATCATGCTTCGAAGGATTGCGTTCACTCGCGGCGGAGGACGAAAGGACTCTGTTGAGATCAATCTCCAGGTCAATCTCGCGTCAGCTCCCTTTCTGGTCACTGTGCGTCTGGGTTCCGAGCCGCAATTCAGTGGTAATCTGTTTCCACCTGTGAGGTCCACAGGCGAGCCCGACATGGCGTTATACCCTGTGTATGAGGACCATCTCCTCATGCTGCCCATCGGATTCCAAGAGGACAAGGGGATCCGCTTAAATGATCTCTACTATACTCTCTCTGGCAAACAGCTCGAGGGTGATTCCCCTTGCGGTTTAGACTTTGTCTCCTTATCATTCACACTGGATGCATCAGCAATCACGTTCGAGGGCGTCCTTGCGAAAGTGAGAGATCAAGAACCCAAGCTCAAACCAAGTGACATGCCAGGCCTTCCGGATATACAACTCGACACTGGAATGGCACTTTTCGAGTATAACTTTTCCAAGAAAAGGTTCCATTTCGTCACGAGCTTCAGCTTTAAACTTGTGCCACGCAGTAACAGCCAGTATCCGACTCGAATGGCCATGTCTGTTCAATACAACGATCAAGGGTGGCTACTGGCAGGCTCCGTTAACCAGCTCAGCTTCAGCCATCTTTATGAATTCTTTGATAATGACTGTGACGAAGAGATCCTCGACATCCTGGAGAAGATTGAAATAAACTACCTGTCGCTCTCCTACTTCTACAAGCTTGGTGGCCAGCCAAATTCTATCGAGCTTGAGGGCGACTTCAGACTTGGCAAGATTGGCTTGGACTTTCACTACCGTAGTGAGGGCGACGGGAACTGGAACTTGAATGCAACCCTTAAGAGGGATACGCCACAGACGACGAGCCTCGCTGACATCATCTTGGAATTTTGCGAACAGGAACTACTTGATAATCTTCCCAGCTGCCTCACAGACATTCCATTTGGACATGGTGGATCTGGGCTTTTAAGCGAAAGTGATGCCATGGTAGACCTCAGAATCGGTCAAGTTGATGGCTTCGTCATCTTGGTCTGTGAGATCAACATCACCAAGGACTTGACCATCATCTTTGCACACCTGAAGGAGAAGAGACCCAACGTTTCGGAGACTAATCCTTACCCAACCAAGCGAGTCATCTTCTTCAGGCTGGCGGATATCAACCTGACTAAGAAAACCTCTGCCTTCGTCTCGGCTTTGGTCCAACCATTCGACGAGCTGCACTTTGTATGGGTCGACGGGGGCAAAGTCGAGCAGGGAAAGGCAGCTGGGCTTACCCGATCCGACGTTAATAGACTGAACAAATTCCTTGTTGGGAAGCATTCTCTACACTTCAAAGATCCAGCTACCCCTCCCTCGGAAAAGGGTCTTTTAGCGGATGATCCAGGTTCAGCTGGTGTCGTTCTCAAGCCAGGGTGTCATTTCCTCGTTGTCGACGATTCCAAGGTCATTCTCGACTACTCTTTTCAAGGCAAAGGAAAGAACACAGGCGGCAAAAAGACTGCAGACAATAATGGGGAGAGCGATCATTCGGGAGATGCTGCACCCTTGAAGAAGCAAGTAGGGCCAGTGAGCATCTCGGGTATCAGCCTCGGGTTCAGCAGAAACAGATTGAGCATCATCCTTACAGCTACAGCTCAGCTTGGGACCTTCAGTGTGAGTCTAGTCGGCCTCACTATCTATGCAGACTTTGCCAAAGCGGGCCATCTACTTGACTTTGAGAATGCTCAGGTAGGTATCAGTCTATCTGGACTAGCCCTTGGGCTTGATTCATCTCCATTACGTATGGCTGGAACTTTGATCAAGGAGAGCAGCCAAGACCCAAAAAAAGATGTATTCTCTGGCGGTGCTACAGTCGGATTCAAGAAGTACTCCATACTCGGACTTGGCAAGTACTCCGAGACAAAGAGCACGGGTGCTGTCAGTTTCTTTGCTTATGTACAGCTAAATGGACCTCTTGCAAAAATCGGAGCGGTTGAGATTTCTGGGGTCAAGGCTGGTGTTGGGTACAACACAGGTATTCGTACACCTGATTTGAACCACATTGCAGCCTTTCCCTTTTGTGCACAAACTCCAAGATCATTTCAAGAGATAGGCACCGCCTCAAAAGATCCTCTGCAGATTCTGGATGGTTTCCTCAGCCAAGGATGGTTCTATGATTCCCCAGGGAACACGTGGTTGGCAATGGGCATGGAGGTGAGATAAACATTGGAGTCCTTCTTTCTACTTGTAGACCGTTCTGACTAATTCCTGCACCACAGGCCGTTATTTGTGAGACTGTGAATATCTCTGCAGCTGTGATAGCTACAGTTACCCCTAAGGTGTTACTCGACATATACGGTCAGGGTAAAGTCCAGATGCCTCCCAGCGGTGAGGCGAACAAGGCATATCTGAACGTTGACATTGGTCTAAAGAGCTCCGTTGACTTTAACACGGGGTCTATGGTCATCGAGTCCAGCCTTGGCCCCCAGTCTTTCATTCTGGACCCGGCCTGTCATCTCTCAGGCGGCTTTGCCATTGCCACTTGGTGGGATCCATCAAAGGCTTCCGGCGACTGGGTATTTACCGTTGGCGGCTACCATCCGCGGTTCAATGCACCGCAGTACTATCCAAAGCCCGATAGACTTCAAGTCTGGTGGAATGTCGGGGGTGGGGTCAGTATTTCTGGCGGTGCATACTTTTCCATAACACCAGATGTGATTATGGCCGGCGCAAATATGACCGCTAGTTACACGTCAAGAATCATTCAAGCCTCTTTCAACGCGTGGGCAGACTTCTTGATCAACATTGCACCATTCTACTTCTCGGCGGACGTCGCAGTGTCTGTTTATGCTCAAGTTAGAATTGGGTATGGCTGGCTGGCTTGGACATTCCGAGCCAGTTTGGGTGCTATGCTTTATCTTGAAGGACCTCCAGTTCATGGGACCGTGCGGGTTGAGGCTTGTTCACATAACATCACCGTTTCATTTGGTTCTTACCCGGCAAACAAAAACACAGGACCACTGGGTTTCGATGCAATGTGTACGTTGCTCCTCAAAGGAGATAAGAGGAGCGACAAGACATATCATCTTCTAAATCTGATATCAGGGGGTTTACCAACTGTTCCTGAGTCAGTTGAGTCCTCCCATGACACGCCATGGGTTGTCAGACCCGCGGTATTCTCATTCCATGTTCAGTCCATCATACCTATATCTGAGGCTGCAATTAACCCTCCATCAATTGTCCAGAGTCACGAAGAGCTTCAAGGACTCGGAATCAATGGGGACGTTACAAGAATACCTCATGTGTCAGTTTCAAGCCAAGCGCAAGCTCCCATCTACTCAAAGCCCATGCAGTTGAGTGGCAGCAACGACATGAAGAGTAAGCTGTTTGTCACAATTGCTATGGGCAATAGCCCGCACCCCTCAGCGGCTTTTATGATACAAGAGATTTACGATAATGTCAGCAGCACGCTTTGGGGAGAATGTAAGCGCCAGTTGCACTGAAGTCACTTGTAGCATAAACTAACATAGACCAGACAAGCCATCCGAAGATCCACTTCGAAGCGGAAACAACATCATGGCTCTCCTCAATCCCCCAACTTCAGGTTCACGTAGCAAGCTCATGACTGGCATTACTGTCTCTTCAGTTGGCCCAACCATTTCGACTGATACCCTCGGTAAATTCGACGTTTCTCTCATCTCTGAAGCTGAACTGTTCGACTCAAAGAGTCAGCCCATCTTGCCCTCCCAAGCCTCACAAACATATGGCCTTCCAATGAAGCGAACACTCGATATGAGCTCAAAGGAAAACGACCTACAGTTTAGTGCCCGATGGGGTCTTGGGCGGCCATGGCGACGAGCCGTGAAGCCTTCCCGAGTCAAGGAATCGACATTAAAGACCGACAAACAGCCAGGTGATCTTTGGAGTGAGGTAGCCAAGTACTGGAGTGACAATAACAAAAGTGATATCCGTCGTGGCGTCGCACAGGCTGCAACAGCCATTTTTGGGTGGGATGACGATGCCTTTGCAAATATCTCCAGAAAGCCCGACCTCCTACTCGCCCAGTTTGAGGACATCTATCTGGCACCGCCACACATCTCTGCCCCGGTCACTGCCTCGAACGACAGGCCGCGTCAACATATAGAGAGTCATCTTATTCTTGGTGCTGAGAACAAGTGGACTTCTACTGTTCCGTGTATAATCGATGTCGATGTTCGATTTGAAAAGCCATTTGACTTTCCACCTGTGATCCTTTCTGGCATCACAGCTTTCGATTACACTGGCCCAAAGTCTCCAAGGATGTTAGTCCAGCCCGAGAACATCACTCGACAAGGCTTTCAGATGAATATGCAAAGTTGGGAGTACACAATGTACGCTTTTGATACTGACTGGATGGCGCTGTATCATCCGGACGTTCATTTTGAGCATGGCATTGTTGACTCAAATGATGTCTTTAGTAGACAGCAATCTCAGGATGCCGTCTGTTATGTCAGCTTCTCCACGCCATACATCTCTCAGCCGCATGTCATTTGCTGGTTAACATGGGTAACGCCTCTAAAAACGGATGATGAGCGTTGTGAGTTGGAGTGCAAGGTCATCAAAGTGACCAAGTATGGGTGCACTATCAGGATCGGGTCCTGGGGCGATAAACGTGCTCCTTACTATAGAGCAAAGGCTTCGTGGCTGGCATTCGATAGTGATGCTCAAGGTATTCAGGCAGGAATCCGCGAATTCAACGACAACAAAGGTTGGATTGCAGAAACACCCTTGAACAACTTTCGCCAACCACCAAAGGTATTCTTTGGGATTAGCCATTTGAACCACGATTCTACAAAGTTACACAAAGGTACAAGGATAAGGACACAGGTCAATTCTGTTACTGCGGAAAAGATGCTCTGGGAGGCAAAAGCAATTAATGAATCTGCTATGGATGCAGTCCATGTAACTTATATAGTAGTAGAGCCGTAGTGTTAGTCTATCCATGTAGTTAAAAGTCTGCTATCTGATACTGGCTTCCATTATCAGCAAAATGCACATTCCATTCAAGATTGTGTAGTGCTAGTGTGCCACGCCAAGCTTCCATTGTCTCCGTGCTAGGGTACATGATTGAGGCCGTGTCTCCAGAGAACTCCAAGTGAGGCTTTTTCTTGCCTTCCCAAGTGAAGCAGTTACGAGTAACAAATCTTATACTCATTGGGGCACATCCTTGATAGTTCAGGTACACTTCCTCAATCATGGGCATTTGGCTGGCAGCTCTAGCAATAGCGAGAGCGAATTGATCAAAATGCACTGGGTTGAATATGGGGTTAAATCTCCTCCCATGTTCCTCGCCGGGTACTACACTTTCCAATCTCTCATCTTCACCTATATCATCAGCTAGTTCGTCGTCCGAGTCCTCAGGGTCTCGTATCTCAACCCACTCGCCAGAGGGCAATACGTCATTGATCGCAATACGGAGAAGCTCCAAAGTCGGCCATGTCGGTTTACGCTCCATGTCCTGAGAGCTGGGCCAGAAGATGGTGGTATCAACGCTGGCTTTAACGAGAAATTCTTTTAGGCCAGGTCTTTGTGACAAGCGGCGAAGCTCTTGGCTTAGAATGTCGCCATGAGCATCAGGAGGCAAAATACTTGAAGCATGTACACTTGTGTCCCAACCTTCAGAAAGCTCTAGGTATTTCTTCCGGAGCTTGCCTGAAAGCAATTTGTTCTCTTCTGACTCCGCGTAGCTATCCCATGGGATTCTTTGTTCTGTTGAAGAGGAAATGCTAAGTATCAGACCAATCAAGAGCTTTTCTCGTGAGGGGGCCTGCGCGACCAGGTTCAAAATTTGACCCATTGCTTTATTAAAAAAGGCTTGTTAGTCATAACTCTCAGTATTAGTGGATACATGTAGATCATTTGCAGGGAACTCGATATTTAAACTAATCTAGCGGATGTAGGCAAGACGAGTTGATCCAAGGTAGCTATATGCTTTTGCGATATCATGTCTTGCAGGGGTCAATCTTAAAGTGCGGAACACGATGGGTTCTACGGCCCTTTGCCATTTGCGAGAAATACAGGCATAGGTTGCCAGAGGCGCTCGAGGAATCGACTCGCTTATTCCGGTGGTGTAAGTATACTCAGTGATCAAGTGCGAGATTAGACGTCCTAAGATTTCTAGGGTAGGCTTTCCATTGTACAAGTTAGAAAGATAAATGGAAGAACTCTAGGCTTTCATGAAAACGTAGCAGTGACAGCCACAGAGATAAGTCTCTCCATACAATGTTGGAAGTGAGTCATTTCAAGCACTGATCAGATACTGGCACTCCCGTATTGGTTACAAAAGAAATAAAGGGTAAACGAAGAAGCAGATACTCCACCAACCCTACAGCCTCAATACACTATAGCCTGTGGTTTTATTTTTTTTAGATAAGTAAAGAGGAATTAATTTAAACAGTATATATAATAAATTTAAGATAAAATCCAGAATGACCGGAGTATTCTATTTTAGATATGTAGCTAGTAAGGTGTTTTATACAAGTAAGAGTAACTCACCCTGTATTTGAAAACATGCGGTAAGCTTCATAAGCTGATCACCACTTTGGAGACTTCTCTCTTTTCGCCACGTCCGCTCCATGATACTGACTGCCTTATGAACACTGGGAAATAATGTGATGGGCTGAAGCGTGCCTAAAACGCCAAGAAGCAAGCGCCTCTGTGGTGAATCAGCAAGACAGCCCGCGACACACAAGGGCCAAACCATTGTGCGTATCAATGGAATAGGGACCGGTCCATTGAATTTTTGAAGTATTTGGTCAATGTGATGTCTTAGTATGGCGTTGGCTGGTTGCCATCCGGATACAACTGTGATCAAATAGATTTTGGTTGCATGAGCTCAGATTTGCGAAACCAGTCCAGTGTCTTGGGCTGTGCCACGGGAATAGCACTGTGTGCGAAGCTCTTCTAAATAGTCTCGTTCTCCTGACTGAGGGTTCGAGGTAGGTGAAGATGATGCCTGAAGTTGCTCGAGATTGGCGGTCAAGGATTCCATAATTGTGGAAGCGCGTTGGGCTAGTTCTAACAAATCCAAGTTTCCTGCTGCCTGTTCCCACTGCGGTTTTGCATTCAGGGAGGCAACTTGACCAAGAAGTCTGAGAATACTGCTCTTCACCCCAATGATGACCTCTAGCTCTAGCGCGGGATCATCCCCTCCAGGCAAGTTTTGATGATACTGAAAAAGCAGGGGTTCTTGATTCGAGGAAGCAGCTGTAAAAATATCATCAAATGCCATGAGACCCACGGAGAAAACAAATGCCTCCTGCCTAGGGACATTCAAGTCTTGGACAATAGCATTGAAGCCGACCCTAGTAGAGGAATGGTCAAGACTCTCAACTGTGTTTGAGTAACTGTCTAGCAATCGTATGAAAAGAGTTAAAGCAGCGTCGAAATGAAATTTCCAGTTGGAACTGGCCGTGATGATCTCATACCGATGGTGTTGTACGATGCACGTCAAAACCCGACAGGCACAATGAGTGTGGCCGTCTAGACTGCCAACACTAAGAAGCGTCTGTAAAGACTCACTCAAACTTGTGACGGAGCTTTCAGCTTGAAGTAGCATTTCTACTTGCGTCCTTCCGTTCTGAGGTAATGTAAGATCATAGTAGTAAGTGCTGTAACTCAGAACGATCTGTTGGAAAGCGGAGCTAGTCATCAATAGCTCAAGGATCCATGATCTACCGCCTCGACGACTAGAAGGTCGGTAGAAGGGATAAAGATAGCTAAACACATGATCAAGGTAGAATGTAGTGAGGATCGGATCCAAGGGAGGTGTATGAGTAGCCTGAGACTCGGCCTGAGTGGGTGAAAGACTTCCAACTGACCCACTATCAGGGGATGGGAGCCACTCTGTAACAGATATGCCTGAATCTACGAGATCTGAGGGCGTGACAATATTATCTCCGAGACCACTAGTGGGATCTGAAGACCTGGAGACGGTTGCATCACTGGTTGACTTTGTCTTGTTTTCCGCACGGTTGATCTGTCGTGGGTTGCTGCGCCTGGACCGAGTTTTAATCTCCAACTTGATGTTATTCGTCATCTGGTCTTTTTTCGCGCCACCGTCCATCCATGAGGGTTTTATTGGGTCGAAATGACAAGTGATCTTAAGTGCCTCGTAAACCTTACACACCGGACGCAATTGGTCGCATTTCTTACGCCGAATACAGCAAGTCCAACAGCCGCTTGAGGTTGTTTTAGTCTATATTGGCCCGTCCCGATAAATGTCATTAGTAGCCGGGTGGAAAAGCTATGCTAGCTGGCTGACGTGATGACGGAGAGCCCCCGATGTATTTAATTCAAGATAGTAAAGCGCTACGCACTAGATTCTAGCGTTTTCAGGGCCTATTTAGACTAGTCTCTATAAAGAATAAGCAGGATACAGTGACGTGAACTGATTGAGTAAGTAGTGGGCCCAGAAAAGTACAAGTAGCGTGTCTGTAACTACTAATTATATAAGTAACATTACTTAAAACTTAAAAGTTATTATAGTATTAAAGTTATTTATAATACCTGTAAGCCTTGCTCTTTTATTTCTGGTTTTGACTCTTCTCTCACTAGAAACGGCGTGATTGTTGCTAGTTTTTCACATGTTTCTGTTAGTTCTCTCTGTGGCTGTGACTGTGAAATGACTCCGGCGCCAGCCTGTGCCCACTGGCGGTGTTGGTCTTGGAAAACTGAACGAAGAACTAAGCTTGCTTCGAAACTGCTTCCAGACGGCTCCATCATAATAATTCCCCCAGAATATAGCTCTCTAGAGTCCGGCTCTAGAGATTCAATAACCTCCAAAGCATTTGTCTTTGGAATGCCTGAAGCTGTAATAGATGGAAAAAGTACATTCAGGGCATCCCAGCAATCTCTACCATCCCCCAACGCTCCAGTTACCCGCGAGCCAAGGTGCTGTACTTTTCCTCTTATACGTACCGACATTAGATCCTCCACTACAACAGTCTCGTGGGGACAAATACGTTGGAGTTCTGCAATAGCTTCCTTAACAGACATGATGTGTTCCACAATCTCCTTGGGATCGTTCTCAAGTTCGTTTCTCAACCTTAGACGTTCAGCCTGGTCATCTGGGCAGGCACGTGTACCTGCCAAAGGCTCTGTTGTGATTTTGCCATGTTCGAGAGAAGCAATCAGTTCTGGGCTAAACCCAGTAGATTGATACCCGGCATGGTTGAAAGAAAAGCTTCTTTTTGGTGTGTTTAACTCCCTTCCGATCAATAAGGTCGCCAGCATGTCGACTCGCTCAGGCAGGCTTATAGCGCGGGAGACAATTGTCTTCATGACCTGGCCATCTCTGATTTTTGAAAGCGCCCTCTCAACAGCAGTGGTATATTGGGAAGATCGTTGAGACGTGTCCACTGTCATGGAATGACCTCGCTGCGCTGTATCACTTTGTGCTGAAGCGACGACATTCACGAGATGCCGCAAAGCCTCTGTCTCTTCCCCTTGGACAACAACCTTGTCAGACGCAATCATGATCTGGTGTCGAGGTACCATGAGGCTAAGTAAAGGCCATTCACCAGGGGTGTATGGAATACCCCGGGTATGGGTAGCATAGCTGTATCCAATATACCCGAAGATTTTGAAGCCACGATTGGTGGTCATTCTAACAAAGTCTCTTGCAACTTGATCGAGGCTTGACGAAACTGGGATTTTCTGCTCATGGCCTTCATTGAGGAGTGATGCTGATGTCCCGGCTGAGTCAATGACCAGCGAAGACTGGCAGCCAAGGCCAATGTACCAGCAATGATCCCGTTCGTAGACATAGTACTCATGGTCCTTGTACGAGGCCAAAATGTTGACAACCAGCTCCACTCCTTTAACAGCATCTTGGGATAGGGGGATGGTTTTAGTGACAACTGTATCGCTCATGGTGATTGATACGAGAGGGAAGATGGCTCAATAAAGAAGTATTTAAATACCTAGTTTTTGTATATTATAAAATATATCATAGAAACCGTGGTCGGGTTTCGCTCTCTTTAAATCAATTTACGAGCCAACAGTATAAGCTGTTATGGACTTCCGTATGTAACCTGCCAGTAACCTGAATTCGGATGACGTCAAACTTGGACAGGTACTCTTTCGATGTATGTATGCTCACCGGCTGCAGACGTGACGCAATTATTTCTCAAACAAGACCAAATAACCAACACCTCGAGTTCTTTAAACCTGAAAACTCACACACGGAGGCCGCAATTGGTCCCGCGTTCGAGGAGGAGGGATGATGAGAAGCAATTGCAGATAACTACATGTTATTGTGTGCCATGCCGTGCTATGCTGTGCCGTGCTATGCTGTGCCGTGCCGTGCTGTGCTGTGCTGTGCTATGCCGTGCCGTGCTGTGCTATGCCGTGCCGTGCCGTGCTGTGCTATGCCGTGCCGTGCTGTACTATGACGTACCATATCGAGCCGTGCCGTACTGCCTCAAGCCATAATATGTGCCATAGGTGTTGCCGCGAAAGACACCTATAGGCATTCATCCGGTGAAATCCAGACACGATATAATTATATTTGTAGTGTTCAAAAGACGTTTAGATGTCGTTTGTTATTTATGAGACTGGGAAGCTGGGACTAGAATGCAAGTGTACGATCTGTAGTTACATCAAAACAACATCGCATCTATAATCTTCTTACATTCTACCGTATCACTATTAAGGTAAAGTTCTTCATTTAGTAAGGGCTAGAGAAGCTGAATATTATACACTAGGCTTGCGTGCCAGTGATGAGACTGGCCCCCAATTGTAAACAATTGCGTTGGTTCGAGAACATATAAGCTTGTCTAACAACATATCACAAGCATCAATCTCTGAACTGTCTCTAATAGAAGAAGTACGCTTGATCCCGGCAAAAATCTCTTTCAATGCCATCAAGTAGGTGTTGGTACACATCTGAATCAAGCCTGGCTTGAACTGACGCTGCAAGTGCTCAATAGAAACCATACCACAGGATTCGAGTGATGCTTTAAGACTAGATACCCAGCTGTGTCATATATAAGCAGGCTGGTACATACAATATCGTTGGCGGAGATGATTACCTGTAGTCTATGCCTGCGGCTGTGAACAACTTGTTGGCCTTTCGTTCAAACTCTTCGCCGATCGAACTTCTAACTTCTTGGACCAAAAGGTTTGCCTCTTCCCATTGGATGTATCCACCGGGCTCTATGGGTTTCCATTCGTTAGATATCGTCGACCCAAATGGCTAATACTGGTTGGGACTTCAACCTACTCAGGAGTTTTGAAACGCTGCAGATAAGAGTTTTGACATCTTTAGTTCTAAGATTGCTTGCCCACATTCTCAGATGTACAACATCGTACTTTTCCAACAACGAATCTGGTGGATCACGTAAAGAGTCCATTAAGCACAGCTTGACGTTGGGGGGACATAGCTCTTTTGAAGGAAATTGTGCGGCAGAGATATCGTACCCATGGAGGCAGACAGTGTCCGGAAGTTCCTGTGCTAAGTCGAACAGCCAGATGCTATAAGTCCGGATTAGTACACACGTGCTACATTCTTGCAACAACACATACCCTGTGCCAGTGCCAACTTCAGCAACTTTCATCTTACTGCTTCTGGGAATTGCTGGGTGCAACGTGTACCCGGTATGTAATCTCCACAGTAGATGCTGAGCATCAAGTCTGCAAACAATCAGCACGGTTCCTGAAACCTCACCAAGATCTAAAAAAAAAGTGAGCTTACCTTATAGAACCAGAGATATCCCGGCCCAAAACGTACTCATCATTACTTGTAATATGGGGCATCTTGTCGCCTTAATCCCTTCGTTTTCAAATCAATAATTAAGGATAGAGGCTTGTTCTCAAATAGTATTTTAAACCAGATATTAAATATTTCCCAAATCCTTGGCGTGATCAGTCATATACGTCATGAAACGAGCTGTATGGTAACACCACATGTAATAAGTGTCTTGGATGCCACTCTCGTACTGCCCGCACGGCACAACTTTCAGTACTATAATCAAGGATTTTAGTATACAGATTGGTCTAGCTTGATTTTTTAAGACATGTATACCTCCCTCCTCTCACCGCTGTGCGTCATCCTCACCAGCCGCATATGCAAAGGTGTAAGGTCCGCAAAGTAACGGAGGTTCGAAACAAGATTTGATGACAATCAACCTCTTTGTCTCTTTTAATGGTGGGTAAATTCGCCTTAAGGTTACCAACATGTCAACGTATGACGCCTTTCAAGATGGAACATAGGAGGGTACCGTGGTCAATGGCACCATCACTTTGAGAAAAAGAGATAATTGCGTCATTGCTTGCGAAAGGAGAAAAGATGAGAAGGAGTATTAAGGCAAAGGTAAATAGATAACTAGCCTGTTTGACGACCCGAAACTGTTTCATCCTTGCCTTTATTTTATTACTTCTACAGCACAGTCGCCATTAGTAAAGAGCTCTTTGCGGTAATCTTCAAGGTTCAGCTAGTTGTTGATATTTCTATTTCGATTAATCATGGAACGCAGTTCAATTGACAGCCTACGGGGTAAGTGTAAAAAGAGTGTCAAAAATAAAAGCATCAGTAGCTCGACAACCCGAGGTATCGATGTCAGTAAGTAATTCATCTCCATGGAACTGCGCTAACTTTATCAGTCTATAAACAGGACCCCCTTGCTCCTCCGGCCCTTCTTGCATTCGAGATTCCAATGACCGAGACAGCCACTCTTACGGTCAGAAACAGTCGAAAGCAGATTCAAGCTATTCTTGATGGCCACGATGATCGCTTCATTGTTCTCCTCACCCCCAGCTCTAATTCCTTCCCGTTCCCCTTATCTCAAGACTACGCTGAGTTGGAGTCCATTTGTTCAGCATTTTCAAAAGATCTTTTGATTATGCTTTATATGGAACTCGACTATCTTGCAGTTCCACACTCAAACAGGGGTATACACAATACCACTGACAATGCCGCTACATGCAACATCAACAAATCACTACACGCCTTGCGTCAGCATTTTCACAAGGCCTCATCCCTAGGGATACCAATTGCTTGTGACGTTAACGATCACATCACTCATAGCTATTTTGAGGACCTTTTGTCCTTAGGTATTAGCAACTCGAAGCTTGCCAGCTCTCAATCCCACACAGCTCTCGTCTCTGGGCTGCCTTTTCCAGTTGCATTTTCCGTCGATAAGAGCGATGATCTCGTTCAGACTCTTGAAGCCATTGATTCGGCTTCCTCAGGCCATCAATATTTGGGCATTTCACAAGAGGGACTCATTGCTCTTTCGAGAACACGCGGGAACAGCTATGGGTTTGTCAAATTGAACTTTAGTGAGCATGAGCATCCTGAATCCTATGGAGCTTTACTTGGGATGGAAAAGAACAGAAGACAAACTATGGTCTTATTGGATTGTGCTGCGTATGGTAAGGCTCATCTTGTTATTAACTACCATACCATGACAGGATTTAGCTAATATCTATAAAGGAGTTGAATGCCTTAGAGATGAAATGACTCGGGGTGACAAGTTAGTAATTGGCACGACAATGAAGTTCAGTATTAATAGCTTATGCAAGTGTGAGGCAGCAGACAAGCTAAATAATTTGCGCTTACTAGTCAATTCTCAGCGCACTTAGATAAGTCTATAACACTTAATATTAAGATAGTATTACAAATAGGAAATTAGTAAGTTATATAAGGGTAATTCCTGTCAGCGCCATCTTGTTAGAAAAATAAACCCTTTCCTTCCCTGTCCCATCGATATTACTCCTATATAGACAACCGCCTAAGTCCGTTATGTATACTTGGCGGGCCTTTGGATCAATTTTTAAACCGATGGCCTCGTTTAAACCCTCGATCAGCACTTCATATGTATTCGTGTTCTTGGGTAAAAGTAATCCCGTGGCTTCGTCTAAATAAGCTCGATTGAGCGAGTGGCTGATGGGAGCGCGGTCAGTCCAAAAGAGTTGTAGCGTCTTATCATCAATATCGAGATCAATGGGTTCAGGAAGATTTTCGAGCAATAAACAGATATCCGATCGAGTCGTCGCCGTCTCATGTTCCGGAATTTCGATGCCAGCACAGAAGATGCGTCCCGTAAACGAGCCGGACGCACCTTTTTGCGTCCAGTATATCTTCCCCAACCTCATCGACACAGCTATACCAACGCACCACTTCGTTGCATCTCGGGTACCATCGACTCTCCAGTTACCATTCTGTACCAAGACTTCGAGGCTGCTTCCTTCACGATTGAAGCGTAGAATGCGCATTCCCTCGCGGTCCGCCACGTAAAGCATCTCGGAGGCGGGCTCGAAACAAATCTGTTTCGGAGTATTGATGACCCCCTGCGGGACGATGGTGATCATGTCACTGCCATCTAGCTTGGCTGACTTGACCCTTCCATTATTACTGTCAGGGACTCCCATACACGTCCAGAACATTCGGTCGCTGCTTGGATCAGCGTCTATTCCATCTGGCCAGTCTTCGCCTGTAGCCAAGTAGCAAATAGACGTCCCATCCCCTTTAATCTTGATAATAGATCCTGAGTGATTAGAAGGGGGAGGCGCCTTCATGCCGACGTCTAGAAAAATGAGATGGGGAAAGCTGGGCTGGGGATTTCCCATTTTACGCGAAGTTCTTCGCACGTGTTTTAACTGGATGCGCGCGATTGGTGGAGTGCTGAGGAGATGATAAAAATGCATCCGAAGCAAAGTAGAGGGTATAGGCGGGTCATCTATTGTTATATGTGTGGTAGACTTGTGCCTTAGGTATGGGACGTGATCGGCCATTACACGTACCCCTCTTACAACGCAGGGAATGACGCCTCAGAGTCAAGACTTGGCCATGCAACCCTCTGCAGGCCGGTCTTACTACGACGTGATATGGTTGGGTGTCGTTTGTTACTTCTGCACCTCGACACAGACAGATAGGCATTATCAATCCCGAGGAGATGTAGCTCAAGTAGCTATCAAACCATTCTGGTATTCTATACTATATTTGCTTATCTAGGTTTAATGATATTCATGAGAGGGTCGTACAGAGCGCCACTAGCAATGGCATCATAAATGCTGGAAATCCACCCCCCAATCGTCTTCTTTTCTTTTCCACCCAGCTCCGCATCCTTGATCTTTGGATGATCCGCGAGGCCTCGGTGGAATGGAACGCCCAAGTCTTCGCGTACAAATTGGTACAGTGCACGCGACCCGATACCCAGGCTACCTGCGGTGGGTGTACTGTCGCAAAACATTCCAAAAGTTTCTTCCCATACCTCATACGTCTTGTCGGCTGCCTTCAGCTTCCATTCTTCAATATGTGGCAAGTCTTCTTTTGCAACATGCTGAACAAAGATAGGCAACGCCGTCGTTACCATGTCCTGGCAGCGCTCTTGCAGATCCTTTCTCCCAGATGCATTCCAGGATGCGGCAAGGTGTGGGATCAATTTCTCCTGGACCCTCTCAATCGCCTCTGGGTCAAGACCTGTGCAAAAAGTCTCCCTGGTAATATCCAATAACGCAGCTGTGGCATTCTTTACATATGTTGTGTGGAGCACACGCAAATCAAGTGCTTGGCACCCACTATACAGAGCACATGCACACATCATCTGCAGAATCTCTATAGCCTCCATAGTCATTCGACCTGAAGCCAGTGCCATAGAATTGATCGATTGATTATGCATTTCAGCGGCTTGAACATGAGAACTCAAAGGATTAGCAAAGTAAGACAACTCTGCCATGTAAGAAGCCATGCTGATGTCAACGCCTTTCAAGGCAAAGGATAAACTAGGATCATCTGCAGCTAGGTTAGCCGGCAACCCGCCGCTCAGGCTAGGGTCGATCATCTCGGCGACCTGCGCAAACAGCACACGTCCAAACATCTGCAACGACAGACGCGTCTTCTCCATAGCACTTGTTATACTTGCGGCCTGAAAGTTGCAGCCATATAGGATATCACCTGTAGCCGTATTGACCAAAGGATTATCGCACGATGAGTTCAGCTCCGTAGTGACTTGATGGTGTGCTAGTAGCAAGTCTTCCAATTGTGGACCGATCCATTGGGTTGCACTTCTTAAAGAATAGCGGTCCTGAATCAGATCTCCTGGTCGCCGATCCTGGGGACTGTGAACTCCCTGAGCGAGATGCGTTTCTTGCAAGAAGAGTGAAATGTTCTGAGCACATTCGATCTGTCCTGGATGAGGTCGGACCTGCGCAATGAACGGAAGGAAACTCTCTACACTTCCATGAAGCGCCTGGTCAGGATTTCACTATTAGACTTGATGTACAAATGAAGTAGAGTGTGGCAGAGGTACATAAATGTACATAAGGGGGGTTTGCTGGTACTCACCTCGACTGCCATACTGGTCATCGCTTGTGTAAACAATGCCAAGAAGTGGGATTTCTCCATTACTAGAGCCCCAAGGGCTGCAGATGAAGCTGTTCCATTCACTATTCCCAATCCTTCTTTGGGCCCCAAGGTTACTGGAAGTAAACCTGCCTCTCGGAGAGCTTGAGGTGCTGGAAGCGTATGGCCATTAACAGTTTGAACGAGCACGTCAGGGTTACCCTCTATAGCCCCAGCAATATATGAGAGTGGCATCAGATCTCCCGAAGCAGAGACACTACCCCTCAAAGGTACCACAGGGTTAAGTCGATTCTGGATGAGGTTAATGATTCCTTGGAGAATATTGGTCGAAACGGCGGAATGGCCGCGAGCTGTCGCATTGCACCTAACAATCATTGTAGCTCGAACCCAGGATGGCGGCATGCAGTGTTCATATATGGGACCCTTGGAATCTTTTGGAATGATGCCGGCCTGAGTCAATTGCATAAGCGCAGCCTGGAGCTTGATCACGTCCTCGGTACGAGTATCAGCACTGCCGCCGAAGCCTGTGTTGACGCCTGAAGAACAGTTATTTTGAGCATCATGTATCGTAAAGGGGTTTATTTACCGTAAACATAATGCCCTTTCTGAAGGTGTGCCTTCAGGACCTCGACGCTCTGATCGAGTTGTTCTCGGACCTCTTTGTTGCTGCTGAGTTCTGGCATAGAGTCATGACTGGGTCTGTTGTCAATTGTTGGTCCCAACGTCAATGGAGAGTAGGGACCTACTATGCAACGGCTACCACGTCAGCTACGTGCAGGCTCTTACCATCAAACTCAAAAGCGGGGTTTTTCTTCCGTTCCTGGAGACGACTCCATATGTCTTGAACGACCAGTAGATGGGGTGACAGGGCCTGTTCCATAGCCACGTATTAATCTAGACAGATTCAATTATAGGTAAAAGGAAGGAGCTCTGTTCCTTGAAATCCGACTTACAGACGGCGAAGAGATACATTTATATACGATTCCGTAACTAAGCTCTTCGAGAGTCGTAGCCATTTTGGTGACGCCTGAACTAACGAACTAAGCTTACCTGTTGCGATAACTTGAGCATAGAAGATTCTTCCCACTGGCCAATGGGCTGCATTACAATTTGATTTATATGTGTACTAAGTTTGACAGAGACCTTGTGTGGTGAGACCTTGATTATAATCCATCCAGAAACTGGCATCTAGTATCTGCACCCAGATGCTTTGGTGATTACGTGCGTTAACGATAGCCATAGTATCTCTAGCGTATCTAAGTCGGAAGTAAGGAAACTTGATCGGTCCATGATGCGCCAGGTGGCAGTCCATGAGTAGCCAGGACAATTCGCTACACTATACTTGATTTTACGCAACGGCGCAGGGAGGGGCGTATCTTAGAGTGCAGGTTGCCGCTAAGTATGCATTCTTCACAACAGCATACATACACACCACTGTATGACGTACGACGAGAGGAGGGTGTCAATTAGTTGACCGTGGCGGGCATGTAAGCCAGCCTGTCTTTATCGGCGCCCAGCGTTTCCCCAAATGATGCAACGTAACATCGTAGGGCTTCAGGAAAATGGAGCAAACGTAAGAAGAGAGCCGTAGCAAGAAATTGTAGTGCTCATCCTACTTCAGGTTTCTTCCGACCCAAGCCATACTCATAGTCAAGCTAGAATATTACTAGAATAATCCATTTTATCCGGTTTACTATTTAAGCTTTCTTTAAGTATTAATCTAAAGCTGAGGATATTAATATAGAAGTTACATCTTTATTAGCATAATGCGGTATTGAGTTCATCCTCTAACAAGCGCCTGTTCCTTTCTCTCGGGTGTCAAATGCTAATGGTCAACATCACAGATGTTTGACACTCGTACCAAAACCATAGATCGGCGGCGGTAGCTTCCTGTAATCCTTTAGCCTCATTATCTCTCCTGCCATACACGTAAGCTGATACAGAAGCCTGCATGGGCTGGAGTTTGGTCTGCGGCAACTGATTTTATGAATTGGCACAGTGACATTGCATAAGTACTAGATCTACGTGAGAGTTGTCAATTGAGCACTCCTCTACCGTCAGAAGTCTATGTTTTCGATGTCGGAGACTGTATGACTGCAGATGCAAGCTTCGAATTCGTTGTCGAACTGTATTTACCGCAATTATTCCTTCATATCGGTGCGGGAAAATAAGTACCTACTACCCTTGTCGCCTGTGATGGTAGGGATTAGTCCTCCGTAGTTTGACGGGAATGGGGTAGCCGGCAGATGCATGAGCACGGGCCGCTTCGCCACTTGAGCGCAGAGAGATGGGTTTGACGGTAGAATATTATGCGTATACAAGTCCAAGAGGGTTTATGTTAAGCCATTGACGCAAATGAATAGATGCATTGATGGAATGCATCGTTGATTTCTTTCCCAGAGACTCTGTAAGGGCCGTATCACGTAAATAGTCTTCTAATATTCGCAGAAGGCCATAACGTATCCGACAAAATAACACTGCCGCATACGTTCGTATCCGTTTTACACATAATTCTTTTGTAGAGGGTGAGCTATGCCTTTTTTGATAAAGCGGCTGCTTACCTTTTCGCCTATGCTGATAAGACATTTACAACTAATAAATGAAACGAATCACATAACGCATATGATAAGCGAGCGGAACGGAAGTCGCTTAATCTACGTCGATGACATGCTCCGATATGAAGGATAAGGTTCCCATGTACTCCAACATGCTGCCAAGACTACTCTATTTTATTCCAGTTGGCGTGATTCTGACATGCGGCACCCACAAATACATCACCCTCAAGCCGCAATTCCCTTGGAGCCGCCACACCAGGCGTAAAGTGTCGCAGTTTGAGCAGGTACAGATAGTGCGAGGAGTCCCGGGGTAAGAGATTTGACTCATACCGCATGGACGTTTTTGATGGGTGTGTTTTGTTTGCACAGTAATCCCCTTTGGATGCAACATCGACGAAATAGCTCGTGCTGGCCCCTATAGAGCAGTTCTTTCCAGGCAGGTATGCACTAACACAGAATGGTAGAAACGGCCTCAGGTTCTCAGCTATCCACCCCGCTGTCCAAGCCTTTGAAGCTATTGTTCTTGATCAACCAAGTGCTAAGCAGGGCGGGGTAGTGAGACACTCTAAGAAGCTCACATGCTCGCTGTTCCAAGATAAGTCGCGATCATCGTTATGGAAACATAGACTGGTGAACACAACTAACACATGGCTAGTGATAACTGGTCACAGCCATACTTATCCGCTCCCTATCATCGGGCTTATTACCTGCTGTCTGTCCCACATGTCTCATTACCCCGCTATGTCAGGCGCTTTATCAGAAAGTACTTAATAAATTTCAAAGCTACGGCGGCATGTTGCAGGGATAGCTGCAAGTCTGGGCCGCTATTGTATAATCACGGCCTGTTGTTTGGCCGTTAATGTTAGTCGAGAATATGTAGCTACTTCCCTTTTTGTTTATTTCCATATACCTTTATAGTATAATATAACTAGACAATTTATAAGATAAAAGAAAAGAAATAATATAAAAAGTATATTAGCCTTATATAAGTTATTACTATAATTATAGGCTAATCTTAGTAATGTAACTTATTATATTATATAAGTATTCACTAATATAGTAAGTAATACTTTTTATACCTTACTTTTTACCTTTTTAAATATATATTTATTATATATTAATATACCTCTAGTATTTTAATAAGAGTAATAGATTATATTAAGTAATTATTTAAATTAACTAGGTAGTCCTTTGGTAAATATATATATATAAGATTATTATAAGACCTTATTACTAAAAAGTAATATTTATATTAAAGATATCTTCTTCCATGAAAGAGCTTGAAAGATCGGTCTCTGGGCTCTTATGTATATCACATCCCCGTATTGGGGCCCGCTGCTCGCCAATTTTGTCATTGGAGAAACCTATCAATGGCAGGATGCATTTTGGCTTGGGGTTAGCGTTAATGGCATTAGCTTGCTTCTCATCTTGACTTTTCTAGGTGAGACCGTGTACAGCCGTGATTTGCCTTCGTCCGCTCAGCCGGCTCGTGGCCAAGGCTTTTTCTCCTGGTTTATTCGGCTTACTGGCCTATGGCAGATGAAGCATCATTCTGGATACTTTGAGTCCATTTTTTATGCCTACAAGAGAGTCCTCCTCATCTTGTCCAAGCCAGTTATTCTCTTGGTTCTCTTAGCTTAGTAAGTTTGCTCCGTACCATCTGGCCTTCTTGTAATAGTTAAAGAGCTTACAAAATCTCGCCAGCTTCATGTGTTTCGCGTGGGCAATTGGGGTCAACATTTCGACCGCCATCCTTTTTGGTCTTCCACAGGCGATGGGAGGCTATGGTTATAGCTTCACTCAGCTGGTATACCTTCACTTTGCGCCAATCGTTGGCGTTTTCCTGGGGGAGATCTTTGGTCATTTCTTCAACGATCACCTTACTCGACGCTACGTCTGAAAGCACAACGGTGTCTTTGAGCCCGAGGCTCGTCTCACCACCATCTACATCTCAGCTATCCCCATGATTGCCGGCCTCGTCTGGATGGGACAAGCCCTGCATAAGCATCTTTCAGTTGCAGCGATCGTTGTAGGATGGGGCATGCATGGTTTTGGAATCATGCTCGCGTCTGTCGCCGTGGCTTCATACCTCTTGGATGCGTATCCTTCTGCCTCTGCAGAAGTCTGTGGTTTGACCAACGTGTTCCGAGCTTTGAGTGGTTTTAGTGTCGGGTACTACCAGCAGCCATGGGGAGCCAAGGTTGGTTACGATGTAAGCTTTGGGACTCAAGCTTGCATTGTAGTAGCAAGCATGATCCTGATCGCGATTTTTCATTACTATGGCCACTAGCTTCGTTTCAAGTCTGGCCAGGTAAGGTGAAAAAGGGGGGGCTTCTTACAATAGCCCTGGGGTTTCGTTTCGGTATTGCTTTAGGGTCTTACTGGAAAAGCTTGCTAAGATCAAGCTTTTTAATACTCCGAGTTATCCGAGCAAGATTTATCTGCCGAAGGGCGATCCCTATACTAACGTAAAGAATGCAAGGTGTTCTCCTGGGATTAAGCCTGTAAACCTTATTTAACATTTTCTACTAATAGAAAGACAGGGGTTTGATACTCAGTTAATCCGGATTAATAATTTTCTTTAATTAAACTCTATATAATTAAAACCTTGTTAATACATATCTTATATACTGTGATCGAGCCTCTCTCTGGCAAGGCCTCTTTGTTTCACTATTCGCTGCTATATACATTCTTTCTTTCCATTTTTGTCACTCTTTTCAACCTCTTTACCATGAAGTCACTCTTTTTATCCCTCATGGTGTTGACTACCACAGTAGCAAGCCCCGTTTTCCAAATCACTCCACTCATTAAACCCGGCTTTGCACCAACATTCATTGAAACGTTCGCTGGCTATCCTGGATCACTACCCTCATCTGAGAACTGGCTCTTTGACCTTGGAACTTCGTACCCAGGCGGAGCAGAACGATGGGGAAACAACGAGTTTGAAACCTATACCAATGACCCTTCCAACGTGCATATCACAAAAGACCAGAATTTGGCTATTACGCCACGATTCAAGAAGGGCAATTGGACATCAGCAAGAATCGAGACTCAACGAAGTGATTTCGTTGCTGAAGAAGGAGGGCAATTGCTTGTTGAGGCGCGCCTCAAGCTCGGTGGAGCGCCGGCCTCGAAGATGCAAGGCATCTGGCCCGCCTTTTGGGCCTTGGGCAGCGAGTTCAGAGGCAACTACACAAACTGGCCAATGGCTTCGGAGTGGGATATTCTCGAGGCCATCAATGGTGAATCAACGTTTTATTCCACAATCCACTGCGGGTTTGCTCCTGGAGGACCATGCAACGAGTATAGCGGCATCGGAAGTGGAGGCAGGGACTTTTCCAGGGGCGAGTTCCATACACTAGGGTTCATGGTTGACAGGAGCATGTGCGGTAAAGGAAAGAATGCTACTTGGCGAGACGAGTCGCTCAACTGGTTCCTGGATGGAAAAAAGGTCTTTAATGTCACAGGTGCGACTGTCGGTGATAAGCCAAGCTGGGTGCAGCTGGCGCATAAGGAGCATTTCCTGCTGCTTAACGTTGCCGTTGGTGGAAACTGGCCTGGTGCACCTAACAATGCTACAATTGATGGGCCCTCGGTCAACATGGAAGTCGATTATGTTGGTGTTTGGAACTCATTGTAAGACAATTATCGTCCCAATCATGCTATGTATTTTATTTCTATTGTGTATTTTCTATAGTTATATTTAAAGAGAGATACTTCTTATAGCATATATCTTTCTTATATTAACGATGTCCAAGGAGTTGATTCCCGTCGTAGCTGGCTGGCACGGCTCTGGAGTTTGGACCGAGCCAGGCAATACAGAATACGTTGAGCCGCCCTGCTTCGTTCCCGTGGCTGCGGAGGGCATTGGCGGGATTTCGGAATAACGCGTTCTTGACACGCTCCAGCCACAGCTCGCTACTGCCATCGCGTTACAGATGGTGCGTGGGGACCTTCACCTATTCGCTCATATGCCATCACCTCAGATAGAACTCGGTGGTGGTGATGATCTCGGAACGGAAAAGAACGCGACATCTCCGTAAGAGTTTTCGAC
The DNA here is from genome assembly GCA_013396095.1 of Fusarium sp. NRRL 52700. NCBI lineage: Eukaryota > Fungi > Ascomycota > Sordariomycetes > Hypocreales > Nectriaceae > Fusarium > Fusarium sp. NRRL 52700. The sequence goes on from JAAQRM010000041.1 coordinate 599,270, forward strand.
TTCTCAATTCTGGATAGTAGCACCTGTTCCAGTTGACTTCCGGCCGCTGCCTAGGGCTAGAAATGGGAGCTGATCAGAAATTGGCAGACGTTGATCTTGTAGTGAATGAGAGCTTCTGTCGAGCTCATAATGAGCCTCTTTTATATGCGGAGTCCACTATAAGAGCCACAATCAGTTCAACTTACTTGTCCCTCCAGTACCTATCTGGGTAATACGCGTGCACGTACGACAGCGAGGCCTACTCATTGTCATCATCGCCACAGATTTCCTTCCTAACAACTGCTGTGTCGTCGCCAAACCATGAGACAAACTCGCTCGCCTGCGGGATTTCGTGATTATATCCCGCCTGTGGATGCCCCAAGAAGCATACAGTTGGCAGAGTCTGATACTTACCAATGGGCTGACCATCGATGCTCTGAGCCATTCATGATCGGGTCGATGAAGGCTTAGAAAGAGTGCTACGACCAGCCTTATAAGGCAATCACAACAGATGGAAAGGTAATTCCCAACTTGTTCCTTCTCGCAGACAAAAATGAAAATTTTGCAGCTCCAATACATGCTGTCAAGGCTGCCCAGAGCGTCATCAATGCTGCATCTGAAGAGGAGAGAGGGAAACTTCTTAGACCAGTTGATGCACCAGAATGGCGCTTTTGTATTAACCCTGAGATTTATGTCTTCAGGCATGGTGTCCGACTGGAAGAGGACTCCGAAAATCTTGTCGCAGCTTTACATGCACTCATGCAAGCGAGTCTGTCAGCCGAAGGATATAAAAAGGCTCATGGGTGTATGAAAGTTAACCAATTCCTCGGCGAGGTCGTCAACGGCACAAAGGTTCTAAACGAGAACTCGTACAACTTTGTCATCTTCGGCACACCATCTCCAGAAGAGCCAAGGGGCTGTCAGATATTCGGCGACCACCTCTGCATGAATTGCTTCATTGTCGGAACGCAGATGGTGGTGTCACCTGTCTTTATGGGTGCCGAGCCGAACATCATTGATAAAGGTCCTCGTGAGGGTCTTGAGCTCTTCGTGAGGGTCTTGAGCTCTTCGTGGATCAGAAACAGACTGCCCTCAGTCTTATGCAATCGCTTGATCCCTAGGTTCAGAAAGACGTTCAGATTTGCAACAAGCTGAGTGGCGACGAGTACCCTCCAGGACGATGGCATCGACAGATCAGCGACATCTCGGAGGTGCTTTCAGAACAACCGCATAGTCCCATATGAGGGTGTCAGGGTAACTAAATTCTCAGAGCCCCAACAAGACGCAGTCCGCAAGTTGGTCAAACTAAGTCTGAACTACCTCCCAAAGAAAGCACTAGCCTGCCACCTGGAACAAATTGCTAGCCACTGGAATGACACGTGGTTCTGCTGGAATGGCGGATTTGGAAACAGAGACGCGTTTTACTACAAAGTGCATTATCCGGTCATCATGGTTGAGTTTGACCATCATTCGCCCGGGCGTCTTTCTCAACAATAAGGAGCCTCTTCCTTTTCACATCCACACTCTGGTGAGAACCCCAAATGGTAATGATTATGGGAAGTAGCTTTTGAGACAACACCAGGAATAGAAGAATGTAGTTTAGTCGCCATACCATATATCCACTGCTAGGAGTGAATATTTATTTCTACAGACCTGGAGGGAAATTACGGAGTTTAGGGGTCATGAAACTAAATTCCGATTGCAGTCAATGCTTCAATTTCCGCTTGTATTCTATACGGTATAGTAATGCGTCCTGAATAAGCTTTCCATCTTCTCCACTCTCTAAAATTAGCTTGTTGCCATATTCTAGTAGTGGAACTCCGCCACTTTGTCTCCTTTGCTCAAAGCTCATCCTTTCCTTTAGTGAGCGGACTTGTCGCATCCCAGCTTTCGGCATCCAACTAGCATTAAGTCTAATCACATCATGCCAGTACATAGTCATTCAATATGAGTTTAAACAGTAAGTATCATTGTGATACTCAGTAATAATCAAGCAAGCAAATTACTCTTTTCTTTCTGAACCAAGATCACCTCACCAAAAGCTCAAACAACAAAGTGACCGCGTCCCCTTCTTTTGATACACCTTGGTCATTGAATGGCAAGACTGCCATTGTGACAGGAGGCTCTCGCGGTATTGGGCAAGCTATTTCCATTCATGTGGCACGCAAGGGCCTTACCAAACTGGCAATTACATATGCAAGCAACACCGAGGCGGCAGAGGAAACTCTTAAAAGATGCCAGGAACTCGAAGTAGAAAAACGCGCTGGTCCCTCAGTTTGGGCCAGAGACCATTGCCGAGGCCGTCAAAAGACTGGACACTACTGTTGTCGATATCGTCGTTGACAACGCCGTCTTGGCTAACCCTGCCAAGGCAATACCGATTAAAGACACAACCTTGAACGTGTTTCTCGGAATAATGCAGGCAAACATTTACACTCCGGTTTCAATCACAACCGCCCTGCTAACTCATCTTCCTGACTATAGAGGCCAGGTGATAAACATCTCGAGCATTCTAGCCTACCAAGCCAATAGCGATCCGACTGTCGTATATAGAGCTAGCAAAACCGCTCTCCAGAGTTACACCCGAGCCTTTACTGAGAACTTCTCCAAATTAAAGAAAGCAACGTTCAACAGTGTCATTGTGGGCCTAACAGCCACGGACTCAATCAAAGCTAGACAACACATGATGCCACCAGGCTTTCTCGATGGGCAGATCCAAGACACAACCGCGGGAGAAAGAACTGGCGTTCCTGACGATATCGACTATGTCGTGAGCTTCCTCGCAAGTAAAGAGGGTCATTGAGTGAATGGTACTGCCGTAAGTGCTAATGGCGGTGATAAGATTGTCATATCTGCCCTGGGTTAAAGGTTTATGGCTAGGTTTTAGTTTGCAGGTTAAATTTATTAAAATATCCAGTCTTTACCGTGATTCTGTTACCTTCTTTTCTTCTAATATCTTATCTACAGAATTGGATATCAGTACAGAAAAATAAAGAAGTAGCAGCAAGGCGGTTGCAAAACCAAAATTGTCCAAGGAAAGTGACATTAAGCATCCATGCACCTCTGCCCTTCATAAGAATCTGTAATATGGATGCAAGCGCAGAATAGACACCTGTCAGATGTCCACGATAAACTTTTGACTAAGGACTCCAGCTCTCAACTTATCTAGTCCTTGCCGGATGTCACCAAGCCCCTTGCCAATAACGACCGGGGAAGGCTGAAGTCGGAAGCTTCCTTCGTGACTACGTCCGGACAGAAATTGCTGCCATACGTAGTTCAAACCCTTATTTTCATTATTTCTCCGTTACTTCAATATCAGACGCGAGCGCCACCGAATAAGTAATATGAGAGGAAAATTACAGTGTTTACTAGTGGCTTGCCCTACACGATATGGATATGAAGTTGTTAGATAACTCGATTATTAAGGTCACCACAAGATCAAAGTTATCTTTTACGCATCTCCGCATTAACACTTTTATAGAGTAATGCAGTTCCGGTTACATTAGCTTTTTCAGATTATGTTCCTAATTACACTCATTAGCAAAACGAAACTTGGATAAGCATAAGGTGGTGAACTTACTGGCTTGTGACTTGTTTCATAGTCAATATGCACAAAGGCACGCTCAATAACGGGCAGCTTCTCTAGCTTGATCTGGAGGTCTTCCGCGATGTCATGCGCTACTTCAACTCGCTCGTTGCGATCAATCACTATGTCCACCTCTGCAACAAGCCGGGGTCCTGAGTAGTAGGCCCTCACTGTATCGACCTTTTCAATCAGAGGCGAGTGTGTCATCGCTAAGCAGTCAGCATTTGCCCAATTAGCCATTGTGGTAGTATACTCACAGATATATGTGATGAGCTGCAGGATGTCCTTGTCCGCGGTTACACCGATCATCAGTTGAAACTCGTCGTAGGCGGTATGGAGCCAGAGGCCAGCGATGAGAACAGATAGGATGATGGCGCCCATGGGGTCAATCCACCACTTCAATTTGGAACCACCGACAGATGTGAGAATGCCGAAGCCGTTGATAAAGAGATCGTTTCGGTGGTCACGCCAAAGGATGTCAACCTGACTGTAAATATCCTTCACGGTCCAGCACAAGAAGAACAGTCCAGCTTGGTAGCAAAGGCAACAGTCACAGCAATGACCGACGGCAGATGGAACTTGTTGGTCTCCTCCTCAGACCCGGCGGCCAGGTGACGGGCAGACATGACTATAAGGACCAGTGAGACGGAGAACATGATGAAGGAGAAGACGATATTGCCAGCAGTCGAGATACGGGCTCTGCCTGAAGGGTATTTATTCGGGTCGACTTTGTTGACGGCTCGGTGTGCCATGTACAGCATTAGACCAGACATGGGGTCGAAGACGGAGTCCGCCATAGTGGTGAAGAGCGAGAGGGAGCTGGATGAGATAGCGCCATACAACTGGAGACCGGAGAGGATGATGTTGGCGACCAAAGAACCTTTGACGCAGATGTTGTACATGAGTGTATTGGCACCGTAAGCATCTGTCACCTCTTGCTCGTGCTCATCTACCGACTTGAGCATGGCACGGATGCTCTGGTTCTGTGTTTCGTAGAATTCCTGAAGCGGGTGATTCTTCTTGAGACCTAGATGACGCTTGGGTGAGGCATTAGCTTCCGGCATGTCAGATTCGTGCTTGATGTGCGCGGATAGACCCAAAGGATCATCGACATCATGTTGGACTTCGACATCTTTTCCTTGTACGTGAGCGCGGGCATGTACTAAGCCCATAGCGATATTCTCTGTCTGGTCAGCCATCTTGTGTATTATGTTTCAGAAGGAATAATAAGAGGTAAGAAACAAAAAACCCGACGAAACAAGGATATAACGAATGGCAAAAAGAACGAATCATATGACAGGCAATTGCAGGTGTCTTTCTCTCCCAACCAAGGGGGCCATCTTGCCGGAGATTATTCTGTCATTGCTTCCCACAAAATAGTGGCGTCTGGGAACGGTGACAACACCGACGTTGGCATGCATCAGGACGCTAATCACCTTAGGGCGACTTGGCTGACCGGCGCGTAGTTATGTCTGATCCACAATTAGCCGGCATTACCAAGATTCCAGATAAAGTCTATCTCAATTAAAGATGCACCTGGCTATAAATAGGTTGAGAATAGAAAGAATTATTGCCTGTAATTATCTTCTGTCATCTTGCCATAAGTTATCAGATACGTGCACTTTAATGCAATAGTAAGCCTGAGAGGAGGGGTTAGAGATGAGAAAAGACTGATCTACAGATGGTGGGCTCGGTTTTTAGGCAATAACTTCACCGATGAGATTTAGATCTCACGGAAATCAGCCAAACCGCTTAGTAATAGGACATCTGCGTTTCCGGGTCCACTATCCCGCCAAGGCTAGGCCATATTGGGAACAGTGCGCTGCCAGTTAAGCTTCTCTGAAAAAAGGGTGTGATACATCCAAGCTTTTGAGATGACGACAATCTCACATTCCCGAGTCTTGCGCCCTTCCAGTTTCTTCTTTTACGAGACTCTCGAAATCTCTGAATGGGCCGCTTGGCACTGTGCATCTAGCGAGCGGTGTGGCCAAAGTTCCATGCTTTCACATAAACCCCTTTTTATGCCAGCTACCCTATCGCGACTGTCCCGTATCTATTTATCAGTGGCAGGAAGTGTCCTCAAGTCAACTTCCAACTCTCTCTTTCTCCTAGTCCTTCTCTCATAATACCGGAACAAAACAGTCCAGTAGTTTAATGTGCCAGATATGTCGCCAGGTGCTAAAGGTGACGCCGTAATGAGATGACTGTTCTAACCATAAGCATAGCTACTTCGGAGCCATTGAAACGAATCATCCCGTTTCAACAGATGACGGCCTCAGTACCACGTTGGATCTCTGCAATCCAGGCTGTGCATAATACAAATCCACAGTGTCATCCCAACCAAGGACAACTCAGGTATATTTTCTCCGGGTAATATTTATTATCAAGCTGTGTTATTGGCTTCCGTTGTTGAACCTGGTTCCAGCTCGCTAGGATCTACCCCCGCGTTACGGTGCCGATTAGCCGAGATCTACTTACTGTGCAACGGTTCCAGATCATTATTACACGTAGCTAGCGAAATCATGGAGCACCATCCCTTCGGTGTAATAAAAGCCACACGGCCAAAAAAGCCTGCTTTAGCTTTTGTCTATACAGCCATATATATATATCTAGCTGGCTCTCTCCTGGGATTGCCAAGATATCACTGTCCCATCGAATACTTGCGTTACCTTTCTAAAAGTTTCCGGAAAGTCGAAAGAATACCCCCACAGAGCACTATCCCCAATCATCCAATCATTGGCGTACGATCCCCCACGCGACTCTCAGTGCGACACTATCATGGAGGAAGTCAACGACCCATTCAGCCTCGCATCCCGACGACGCCAAGACGTAACAAAAGAACAAATCAAGAATGATTACCCACAAGGCGATGCACGCGGACTTCGGAAGTTCTATACTCGACAAAATAAGCTTATAGACCAGTTTCTCGGCGTCGATGATGAAGAGAGGGCGCAGGCCGAGGAAGAGGCTCGAGTAGCTGGCAAGATCAAGTTTGCGGTTAACGCATCCTTCGTTGTCAACTTTTGCCTTTTCGTCATTCAGTTGTATGCGGCTATCTCGACGGGATCACTGGCGGTATGCTCGTACATCTATCATATTGCAGGGGCTTACAGCTAACTTCGGTCACAGCTTTTTGCCACAGCAGCAGATGCGTTTGTGAGTAATATTCGCCTGTTGAGCGAATTGTACTAACGTGGACACAGATGGATCTTGTTTCTTCCTTTGTCATGCTTATCACCTCTTGGCTGGCGGCTCGACCGAGCATCTACAAATATCCTGTTGTATGTCATATAATACCAGAGTCCTTGATACAGCAACTCATGGTGTTCTAGGGTCGAACGCGAATCGAAACCATTGGAGTCATCCTTTTCTGCGCCCTCATGACAACGGTCGCGGTCCAGCTTCTGATCGAATCGGCCAGAACACTGGGCACTGGCAAGACCGAGTCTGAGGAGCTGCACCTGATACCAATTATATTTGTTTGTGTTGCAAGTGAGTGAACTATCCACGTCGCAATTTTCAATCACTAATGGCATTCTAGTTTTCAGCAAGGCATCTCTCATGCTGTACTGCATGACTTACCGAAAGTATCCATCGGTTCATGTGTTCTTCGTAAGTCTTGAGGAGACCATTTGGGCTCTCTCTCTAATCATCTGGTAGATTGACCACCGTAACGACATTGCTGTCAACAGCTTTGGCCTCATCATGTCGGTCGTAGGTGATAAGTTCATCTGGTATCTAGACCCTATCGGCGCTATCTGCATTGCACTCCTGATCCTCTTCTCATGGATCTCTAATGCTTTTGAGCAAATATGGCTACTGGTCGGCAAGGCAGCGCCTCAAGAGTTCATTGCCAAGTTGATCTACATGAGCATAACGCATGATGACCAGATCTCTATGGTCGAGACAGTGAGTAGCTTTCCATATCTGCCGACAGTCAACTAACAAAGACAAGTGTCGCGCGTATCATGCTGGGCAAAAGTATTATGTCGAGGTAGATATAGTCATGGATGAGCAAACGTCTCTCAAGATCAGCCATGATGTTGCCCAGTCACTGCAGCGAAAGATTGAAGGTAGATTTCACATAGTAGTGTCTTGCAGACCGACGCTGACATCTTACAGGACTTGGTGATGTTGAGCGGGCATTTGTTCACGTCGATTATGAGTGTGAGCACAGCATCCATGAAGAGCATAAGCCACTTTATGATAGAAAGATGTGATTAAGGGGGAAAATAGGCAATCTTACACTGTTCAGCCATGTGATGGAAGGAATATCTTCTGGACTTATAGCTTTATCTAATGTACTCCTATTTTGTATGCCCTCGTGTAAATGGTTCCTCCGTGACGCATTCTGAACAGACATGACAAATGGAGGCACAGTAATGCCCACAACCACGGCCAGTGCTTGGACTCCTGTTCGCCGGATGTTGATCAACCCCACAGAGTATTGGCCCGTTGATTCTACCCAGGCCATCATCTAGCCAGCAGCTTAAGCAGTTAGTTAAAAGCTAGAATGGTTAGTCCCGGCCAGTACTGAGTAGCTGCAGCTTAAGAAGGTACAAAACTCACCAGACATAGATATAGACAGCGATAAAACAGTGCCACTTCCGGAGGACACCCTTCAGCATCTTCTGGCCAATTTTCTTGGTCTTCATCCTATCATTTTACATATGTGCCTGAGCAAGCTTTTGGTCGTCTTCACTGAGCCACTAGACACGAGGACGCCTGGATAGAGAGAAAACAGGAAACTTCAATAGCTACGTAAATAATACCATCAACGATAAAGACCCAGCGCCTAACGCCACGAGAGTCAGAGAGCTACAAGAAGTCGGGAACGGATCCCTGTCAACTTACCCGCCAGCCATGCCTCCCTTTCCGTCAGGACTAGCATAAGCGACACATTGCATTTGTAGTCCTTCTGGTACTCAAACATAATATACCTTACTATTTAACCACATTTAGGGACCATACTTGTCCCGAATCTTAAATGCCACCCTAGGTGCAGGAAGGATGTTCCAGATCTCCTCCGCGGCCATATCATATGTCCGATCATTACCCCTCTTTAGCGTACGCGGAAGCGGCCACGCCTTATCCTCATTCTTCAGCCACATACGAACGAGATAGCGAGTATTTTCTGGACTGTCAGTAAACTCCTCTCGGGCGTGGAGGATCCCAAGGTTATTTATAAAGGTTAGGTCGCCTGGGTCCATGTTCAATGAGAGATGATGCTTCTCGGCAAGCTGTTGTACGAGATCCAAGGCTTCCAGCTGTTTCGCAGTTGGTTTTGGAGCAAAGGTGCCATCATCCGTTGGCTCCGTAGCCATCAAGTGGATCCGACCAAAGTTGAGAATAATGTGTCCTTGATAATTAAATAAAAGAGGCCGACGTTCTGGGTGAACAAACAAGCTACGTCTTGAGAAAGTGAGCAGTGGAAGTTTGCAGAGAAGACAGGGAAGAACATACGAATCAAAGTACCAATCTGGACTGGCCAGTGTTTCAAGCACATCTGGTCTTGTGATTAAAAGCTCATTGTAGATCGCGTATGAAGAAGCAATGTTGTGATTTCCGCCAGTCTCAGCCCGGCCACGACAGTAAAGAGCCAGGATGTCAGGAAACTGATCTGTGTGATATGCCTTTTTACGAGTATCAGAAACGTTTGTAGATGTAATCAACAAAACTTTGCTCACCAGGCGAGTATTAGAATCTCTCGCAGGCCTCTCAGTTTGAGGTGCAGCCATCTCCTTGGCTTCACGAATGTGGACTTGGATTGATAGTTAGTTATGACACGCGGTGTAGGCAGATAAAAGTAAGTTAACTTACGAAACATATTCCCCTCTTCATCTTGCTTTCCGCGAGTCGGTGCAATATAGCTGGAGAGACCGAGATACAACAGGGCATTGTCTTCGACTGAGAATGTAGTTGGATCCAAGCCACGAAGCATAAAGAATCCCTTTCCATGATGTAGTCCTTCACTCAAAGCATGAAGTCGCTCGCCTAAGTTGGGTAGTGGAAAGTTTTGCTCAGTGATGTCGCTTCCATCCAGCTCCAGACCTGGAGAAGTCAGTACGTTGTTTCAATCCACTACCTTTGAGGGAGTGGTACTTTTAAAATGATCTAAGGCACTCTGGATCTCGGACTTATCGGAGCTGGAGAAGAGGTAAATGTATTGATCCTCAGTTGTGAAATCGTTACCATGCCAGGCAAGTGGATGGTTTAAGTGCCGAGGCCACCCTGATAGGACACTGGCAATTGGATCCAGTAGGCCTTTTTCGTCAGACGTGCCACAATTATCGGTACAACCTGGAAGAATAGTGAGTGTTGGTGGAGCCATGATCAAAGAATTTTACTCCAAGACAGGTGAGTTTCCAATGAGGTGACATAGCGTTCCACGAGACATGGAATGTCTGGTGATGATATATATATGCTTCTCATCACCGCCGAGTAGCCAGCGTTGGCGTAATCTTAATCTATCCCGCTATGTCGCAGAGCCTCATTGAAGGCCAAGTGCGGGGTTCCGCATTGCAAGATGATGACCGAGTGACCGACGTGAGGTCTGCCAAGACAGTAACTGCATGTCTCAGAGATAAGAGCTGTGCATGATTCGTTACTAAGTGACCTCGATCTTGATGAGGGTGCATATCAAGGTTGAACTGAACGAATAGGGTCACTTGTCGGAAATGTGATTCACATGACGCACACCAGGGGATGAAGCTGTAGTACTGCTATTCGTGGGTCAAGGACACGTCAGACACAACACAAAGAGAAGCAAGTTTAACGAATCTTGGAGGTCAGACAAGTCCATTATGGGTGTTCAGCTCAACATGTATGCATATTGTATCACGTCGTTGGTTGGCTCAAGAATATTGTGAGGCCTCAAAAATGGCATGTGACCTTGGCAAGCATTGCATGCATGAGACACCAATGGTAAAATATTAATTCCTCCATTAGTAAACCGCCATGTCATCCAATAGAAAGCCAGCTCAAATGATCGCTGAGCGATATCAGGCTGCGAAGGATTGGCCGACTTTCGCCAGCCTGCTTTTCATACGCCCCCTAGGTGCCTTGGCGTGTTGCTAAAGCGGCATTGATCGCATGTGATTAACCATATGTTTGTATGTTGCTGCACTTACAAAGCAATTGATAAGCTGCGATAATTTGCCCAACGAGCAATCTTGAGTGTCACGCTATTGGTTGATGATTTTGATATCTGTCGACAGGGTTCTAGGTTGCTGGATGAGCCTCATTTTGTCGGTCCAACAATAATCCCTCACTATCAAGCTTAGAATTTATGAGGCAATAACCATATTAAGTAATCCTTCTAATAGTCTGCTTGCTTGATCGGCTTTTCTGATCATATTGAACGCTCTACTGAGACATTTGTTGTGACTATCATGGATCCAACTCCTACCAACATCTCAACCTTCATGTTTCCTACTGCGATTTTCACGCGCAACCCACCACCTGAGCTTGAGCCTATCCCGCTTGAGTGGTCCAAGTCATCACTCAACATTAAGAATCGCGTTGATAGTCTTGATCCGCCAGCCAAATGCGACTGGATAATCCACGGAGCAGATCTTGCTGGGACCCGTTGGTTTGCCACTCCCAAAGTCGCCATTGGGAGGCCGCCGTTGCGGATCGACATCCATGTACCGGAGCTATTCACTACACCAGGTTATCTCAGAGACACCCTCGAACCAAACTCACCGATGTTTTGTGAGTTGGAGACTGCTGGTACGTCACACATGGCCATTCATATTTCGCGGGCACTCCATTGGTGGTCTTCAAAGAACGAGAGGTTTCTCCAGGACTACCTACAACTACCGTTTGGGTCCAGAATTGTATTCGAGACTCTGAGCCACGACATTCGTCAGATGAACATCCAGTTTGTACCGGTTTATGACATTGAGAGACAGTGGCTATCAGAGAAGACGTTAAATGGCATGTGGAATGTCCCGGATACTACATGGCCTGGTACTGTTGACTTCGAAAAACTACAGTTCCAAAGGCGTCTTCACGACACGATAGACGTCGTTTCGATAGACGGACACGGAAGTCAGGAGTTTGTTTTCAAGAGCTTGATGAACGACATTAAATATATGTACCATGAACTGAAAACACTCATGGCCCTGAAGCCGCACCCAAATGTTATCCCGAGCCCAATTTACCTGGTAACCAAGAGGTGCGGTTTCGGTGGCAGGCGAGGAGTATGCGGAATGATATTGAGATATTATCCAAGAGGCACCTTACGACGGTGGCTCAAGGAACATAGGCAACTATCTGAAATCTCACATACAACCAAAGGTTCCTGGGCCAAGCAGATCGTCTCGGCTCTAATGCATATAAAGAACCATGGGCCAGGGTATTACACGAATCTCAAGTTGGACAATATCGTTGTGGCGGATTCTCATGATTCCAGCGTGCTCAAAGTCGTCATCATCGACTTTGAACAACGTCTGGGATCTCCCGCATGGACACCCCCAGAGATACATTCAGTCACATTCCTTGCCGATTTGATATACCACGATAAGCATTCTTCCATCTCACGGTCATATCACGATATGTTCTGTCGTTATGGTGCCATCATCCCGGAGTCAGAAAAGGCCGCCAGGTACACAAACCCGGAATCTGGGTACTGCTACCCATGGTCCAGTCTCAGCCCCAAGGAGCGTGAGGATGCACAAGTGTTTATGCTGGGGAAGCTCTTGTGGTGTCTCTTCGAGAACGCCTCGTTGCTGAACAGTTATATTGGTATCAACTCTTTTCGTGATAACTACTCTGCAAAAGTATTTCCGGACTTTGATACCACACCAGGGCCACTGAGACAGTGCATCCTGCAATGTACATCTGGTTCTTGGGAATCGACTGGCAAAACACCCCCTCTGGTTGCTCATGGTAAGAAGATTGTACTGCGCGACCACCACAAACAAGGAAGACAGAGTAGTGTTGAAGAGGTTCAAGTCGCCATCAGGAAATGGTGGCGTCAGCAAATATTAGATGCGGAAGCCTTTCTGAAATGTCATGGAAGCGGTACAAATGCGAGTCAAAGCGGAAGGCGACCAAGTTTACAGGACGTACTTCAAGTGCTGGACAAAATGGAATTGCAAAGTTTGTGATTCATCAGTTTACGATCAGGCGCGTACTCTGGAAACGACCAAAGGTCATATCAGTTCAACAACCTTCTTGCAAGACATGTCTCTGAATACAGACATTCACAATATATATTCCATTAAGCCAAGTTAAATAGATGGGATGTTTCAGCCGCACGCCTATGTTGTTTCCTGAGAACCAAATTCCATTAGAGTCAAGCAAGAAGCATTGATTAAAATGCAAAGTACAATGGCCCCATCATGGGCATCAATCACTTCCGCCACGCTCGCCCATCTTGTGTAGCTATACTAGCGAGCAACCACGGCAATAAGCATTCCATCGTAGTTCTTGTCCCCGACCATCTGGAGAACAGTACTGCTCACGCGTGGATCACTCCCCGCTCTTTCAATGAGCTTTCTGACCTGAGTGACGGTCTCATCAGTGCCAACGAGCTTAGGGTTGACAATAGAGCCTCGACGCACGACGTTGTCAACAATGATGCACCCGCCTGGTCTGGTCATGTCGGCTGCTTTGTCAAAATATACCCAGCCATTGAGCTTGTCTGCGTCTATGAAGACGAAATCGAACGGAGGGCGTGTGCCTTGTTTAACTTGGTCCACGATCTCTGGCAAGACCTCGACTGCATCGCCGTGTATGACCTCGACGCGATTGCTCAGTCCTGCCATTTCCAGATTTTCCTTTGCCACGGTAACGTGATGAGACACGGACTCCAAGGTTGTGACACGAGTTGTCGGACTGGCATTGGCGAGGAATATAGTACTGTAACCGCCAAGAGTGCCGACCTCAAGGACATGCTGCGCGTTGACTAGCTTGGCTTGGATCTGTATGTACTTTCCTTGCGAAGGCGATACAGATATATCAGGGAGCCCAGAGTCCTGCTGGTGCTTGTATGCTTTGGCGAGAGTGTCGTTGTCTGGAATGCTCCCCGGTCCATGCGTTTGTGTCATTGTCCATTCATCAACAGCGACCCAACGAGGATCGCGCCCTGTCACCTTGTACCACTCCTGGCTACCATACTTGGGTGCGCCAGTGAGAATGGAAGGAAGAACATTAAACAAAGTAAACATGATAGAAAACATGAGAGAGGGGGATATTGTGCTTTGTTGTGTTCAGCTGTGTTTTTGTAAGTGCGTGGCTGCTGCAAAGTTCTGAAGCGGGGTAGGCTTGCCCTTATAAATTGTGAGAGTGCCAGCCTGGTCTTACGGGTTCTCTACTGTGTCAACCATTCACGTAGCTGGATTAACCAGCACCGGTGAGAGCCCAATTGAGCCTTTGTTGCGGTGCATCATACACATCGGAAGTATAGAGTGTAGCTTTTGTAGACGTGTATTGTTTCAAGAACGAAGACTAATGATAGGCAATTCATGGTAAAGCTCACTTTAAAGAGAGCCACTCAATCAATTCATTGATTTACAGCCTACATAGAGATTCACCACCCGGCATGTGATATTTGGGGCCACCCACAATTGATCAATCGTGCGCAGTGCCCTTTCCAATCTCGCCGGATTCGTCGCGGGGGTCCCAAGCCATGGCAACCTCATAAATAACCTCAGATTCGCCCGGAGCCTGAATTTTAACCCGTCCTAGCTCCTTGAATCCAAACTTGGCATACAGAAGCTTTCCCATATTCCCAGCAAACATGGGGATAGCCACGCCTTCCTTTCGAGCTCTCTCCATGCCCCAGGTTAGCAGCTTGGAAGCGGCACCTCTTTTCCAATAATCTGGCAGTGTTGCCATCTGTCGTAGGGAAAGCTGTCTTTCTCCGAATCTGGAAACGAAAATGTCCTTTCGAGCCTTCATGGTGGCTTCAGAGTAAGCCTTCAGTCGTGCAGGATTGCAGTCTTTCCTCTCTGGGTGATTCTTGGGAGGAGCGACGGCTGGAATATCAGGGTCCGGTGCTCGGTCCCCAGGATTGTCCCAGATGCTCAACGAAATAACCTTTGTTTCTTTCGGGTTCTTCAAATCGGGAGCGGTCGCCAGCATCATGGTGTTTTGTCCTGCCAAGGTAGTATTGAGATACTCGGCGTAGTACATTCGCGTATATTTATAGTGTTCTTCGGGGTATTGTTCGCGGTAGGGGTATCGATAGGCAAACTGTTCATCGTATGGGAATGCTTTAATGACGATCTCTACAATCGCGTCAAGGTCATCAGCCGTAACTGGTCGAATTGAAATGTCGTCGAGGGAGTGGACTTTGGGCTCGGTGTTGTCGCTCATCGTTGTTGTTGGCGGGGTAGTACTTGATTGATGCGATAGCATGAGGGTAATCAAAAGGAAGACGATAGTAAAAAGAAGAATTGGGAGGAAATTCGTAAATCGCACTGCCATTTCTTTCCTTCCTACGTTCTTTCTTTCTTTCTGTTTTTATAGATATGATGTTCCGTGACTGAATCACTGCAGCCTCGGGTGGAAAGACGTATCTCTTATCGGTTGAGAAGAGCAAGACCAAGTGATTGATAGTTGCTGATGTGATGACGCGGTTGAGCCGGTGTGATACAGTCAATGAATCAGATGCTTTGCCAGCGATGGTGAGGGACTGACCAATCAGAATGCGACCGGTGTAGACCTGCAGAGTCTAATTGGCGGATTTCATTATTGATAGCGATTGGCCCAAGCAAGCAGCCGGTGAATCTCACTGCCCTCTCTCCTGCCCTCCGATTATGAAGCGCTGTAGATAAGGTGGACTCTTGGATTGTATTGAAATTAAGTTTGAAGCAAGAGCCAGAACAATTATTATTGGATATTTTTATCATACTGCGACCCATGTGTGTAACTGGTTGGTACATGAGCCAGGGGATAATTTCCACCATATTTAACCCTTGTACACTTTAGACAATTAAAGTTATTAACATGTCCCTATAATATAGTGAGTGGAGAATGTTAGCCGAAGTGTAGATATGTAGTATTTGTGTCTATACGAGAGCAACAGAATAAATCCATAAAGTTATTAGCTGTACCCATGCTGTGAGTTGGTGATAATAATTTTGAGTTTTATACTGCTTTAATATATAAATTTGTTATTTAGTGTGCAAACTGCGCTCCTATCCCTATTAGATAAGTTTGAACATCATCACCAGCATGATATCCTGCCCCAGTTCGCCCCATTTGCGATGGATCCTCGAGCTGAGTTGCACTGAATCTCGAACCTACGCCTGTACTGCTCGCGCTGTGCATTGCCTTAGAATCCAGTTTCTCAACGCTGATATTGCCTAGCCATTTTATCAGTAAGAAATAACATAACATATATCTTCAGAGAGGCTCAACATACCATTGCAAGCAATGAGTGAGGAATAAGGACGGCTGTTAACCGTACGACTGGTTGTCTTAGTTGTAGTCTTCGCCATTGTTAGAGGCAGCGGGGTAAATGTCAGAGAATTGTCCGAGAGTGTAGAACCAAGACAGCATATAACTATGAGTTTGATATTTAGAGCAAGCTTTAATAGATTAACTGTATTTGGCTTTGCGTCCGACGTGATACTTATAAGACCAGCTCAGCTTTAAAGGCCTACTAAGTTAAAGTGTTTTCTGGCCAGTTCACTGACTGATTGGATAGACGAACTTCATCGGTTCAGTCGCAAGCCTCACTTGCCTCCCCCAGTTATTCATTTTATAGGCTGCAATAGAAACTTGCAGGATGAGGCTGATTTACTGTTCCTTCAATGAGCACTCTTTCATTCAGCTTGTGTATGGCTGCTTAGGCTGAACCAGCCTTACAATGCACCGGTGGGTTGCTGATTGGAGGACTTGTTGCCCGGTTGAGCCGGGCTAAGCCTTGTCTAGTATGTCTACTGAAGATTCACCGTGCCGACCGGTAAAGTCTAGTAGCCAGTCAATTCATTGGTAAAATGGTCACCAGAGCTATCTCACCGGCTGTCAGCCATTGGGATGACTGAATACAGACAACTTCAGCCGGTGAAAACCTCTTCTCCAAGGGTTGAAACTTATATAACGAACATGTGGAGAACATGATAGATGGAATTAAAGAGTGAGTACAGACTTGTCTATGAGAAACTACTTCTTCAGCACACGTATCAAGATGACATGTACCCATTCTTTATTTAGCGGTATAGAAAACAGAGTTTGCACGATCAAAAAACGAGGGAAAGTGATCTTCATGGCCACCATGCTTCGCTACGACACAAAACCAGCCAAAGCCCTCCATAACCCGCAATATCGTTATACAATACAGAAAACACTAAACAGTGTGAGTTGGAATCCAATGCAGGTCATAGAGTTGCGCAATGAAATAATAATCATCCTCAAACTCTCCATTCATCTTAATAGTTTCGAAATGGGAACCTTTCCAAGTTAGTCAACTTAACACTGCCCGGCACAGGTAGGAAGGGAAGGGTATTTACGAACGTTTGTCCTGGATCAGTTTGATTGTGTCTTTGATAAATTCAACTTGCTGTGGCCCCAGCTTCGCAAAGGCTACGTTGGCAGGACGAGTCCAGTCCATGGAAAATGGATGGCCACCTTTGTTACAGTAGTGGAAATAAGCCAGCATAGTCCTCGCGCCAGAGTGGAACTTTTCCACGATCTCGTGATTCCAGTATCGTGCCTATATAAGTCATATTAGCAGTGCACTTGGACCTTTTCTCATCCACTCAGATATACCTGAGAGCCCATCTTTCCTTCTCGAGCTGCTCGAACTCCTTCAGCTCGCGTTAACATGGAGCAGCTATGTAGCAGAATGAACATGGTCAAGTAGATTGTGAACCATGACCTGGCCATGTTCTTCTCAATCAGACTCTGTAGTATTTTAAGTACTTCCTTCTGCATAGGCAAGAGGATCATGGATGTAGTGAGAATCTCGATTTGGGCTTGTAGAACTGGAGGAACGAGATACTTTCCGTAATTGCCAGCCGTAGGGTCCCAATCCTGGGGCGTCATGCCAAGCACCTCTTCGCTGCTGACTCTTTCTTGCTTGGATTCCATTCGAGAACCAACCCAGAGACGCAAAACAGAATGAAGAAGTACTCGCTCATCCTTGATCTAACTTGGTGAGCCTGAAGATTCTGGGTATAGTCATGAGTCAAAAACATACCGCTGATAAGCGCGAGTGTTTGAATGCCATTTCATAGGTCGTAAAAAGAAGCGGGTCTTCTTTGCTGATATAGTGGTCGATGAACGTTTTGATGTGAGTATCAACGAAATTCACAAATACCTTGCTTGTTTCTCTCATGTTTGCAAGGGCATATGGGGCGCAAGGGTGTGCCTTCACGCCATCTGCAGTGTTCCATGTCCTCTCAAGTGAATCGCCAGGTTGCGGAATAAACTTGCGGACCTGTAGGCTGTACGAGGCATTTCCAACGTCTTGGGTCAATGTGATGGTCTTGATGATCGGGGAGTCCCAATCTTCCATCTCACATATTTTCATGCTTGTCCAACGCCTTGTCCAGCTGAATCGCGGATGTTTCCCTTTGTCGAGCAACTGCGAATCGGAAATCTTGTATCGAAGGCACGGGAGCTGGGATAATGTAGGGCCCTTCACTTTGGCGCAGGTTTGGCAATCTCCAAACGGATCGTCAGGATTGCGGACGCACTGGAAGAGTGAGTTAGCCGATGAGGCTAATGTCTGAGTGAATAGGAAAGGAGGGGTCTTACACGAATCCTTTGCATGTGACAGCGGATGCATGCCTTGTTCTTCCGAGTTTCGCCAGTTTCTTGTCGTTGGCAAAGAGAAAAGGCCCGGCGACGTTGTATCTTTTGGCCAGTCGTCTTGTGAAGGATTACTGCTGCAGGAGCGGAATCGGGCGGATGATCTGCTCCAACTAAGGCGATTCTGTTTGTGAGAAGCGGGTCTTTGGGTCGAATGTCACGAAACTTTGCAATACTGCCTGATGCAGAGCTCTCTGGGATTGTTGGGGTAGACCCTTGGGAAGTCTGGCTTGAGAGATCGGCTGAAGGGTTGGTTGTTGTAAAATTGTTGCTTGGATCGCTGTTGTGTTGCGGGCACTGTTCACCTTCATTCAGAGCTAGCATGAAGAGTTGGCCCTGCTCAGCATTTTCTGAGCCATCGGAAACCTGGGGGTTCGAGCAGTCGGAAAGGATGCTCTCTAGTGTCTGTTCATCCTCCGGTCGATACTCGGCGACTTCACTTTCCATCTCCAGCATGCCCTGGCTTGTGGGATGTCCTACTTGGTGATTGTAGATACCAAAGTCGAGTGGTTCTTGACCGAAAGTGATTGATGGATCAAAGAATGATTGATCCATTTCATCAAAGAAAGTCAGACCCATATCATGCATTGTAGAAGATTCTCCCGGCACCATCTCCATGAGCGGATCAGCAGGTGGTATCGGGATAAGATTTGTCAGACTTGAGGAATTTAGACTTGCAAAGTCGATAGAATCGAACAATCCGGCGGCAGATGGCGAACTTGTATGCAGGTTCATCTGCTGTATTGACGTGGAGCTAACTTCGGGCGTTGCCTGAAGGTCTTGAGAATGTTGGAGGTCACCCATTTGGTTTGCCATCAGATATTTCCCAGACTGTGAACTGCTGCTCTCGTTTCGACTCTTGCGAAGCTCCATGATGTCTTTGACGGGAACTCCAAGAATTTCAGCAGCCTGTCTAAGCACCTCAAGCTCTTTTAGGAAGTCTCTGAGGTCATCGCGCTTCTGCCCATCAG
The DNA here is from genome assembly GCA_013396095.1 of Fusarium sp. NRRL 52700. Lineage (NCBI taxonomy): Eukaryota > Fungi > Ascomycota > Sordariomycetes > Hypocreales > Nectriaceae > Fusarium > Fusarium sp. NRRL 52700. The sequence goes on from JAAQRM010000041.1 coordinate 618,575, forward strand.
AACCAGACATACTGCCCTGATCCATCGTTGCTGTAATGGACTTCTGACTGTTTTGTTAGTTAACTACGAACTATTAGGTGGATGGACTATGGTTTGAACAGCATCAGGGTTGCTTTGTGATAGAGGGCCTAACCTTGATCTAGTTAAACTATAAATTGTGGTAGTATAATATTTTAATTAAGGTTGGGTGTGATTCAGTATTTTGCTATTATAACGTACTAACTGAAAAGACATGTAGTGAGCAAAGAAAGAGCGGGGAAAGGCTAAGAGGGGGATTCAGCTTATATTGTTACATCATCACGTGCAAATTTGCTACACCGGTCTTGCTGAAATGGCCTATCACATCATGTCTTATTGCGTCCTGTTCAAGGTAACTAGCCTATTACGTACATTGTCATGCAGAGCACAGCTTAGTCAGATTAAGTGACACTGTTAAAAGAAGCTTTGATCGAGCCTTCAAATCGAGACATGAACTGATGGAAGTTGACTAGAATGATCCTTGACCGTCTTCTTGTATCTGTCAATCGTGTGCGTGCTCTGAATCCGGGGTTGCATTACCCCAGAAACCGACCATATCTCTTTGGAAGCCGTTAAGTAGACGAAGCGTACCGACAGGGAAGTCAGCATATCGAATATGCAGTATCAGATATACATTCCTCAAGGGCTGAATTTAGTGCAAAAAGAAGTACTTCTGATACTGTAAGCTGTAGGTACCTATATCTTCACCAGATTCCCGCCTTGCTACGAGTCTCTCAGGCAAATTGGTCAGCAGCCAATCATGCCTGGAGCAGATCCCACTTTGATACGCTTTATCTGCCTAACGGCTTCCAAATGGATGGGTTCACCCCAGTTTAAAACTGGTCTGTTACCAAAAGCCATCGGGACAAATTTCCAGGGCAACGGGGGATCTTTGGGCTTTATCAATGGCTAATCTGTAAAAAAACTAGAAGTAATTTGCAGTGAGCCGATTTTTGAACTGGACTTCTATACGGAAAGGTTAGTTCTTTACTGGCGTCGGTCAGTGTTACCCTGAAGGCCAAACTGCTATTTACTACTTTGAATTATTAAATTTGATTAAAAAAGAATGGTGAGAATTATATTGGTAATACTACGCCACAGACTCTCAGAAGCACCCGCTCTCGTGTTCAGTTCCAAAAATACCATCATCAAAGCTAATAACGCGATCCATATCAATGAACTCGGCATCAAGCAGCATCTGAGAAATCACACCCAAGTCTCCACTTCCCACACTGCCGCCTACTTGCCCTGCTTGAGCATTGACTAAGTTAGTCGTCACATCAGGGTAAAACACATTAGTTGGAACATTGCCTGCTGGCGAAGGGTCTCCATTCTCTTGGGCTGGATATCCAACAGACTGATGGCCCTGCAATCTCGGAGCCGCATCTAAGTGTTCTGACTGTGATCGAGACTGCTTAACCTCTGTTGTATAAGCCGAAGGGTTGATATTGAAAGATGCGTCTTGAACGCATCGAGTATGCAAGTTAACAAGAACAGCCTGATACTTAGATGCTAGATTCTCCTTGGACCCGAGCTGATGGGGTCCCGCCCATCGTTCAGCCATAGTCTCTAGGCTCTGTATCAGTACCCAGAACTCGGTTGACAAAAGGTCAGTTGCATGGCACCGCCAAAGCAAAAGCAGAACCCTGGCCGCAAGGTATACACAGAAAGAATATTGGTTACTCAGAGGCCCTGTATGCTCAGCAATCTGCAGGTAGTGATTCGTTATCGTGGCAATCTCGATGGCCGCCGCTTGGCAAGTCTCGAGGCTGCAGATGCTCGGTAGCCTCGTTCGGAAAGTCCAGTCCAGAGGAGGAAAGGCGATGGGCTGATGAAGCAGTATCATAGATGCATTATGTGTGACATGAGCTAAGGTCAGGTTTGGATCCATCCTCGACGACTGCTGAGCAATATTTACTTTCCATTTCTTCGGGAGAAGCATCTTCCAGTGCACGAGTCGCACGTCAAGCTCTTTGAACCGCGTGAGCCAACTACCGAGATCATTATGGTCCTTGATGTTGACTTTCTGTTGAAGAAAGTAACTCGTGACGCGACTCAGTGACTCGGTTGCCTCGATACAGTACGCAAAAGCCCCGACGGTTGACATGTCAGCAGAAGACGCTGCTGCTCCCGGTGATGTCGTTGCTTCCGACGGTGTAAACCCGCACTCATCGACAGTGGCTGGTGCGGTGGTAGAATGTGAAGGAAGAAATACGATTGGGTTTCCAATACGTGCGGCTGATTTATCCCATATCCCAAAGTATGGAGTAGATACGGTCTCCTCCTTTCTCCATGATATTCCATCACAGGGCAATCGGCGGTTGACATCATCGGAGGTTAGGCTAGTATTCCAAGCCGTGGTGAAGGAGCAGAAGCGGTCTAGGTTGAAGACACACCAAAAGACTCTCCTTCTCTCTTCAGCTTCTGTCCATCCTTGCGGAGGATGCAGAGAGATGTATGATCGAGAAAACGAAGAGAGGTTTGCTTCCTCGGTCTCTATCGTGAGTTGGAGATATTCGACCATGCGAGTCAAAGCACCGATGAGTGACCATGCTCGACACTCCTCTCCGTCACCAATCTTGAAGATGAGTCAGTCACGAGAGCTAAATGGGGATAATAGCAAGCTTACATCACGAAAACAAATAATTATCAGGGCCTGTAGGTTCTCCACTGTCAAGCTCTTGGTAGCTTTAGAAACCACCCAATCTCTCACATCTTCTTGATCCCCAACATGACTTTGTGCTATTTCAGCGATGTCTCTCCTGGAAACACGATGCGACGCACTGAGCATCATGGCATGGAGAACCGGAAGTAGAGATGGATCGTCGCCATGACCTTGAATTCTTTTGCGAAACCGAGCCTCGTGTATCATTGGGATCCATGGGTGTATCTGCCGGAAGTACGCATCTATGACTTGATCTAGGATGACATCATCGGGTAGAGCTGGCCGGCTGATCGCATGCTGAGATCTTTCTCGATGCCCGACGTGTTCCTCAGTTCGACGACGCTTATGTATCGAATCATTAGAAGCATCTGGAGAAGCGCCGAGAGTAGGATTACCGAGTTTGCATATCTCGTGTGCAAGAGAGAAGAGCAGACTCTGTCCGTTTACGACTTGTTGCTGGGAGCTCGTCTGGCTAGCTGATGCCTCCTTGGAACGGAGGTTTTCTAATTCTTTCTGTTGTTTTGCAATGGTCCGTTCCAGTGTATCTTATCTATAATCAGTTGTAATATCGTGGTATAGAAGCATCGACCCTACCAAGCCGTTTGTGCACGTTTTCGATGGCGCCTGCTTTCATGCCAGGTCTGCCGCGCTTTGTCTCGTAGACACAATCCAGTCCTGACAGGACTGATTAGAAGTTTCACTTCGAAGAGGAGTTTCAGGTCACTGTACCTGTCTTACGGCAGTGTTCGCAGATTGGCGTCTCTCGTGAGCATCTAAGCTTACGTTTCCGACAGCAGTTGCAAGCAAGACCTGCATCGGAGGCTTGAGCAGTCTGCTCCGGCTGAGTGGGGTTGTCATTATCCATCTTATCCGCTCGGACAAAGTAAAAGCATGAGTACAAATGTTTGTGAGTGTGAAAGACAAGAAGACGGGAGTTCAAGCGTCCCGAGTTGTTTAGGCCGGGGCCCGCTTGAGATAACCCGAGATGCCGAACAGCCCCGCACGAAGATGATCATAGGTACATCCTAGCCTAGCGCCTAGCTTCTCGGATGATACTGAATGGATAATCAAACCACGATTCACCGAGCTCATTTAAATCAATATATCTCCATTTAAATCTTGCAATCATTGTTCTTAGCTAGAATTGGTCATCTGGGTCATCCTTTGTCTTTGACATCACCATTCGTGTCTCGCTTATCAAGCTCCTATGCCTGGATTACCCGGCTTTTCAGATAATCCCTTCCGGGATCGTCATGATCTGCTACGTGCAGCCACTGCCATTGTCAAACCGTTGGAGCAATACAGGTCCAAGTCCCGAGCTCGCGTCAAGCTATATCCATCGACTGCTGCGGGCTTTGACGATGTTGCCGCCCAGCTTGAGGGTTTCGCTCGACCATTATGGGCAATATCGGGTCTAGTGGATAAGTCCACTGACAATACGATGCGTTCCTGGATTCGCGGTATTGAAGCTGGAGTCGATCCAGATAATGTCGAGTACTGGGGTCATCTCGGATCCTTCGATCAGCGTATGGTGGAGATGGAATCTATAGCTTTCGCCTTACTGACGGAACCTCATGTGATGTTGTCATTCCTAAATCCGGAGTCTATCAAGAACCTGGAAAAATGGCTGCGACAAATCAACAACTTCGATATGCCGCGAAATAATTGGCGGTGGTTCCGAGTTCTGGTCAATCTGGCGCTGATAAAGGTGCTCGGACCCGACAAAGAGAAAGCGAGACAAGCCATGGATGCCGACTTTGAATTGCTCGATCAGTTCCATATCGGAGAGGGATGGTCGTCGGATGGTGTTTGGGGGGACGATAGGAAGCAGGCAGATTACTACTCTGGAAGTTTCGCCATCCAATTCGCACAACTACTATACGTCCATTGCGCAGTAGATGACGAGAAAAGAGTTGCGAAATATCGACAGCAAGCGACGGAGTTCGCGTCTGAGTACTGGAGATACTTTGACACAAACGGAGCTGCTATTCCCTTTGGTCGAAGCATGACTTACCGATTCGCTTGCGGAGCTTTCTGGTCTGCCCTTGCCCTCTCAGATATCCAGTCACCCGAGTCTCGACTAAGCCTGGGTACAATCAAGGGACTTCTCCTCCGCCACCTGCGATGGTGGGCGACACAACCGGAGATCTTCAATTCAGACGGTACCATGAATATTGGCTATGCCTACCCTAACATGTACATGTCGGAGAGTTATAATTCCAGACAGTCTGTGTACTGGTGCTTGAAGTCTTTCGTCGTGCTCGGGCTACCATCAGACCATCCATTCTGGACCGCCCAAGAAGAACCCCATCCGATCTACGCCTTGATGCCAAGCGCCAGACACCCCGACACTGCAAGAGTCTTTCCAGCACCTCATCAGATAGTATGTAACTCTGAAGAGCACCATTATCTTCTGTCAGCTGGACAGATGACTACACAAATGTTCAAAGCCAGAGAAGCAAAGTATGGAAAGTTTGCATACTCTTCTGCCTTTGGATACAGTGTACCAACTGGCTTGGAACTCCATCAGATTGCCCCCGACAGCACTCTAACTGTGAGGTTGGATGAAGATGGACCGTGGAGGGTCAGGTCGCAACCGGTCGATGTTCGCTTCGATACTATACCTATCCACTCTGCAAAAGGCCGTGGCCATCTTCCTTCCATCACGAGCTCGTGGAGACCAGTCAAGAGCCTTGAACTAACGATTCAAACAACTTTGGTTCCCTTAACTCACCATTACCCGGGATGGCATCTTCGTATCCATCAAATAAGAGGCCTTGGAGCGGTCAATAGCACCCCTTGGTCCAACAACTTCGAAATGGTGGATAGTTCCTTCGCAGTAGACGGGCACACGGACACGGGATATCATATTCCTGCGATTGATACGGCAAAGATTAAGCACGACGGGCAGTTTGCCGAAGGGTATGTTGGTGAGCAATCTAGCGTTCTCGTCAAATCTCGACGTGGAGTTAGTGGCATCGTTGATCTGACACCAAGCATACACCTGAAAGGAGGACTTCACCATGATGAAGTGAAGCTAGGATGCAGAGGATACCTGATTGAAGCAGATCCCAACACAAATTTAGTCGCACAGAAGACGTTGATTCCGTCCATTCTGTATTCTGGCGCATGTACCATGGGTGATCAGTCCAGCGTGGCGTCAGAGGCCCGACTATCAGCCTTTGTTGCAACTGCAGTGTTTGGAGTGAGCAATGTGAATCAGAGCATAGAGTATGTGCCGAACGACTGGTACTATCTTAAGGATGATTGGAGCTCCATGAATATGCTAGAGATTGATGTGACAGGAGCTGGTGAAACACAAATCAGCATTCAAGAGGCAACACGTCCTCAGGCGTTGGGAAGAGGGCCTATGTAGAGTCCCACTCAGTTGAAAAGGATTAATAGAAAATATTTATGTGCCCTGAAAGCCTGTTCATGTCTGAAAGTTCATTCTGGGCTCTTTGCCCTTGGTTGTCAACCCTTATCTACAGGTCTTTGCTACCAAAGTCATACAAATCTCGTAACTATAATAAGGGAATTGATTACTGTGATAGTGAGAGAAGTGAAAATAATATGAAAAATATCTATTGTTCTAGCTGCAAGAACCTGTAACTATTTAGACCAGCCCCATACTCAGAAGAAGGTTTCCAAACTCGACAAGATAGTAATCGCCATATACCAATCCGTGGTTAGAATAGCGTCTCATCGCATTTCCATAGTTGTTAACTGTCCCATTCTTCAAAAGAGCATCAAAGGTAGCTCCTAGGACAGCGTCTTCCACTTTGATGGACTTTCCATCGTCTTCAGAGGTGGTAACCTTGACCTTCTCGGTTGCAAGACAAACATCCAATGTGTCCTTGACGATTTCGATAGATGCGTCCAAGAAGTGGCGTGACATCGTGTGTCTTCCTAGCCCAGAAAGGGCCTGAGATAGCAAAAGCATTCCGTTAGCAGCAATGACGCCAGCTGACGAATCGCGAAGAGGCTCTTGAGGATTCTCAATGGGCGCATCAAAGTCCCAGAGCGGTACATATCGCCCTCGGCGAGTACTTTTGTTTGAACCAGATTGGACCGGAAGCTCGACACATGAAGGGGATGCTTCTAGTCTATGGAGGAAATATTCGGCACATCCGCAAGCTGCGTCGAGGAACTTCTCCTCCTTGGTCCAGTTGTAAGTCTGTGCATAACCAAGAATAGCCCAGGCTTGACCCCTCGACCATGTCGAGTCGTGGGCATAGCCCTGGTGTGTTCTTCTCCATTTCAAATCCCCCGTTTTGGGATCTATGTTGGCAACATGGCAAGTCGAGTAGAGTTGACCTTCATACCCGTCCTTGGTAGTCGATCTCACATTCTCTGGTCGAAGATGCGTCTTCAGTAGCGTTGTTGCATGGGACGCAGCAACGTCAGCGAGTCTCTGTTCACCAGTCTGTGCAGCAGCATAGATAAGCAAGTCAAGATTGCACATGCTATCAATAATGATGAGTAGATTGTCCTCCATGTCAGTGACGGTCATGTCCTTTTGCACCATGCAATCCCAGCTGCGAATGACATCAGCAGCCGGCACATAACGGGTGGCCAAACTGTGAGCTGCTTGTACGATAGAGGCTAAGCATTTTTCACTTCCGAATAGTTCCCAGTCTCTCCGGAGGGCTGGCATGATGATAAAGCCAATGTCGTGGGTGTCTGTTCTGCTAGCCATGCAATGAAGTGGCTCAGACCATGACTTGCACAACGGGAGTAAATGGTTCCTGTCAATCGTGGATGATCTGAGTCTGGGGCTGTTGGCTCTCATCGATCCTGGGTATCTAATGGATCGCTCGAGTAACGCGTACAGAGTTCCCGGGAAGAAGCCGCATGTCCAAAACTCAGGTTCGCGAACAACCCAGTGTCCTTGATTCGGGCCTTGCTGGGGTACAATTTCGGGAAAGCCGTTATGCGCTGGGTCAAGCTCTTGCAAGAGTCTACTTGCAGCACGGTAGGGCTTGGCAAAGACATTCTCTTCGAAGAGCTCCGAGAGAAGTTTGCGAAGAGCATGCTTTTGTTTATAGATGTCTTCTTCCTTGCTGTTTGCCGCACCTTCAGACCATGGAGTTTCACTCAGAGGTGTGTGCTCATCTTCGACCGTGGATGAATTGCTGTGCACCATGTCATCAGGTTCGGTTGAAATTGAGAAAACGCTGTTTGTCGCCATTTGGGTGTCTTGTAGTGATGGAACCATTGTGGATGTTGTATTGGAGATTAAGGTCATGGGTTGCATTTGGAACTTTCAAGTTCCAGGCCAGGTTTTTATCCAACATCTGGCAATTATTAAAGCGGTAGTGGAGATCATCCTAATGGTAGAAATAGAACCGCCGTCCAAGATAGCCCGCTTCCCTTCAGTGACGGAGTATGTAGCTCGGTCCCCGGACGAATTCGGATGCCGCTTCTTTCTGATTGATCCTTCACAGGTAAGGTGAACAACACAACCTAGAGTCCCAAGAAGTCCAATCGACTGATACAAAATGATGGTTAGATTGTCTTTGGACTCATGTGATGGGCATATGCATGAAATTGTAGTGCGCCATTCAAGTCTCAGCTTTCAGAGTTTTAATCCACTCAAGTTAAAACAATACTCTCAAGAACGTATCCCACGCGGCATAGTAATTAACAGCATGACCACACAAGAAACCTTCAATATACTATCAGAATTCTGGGTCATAGGCGTTCTCATGTCCCGATTCACATCTCCCTCCTGGTCCCCCATCCTTTTCATCCAACCAACACCTAACCCAGTATCTGTCCTCCCAGTGAATTTTTCCAAAAGGCCACTCATCAGTCCATTCACCCTGAAGGAACTCGACACTGTCTAGCTTCTCGCCGACCTTGGCATTTCTTATACCCTGGAACAACTCAAGACCTTGTGCAACATCCAAAACAGAATCCGTTGCGTGTTTCTTATCTTCATAGCCAGTATTATTCATCAGTAGCTTTTCATCCAGCAAATTTAAATTAATGACCAGCCTTTTCAATTTGGGTAAAGTCCCAGCGAGGATGTTCAATTCGCTTTGAGGTAAGGTCCCATTTCTTCGTTCGAGATCGATGGTGAGGTTAGTCAAACCAGGTGCCCATTCTCCTAGGCTGCGTAGCTGATCTTCAGTTAATGTCGACCTAGGCTTGAATCCTCTCTCATAGTTCGTCCACTCGAGATGTTGTAGCGTGGAACCGTGATGCTTCAAAACAGGATTGAAAATGTCCTCTTGGACCGTTTCACTCTCTTTCCAGATCATCTTCTTCAATGTTGGAGGTAAAGCCAAGATGAAATCGCGCGCCGGAGGAGGCGGTGAAGAAGACCACTTGTTCTTTGGTAACGGCCCCGGTGCAGCTTCCCAGTCCGCCAGATATGTTCTCCAATTCAACCACCGACCCTGGATAGAGAGATTCTCGAGACCTGTTAATGCTGGGGGAAGGTCAACGAGCAAACCCTTTCCCTCTGGCCAAGTGTTTCCATAAGTGATTGACAAAGTGTGCACCTTGGAGAAGTCCATAGCTTCCAGCCAGAGCTGCATGTTTTCCATTGATAGCCTCTCAATCGGTGTATGTCGCCGATCATACCACCTTTGAGCGATCCCCTCATCCTGCCACTCAGAGTAGCCCGTCAGACCAGCGGGATATTTGAATTTGTATGACAGCTCTTCCCATATCCAACGGCTGCGATAGTACATTTCTGTTGCCCATCTGATAACAGCATTTGTGGAATTCGACACTGGCCATGTTCCATCATTATTTGCCCAGTCTGGTGCTCCTGACTGCATGTATTCCAACTCGGACTTCTGAAAGTCGTAGTCGTATAGTGATAGTGTTTGTGGCGCCGAGAGATAGCGATCGCTCCCGTCCGACCTGAAAGGCAGATTGTAACCGTCAGGAAATTCTGTGCAAGTTGGCCCCCTGTTCCTCAGGTCGAGTTCAGTAATGTTGGTGCATTTTTTCATCGCATTGTGCACAGCTTCCCATCTGCCGAATGGCGTGTACGACGGCACGATTGCGCGAAGAATTGAAGGACAGGGGTCTTTGTCAGTCCAGAGCGGTGGCTTGGGCCATCTGCTCGCGAGTGCGGAAAGAAAGAAAGATGTAAGGAAGAGAAAAATAGTAAAATGCTTCCTGGCTGTTATCCGTGTCATTTCTGATTAGTTTTGTTAATGTTGTAAAAGTAACGTTGCGAATTTTCGGAGGATTTATAAAGTTGCTGATGACGTGTTAGCTGATAACACCGTGTTGTGAGTAGGAATGACTGCCTATAAGGTTGAGCTTTAGGCTGCGATTACAGGTGATGAATGGCAACACGGTGTTTTCCACCAATGTAAGTTCTTATCCACAAGTTTCCACGATGGCCAATGAATCTATTACCATATTTATAGCCTAAACAGTGTGCAGAAGCTTGCAAACCCAGGCTGTGTTTTTATGTATTCTTTTTGCCACGTTGCAAGACTACTGTTACCGGAAGATACAGATCACCCGAAGGATTATGGAAACCGGGCCCTCACTTAAATAAATCGGGTCGGGTTACCAACAAGACAGGGACCCGTCAGATTCCTTGCCAGGTTACGGTTCGAGGGTTTTTTTTTTCTTTTGCCCAGGTAAAGATCTGTCTATCTTGTAGTAGTAAAATTGTCTATTTTTGTTTACCAAAAGAATGGACCCGAAGATGGAAAAAGATCTCCATCACGAACCCTCCTCGAACTATTACTATGTATGACGCCTGAAGCTATTGTTGCACTTCGACTATGACCCAGGGCGCGGAATATACGGAAAGCCCAAGGTCATCTCACTGTCTGACTCGTACGAACTTTTTCTCCTGCTGTTGAAATACTTTGAGGGATGAAAAACGTGGAAGCTGATACTGACAATAGCCATAGGAATCGCATCGAGGATATAGAGATATGCCTCTTTGGATTGTAGCTCTCCATCACGTCCCTCAACATACTCAAGCATCCGAAAAAGCGATCGTATGAGAATAAGTACACTTGCGACATAAATGACGACCATGAACTTTTGCCAGCCATATGGCTGTACTAGAGACTTGGTTTGAAATAGGAAGTAGAATGATGTTGCTAGCGCAATAAAGAGAGTGAAAAACACGAGCTGTATCATTATGCCAGCAATCACAACGTTTTCCACAGTCGTCTCGTTATCTGCAGTGTCAACCTTGACGAACTTTCCACCCTCTGAAAACCGTAAGTCATGGGTATTATGTGACTGACATGCAGACTTACCAACCGCTTCCAGCGCAATTGATGCTATGTCGCCAACGAGGAAGACTTTGGTCAGCCAGTTCGGCTTAAGCAGCGAGAACTGTTCCCCCTCCAACTCTCTGATATATCGTCCCAGACCCATGTAGATGGATGCAGAATAGCATGTGGGTCCCAGCAGAAGAAATAAATTCTGCACAACACAAGGACCAAAGGTGTAGTTCGGCGACTCCCGGGCACTGACTGCGCGACTAACAAAAGCGATGGCCTCGACTGATGAGTAGACTCTGTTAGCCAACGGTCCACAGGAGCTGGATAAAAAGGTGGAATTACAGAGTGAGCCAAATAGAAATGGCACGAAAAACCATATTCGTGTTCTAATCGTTTGGAAGAGGTGAATAGCGAATGATAGAATGAAGACGATTGCGAAAACTGCTGCTACAGGAAGAGAAGGTTCGTAATAATAATAATTTACCATTGTGTTGTGAGTTATTAACAATAGGTAATAAGTATCAAGTCAATAGAGCGAAACGGGAATTCCGGCTGTTAATGCAAAGAGGCGTTCGTTCTTCTATACCCAACAAGACAAGGAGATATCTCAGACCTTGCCAACTTTGGACTGGTCCCCAGGTATAAATAGTGGAAGCGTCGATAGAATTGTCTTACTTCACAATATGAAACTCCTGGACATTACGTATGTCACTAATATCACCAAGACGGAGGGTTATCATGATGCACATTAAGTATGTGTTTCATACTTATAGGTGCTCTGATTGGTTCCCTGATGGCCAGCCAATTATCAGTATGGAGACGCCGTCGGCAGAGATGCAGATCCATTTTTCCTTTGCCCTTCACTACCCAAGTAGCCACTATTAAGCTTTTGCTACAGGCGCTACGCCTCCAGATGGACTGTGGCTAAGGAATGTCTGATCTTTACTGTACTCACTAGTCTATCTCTGCCGTGATTACACTATTTATCTGAGACACGGAAAATTATTCTTATCTTATTAAATATATATTTCTTGCCAGGACTATATATTTTAGCTTAGGATAAGACTTAAGAAAAGAACTAAAAGAATTAAATAAGTAAGAATTAAAATAAATATTAATAAAAAGAAGTTCTAATATATAATAAGATTTAGTAAGCTTTTATAGATATATCTATATTAATATATAATTCTACTTAACTCCAAGAATAGTTCTGCTGCCCAACTTGCATCAAACCTCCATAAGTCGCTCTGTTGTATAAGATCTGATGTAGAATTATAAAGCGTTTGCTGGTTTCTTTCTAAGAGGGTTTTTGGATGTATTGCTTCAATTTGAATACCATGGAACAATTCCGTCCTCTGGCCTTCAAAGGGTGGTCGTAGGCTTGGGCTGGCTTGATCTTCTGTATCTTGTACAGGTAGCCGCCAGATATCGCGACTGTTAGCGTATTCCATCAGGAAATCAAAGTCACCCTTGATATTATCTCTACTCTCGTTGTTACACTTCGCCAGGCCTGTCGGAGGGTCCTTTGATTCTAATAATATTATAGTTAGTCCGGACTTTTCACGAATGGTTAGACAACCTACCTAAAGAGCTGGGACTAAATCCCTCAGAGTTTTCCACAGAGCTACAGGGACTTCCCCGTTTTCTTACTGGACTTGATAGATTGGCATGCTTTCTTGCGAGTATAAGCAAGGTTTGAATAATCCACAAATTTTCAATACATACTTTAGTCTGGGCGCGGCTTTCTTTTTCTTTTCTCGATAACTACATGTTCGACAGTCAAATCGACAGTTCGAGCACGGAAGTCCAACTCTCGAAACGTCGCACCGGACTTTACGAAAGTGGCATTGAGAGCATGCAACAGGTGCTCTCCGCCCTCGAATTGTTTTATGAACTCTATTCATGTTGTGTGGGATGATATTACCAGGTGTGTCTGGTCATCTAATACCCGAATGTGTAATTGTGCTCGGACTAAATAAGATTAATAATGCATTACAGCATGGAGGAATTGATAGAGGCTCTGTGAATGTGTTCTCTTAGAGCCAGAAGAGCTTAGCGTGCTACTAGCTATGTTATTTCAGAGGCGACAAGCGATAGACGATAGCCGAGCTCTGAGTGACTAACCCTTTCCTGTATTTACATATGGGCGAGGGAGCTGCCTCCAAAATGCAAAGTTCAGTCTTCTTGAAAGTGAGGTTAGATAGCAGAATAACTATAAGGAATCTTTTTAAGTCTAGTCATAACGTGGTTAATAAGCAAGCCAGTCAGACAAGTAAGCTAGTTAAAAATCCCTTAACTTATAATATTTCTATCTAATTAAATACTTCTTAGCTACTAAATATATTATAACCTTTAGATAAAGTAAGAATCCTTCTTATACTTTAGGCCCTTTAAAATAACCTAAAGCTAAGTATATAATATACTATAAAGAACTATAAGGTTAAATATAGTACTCTTTATTTTTATTTTTATTTTTTTTTTCCCTTACTATTAGCCTTATATAAGGCTATTAAGCTACTAACTATAATTTAAAGGCTTAAATAATAAGGCCCTTATAGTAGGCCTATATTATAAAGGTTAAAATTAATAAAGGTTTATCTGCCTTATTAGTGTAATTACTACCTTAATTAAGTAATATAAATACTGCCCCTTGGCAGCTGTGTCAGGTCCCTTCCTTTATCCCACCTAAAAGACTAAGATACTACTCCTTGATCAACCCTATTACATACCATGCCTGGTATTTCCACCATACTTAAGTACGTTCCCCGACCTGACTTTCCCTGTTGGTTACTGTTGCTAATATTAATCATAGCCACTGACAAGATGCCTGTATGAAATAGCCTATAGCTATACGATTATGGCTACTGTAGGACTAGCTATAACCTTAATCTAGCTATTAGGCCGGCCTTAGAGGCAGCTAATAGAGCCAAACTAAAAGAGAAATATATAATAGTAGTTACTATTAAAAAGAACTTCTTATTAAGATACTAATCTAACCTTATTAAGATAGCTATTTTTAATTACTTAATTAGGTTAATAATTAGGTTAATTTATTATATAGGCTAGTTATATCTTATTTATATAATTAATTTTAACTAGGTTAATAAGAAGCTATTAGATCTTAAGAAACTAGAAAAAGACCTAAGGAAAGGTAAGCCTTTTAAGTTAAACTAGGTTACTTTCCTTACTATCTTTATAGGCTTAGTTATATATAAAGAGTGGCTTTTTAATATATCTAAAAGGGTTATTATAGTAGAGGGGGAGCTACTTTTAAATTAGTAAAGTATATCTACAAATAGAGTTAGATAAACACGGGGTAATAGCAAGGTTTAAAAGTTTTATTAAAGTTAAAATTAAAGGAATTAGGTTAACTTTAATATAAGTTAGTTAGTAAAAGTCAAATTAACCTAAAGTTATAACTAGCTTAATTAATTAAATATACATATCAAAGCACATAACTAACCGACCTTATGCCTAAGAACAGATAAAGTTATATCAGTAAAGAAATAGTAGCTTAAACTAGGAGTACCCTCTATAACTAAAAGAATAGCATTTAATTATAATATAATTCTATTCTAAATTTATAAAGACTATTTAATCTAGAAGAGTAAATAATAGTTTAATTTATTCTTAATCTAGATTTATAAGAATTTCCTAACTACTAGTCTAGTAATAGTATAGTATATATAACTAGCTAGGGTAGTAGTCTAATTAGCTAGCTAAAGTAAAGCTATATTATATTACTAATATATATACTACTAATCTAGTACTAGCTAATTTAAAGATATAATATAACCCTAAGTAAGGCTATTATTAGATATTAATACTTATTATATATAGGCTTAGGTATTAGGGCTAGTATTAAAGCTAAAAGGATAAAAAAAAGTAAAAAGTAAAAGAAATAATATTTATTTTAATAAGATAGTATTTATAATAAGCTCTAAACCTTAAACCTTTATAGTAGCTTTATTTAGTATAGACTTATTCTCCTACTAATCTTACTATAAATATTACCTAATTAAGAAGAATATTATTTCTCTTAAATAAGATTAAGTTAATCTTAGTATATATAATATAAGTAAATATATATAATCTTTTAAAACTATAGCCTAGGGTTCTAGCTACTTCTTACTAGCCTAAATTAGGCTATAGTTTAAAAAGGCTATAAACTAAGGTAATTAAAAAGGCTAGGGGCTAGAGGTAAAGGAGGTAAAAGAGGTAAAAGTAAAAGAAAAGAAAGAAAAAGAAAGAAAGAAAAAGAAAAAAAGAAAAGAAAAGTAAAAGAAATAAAAAAGGTAAATATAAAAGAAATAAGAAATTAAGTTAAAAAAGATAAAAGAAAAATAAAAGATATTACCTTATATACTAAAAGCTAATTATATTATTTAATTAGTATTATAAGATTAATCTTAAGACTTATAAGACCTTAGGTTATAAATTTAAAGGACCTAAGATAAATAAGAAAAAGCTATAAGTAAAAGTAATAAAATAAGTAATTATAAATAGCCTTTTAAAGCTATAGCCTAAGGTAGCCTAGTATAGCCTAGGTTAGGCTATAGTTTAAAAAGGCTATATAAAAAGATAAATAAAGGCTAAGGAGAAAAAGAAAAAGAAAAAAAAATAAGACTATAGCTATAAATACTATTAAAGTAGTAATATAATCTATACTACTAGTAATCTAGGATATAAATACTATACTACTAACTAGCCTAAGATAGCTAATAAGAAGCTAGTAATTAACCCTAAGTATTAAACTAGGCTAAGGTAATAGTTTAGTTTATATTACTAATAGCTTAGTAAGTATATATTATTTTACTAATAAGCCTAAAATAGCTAATAATAAGCTAGTAAATAATCCTAAGTACTTATTTAAGATCTAGATCTAGATTTAGTAATATTAGCTTACTTTTTTTTAAAAAAAAAAAAAAAAAAAATATAAAAAGTAATATATATTACCTTTAATATAATATTAAGACTATAAGGAATTTAAACCTAAAGCCTTTATAATAATATAAGTTCTTACTAAACTTATTATAATTAACTATACTAAGAATAGTATTATTTAAGTTAAAAAAGATTATATTAATATTAGTATATATAGTATATGTAAGTATATATAGCCTTCTAAAGCTATAGCCTAGGGTTAGCTATCCCTAGCTTAAGTCAGGCTATAGTTTAAAAAGGCTATAAGGGAAAGAAATATAATTAGAGGTAAAGATTAAGGTAAGATTAAAGGTAAAAAAGATAAGAAAGAGAAAAAAAGAAAAAAAAAGAGAAAAAAAACAGCTATAAGAATTAATAATTAGATAGGTAAGTATATATAGCCTTTTCAAGCTATAACTTAAGGTAATTACTTTAAGTCTAGCTATAGTTTAAAAAGGCTATAAGCTAAAGTAACTAAAAAGACTAGAAGTAAAAGGTAAAGTAAATATAAAAGTAAAAAAGGTAAGAAAAAGAAAAAAAGAAAAGAAAAAAATAAAAAAGAAAAAGAAAGTAAAAGAAATAAAAGGTTTTTTAGGGTTAGGATAGGGTTAGTATTAACTATCTAAGCTATCTTTACCCTTGTGGTTTTTTCTAGCTAAGGTCTAGCTAATAATAAGAAAGAGTGGAGATTTT